>CM057450.1:609650526-610250526 GCA_016271365.2 Neoceratodus forsteri | reverse complement strand
GGGTTTGTCCTCAGGGATACCCCATCCTGATGGAAAACTAAATAAGGTTCTTTGCACATCAGTGCATGCAATTCTGAGATCCTTCTTGCGGAAGTAACTGCAACTAAAAACAATGACAGAAAACATAGCTCGCAATCTGCGGCTGGCTTAAAAGGTGGCAGCGTGAGCTGCTCCAGGACAAAGGGCAGGTCCCAAGGAGGAATCAGATCCTTGATAGGCAGTCTAAGGTGGAGAACCCCCCCCTTAAAAAGGCACGAGTAGTGTCCAATTGAGCGACCATACGATGGCCGATGGGGGCATGATAAGCCGAAATTGCACACAAGTGCACCTTAATCGAGGAGTAGGCTAGTTTGGATTGAAAAGGCGAAAGCAGGTATTCCAGGACCAGCTTCTCAGGGCGAGAAACCACGCGTTTGAGCCCATAAGCAAAACCTGCGCCACTTTATGGCATATGTCGTGTGTGTTGCCGGCTTTCTAGCAGTGGATAGTACTTCCGCCACTTCCTGCGGGACCCCATGTCGCATCATGGCTAGGTCTCTAGGAGCCAAGCATGTAGGTTCAATGAACGCAAGTCTGGGTGGACTAGCAAACCTTCCTCCTGAGACAGATGGGAGCTGATTGGCAAAGGAAGTGGAGGTTCCCGGGATAGCTAATGTAGAAGCGGGAACCAGATTTGTCTGGGTTAGAAAGGCGCTACCAAGATAAGCGTTGCATGCTCCCTGCGAAGTTTTAGAAGAACTCTCTGGATCAACGGGAAAGGAGGGAAGGCATACAGGAATCTGCCCGCCCAGGAGAAGGACAACCCGTCTCGCCAGAAAACACCAGGCCTTGGATCTAGCAAGCAAAAATTGGGTAGTTTTGCGTTGGATGGGGAGGCGAAGAGATCTAATTCTGGAGTGCCCCATCTGTGGAACAGATACTCTGCCACCTCCTGTAGAAGTTCCCACTCATGGACTCTGGCCTGGGAACGACTCAGGATGTCTGCGATGGAATTGTCCACCCCGGGGACGTGAACTGCAATGAGGTTTGCGCCATGTCGTATTACCCATTCCCACACGCTCATGGCCTCCCTGCAAAGGGGGTAGGAGTGTGTGCCTCCTTGTTTGTTGAGGTAATACATCACCGCAGTATTGTCTGTTTGTAACAGAAGAGTACTGGGTGGAATCTCCGACTGGAAGGCATGCAGGGCATAAAGGACTGCCCTCACCTCCAATATGTTGATGAGATTCCTGGGCTGTCCATGTTCCCCGAGACCTCACCCCGTCCAAGTGAGCTCCCCACCACAGCCGAGGCATCTGTGGAGAGAGTGATCGTCGAGGACAGCACTGTGAAGGGAACCCCCACGAAGAGGGTTCCCGGATCTAGCCACCATTGCCAGTCTCGAATCACGGCCTTCGTGATCTGGACTGGATGCTGCAGATGGTCTTGTCTTTGGTCCCACTGCACTTTCAACATCCACTGGGTTACCCGCATGTGGAGTCTTGCCATCAGGACTGTAGAAATGGCCGCAGCCATGTGTCCGAGCAGGCAAAGGACGAGTCTGGCTGAGACTGTCTTCTTCGCTGACAGGGATCGAATGCGTTCCGCTCCGTCTTCGGGGAGGAAAGCTTTCCCCTTGACGGTGTCCAGAACTGCCCCTATGAACTGCAGTTTCTGGGACGGTACCAGGAGAGACTTCTCGTAGTTGATGAGGATGCCCAGAGATTGAAAAAGGGTCTGGGCACATTGGATGGCTATCCGTAATGCATCCTTGGAAGGGGCCATGAGAAGCCAATCGTCCAAGTACGGGAGCACAGTGGCCCTGTCTCAGAGATGCTGCCACCACAGCCATGCACTTGGTAAAAACCCGAGGTGCTGATGACAGTCCGAAGGGAAGTGCCCGGAACTGATAGTGGCAGCCAAGAAACTAAGCACAGGAACCTCCTGTGCGCCTGAGCGATAGGAATGTACAGGTAAGCATCCTGCATGTCCAGGGACGCCAAGAAAGCGTCCTTCAGCATGGGGATTAGTCCCTGAAGGGTCATCATGCGGAAGCGCTTGTAGGCGACCGTCCAATTTTGGACCTCAGCGACCTCAATCTGTCGGAGGTCTCGTTTTCTTTGGAACCAGGAAGTGTGAATAACATCCTGCTCCTCTCTGGTTCCTTGGAACGTGCTCCACAGCTTCCTTCTCTAGGAGCATGAGCACCTCCTGCTGTATGATCCAGGCGTGCAGACCTGGTTAGCGGGAAAGCAAAGGAGGCCTTGTGGGCGGGTTGCCTACAAATTCTATATAATTGCCTTTTTCGACCAACTGTAGCACCCATCTGTCGGTGGTGACAGACCGCCACCCTTGCAGGTGGTCCGCGATGCGACCCCGACCTTCATTTCCCGTTGATCTTGAGTAGGGGCGGGGGCCGGGAAGGAGTCATGCTGTGGCAACACTAGGTCCTGCAGGCTGGGCCGACTTTGTGGCTCCTTGGCCTCTGCCTGAGGAGGTCTTGGCCTGGGCTTTCAGAGTGAAGGAGCCCCTCTGTTGCTGGCCGGAACGAGGTTGTGCCCTTTCAGACCGGCTGCGAAAGCGACTGGTTCCTGCGAAAGGAACTGAGCCGAGATCTGTACATGGCATGAACAGATCTAATTGCCTTCCCGGCTTCTTGCAATTTGGAGAGGACCTTTTCCGGGGCTTCACCAAAGAACCTCGCCATGATAAGGGGCGTCCAAGATGTTCGGGTGCCATGAGTGTCTCCGGAGACGCACGCCTGAGGCTGCAGCTCTGGCCGAAGAGTCCGCCTAGTCATAAGCGGCTCTAAGAACCTGGGTCCCCACGTCCGAACCCGTACGGATGACCTGCAGCAGCTCCTCCTTTTGGCCACCGTCTGGCAATTTTTCAGCCAGGTCCTGTTCCTGCTCCCACAAAGCGTTCTGAAACTGAACCATGTGGGTGAGGTAATTCATTGACCTAATGGTGTAAGTCGCGGCCACATATGTGCGCCTGCCCAGCACGTCCAACTGCTTGGACTCCGGGTCCGGTGGCTGTGTTCTCAAATGCTGCGGTTTTTGAGACCGGTCATGTGAGGTCGTAATGACCAGGGAGTCGGCCAGAGGATGGTTCACCAGGTACTGGTCCTCCCTCAGGGCCTTGTACAGGCGGTCGGCCTTCTTTGGCATTGCCGGGGTCAAGTGTGGATGCTTCCACGCAGCCTTGGTGATGTCCACGAAGGTGGACACCAAGGGTGGCACCACCACAGGCTTGGGATCTTTGTGCCGAAGATCGCAGGCAAGGTGTAGTCTTTCGGGGTCCAGCTCTTCAGCGTCTCACCCCATGTTCTCCTGAATATGCCTCATTATCTCGGAGAACAAGGGGTCATCCGGAGGGGACCTGGGAAGGTCACGTGGATCCGGAGAGGGGACGCTGACTGGAGATGGAGATATGGAGCACTCAGATGTCAGATCTGGAATCCTCCGTGGACGGGGAGTACCGACGTCTCCTGGGTCTCGGGCCTAGGTGACCCAGAAGTGGATCTTGACGGAGGCCGTCTTTTCTCCAAAGATCTGCCCCTAGGAGGTGATGCTGGCTCCTTAGGGGTCGATGCCCGTCCTGCTGACCCCCTAGGTGGAGGAGGGGGTGCAGGGGTCAAAAGGGGGACAGGCGCAGGAGGTTGCATGGTGACCACATCCTTCTTGATGGTGTCCCACCAGAAGGTGAAGAGCTCTTTCACTTCTGCCAGATTTAGACTAGACGGGCCTGGCACCAGTGGTCTGTCGTCGGGACCGGGCGTCGGGTCCCCGTGGGAGCTCGACGGGGTCGCCCGCCTGGTCCTCGGGCTGAGTAGACTTCTCCCCCGACAACGCCTCCGAACCAGATGTCGGTGGCGGTCAGTGTGGTCACTCATATCTACGGTGGTGGATGCCGGTCCCCCTGCCGGCGTCCTCGGGGGACGACTGCCTGACCGGCGACGGTCGATAGTCTGTTCCTTGGAATGCCTGTGGGCCTTGACCGGCGTCGGGTGGGCCGATGTCAGATCAGACATCCGCTTGCGAGAGGTCAGCTCCTTGGTTTTATGCTGGGGAGGCGGTGGTTGGGAGACAGACCTGACGTCGGAGGCTGGATGCCGGGAGGACGACTTGTGGTGCTCCCCAGACCTGGACGAGGCCTTAGCCAGAGTGGAAGAAGTGGGCCTGGAGGTCTTTAGAGGCTGCAGAGAAGAGGAGCCACTTACCGATCTGACCAGAACCGGGGAAGGCTGAGAGTGGGTTCTCGACGGAGAGCGGTCCGACCTGGGCGGAGCTGTGGGAGTCTAAGGCCCTGGAGGGGGATTTAGGTCTCTCCTTCTCCCAGTGCGTTTGATAGTGCCGGTGGGACCTCCCTGAAGATTCCCCTCTGGGAGGGAGGTTCACCGTCTATAACCTTGATTTTCTCCTCAAGGAGGAATGCTTGGAGGGCCTTCTGGCGGTGGATCCTCGTGCGGCTGTTGAAGCCCTGGCAGAAGGAGCAGGCCTGGGTATCGTGGTCCGGGCTTAGGCAGCGGACACAAGCCGAGTGAGGGTCCTTAAAAGGAATTTGTTTGCCGCAGGCTCACTTCAAAGAATGGCCCTCCACGGAGATTGGAGAGGACATCAGGCGAAAATTGAAGAAAAACAGTAGAAATTCTCCTAGATGTCACACGCTAGAATCAACGGAGGGGCCGATGCTTGCTAAGTCGACGGCGGGAAAAGAACTGGGGATTCTGGCGGGACCGCCTCCTTATGTACTACACCTGACGTTGGGGGCGGAACTGACGTCTGAGGTGGTCCCCGCTGAAGACTGCTAGCTAGAAAATTTCCATGGGGTCCTGGCGCCTGTCGGCTTCAGTCCTAATAGTGTAACCTGCTGCAAGAGCTGTATCTCGAAGATGATCTGGGGATTGTGTGTGTGGGGGGGCCGCCTCCTTATGTACTACGCCTGACGTCGGGGGCGGGACCAACGGAGGCGGTCCCCGCTGTAGACTGCTGGCTAGAAAATTTCCGTGGGGTCCTGGCGCTTGACGGCTTCAGTCCTAATGGTGTAACCTGCTGCAAGAGCTGTATCTCGAAGTCAGATCTGGGGATTCTGAGGGACCGCCCCCTTTTGTATGATGCCTGACGTCAGGGGTGGGGCCAACGTAGGGGCAGTCCCCGCTGGATACTGCTAGCTAGAAAATTTCCATGGGGTCCTGGCGCCTGCTGGCTTCAGTCCTTATGGTGTAACCTGCTGCAAAAGCAGTTTCTTGAAGATCCCCGGATTCCCAAGATGGAAGAATAAGAGGAAGAGCAACCTACTACTAGGTAGCAAGTAGCGGACCTGTCCCTATGACTAGCCCCACTAACGCCAGGCTCACCCGACAGACAGACGTTGACCCGTCTGAGGAGACGGACAGTCAGGGTGGGCCTGCCTAACAGAATGGGATCAGCTCCTGGTATGAGACCCTGACCGAGCGTCGGCTACCCGACCTCGGAGAGCGCCGGCGTCTGTCTGCAGACAGATCGGGAACAGGCCTTGGAGGCTGGGTGAGGCAGCCGCCTCTCGGGGGTCTTCTGCGGTTAAGGAACACCCCCCAGCTGGGGTTTACCCGATGCAAGTGTCCCTGGACTCCAGGGGCATGCCCTTATCTGGCGAAGCAGGGACCTTGGCAGGCAGGGCTGTGGCTTGTGCCTCCGCGGTCTTAGTGGTGACAGTGGTGTCACCTTTGGTTTAGGTTTCTCCCCGATGTACCTGCTTTAGAAAGGATTCTATAAAGAAGGTACAGGCTAGAGTGCTCACCAGAGCCCGGAGAAGAGCGGGCTTCCTTGTGGGAGGGCCGCGATCAGGACCAGTGGTGGGACTACGGTCCTTGTCTAGACCATTTGGATTTCTCCTTGTGTTTGGCCTCCTCAGATGTGTGCATGTCCATCTTCTGCTCAAGGAGAAATGCCTCGAGAGCCTTTAGGCAGCGGCTCCTGGTCCTACTTGTGAAGCCCTGGCAGGTGGAACAGGCCTCAGTGTCGTGGTTAGGCCCCAGGCAAAAGACACTTGGTATGGCCGTCCTTAGCTGCAACCTGACTGCTGCAGCTGCACATGCTGCGATGGGGTCCCAATGAGGAGACCGATGACGGGGACAACATACGTTGGTTACTGAAAAAAAAAAAAACACAGAAAATTGAAAAAAAAAAACAGTTTTTTGCTGGTGGCTGGCAGGCCAGAACTTTTCCAACGTGCTCGGGTCGTGGTGGGAAAAGAACTGGGTCTACCCCCTTTTGTACCAGGGCTGACGGGGTGGAGCAGACAGGGGCAGTCCCTGCTGGGTACTGCTGGCTGAGAAGTTTTCCGGTGGGTCTTAATGCCTGTGGCATTAGTCCTAATTGTTACAGCCTGTTGCAAGAGCTCCCACTATAAGATCCATGTATCCTCTTACCCTAAAGGTCCTGCGAGATTCCCTGCCAGGGGCAGGGAAGGGAAGTGCTTAGGCACTTTAGATTGTTCATGAGCGGACTTTATGACCATGGAATTGGTCTTTGGTTGGGCAGTGTAGTAAGGAAGGCCCTGGGGGTCTTGATACAACTTCTCCACCCTGCAGGGGCATGGCTGGGACCAAATCAGGTCTGTGTCAGGCAGCAGTAGTGGCATTCCCCAGGGCTGGAAAGATAGTAGTAATGACCTTAGCAGGAGATTTCAGATTTCCAGAAAGTCCACCAGCTCTTGTTTGGTGGCATCCTCTTCCCCAGTATGGAAGCTCATGGCAGTGGACAGCTGCTTCATGACACTGAAGAATGTAGAGTCCTCTGGAGACCACCTGGGAGTATGCTTAAGAGTCCTCACTCAATGAGGCAGCAGTGAACCTGTGAGGAAAATGAGGTTCTTCCACTTCCTCAGCCAAGATGAGGTCAGGCTGTAACTCCACCCTGACGTTGACCTGCCCCAACTCGAGGTACAGACGATGGACCTATAATGGCCCGCAGCGAATGGCCCGAGACGCCCTGAGGCCAAGGGGGAATGGAGGGTGGGACGACATGGCCTGATGCAATTGATCCTCTCTAAGATCTACTATTACAAAGTTCTTAAATCTTCCAAATCCCTGTCTCGCTACAAGTTGGTTTACCTTCTGTTTCACCTTTCTTCAGAGTGGGAACCTCTGGCTCTCCGTCAGTTCCCCCGCAGGAGCTCCTCTGTATATAGTCTCCAGCAGGGGAACGGAGGGCATGAGGCCACCCACATTTATGTATTGAGGACGTAGCTGTGGGTGGCCCCTCAGACTGCTAGCTAGAAAAGTTTCCCTGTGGTCCTTGTGCCAAGCAGCTATAGTTCCATAGGTGTGGCCTGATGCAAGAAATCCCCTCAATGAAGATCTAGCTGGAGACCCAAGAATGCAGCAGTGTACATTTGTAGTGATGTCCCGCTTCATACTGTCAGTTAAGGGATACTTGGCCCTTTTCTGAACAGCCTCCAATGGGACTGACATGGACTACGCTATACATTGAAGTGGCATGAAAAACACTGGGTTATGCTCTGTGGAGTACTCTGATCCCCAGTTGAGTAACTGTGGCAGAGAAGGCCATGGACCCGTGGGCCAACTTGTCTTAGGACTCCTCTGCAACAGCCCTCAACAGTTTCTCACCACCACTCACCTGGGTATCCTCTCCCAGGACAATACGCATAGACAACCAGCCTAGCCAGCCAGTGGCTTAACAGGCCTCCCTGATAGGAGCACCCACCTTTGGCTGTGGTGGCGTCGTCTCTGCCTGAAGGGGTGGTACTGCCAGAGAATCCTCTCGTAGCATCTATGCAGCTTGTGAGGGTGCCTCTTCTCACCAGAAGAGGTATAGAAAAACATTACAGTTGTACAAGAACTTACCGTAACAGTAGATCTTCGAGAGAGGCTCTTGCAGTAGGTAATTACACATAGGACTGACGTCGTCAGGCGGCAGGACCCCACAGAAAAATTTCTAGCTAGCAGTCCCTGGCGGGGACCGCCCCCACATCAGGTGACTGGCAGACAATGTCAGTATAAAAGGGCGGTCCCAGACGCCCGCCTTCCAGTTCTTTCCCGCCACAGGCCCAGAAGGCCCGGACGAGAGAGAAGCAGACATTTCCCTCAATGGAAAAGGAGCTGAAAAAGCCTAGGGGGATGGAGAGCGGGAAGGTATTACCTACTGCAAGAGCGCCTCTCGAAGATCTACTGTTACGGTAAGTTCTTATGTAACTGTACTATCTTACTTCGAGAACACTCTCGAAGTAGGTAATTACATATAGGACAGAATCCCAAGCAGTCTGGAATAAAGGAAAGGCACCAGGAGGAGGAACTACTCCAAGAAGTAGCAAACAACCTTGCAAATCTCAAGATAGGAGGCCTTGCAAGACCGCTAACCCGAAGCCTGCTCTACGGCGAGAGGCAATGTCCAAACTGTAATGTTTCATAAAGGTATGGACGGAAGTCCAGGTGGCAGCAGCACAGATGTCTGCCGCGGACACATTCTTGAAACAAGCCGCAGAGGCTGCTACTCCCCGAGTGGAGTAACCTCTGACTTGACCCGGTAGGGTCATCTTGTACTTGTCATAACAGAAAGTGATGCAATGAACCAACCAGTTTGATAGGCATTGCTTGGAGACAGCATTGCCTTCCCTTTTGTGAGCAAAAGAGACAAACAACTCAGTCTTTCTGAGATCCTTCTTCCTATCGGTGTAGTATCTCAGAATCCTGTGGACATCCATGGTATGGAGCAAGTATTCTCCTTGGTTGGAGTACTGTGTGAAAAAGGCAGCTAACTCAGTAGACTGATTTAAGGTAGACTCCGCTACCACTTTAGGAAGAAACTTAGGGTTCGTGCAAAGAGCTACTCGTTCTCTGTGAAAAATCAGATAAGGGATTTTACACATAAGGGCCTGGAGCTCGGAAATTCTGCGAGCCGAAGTAATGGCCACCAAGAAGAGCATCTTCCACGATAAGAACTTCAAGTCTGCAGAAGCCGCAGGCTCAAAAGGAGGAAGGGTAAGTTTCTCGAGAACGAAGTTAAAGTCCCAAGGGGGAGCCGGAGTCCAAACAGGGGATCTGAGATGAAGGACCCCTCTGAGAAAGGTCTTGGATACCTCCAATTGGGCAAATGCTTTATCAGCGAAAGGAACATGGTAGGCAGAAATAGCGGCCATGTGAACCTCCAAAGAGGAGTGACTGAGACCCAGGTCGAAAAGATGAGACAAATAATCAAGCAGAACGGCCACAGGACAGGAGAAAGGCTCCACGTTCCTGGAGGCAGCCCAAATGGAAAACCTCTTCCATTTCAGAGCGTAGGTGGACCTAGTGGAGAGTTTTCTAGCCTCCACCAGAATCTCGGCCACCTTAGGAGAGACGCCAAAACGAGACTGGGCTAGGTCTGCAGGAGCCATGCATGAAGTTGAAGAGACTCGAGTCCCGGATGGACCAGGGTCCCATGATCCTGGGTCAGCAATCCTTGAGATAAAGAGGAATAGGAGGAACCTCCGAGTATTGCTGTAGGAGAGAGAACCAGATTTGCCTGGGCCAGAAAGGAGCGATCAGAATCATTCTCACTCCTTCCAATGCAAGTTTCTGCAGCACACGAGGGACCAGAGGAATTGGAGGAAAAGCATAGACGAATCTGTCCTTCCAGCTTAGAGATAAAGCGTCGCTCCAAAAAGCACCTCGCTCTGGAGCGAGCGAGCAAAAGGTTGGAAGTTTTGTGTTTTGGGAGGAGGCGAACAGGTCTATCTGTGGAGTCCCCCAAAGCTGGAAGATGCCGTTTAGAACCTTTTGGTCCAGTTCCCACTCGTATGGCAGAGCCGAAGAACGACTTGGCTTGTCTGCCAGGACACTGTCAACTCCTGGAACATGGATCGCCGTGAGGTGAAGGTTGTGAAGCGTTGCCCATTCCCAAACCCTAATTGCTTCTCTGCACAGTGGGTAGGACCGAGTCCCTCCCTGCTTGTTGATGTACCACACCACGCACGTCTGTTTGGACAGCTAGGTGACCGGGAAGGATGTATTGGTGAAGGGTCTGGAGAGCATACAGTACTTCTCGGAGCTAGAGCACATTGATGTGGAGGGCTATCTCCAATCTGGACCATAACCCTGGGTTCGGTGAGGACCCAGATGGGCTCCCCAACCTTCGCCTGATGCGTCCGTGGTCAGAGTCTGGGAGAGGGGAGGATGAAAGAAGGGAACCCCCCGGAACAGGTTCTCTCAAATCATCCACCATTGCAAGTCTCGTCATCGTCGAGGAGATCAGCACCAGATGATCTAGGTCATCTACAAGTTTATCCCACTGAGAGATCCTCATGTGGAAGCGCACACGCAGAACAGTCGTGATGGCAGCCGCCATAAGCCCCAGAAGACTGAGCACCGACCTTGCCGGAACCTTCCTGCATTCCGAAAGTAGGGAAATCTGGGACTGGAGTGAGGCCCCCCTGTCCAAAGGCAGGAAGGCCCTGCACACTGTCGTATCGAGGATTGCCCCGATGAACTGGGAGTCTGGGAAGGGTACAGATGAGACTTGGAATGGTTGATGGTGATACACAGACCAGTGAAAACCTGCTGGGTGAGGGAGAGAAAATACAGGAGGGAAAAACCTGAACGGACAAAGTACGCAGATGGGCAGCTAACACCGCCAGGCACTTGGTAAAAACTCAGGGAGCTGAGGAAAGACCAAAAGGGAACGCCCGGAATTGGTAATGGTCCCCTGAAAGCAAACCAGAGGTACTTTCGGTGCGAGGGACGAATGGGGATGTGCAGGTATGCATCCTGCATATCCAGTGCACAAAGCCACTGGCCTGGCCGAAGAAGGGGCAGAAGGGTTTGAAGGGAGAGCATCCTGAACTTCTTGGATTCTACATAGAGGTTCAGGGAGCCGAGATCGAGAATGGGTCTGAGATCTCCCATCTTCTTTGGTACAAGGAAGAAATGGGAATAGTAACCAGTCCCGTGAAGGTGAGGGGGGACGGGTTCTATGGCCTGCTTCGCGAGGAGAGCAGATATTTCTTCCCTGACCAGAGGAAGATGGTCCCTTGAGTAAGAGGAGTTCAGAGGGGGCATGGAGGTTTCTGCAGAAACTCTAGAGTGCCCCTCTGCTATGATCTGAAGCACCCATGAATCCGATGTTATCCTCTCCCAACCCGGAAGGTGGAGGGAGAATCTCCCTCCTACCGGTTCCTCCGGGGAGTCCGGAGGCAGTGGGAGAGGGAAGGATTCCGGTGGTGTGGGGCAGGGCCGCAGCTGGGGCACCCGGCAGCTGTGGGGGCCTGGCGTTTAGTGGCCCGTCTTCCTTGGGGTTTCGCTCGAGGCCGGCTGCGTCTGCAAAAAGGACGGCGCTGCGGGATGGGAATGGTACATGGAATCCACAGATTTGAGGGCCGTCCCCTTTCTCCTGCAAGTCGGTGATGATGTCCTTGACACCACCACCGAAAAGCACCGAACCCCTGAAAGGTGCTTCTTGAACTGCTGACTGCACCTCCAGGACCAAACCTGACACTCAAGAGCCAGGCGTGATGCCAAAGACTTACGGGGAACGCGGAGCTCCGCCCTGCGGTGTCCACTGCATTGTAGGTCATCCTCAGAATGTGACTGGCCGAGCGAGCAGAACGGACAAGGTCAGCCAACTCCTGCTTGACTTGGGAGTTAGGCAAGGAGTCAATCTTAGATTCCGCCTGGGTAAGGACAGCCTTCTGGTAATCCCCCATATGTGCTACATAGTTTAGGGCCCTGATCCCCAGTGTAGAAGAAGAATAGATCTTCCTTCCATACTGATCCAGAAGGCGAGATTCCTTATCCTCCGGAGACTAGCTGAAATGTTTCGGGTGTGCTGATTGGCCGTGAGCGGTGCTAATCACAGCAGAGTCTGCACGGCGGTGAGAATCTAGAAAGTCTACACCCTCCAGAGCCTGGTATAGCCTGTTGGACTTCCGAGGAAGTGGCCTAAAGCAGATTGTTTCCAAATAGTGGAAACAAGGTGGGCATGAGGCTCGATCCAGGGTGGCACTAGAGTAAGGGCTGTAAGGGGCAGGTCCAGATGTTCAGCGAGTTTAACCCGCTGAGGATCTGGTTCTAAGGAACACCACTGATGTACTTCCTGGATCTTCCTAAGCAACTCCGGGAAGGAAGAATCCTCCGGAGGAGACTTCGGAGTACTCGGCCGGGGCCTGGACTGAGAGCGAGGCTCGTCTTTCTCGGAGCATCCGGAGGAGAAGGAGAAGACGACTCCCTGACTCGTCTAAGGAGAAGAACGGGTTCCTAAGGGGGGGATCCCTGGACGCGTGTCCTGCCCCTCTCTGGATCCCGAGGGGAGAGCTCGGGAATCCGGAGGCGGAGAGGGAGTGTGCCGTCTGGGGGCCGGAGGTGGCACCGTCGCCGTGAGGTGGCTCTCGACTTCCCTGGTGAGCTGAGCCTTGGCCTCAGCCCACCAGGAGGCCAGAGTCTCCTGAAGATCCACCGGCGGCCCGGGGGGGAGATAGTTGTATGGATTATATCTGTAAGGCGAGTATTCGTAACCCAGCTGCAGGAATAGCGGAGCTGGGTATTGCAGCGTCAGTGGAGTCGGCGCCAGGTACTGCGGCGCAGGATACTGCGGACCCGGGTAAACCAGCATCAGGACGGCGGATACCCAGGTACCGGAGGAGCTGCCGGCCCAGTAGGGAACTCCACGGGCGGATCAACCGTGATAGGCCCATGGGGTGGAGGGCCCGATGGGAAGGAATATCCCCGCCCGGCTCAGCGGGGCGGTGTCCGGGGCGTCCAGATCCGGTCCATGGCGGAAAAAGCATCCTGAGAGCAGCCTGGGGACAGAGGAGAGAAGTCCCCAGGGTCAGGCGGGGGACTCTGGCTCCCCAGGCGGCAGCGAAGGCTGCGGGGAACCTGGGGCGACAGGCCGAAGGTCTGTCGGAGCTCGATGCCGGTGCCGCCAGAGGAGCCCGGCATCAGACTAGGGGTCCCTTGTCAGATGGGCGGTGGAAGCTGCCCAGTCCGAGAGGACACTGCCGTCGCCGCCGCCCGAAGGGTCGGGCGTCTTAGCGGTCTTCTCCTGGCGGGCGTCGGAGGGCCGATGTCCATCTTATGGGGGCGCCAGCGCCAGTGAGCCTAAGCCTGCAGCAGTACTGAGGTAGAAGCCTCCTTTGCCGGAGGCACCGAAGGGGCTCGAACGCTGAACCCGCGGGCGGGCCGATGCCTCCTCCAAAGCCTTGGAGGCTGCTGTCGGGCGATCCCCTGGAAGGAACATTACCTTAGCCGCAGATCCAGCCGGAGTCGCGGAAGAAGAGGCCTACTCCTGGGGAGGTAGACGCCTGCCTAAGCCTCTTCAACTCCTACTCCATTGCAGAAATCTTCTTTAAGGAGATGGGCTTCCAAAGACTGCTGGCGTCATCTGCGGGTGGCCGTGCTGAAATGCAGGCAATGCGGGTACTTGTCGACCGCGTGGTCGGGGCCTAAGCAAAAAAGGCAGAGTGAGTGACCATCCCCGTGAGGCAGCTGGGCGCTGCACGAGTCGCACTTATTTTTTGAGGGGAACGACAAACAGATGTTCACCCGACGAATAAATTGCAAAATACTGATACTTTCGGTAAAAAACCGACAAAGCAACAGGGATGGGCACGAACTTCACCGCGAGGCGCTGCACGAGCTGACGGAGGAAAGAACTGGAAGGCGGGCGTCCGGGACCGCCCCTTTATACCGACGTAGTCCAACACCGGTCACCTGATGTGGGGGCGGTCCCCGCCAGGGACTGCTAGCTAGAAATTTTTCCATGGGGTCCTGACGACGTCAGTCCTATATGTAATTACCTACTGCAAGAGCCCTCTCGAAGTAAGATCTACTGTGACGCATCCTGGTCAAGCAGGGTCAAGAGTGAGCACCTCTACCCAGACTACTGATACTGAGGTGAGCTTTCCAGCTGGCTATGGTACAACCCCAGCTTACCTACTCTGATCAGGACAGGTGTGGAAAACTACTGCTAGTGAAGGCTGCTCCTGCAGTGGGCTGGCTGGGAACACAGACCATGTACTCCTGAGTGAGGACCTGGTCTGTGAGATGGACTCTAGAACCTTGTCCAACAGCCTGTAAAAGAGCTAGGAAAATCTCCATGGCCTGTTCAACTGGCGTAGAGAGGGACTTGCTCAACACGGGTGTTTAAGAGCCCATCTGTCCCCTGAACTGATGGAACTGAGAAGACTTCATTCTCTCCCAGTCCCACAACCAGTGCCAGCAACACTTGTGCTTCTAATTATGTTGGTCAGGGCTCTCCCTGAGGGTCTGGAGGGCCAAACACAGTGGAAGCCTCTGATAAATATCTGACCCTAGCCCTGCTGGGAACGTTGAGAGAAGGTACCCACTGTGGCAGCCTTCACGTGTCGCAAGCTGCTGTGTCAACTCGGCAGCTGCCAAGGCCTTTTAGTGACCCTTCAGATCCCGCTCCTAAGTCAGTCTCAGGGCAAGCCGTGCTTTGTCCTCATGGGATTCAGAAGCATGGACAAATCCACACCCATCCATGTCATGTCGCCTGCCCAGTTAGTACAGGCAAAGGCCATGCAGGTCAGTGGCCAACATCTGCCAGCCTTGGACACAACTTCTGTTGCTCTATGGACATCGGAAGAGGAGCCTAAGGACAGAGAAACATAACGTTAAAGTACTTATTCTAAGTGAGAGCAGCAATTGATGTGATCTGTTCTTACAGCAGAAAGCAGGAGCTTAGATCTCCAGCGAATCAGCTTTTCAAGTGGAACCGCCAGTGTGGCTAGTTAATATCCATGCCCCTAGAAATCAGTTCACAAACATAAAAAAAAAGCAATGATTGCATAGTTTAAAAATATAAAACAACTTACTTTTTCCAGCAAAAACTTTAATAGAACTTGGCTTCTTCACACCCAGCTCTTCACAAATCTGTTCAAATAAAGCCATGTTTAAACATGTGCACCTACAATCAGAGGTACCTCAAATACAATCCACTGAGTTTCTGAGCATTAAATTTGCCCCAAATTAATCAAATGTGCAGCTACAGCAATAACAAAAATTAGACACTATCGGGGAGTTATAAAGCATTATGTATGAGAAAGTTACTTCAAATTGTCTAAGGGGCTCTGCAATCTAGTAGACGCGACAAGTCATAAGGCTTTCTGGCTATTTCATGTTTATATGTACACCCTATTCCCCATTTTGTATTTTCCAGTTTTCTTTAACTCTACATCCCCAAATCCCCACTTCAATTTTATCCTCTTCTAGTTTCATGCACCTCTACATATTCATCAGTGCCCTAAAATGCAACAGCCTGATCCAGACTGAAACCAGCCTAGCATATTAGCTTTCTCCTCACTGCTGCTCTGTTTCATATAAAGGTGCTTTGTGTAACTGGCAATGTAAAATTGAGTACCTACTGTAATTCTCGATCTTGCTGTGCATCTTCACCATTCATCACTGGTGGGTACCAGCCAGCGGCACAGGACCGCGTGGGAAGCTTTTGCTTTAAGAAGTTTGACTGCTTCTGAGGGGGAGATGGATGATCTCTATTACTGTGCCACACTTGAGGGTTGGTCAGTAACAGACGCTGTCCCTTTCACTCCCTCAGTTCTGCTCTCCGGAGAGGGAGACTAGACGAGAAGCCAAGGGAAGAGAGAGGGCAAAGGAATCCAAAGCGACAGTAAAAGAAAAGGATGTAAGCTGAAAAAGTAATCAGACAAGACAGATTTGTTTTGTGGGGCCTAGCTGGTTAAAAATGCGGGCCCCAACCCCTGGGCAGAAGCCCTAGAATAGGGTGAGAAAAAGAAGGGGGAAGAGACAGACACACACACACACACACACACACACACACACACACACGTGTCGAGGGAGAAAAGAAGCACCCGCTCACTGCCAACACCTGTGGACCAGAACTTAAGGAGACAGGATTTGCCCCCTTTAAGGAGGTGTCTCAACCTAAATATTAGACCCAATTCGCCCCTCTTTTTAGGAGCGCCACAGGCACAGCTCAATAGCTGAATCCCAAAGGACAGTGGGAAGAGAACCCTCATGGGGTGGTGTAGGCAAGAGACCAGGTTGAAATTGAGGCTCACTTGGGAGGGCTTAATGCTCCACTGCTCGCTTTCGGGTTGAGAGGTCTAAGGGAGACCACCCCCAGATCTGGACCCCCCCAAAAAAAACGCCGGAATCCAAGGAACCCAGGTAGACTTCTAGTACTTGTGTCACCGAAGGTGGGAAGTCAAGAGTACTTAAGGGTTGTAACAGAAGGTCCAAGAATTCCATTAACTCATTGCCTCCACAGGCTCACTCTCAGATTACACCACTTGCCTCCAGAATCTCCTGTATACTTTCAACAGTGAATCCTGTGCCTTTCTAAGCAAAATCAAGCCATAGTCAGCATGTTGCAAACAAATGTTAATAGCTCAATAACTGTACACGCTAGACACAAAGTATGAGTGGCAGAGTTATTCAGCACAAAATTGCCTTTCCAATGGTGGCATGCATGTAGTAAGTAATTTAGTTTTTTTCCTATGCTGGTCGAAAGAGCAAACTAAATGTTTTTTTCACTAAAAAAGTGCAACTTAAGCCATTTTTTGTTGGAAAATATGTAAAATATCAACACCAAATTAAGCATACAGACATTAGATGGTGTTTTAATATTATGATAGTTAAAAAAAGATATCTTTTTACTAAAAGACGTAATTTTCCCCATTTTAATCAAGGTGCTTTGGTGAGATTTGAGGCTGAATCTCAACCACACATCATATCATAAACAAATCGTATAACTCCAAAGTATACATGATACACACAAAGTATCAGCATGAAAGTTGATTAGCACAAAAATGCCTTTCCAATGGTGCTATGCAACCAGTTGTAATCAATATGGTTTTTATTTTATACCTGCTGAAGTGCCAAAAAAGTGAATTTTATTCAAGCTGCTTAGGTGAATCTTGATGCAAAACATGTCAGCCATACACACCATACCATAAACAAATGTGAATAACTCCTAAAGTATACATGATATACACAAAATATCAGTAGCAAAGTTGTTCAGCACAACATTGCCTTCCCAATGGTGGTATGCAAATACATAGATACATAGACAGTGTCGGCAGATAAGGGCCTATGGCCCACCTAGTCTGCCCATTTGAGCTTGTAAGTTCAGTTTGTTTTCCTAGAAGTCTATTTCCCCTTACCCGACCACTAGAATTCCTTTATGTCTATCCTATGCATTCTTAAATCCCGTGATTGTTTCAGCCCCCACCACTTCCTCTGGCAGGGTGTTCCACTTGTCCACCACCCGTTCTGTGAAGAAATTCTTTCTCATGTTTCCTCTGAATCGTCCTCCTCTAACTTCATCCCATGCCCTCTAGTCCTGAAACATCTTTTTGCTTAAAATAGTGTTTTCCTGCACCCTGTTCCTCCTGTAAGATACTTGTATGTCTCTATCATATCCCCTCTCCCTCCTCTCCCCAGGGAGTACATGTTCAGTTCCTTCAACCTGTCTTCATAGGACTTGTGATGCAACCCATGCACTATCTTTGTTGCCCTCCTCTGAACCTTCTCTACCCTGTCTATGTCCTTCACGTAGGTATGGTCTCCAGAACTGTACACTGTACTCCAGGTGGGGCCTCACTAGTGTCTTGTATAGCGGAATTATGACCTCCCTTTTCCTGCTGGTGATGCCCCTGCCTACATCCCAGCATCCTATTTGCTTTACCTGATGCCTTGTCACACTGTTTCCCTACCTTGAGGTCATCAGAGATGACAACCCCAAGATCCCTTTCCTGCTTGGTGCATGCTATATCCTCACCCCCAACTGATATATTGTGCCAGGGTTTTTGTGCCCCATATGCATTATCTTGCACTTCTTTGCATTGAATTTCAACTGCCAAACCCTTGACCATTCTTCAAGTTTCTGCAGGTCCTTCTCATTCTGTCTACACCCTCTGGTGTGTCTACCCTATTACAGAGCTTTGTGTCATCAGCGAACAGTGAAATTCTGCCTTCTATATCCTGTGCAATATCACTGATGAAGATGTTGAATAGGACGGTCCCAGCACTGATCCCTGTGGTACCCCACTGGTCACTCTTCCCTCTGTGGAGTGACAGCCATTTACCACCACCCTCTGTGTCCTGCCACCCAGCCAGTTACCTACCCACCACACTACTGTCCTGCCCACACCATATTCCCCAGTTTGTGTAATAGTCTTCTATGTGGCTCAGTGTCAAAAGCTTGCTGAAGTCCAGATAGGCCATGTCCACTGCCTCCTGATCCACCTCCCTAGTCACCCAGTCAAAAATTCAATGAGGTTGGTCTGACATGACCTCCCCTGGTGAAACCATGCTGCCTTGGGTCCTGTAGTCCATTGACAACCAGATGTTCCACCAATCTCTCCTTCAGTAGTGCTTCCATGATCTTTCCCACTACCGAGGTGAGGCTGACTGGTCTGTAGTTCCCTGCTTCCTCTTTGTTCCCACTTTTGTATAAGGGGACTACATCTGCTGTCCTCCAGTCTTTGGGTACCTCCCCTGTTTCCAGTGATTGGCTGAACAGGGTAGCCAGAGGGTCAGCCACCACCTCTCTTAGTTCTTTAAGGACCCTGGGGTGCACCCCATCTGGTACCATTGCTTTATCAGCTCTTATTACTTCCAGTTCCTTCAGGACCCTTTCTCGTGTAAAGGGACTTGTGTCCATTTCTGCACCATTCTCACCCCTTGTACTCCCTTCAGACCCATTACCCCCCTCTTCCTTAGTAAAGACTGAGCAGAAATACCTGTTCAATATGTCAGCTTTACTGTTGTCATCCTCCATGCGGCTCCCATCCTCCCCCTTCAGTCTCACTATCCCTCCCTTTGTCCTTTTTTCACTTATGTACCTGTAAAAGGTTTTGTCCCCTTTAACCACTGATTTTGCAATGTGTTCTTCTGTCTGAGCTTTGGCTTCCTTACTGACTTCCCTGCCTCCCTTTGTTTCTCCTGGTACTTCTCCCTATCCCCTTCTGCCTGTGTCTTTTTGTATTGCCCGAATGCAATCTTTTTGGCTTTCACTTTCTTTGCTACCTCTTTGGAAAACCATAATGGTCTCCTCTCTCTTTTCCTCTTGCTAACCTGCTTAATGCATAATTCTGTTGTTCTTATAATCCCCATTTTAAATACTGCCCACTGTTCCTCAATCCCTGATTCCTGTCCCATTCCCCTTAATGCCTCTTTCAAGCATCTCCCCATTTTCCCAAAGTCTGCCCCCTAAAATCCAGGATAAGTGTTTTGTGTGGTTTGGTTCTGCTCTTTCTGTGATTTCAAACCACAATGACTGGTGGTCACTGTTACCCAGGTGCTCCCCCACTGTTACCCCCATCACACTGTCCGTGTTTGTGAGCACAAGGTCCAGTACTGCCTTCTGCCGAGTTGGTTCCATGACCAGTTGCTTGAGGAAGGCACCCTGAAGGAGTCCAGGATAAATTTGTTCCTAGTTGATGCTGCTGGGATGCTCCAGTCACGTCTGGTATATTGAAGTCTCCAACCAGTACTACCTCACCCTTGTCTGCCATCCTTTGGATGGCTAGCATCAACTCCTATCTGTTTCTTCCTCCTGGGCTGGTGGTCTATAGACCACACCTCTAGCGGATGGCTGGCCCCCATTTTCCTTTCCAGCTTAACCCACAGTATCTCTCCCCCATTTTGTTCCTCCTGGATCTGTGTGGCCCTTATGTCATTTTTCACATACAGTGCCACTCCTCCTCCCTTCCTGCCTGCTCTGTCTCTTCTGAATATGTTGTAGCCAGGTATGGCCATCTCCCAGTCATGGTTATCATTACACCAGGTTTCAGTGATGGCCACAATGTCCAGGTCTGACTGTACCATGACAGCCTCCAGATCTTCCATCTTGTTGCTAAGGCTCCTGGCATTTGTACACATGGCTTTCCATGATTTGACCTCCCTAGACTGCTTCACTGTTCTACTCCAGCCCCTTCCTTGGCTGTCATTTATCCCTGGTTCTCCTTGCTGTCTGCCCTTCTGCTGAATTTTGCCCCTTTTCTGCTTATCCACCTTTTGGACACTAATCTCCATCTTTTGCACACTGCTTTGCAGAGATAGCCCTCCTCTGGTTCACTGGTTCCATTACTAGCTGTGGGAGTGAGCAAGTAGGTACCATCCTTGCTAGCCTGCCACCCCCTTTGCTAGTTTAAATGCTTGTCAATGTAGCATTTAAACTTATCATTGAGTGCTTAGATTCCCCAGGATGGATGCAGGCCGTCAGGCTTGAACAAACCTCCATCCCTCCAGGTGGGTCCCCAGTCACCAATGAATCCAAACCCTTCCTCACAGCACCAGTTCTTCAACCATGAGTTAAAGTTCCTGGTGCATGCACTCCTATGCTCTCCCTTGCCTCTCACAGGTAGTACTTCTGAGAAAGTGACAGAAGTAGCTACTTGAGACCCCTCCCCAGTTTCCTAAACTCTTCCTGAACTTCCTTTGGCTCCCCATTTGCCAAGTCATTAGTACCTAGGTGGATAATGACATCCAGCTCACCCTCCCGTCTTGCCTTCCCAGTGATCCCCAGTATCTTCCTTCCATCCCTCCATGCCGTGGCACCTGGTAGGCACCTCACCTCCCTGTCCTCCCCTCCTGTGTTCCTAGCTGGATCCCTCTTCACGATGGAGTCCCCACCAGGATTCGCCTCTCCTCCTCTGGGGTCCACTGCTTCCCCACTTAGGTCACCTCCTTACCTAACCTCCACATCCTTTCCTTCCACTTCCTGGGTACCTCTATTTGGTTGTCCTCATTTGCCAGTGTGGCATATGAGTTCTTGAGAGGAATAGGATCTGGGATGTGCCTCTGCCTGACTGCTCTAACCCTCCCTGAGCCCACTGTCATCCAAGTGCTCCTCGTTCTCGGCATCCTTTGAGGCAGCTGCATTGGACTGGGTGGTCCCTGGATAAGGGTGATGGTACTCCTGACCCAGTTTACTTCCGCTCTGAGTCTGGCTACTTCATCCCGCAGTCCTGAGAGATGCATGCAGATAGGGCAGCACCTCAGTGTCCAGAAGGTCTGCCTGAATATGGCTGCCCCACAGCCACTGCATTGCACCACTCCCCACATTATACTGCAATTCCACTAGTTATCTGCTACTGAATCTCTCTTAGTTCTCTTTTTATTTATTTACAGTACTAAAAATCCTGTAACTGATCCTCAGATATACATTTTAAGGAAAAAGAGAAACCAATAAATAAATGAGTCAAAATATAATATGTAATTTTGTTTTGTTATTTTAAGCTGGATGAAACAGCAAAAAAAATATTATTTTTTCACTAAAACAGGCAACATAAGCCATAGAACACCATACTATAAACAAATGCAAATAACTCCTAAAGTATACATGATATGCACAAAATATCAGTGACAGTTCAGCATAATATTACCTTTCCAACGGTGCTATGCAGTCAAATATATATTATATTCTGTTACACTATATATTAAAATATGTAAGTGACTTCTCCAGACGTTGCTTGGGCACACTGGGAGTCAGTAGCCGACTTCTGCAGACGTACTCAGGACACCAGTGTTTTTTTACTGACGACTACAGGCGTCTGCTAGGAGACAATGAGTTAAATAGAGGAAGAAGTCTCCTGAAACTGCTCCATACAAGGTAAGCAGTTGGCCCAAAGGGGCCTACTGGACAGGAAAAAAGTGGGACCCCATTGCCCTAAACAGAAAGGCACCTACAGGATGCAAGCCTGGACAAACTAGTCAGGGAGACAACCTCCTACTGCAAGAAGGCCCTGGGAGAGCGAAGACTGACCAGAGCCCTTTACTTGCCCCCCGTGGATCCACTATTGCTTCAAGGGGGAGGCGGAGGAGGGACATGGAGGTACCAATGGGACTATACCTCATGCAGGGATGGTGGATGAGAAGCAGTGATGAATGGCGATGATGCACAGGAAGATCATGAATTACTAAATGTATGCAATGTACATATCTTCCCTGTGTCAGTCTTCACCACTCATCACAGGTGGGAGAGTACCAAGACCCAAAAAAGCGGAGCAGTACCTCCCTGAAGACTGAGCCGCCTGCCTTCAGGCCCTCGTGGGGGAGTCACGAGGGATAACTAGACCCTGTTTCTCATTGAGCCAGGTCGGGTCTCCAGACTAGCAGGGGAGGAAAGGTGCGCAGATAGCCTATGGTTGGTTCTCCAGGAGGGGGGAAAAAAAAGGCCTCCCGGAAAAGTGAGGCACTCACCCTACACTGGGCCAGGGGTGAAACAGTAAAGGCATAGCCATGCTGTCCACCTGATGCAGACCGCCGATCCAACCAGCCTGGGAGCTACCGCACTGGTGTCTCGCTAGCTCCAGGCCAGTCTCAGACATGACAGTGGCATGCCAAGTTTCCTTGCAATCAGGCAAGGCTACAAGGAAAGAGCACACTGCAACCCACAAGCGCCTCTGGTAGGACATGTGTGCCTGATGAGCCAAAATTGACAACAGGGGATGCACTAGGGGAAAACTCTCCTGCTACAGCGAACTCCAGAGTCCGCATCCAGGAGACAATCTGTCAGGTGCAAGTGCCCAGAGGGGGTGTCCAGCCACTCTAGACCAGAAGGTTGAGATAAAAACCCTGGAGACACCAAGGAAGCACAATAATGGCACCAGCAGTCGCATGGGGCTGGGGGGTCAGAAGCAGGAGACTGCCATGCACTATGAGACTCCTCCGCAAAATGCCTGGGCCACGGAGGGATCACAATTGACTCAACTGTATTCCCTAGGAAAGCCATAGTCGCATGGTCAGTATCGTGACTGAACAGGGGTAAAGCTGAGCTCTGCCAGCATCGCCAGGAGGAAACGATCTGTAAAATCAGCATCTGAAACCAGATAGGGTTGAGGTTCTTCCTCTGGAGAGAAAGCAGAAGGGTTCTGCATAGAGGACGCAACTGTCTCTTGAAATGCAAAAACCTTTTCGTCCAATATAAATGCATCCGTCGTAGCCCTATACTGCACCCAGGTGAGGGGCCCAAAAGGACCTGAAAGACCTCTGGGGATACTACGAAGCTGCTGCGGACTGGGTAGAGTGGTCCTGATGGACCTGACCTACTCCACTACGACCAGGAGGATGAGCTGCCCAGAAACCACCTACTGTTCAACTGTTCCCAAGCCAGCAGATAAGGATCCCAAGGGGGAAGAATCCTGGTGCGGAGGCCAGAGTGGCATAAGCCAAACAAAGTGGCCCGTCACCACCTGATGCAGGACTGTCCTCTAGGACAGGAAGGGACGCTTTAACTCAGACTCCTCCCCAGGCCAGCCGAAGCTGCCGGTGGGGGTGGGGGGGTGGCATGGCACTAGCCCCGAGCTCCCAACCATTCCAGAGAGGCAGAGACCTGCCCCTCGAGTGAAGTGCTCTTAACGCCACAGATCTAAGAGAGCGAGGAAGTGAAGCCACCACCCAGGGTGGCCTCAGGACTCATTGCACCCTGCTCAGTAGAATGAATGGCGGACATCAGGGCTTCCTGAGAGGGCACCATGAGAAGTCAGTCGTCCAGGTTAGGGGAACTCATAGTGGCCTTGTCTCCTCAGAGTCGCCGCTATGACCGCCATGCACTTCGTGAATACCGAGGTGCCTATGACAGTCTAAAGGGAAGGGCTCGGAACTGATTGCCCTGAAACTCGAAGTGCAGAAACTTCCTGTGCGCTTGAGCAATGGGTATATGCAGGTAAGCATCCTGCAAGTCCAAGGATGCTAGAAAGGCGCCCTGCTTGAACATGGGAATCAGACCTGGGAGGGTCACCATGTGGAAGTGTTTATACAGGACCATCTCCCGCTTTCTTGGGAACCAGAAAGAAGAGAGAATATCCTGCACTCCTCCGGTTCCATGGTACATGCTCTATAGCTTCTTTTCCCAGAAACACGAGCACCTCCTGCTGTATGAGCAGGGCGTACTGACCCGAGTAACAGGAAAGCAGGGTGACGTCTTGCCAGTGGGTGGTTGACCAATTTGAGAACCCACTGGTCGGCGATAATCTACTGCCACCCTAAAAAGTGGCGAGCGATGTGACCCCCGACCTTTTGTGCCCGCTGATCCAGAGGAGGGGCGGGGCCAGGAAGGAGTCATGCTGTGGCAGCACCGGTCCCTGCAGGCTGGGCTGGTTTAATGTAGCGTTGGAATCTACCTGGGGACGACTTAGCCTGGGTTTTACACTGAAAAAGTACAGTTACGCAAGAACTTACCTAACAGATCTTCGAAAACAGCTCTTGCAGCAGGTTACACCATTAGGACTGTAGCCGGCAGGTGTCAGGACCCCACGGAAATCTTCTAGCTAGCAGTCTTCAGCAGGGACCACCTCCGACGTCAGGCGTAGTACATAAGGAGGCGGTCCCGCCAGAATCCCCAGTTCTCCCAGAGACTTCTGGTCGCTGGATGACATCAGAAGTGGAGACCGAGGATCCGCCATAAGAGGTACAATGAAGAATGAGTTCCTGCCGAAGCCTGGTTAGGCCTTACCTCCAAGGGGGAATGGTGGGCGGGAAAGTACCTGCTGCAAGAGCTGTTCTCGAAGATCTAACGTTACAGTAAGTTCTTACGTAACTACTATCTTACTTCGAGATACAGCTCTTGCAGCAGGTTACACCATTAGGACCGATTCCCAAGCAATGGCACCTAGAGACGCTCTAGGGACGAGGCATAAAACAGAGATCCTGAATCTAGGACAGGAGATCCTGCAGAACGGCGAGGCGGAAACCTGCTCTCCGCCGTGAGGCGATGTCGAGGCTGTAGTGCCTAATGAAGGTGTGCACTGAGCTCCATGTGGCTGTGGCACAATTGGCAGAGATGGAGATGTTCCGCAGCGCTGCGAAGGAAATAGCCACCCCCCTAGTCGAGTGGCCCCTGACTGTGCCCGGAAGGGGCTTCTGTCGGTTGCTGTAGCCAAAAGAGATGCACTGGACAAGCCAGCGAGAAAGAGTGTTTTGAGACTGGCTGGCCCAGCATCCTCTCAACAAAGGAAATAAACAGCTGTTGGAATTTGCGATGCTGTTTGGTCCTGGTCAAGTAGTATCTTAAGGAGCGGTGAACATCTAAGGTGTGAAGCAGTGCCTCTCTGTTGGTGTACCTGGGGAAGTACACCGGCAAATCGATGTCCTGGTGGAAAATTAAATAAGGTTCCTTACACATGAGGGCATGTAGCTCAAGAGATTCTCCTTGCTGATGTAACAGCAACTAAAAAATAAGCGTTTTCCATGACAGAAGGCGTGGCTGCAATCTGCTGACGAATTTCAAAGGAGACAGTGTGAGCTGCTCCAGGACATGGAACCTATATACGGTCTCAGAGGTGTGAATGGGGATGAACCCCAGCAGAGACAATACCCCGTTAGGGAAGACTCCGCCGCCGCATTCGGAAGGAACTTCGGGTGGGGCGCAGGACAACCTAGTCCTTGTGGAAGACCAGATAGGGAGATTCAAAGGAGCGCCTGGAACTCTCCCCTCCTTCTGGATGGCAGTGTAGCCACAAGAAGGTGTTCTTCCACAACAGGTGGGGAACTCGCACCTGTGCAAAGGTTCGAACGGCTTGCCCGTGAGCTAAGCCCATACCAGCGAAGATCCACAGAAGAGGGATACTCTCCCCAAAGGGAGGTGTGATCGAGGCCTAGAAAAGTGCCAGACCACCTTTTCTGTGCCACCGACTGCCTTCCGGCCCGCACCCAGAAGACAAGGGTGACCAACAGAAGCACCAAGAGGGTCGGCCGAAGCCCTAGTTCAAAAGAACGGACCGCAGATGGTCCAGAATGCTTGCCGAGGGACGGGAGAGGGGCCCAGGCCCTATCCCATCACCAATGGAGAACTCTTCCAATTGAAGGCGAGCATGTTTGGCCGACTTCTGGCAGGACGCCTCGAGACGTCGAGGACCTTGCCGAAGGACCCGGTGCAGGGATTTAAAGTCCAATGAAAAAACCTTCCCCTGAAAGAGATCAGGACCGGGCGGGCTGGAAGCCGCGTCGGGAGCCTGGGGCTGAGACTGAGGAGAGCTGGATACCAGAGCTGGAAACCCAGTCTGGGGCTACCAGCATCGCCTGCGCCTAGACCCTCCTCGCCTTGCCTGTGGGTCAAGGGAATGAGGGAGAGGTGTAGAAAGGCCCGGGGTCCGCGGCCTTGACAGCATCCCCTACAGCAAACCTTGCTGAGGGGGGCGGGCAAGAGACAGTCTCTGCCTCGTATTCTCCCTGGAGGGAAGGAGGGAGAAGATCCTGTGCTACCTCCAGCAGGGGAGACCACTCGTGAGGCGCAGCCTATGCCCGGCCAGGGCATCAGCCAGGGTGCTGGAGGCTCCTGCCATCAAATGGCTGGGAACCGCCTCTGGCTGCGCGCAAGACCCAATGCGAAGAACCTCCTTACGCCAAGGTAAGGGGCTCGACAACCTGGCGAGGTAGGTAGACATGGTCGGTTTGTCCGCTTGGACTTAAACCACTAGACCCCGCACAAACGAAGCGAGCGGTGCAAGTTGAGCGGACCGCCTGGAGCTCCAGCGGGTAGGAAAGACAGCGGGACTCCCGAGAGGACCAGAGGTGAAGCACTCTGTATTCCACTAGATGGGCACCCCCACCCATCCGAGAAGCATCGGTCGGAGAAGACCGTCAACATGGCGGACGAACAGGATATTCTCCTGCAAGAGCTGGAACGGTCCAAAGGAGAGCGTTCCATAACTCCTGGGCTGTAGTGAAGAACTGGCCCGAAGGGACAGCACTGAGACCGCTGTCTGGCCAGTCCCCATGAGGGGAACACATGAACCAGCGGATCAGACAGACCACGCTGGAGCCGGCCGGCGCGTGGCCCAGGAGGTCCCGGCAGGGCGCAATTGCCCAGTCAGACCTGACCAGGTAAGAGAGGAAGAACCTCAGCCCTGTCCGCCAGGAGCTGAGCTCTGACTCAATAGTCGAGCCTGGTCCCGAAGAAGGATCACCCGCTAAGGCACGAGTTCCAACGTGGCTCCGATAACAGGAGACCAGCCTGAGATCCAGAACTCTGGATCGACCCCTTCCACCTGGAAGGGTTGTAGTCAGGCAGCCATCCGGGTGGGGTTACGCCTGGGCCTCTCGATGCCGCAGAAAGCTGTGGGCAGAGACTGAAAGGCCTGGAACTCGTGAGGAGATCCCCCATTAGGAAAGGGAGGAGTCTCCCAGGAAACGGACGGAACGAGGAGGAAGTATGTCCTGGGGGCCCAGGAGCGAAGCCCCACGCCCGTTCTGAGAATGGGATATCTAAGTCAGAGAGACCATCCAGGCATGCAGAAAAATGAGGCGCTAGCCCCCCTGTCCGTTTGAGACGAGGGATACCTGGACACAAACCCGGGGTCAGAAGGAGGATCCGCAACCTTCCTGATCACCTCTAATTAGAGGGCCAGGCAAGACGGCTCGGCAGGTCGCGAAGAGGCTGTGGATCCCAAGATCCCGTGGGGCGACGGCTAAAAAAAAGGGTGGAACCTGTTCACAACCCACGACAGGACCTACCTTTAGTACCCCCAACCCCTAGAGGTCCGGGAAACGGACCAAGAGGAAGAGGTGCGGAGCCGTCCCCCCATGGGGAAACCCGGGTAGGGACGACAGGGCTGGGGACAGCACCCTTAGCCCGTCACTGAGCAGGCTTGGGGAAGGAAGAGGCCGAGGGAGCTCTCGGACCTTTACCTCCCTGTTTCCTTTTGAAGGAAGACGCTGGTTTGGTGTCAGGCTGCCCAGCGCATGCCTGCTGGCCCTCGTGCTGGGCCGGTCGAGCCGCAGGGGCCGGGGGGCAAAGGGGCTTACGCAAAGGCTGTCGGCTGCCCTTATCCCTCCGTGCAGGAGTGACCGAGTCCGGAGTGGCATCAGACTACTCGAACCCCTGGAGGTGTCCCTCCACTCCAGGGCCGAAAAGGTCAGTCCCCAAGAAGGGGATGTCCGCCAACTCGTGCTGGGTTTCCAAAGAAAAGGAGGATAACCTCAGCCACGCCCTGCGGCACATGGCCACTGCGGCCGCCACCGATCTGGCACAGGAGTCACCCAGATCCAGAGCCGCCTGGAGCTGTCTTGCATCGCCCTACCCTGGTCCCGCACCCGCCGGAGGTCCGCAGGTCAGCCGGGAGATATGAGAGGACCTCATCCAGGGAGCCCAAAAGGGCGTGGGAGAAGTGTGCCATCAGTGCTGCCGAGCTGGCCTGACGGAGGCCTAGGGAGGATGCAGCATAAACCTTGCGCCCGACAGTCCATCCTTTTGGACTCCTTGTCAGGGGGCCAATCCACATATACAGGTTACTCACCTGTAACAAGAGTTCTAGGAATGGTATGTGTTGTTCATCCACACTGTCTGGCAGGTTCCTTGCCGCTTTAAATCTTGCCGGAAGGTCTTCAAGCTGGCTCCTCCCACCCACCCGGGTGGTAAAACTCTCTGCTCCGCCCCATGATGCCAGATCTAGCCCGCTGGAAGCTCAGGTTGTGCGTCGAAGCCGGGGAGGTCGGGTGGGTAGTGTGGATGAACATATACCATTTCTAGAACTCCTGTTACAAGTGAGTAACCTGTATTTCTAGGGACATGGATATGTTCATCCACACTGTCTGGCAGACTCCTAGCAGTTCTCTGGGAGGAGAGAGGCAAGGCGCACACCCCCTACTTAGGGAATAAAGACTGGACAACCGAGGCCCCAAAACCAGCATCCCGGCGTGACTCAAGGTCGATGTGGTAATGGGTAATAAAGGTGTGTGCCGACTTCCAGGTAGCAGCCCTGCAGATTTCCTGGATAGGGACGTCCCTGGAAGCAGCCACCGATGCAGCAGTATGACAGGTAGAATGAGCTCTTATCCCTCCGGGAGGCTCCATGCCCGCCAACTTGTAGCAGAGATCTATGCAGGAGGTGACCCACCTGCTTATCGTCCGTTGGCTGCAGGTCTGCCAGGTGCGGCTTCAGCGTAGGTGACAAACAGCTGGCGAACCTCTCCCCGAATTTCAGCCGTGCGCTCCTTATAATAAGCGAGCGCCCTTCTAGGTTCCAAAGTATGTAGCCTATATTCGGCCTCCGAGGTGTGATTGGGGTAGAACACCGGCAGAGTCAACACCTGGTTAAGGTGAAACTCCGACACCACCTTCGAAAGGAATTTCGGGTGGGGCCGCAGGACAACCTTGTCCCTGTGGAAGACCAGGTAAGGAGACTCAATGCACAGCGCCTGGAGTTCTCCCATCCTTCTGGCTGACGTGATAGCCACCAAGAAGGCGGTTTTCCACGACAGATGAGAGAGTTCACATCTGTGCATTGGTTCGAATGGTTTGCCCATGAGCTTTGCCAGTACCAGCAGTAAATCCCACGGAGGTGGAGGTTCTCGCACCGGAGGGGAAATGTGATCAAGGCCTAGAAAAGCGCCAGACCACCTTCTCCTGCGCCACCGACTGCTCCCCGGCCCGCGCCCGGTAAGCAGAGATGGCTGCCAGGTGCACCCTTAGGGTCGTCGACCTAAGCCCTTGACTAGAAAGGGACCATAAATAGTCCAAGATGCTTGCCAAAGGACAGGAGGAAGGGTCCAAGCCCTTGCCCTGACACCAAATGGAAAATCTCTTCCATTTGAAGGCATAGCATTTCCTGGTCGACTCCTTATGGGACGCCTCAACTACATTGAGGACCTCGTCGGAAAGACCCAAGGCCTGGAACTCTAGCCGCTCAGGAACCAGGCCGTCAGGTGCAGGGATTGAAGGTCCAGGCGAGCTGGAAGCTGCCTCGGGGGCTTGGAGCTGAGGCTGAGGAGATCTGGGTACCAGAACTGGCGGGGCCAGTCTGGGGCTATCAGAATCACCTGCGCCTTGTCCCTCCTTGCTTTGAGAAGCACCTTGTGAATCAAGGGAAACGGGGAAGGCGCAGAAGAGGCCCTGGGTCCACAGCCTCGAGAAGGCATCCCCCTGCAGCGAGCCCTGCTGAGGGGGGCGGGCATGAAACAGCCTCAGCTTCACGTTCTCCCTGGAGGCAAACAGGTCCACCTGAGGTGTGCCCCAATGGGAGAACAGATCTTGTACTACATCCGGCAGGAGAGACCACTCGTGAGATGCAGCCCCATCCGGCTCAGGGCATCGGCCAGGGTGTTGGAGGCTCCTGCCACATGAATGTCTAGGAGATCCGCCTCCAAGCAGCGCACAAGTGACCAAATGCGGAGAGCTTCCTTGCATAGAAGCATGGAACGCGTCCCGCCCTGGCGGTTTAGGTAGTACATGGTCGTGGTATTGTCCATCTGGACTCTGACCACTTGACCCCGGAGAAACGGAGCAAAGGTGGTGAGAGCTAGGCGGACCACTCGGAGCTCCAGCAGGTTGATGTGGCATGGGACTCCTGCGGGGACCAGAGGCCGTGCGCCCGGTGTTCCCCCAGATGGGCATCCCAACCCATCAGAGAGGCACTGGTCGATAGAGAGACTGTCGGCTCGGGGCGGACAAACGGGATGCCCTCCTGCAGATGAGATGGAACGGTCCACCACCGGAGAGCGTTCCACATCTCCTGGGTCACCATCACTAACTGGTCCAATGGATCGCAGTGTTGTGACCACTGGCTGGCCAGTCCCCACTGAAGGGGGCGCATGTGCCAGCGTGCCCAACGGACCACGCTGGTACAGGCCGCCATGAGACCCAGGAGGCGCAGGAAGTCCCGGGCAGGGCGCGATTGCCCAACCAGAAATGATTGGGCAAAGGAGGTAAGAACCTCGGCCATGTCTGCCAGGAGCTGTACTCTGGCTCGAAGAGAGTCGAGCTCTGCCCTGATAAACAGAATCACCTGCTTCGGCTCGAGTTCCGACTTTGCCTCGTTGATGAGAAGGCCGACTTGAGAGCAAACCTGGAGGGCCAGATCTCTGGACCGCTCCACCTCCTGTCTGGAGGGGGCTGCTATCAGCCAATCGTCCAGGTAAGGGTACACCCGGACCCCTCGGCGCCGCAGGAAAGCTGTCACCACTGCAATGCATTTGGTGAAGACCCTGGGAGCTGGAGACAGGCTGAAGGGCATGGCTCGAACTGAAGAGGGATCCCTCCGCTCAAGCGAAGGAATCTCGATGTGACAGGCACGAATGGGACGTGAAAGAGCGCGTCCTGCAGGTCCAGAAGAGCAGAACCACGCGTGTTCAGGGATGGTATTATCTGAGCCAGAGTGACCATCCTGAAGGTTCGAGACCTTAGGAACTTGTTTAGGTCGTGTAGGTCGAGAATGGGGCGCCAGCCCCCCGTCCGTTTCGGATCCAGGAAGTACCTGGACACAAACCCTGGGTCTGAGGGAGGGTCCGCCACCTCCCTGATCACCTCCTTTTGGAGGAGGAGAGCGATGTCGGCCCGATGAGCCGACAGTTAGGCTGCGGACCCCAGGGCCCCCCCGAGGTGCGACGGCTCTGAAGGGCGGGGCCTGCTCAAATTCTAGAGGCAGGCCTTTTCCCACCACCTCCAGTACCCACCTGTCCGTAACAACGGACCAGGCGGAAAGGAAGTGCCGGAGCCGTCCCCCCACGGGGGGAACCTGGGGTGAGGTGATGGGGGCGACACCCCTCAACCCGTCACTGGGCAGGCTTGGAGGAGGGACCTCCTGGGCCTTTACCTCCCTGCTTCCTGTTGGAGGAAGCCCCGGCCTTGGGTTTGGGATGCCAAGCCCGAGCCAGCAGGCCCAGACGTGCCGTGGGCGCAGAAGGACGAAAGGGCTTAGGCTGTGGTTTGCGGCCTTTGTCCTTGAGCAGAAGAGACAGAGTCCAAGGTAGCATTGGACTTCTCGATCCTCTGCAGGTGACCTTCCACCCCAGGGCTGAAGAGGTCAGTCCCCAAAAAGGGAACATCCGCCAACTTGTGCTGGGTATCCGAAGTAAAGGTGGATATCCTCAGCCAAGCCCGATGACAGCCACTGCGGCCGCCACAGACCTGGCACATGAGTCCACAATGTCTAAAGCAGTCTGGAGCTGCTGTTTGGCCACTGCCCTGGTCCCGCACCTGCCTGACCGTAGTCTGCAGATCCGCGGGAAGATGAGGGACGACCTCATCCAGGGAGCCCAACAGGGCATGAGAGAAATGTGCCATGAGGACGGCCGAACTGGCCTGGCAAAGGCAGAGAGAGGACGCAGCATAGACTTTTCGCCCGGCATAGTCCAATTTCTTGGGGACTCCTTGATGGGAGGTTTGTCCACATCCTAGCGCTTCGGCACACCGAACGCTGTCGGTAACCAATCCTCAGCCGAGGGTGTTCGAAACCGGACAGGGAACCGGTAGGGACCGCATACTTCCTGGCCATCCTGGCTGAAGGCGCAGGACAGGAAGCAGGGTACTGCCAGAGCTCCAAGGCCGGACCCACTATGGCCTCAGCCACCGGAAAGGCCTCCGTAGGGGATACCTGGCCCGTTTAGAAACGGGTTCGAGCTTCATCCCGGTGGACTCCGAGATGAGCCGAAGCAATCCTAGGAAGGATGAAGAGCTATCGTCCACCGACTGTCCTCCTGAGGACTCCAAGTCCATTCGCTTGGAGAAAAGAGAGGAATCATCCTCGGACTCAGAAGAGTCCTCAAAGAGCTGCCTCGGGCCTGAGCCACCCTCCACCTGCCGAGGTCTATCGGGAGTGAGGGTGACAGACAGCCTATGGGGCAGTCCCTGAGCCGACCGAGAATTTTTGGTCGGAGCCCCAACTAACGGCTGTGGAGGCGGAGGTTCCACCGGAATCGGTGGGGCAGCTGGAATTGGCCGAACAACTGGCCTGGGAACAGGTTCCTCGGCTAAAACGAGGGGTTGTTCCGGCCGCTCTGGTGACAGCCACTTAATGGCCGGGGAAGACGACGGCGTCTGCTTATTCCTGGTCAGAAGGAGCTGTTGCCACATGAGTTCCTCATACCTCCGACGCAACTGCGCTCAAGCCTCCCCTAGTCCAAGAAGGAGAGGAGGATGGCTCCGTTCGCACACGGTGCCGAGACCGCCATGACGGCGGAATCGGCTGGACCGCGAAGACGCCTGAGACTGAGAACCTCGGTTAGGCAGAACACAGTGCGGGAGGTGTCGTGGGAATCTGCACTCCCGGTTGGACGATTCCACAAGGCTCCGGAACGGAGGCACAGACGAGCGACTGGATCCTCAACCCCACGGGGTGAGGGATCCTCAGCTCTCCAGCAGACAACCCGTCCACGGGTCGAGAAAAATCTCGACTGCCGTCGGGAGTCTCGGTCAACTGGCCTGATGGGGACACCGTGAAACCAGTGGCGAAGTCGAGGGGTCGACCGAAGTCGACGGCCGACAACTAGGGGAGAAGGATCTTTCCCGCTCCCAAGAGCATTGACGGTGAGACTTACTCTGGTCTCTTTTTGGACCGAGAAAACGGTCCAGAAGAAGTTGGACCCTCACCTTTTGTCGAGAGGGTCAGACAAAGCTCCTTAAAAGAAGCCGAATAAGAGGCACCGAGAGATAGCGGGACAAATGCCACAGCCGAGGTAGAAGTGGCCCGCGCCGCCTCCTCTTCGAGGGCGATCATCTGCTCAAGCTGATCCGCCGAGCCCGCCGCCGGACACTGCCGACCGGGCCTCTTTTGATTTAACCGGAGAAAATCTCTTCTCGGGACGCCCCAGTTGTAAACGGGCAGCACGGTCTTAGAGGACGTAGGCCGAAAAGGAAGAGCACAGGTCGCAGGCCTGCGGGTCGTGCTCAAGGCCCAAGCAGTAAACGCACGTGTAGTGCGGATCCGTCCGAGACATCTTCTGCCCGCAAGGGCATCTCCAGAAACCGGGAGTCGATCTGTCCATCGCAGCCACGAGGGAGAGAAGACCGAAGTCTTTTTAGCAAAAACTTTAATTTCGAAAATTCTAAGAATTAGGAACCAGTCTTATACGCAGAGCGTTAAGGAGGGAACCCGAGCTTCCAAGCGGTAAGGAAGATCTAGCGTCATGAGGCGGAGCAGAGAGTTTTACCACCCGGGTGGGTGGGAGGAGCCAGCTTGAAGACCTTCCGGCAAGATTTAAAGCGGCAAGGAACCTGCCAGACAGTGTGGATGAACATATCCATGTCCCTAGAACCCTGCGTTTCCAAAACATTGTCGGTGACTACCCCCTCAGACGAGGGGTGTTCCAAGAAACCGGGCAGAGAACCGACAGGGACAGAGTACTTTCTGGCCATCCTGGCCGAAGGCGCAGGGCAGGAAGTAGGCCGCTGCCAGAGCTCCAAGGCTGGGCCCACGATTGCCTCAGCCACCGGGAAGGCCTCTGAGGGTGAACCCCCTCGGTCTAGAATCTCCATAAGGGGGAACGGGGCCCATTTGGAAACGGGTTCGAGCTGCATCCCGGTGAAAACCGAGATGAGGTGGACCAGACCCATAAAGGACGATGGGCTGTCGTCCATGGAATGTTCTGGAGAAGACCATGGGTCCTCCTGCTGGGAAGCAGAGGTCGATTCGGGGCTCCGGGGGTTCTGCAAAAAACTGCCGCGGGCTAAGTCCATTCCGCCGAGGCGGCGCGGGGAGCGAGGAAACAGATAACCTGCTAGACAGGTCATGGACCGTCTGGTCCACCGAGACGGGGTGGGGCAGCAGGGATCGGACGAGCAACCGGCCCCGGAGAGTGCACCTCGACTGCCTCAAGCGGCTGTGTCGGCTGACCGGGCGGCAGCTGCTTACTAGCTGGAGAATGAATCAGAGTCGATTGATTCCCGGACAACAACAGCTGCTGCCACAAACTCCTTGTAACGTCGACGCCATCGAAGCCACTCTCCATCCGAGGAGGGCGAGGAAGAACGGCAATGCCATAAACTGTGCCCGACCGAGAGCGCGAGGTCGGCGTGAGCGGCTAGACAGAGAGGAGGACCGATGCAGGACCGACTCCGGGGAACTGAGGCGGGCCTGGGAAGGAGCGGTAGCCGCTCTCGCTCGACTCGGAAGAAATGGCCGAGGACTGTCGGACCAAGGTACTGGCAGAACCTCAGCCTCCGCCGGGGAGACTGGTGAAGGGATGGCGGCACTAGCAGAAGACAGCCCAGATGACGGGTCGAGAGGCTCGACAACGTTGAAGGGGGAACTCTCCCGCTCCCTCTGGAGCCGACAAAGGGACTTAGCCTGCAGCTCCTTGGACTTGGGCTGAGAGGCAGGTCCCAAAGGTCCCTCTCCCTTCAAGGAAAGGGACTGGCGAAGCTCCTTGAACGAAGCTGCAAGAGGAGAACCCAAGGAGAGCGGGATAAGCGCCGCGACCGAGGAAGAGGAAGGGGCAGCCACCCCTTCCCCGGAGGGAAGACGACCCGAGCTGCTCAGAAACAGCACCGATGCGGGCAGCTGCCGATGAGTCTCAGAGGAATTTTACTGAGCGGAAAGTTACACGCGCCCGAGCCGAACGGGCCACATCCTCCAGAGAGCTGACCGAAGGGCACAACAAAACTCGCAGTTGAGGATCAGATCCAGGTCAAGGCAGACGCACGGGAGTGCGGGTCTCTCCGGAGGAATTAACCGGCGCCTCCCGTACGAAAAAGAATGAGCGATTGCCGCAGCTAAGAAAACATCAAGTTTCGAAAACTTCCAATTGATTTCAAGACCGAAATTTCCAGGAACCAGTCGAAACACAGAGCGCCAAGGAGGGAAACCTGAGCTTCCAAGCGGTAAGGAAGATCTGGCGTCATGGGGCGGAGCAGAGAGTTTTACCACCCAGGTGGGTGGGAGAAGCCAGCTTGAAGACCTTCCGGCAAGAATTAAAGCGGCAAGAATACCTGCTAATAAGTGTGGATGAACAACATATCCACGTCCCTAGAAGTGAAGGTTCCCGGGACAATTACATCAGCATGGGGAACCAAATCTGCCTGGGCCAGAAAGGCACTACCAAGATCATTGTTGCATGCTCCCCACGAAGTTTGAGAAGGACTCTCTGGATCAACGGGAAGGGAGGGAAAGCGTAGAGGAATCTGCCCGCTCAGGAAAGGGACGTGTCTTGCCAAAAAACATCAGGCCCTGGATCTAGAGAACAAAACTTGGGCAGTTTTGCCTCGGATAGGGAAGCGAACAAGTCCAATTCTGGAGTGCCACATCGAAGAAACATCCTCTGCTACCTCCTGAAGAAGCTCCCACTCGTGGACTCTGGCCTGGGATCGACTCAGGCCGTCTGTGACCGTGCTGTCCACTCCGGGAACATGAACTGCAATCAGGCTCACGCCGTGTCGAATTACCCATTCCCACACACTCATAGCTTCCCTGCAGAGGGGATAGGTGTGTGTGCCCCTCCTTGCTTGTTGAGGTAATACATCACCGCCGTATTATCTGTTTGAAGCAGAAGAGTACTCTCTAGAATTTCTGACTGGAAGGCCTGCAGGGCATACAGGACCGCCCTCATCTCCATAATATTGATGTGGAGGTGAGCTTCCTGAGGGGTCCACGTTCCCCGAGACCTCACCCCGTTCAGGTGTGCCCCCACCCCAGCGCTGAGGCGTCTGTGGAGAGGATTACCTCCGGGGATGGCGCTACAAATGGGACACCCACGGAGAGTGTCCCTGGGTCTAGCCACCATTGCCAGTCCAGAATCACGGCCCTCATGATTCTGACTGGCTGCTACATATGGTCTTGCCTCTGATCCCATTGCACTCTGAGCATCCACTGGGTTACCCGCAGGTGGAGCCTTGCCATCAGGACGGTTGGAATGGCCGCAGCCACATGTCCGAGCAGGTAAAGGACCAGTCTGGCGGGGACGGTCTTTGCCGAAAGGTCCTTGATGCGTTCCGCTTTGTCCTTGGGAAGAAAAGCTTTCCCTTGGACGGTGTCCAGAACTGCGCCTATGAACTGCAGCTTCCGGGACGGTACCAAGAGAGACTTCTTGTAATTGATGAGTATGCCCCTCGACTGAAAGAGAGCTTGGGTGTTCTGGATAGCCAACAACAGCGCCTCTCGGGAGGCGGCCATGAGAAGCCAATCATCCAGGTATGGGAACACGTAGTGGCCCTGTCTCCTTAGAGACGCTGCCACGACTGCCATGCACTTGGTAAAGACCCTGGGGGCCGATGATAGTCCGAAAGGAAGCGCCCAGAACTGAAAGAGGTGGCCGAGAAACTCGAAGTGCAGGAAAGCGTCCTGCATGTCCAGTGACGCCAGAAATGCGTCCTTCAGCATGGGAATAAGACCCTGGAGGGTCATCATGCGAAAACGTTTGTAGGCGACCGACATGTTGAGGTCCCTGAGGTCCAATATTGGACGGAGGTCCCGTTTTCTTTGGGACCAGGAAGTAGTAGGAATAGTAGCCTGCCCTCTCTGGTTCTCCGGACGACTCCACTGCTCCTTTTTGCAGAAGCGCGAGTACTTCTTGCCTGATAAACAATTTATGCTGACCCGAGTAGCGGGACAGCAGAGGAGGCCTTGTGGGTGGCTTGTCTGTGAACTCTATAAAGTGGCCTTTTTTGACCAATTGGAGTACCCACCTGTCGGTGGTGATGGACTGCCACCCTGACAGGTGGTCTGCAATAAGACCCCCGACCCTGGTGTCCCGTTGATCCTGAGGGGCGGGGGCCAGGAAGGAGTCATGCTGTGGCGGCTGAGGGTCCTGCAGGTTGGGCAGACTTGGAACGTTGGCCTCTACCTGAGGACGACTTCCCCTGGGCTTTCCGGGAGAAGGAGCCCCTCTGTTGCGGGCCGGAACGGGACTGTTGTCTCCGAGTCCGGCCACGAAAACTGCTCTGGTTCCTACGAAAGGAACCAGGCCTGGGTCTGTACATAGCCTTGACAGACCTCACGGCCTTTCCAGCCTCCTGAAGCTTGGTGAGGACCTTCTCCGAGGACTCACCGAAGAGAACTTTGCTGTGGAATGGGGCGTCCAGTATGTTCTTCTGGACGTCCGGGGTGAATCCGGAGACACGGAGCCATGAGTGTCTCCGGAGGCATACGCCTGAGGCTGCCGCTCTGGCTGAGGAGTCCGCGGAGTCATATGCGGCTCGAAACACCTGGGTTCCCACGTCTGAATTCGTGTGGAGGAGCTGAAGCAGTTCTTCCTTCTGCTCACCTTCCGGCATCTTTTTTGCCAGCTCTAGTCCCTGCTCCCACAAGGCATTCTGAAACTGGATCATGTGAGTGAGACAATTGAGGGACCTAATGGCGCAGGTTGCAGCTGCGTACGTGCGCCTGTCCATCGTGTCCAATTGCTTGGACTCCGGGTCCGGTGGCAGGGTGCTCACATGTTGCGGCCTCTGAGACCGGTCATGTGAGGCTGTGATGACCAGGGAATCTGCCAGAGGAGGAGATGCCAAGTACTGGTCCTCTCTAGGGGCCTTGTACAGGCGGTCAGCCTTCTTCAGCATCGCCGGGAGAGAATGTGGACATTTCCACACTGCCTTGGTGACGTCCACGAAGCTGTCCACCAAGGGTAGTGCCACCACAGGCTTTGGGTCCTTTTGCCGAAGATAACGCGCAAGGCGTAGCCTCTTGGGGTCAAGCTCTTTTGCGTCCCAGCCCATATTCTCTTGGATATGCCTCAATCTGAGAGCGATGTGTCATCCGGAGGAGATCTTGGGAGCTCACGTGGGTCCGGAGAGGGGACGCTGATGGGAGAAGGGGATCTGGATCTGCCTGAGAAGTCCGATCCCGAGTCCTCCGAAGGCGAGTAGCGGCATCTTCTTAATCTCTTGGGGCTGGGTGACCCTGAATAAGATCTGGGCGGAGGTCTCCTCTTTTCCGATGGTCTGCCCCTAGGAGATTCAACAGGATCCTGGGGGGAAGGTACTCTGCCTGCTGCCCTGGATGGGGTGGGGGGTGCTGGGGCCGGTGGAGTCACGGGTGGAGGAGGTGGTGTGGGAACCACGTCCTTTTTAATGTTATCCCACCAAAAAGTAAACAACTCCTTGACCTCAGCAATATTGAGGCCTGACTGGCCAGGCACCGGTGGTCGGTCGTCAGGTTCCGGCGTCGGTACCCCAGGGGTCTCTGGTTCAAGAAAGGGTTCCCTTGGGGGCTCGACAGGACCAGGTTCGCCCGCCTGGTCCTCGGGCTGTGTCTACTCCTCCGTGAGTGGCTCCTGACCAATGTCGGTAGGTGGCGTAAGGGTTCCTCTAGTTGCTGGGACGGGCGTTGGTCCCCCAGCCGGCGTCCGTGGTGGAGAAGGTCTGGCCGGCGACGGGCGTCTGGGTCCCGGGACCGGTGGTGCTTGGCCGACATCGGGTCCGTCCTCTTGAGCGATGTCAGCTCCTTGGTTTTCCGCTGGGGACAAGGAGACTGACTGGACGTCGGGGCCGAGTGGCGGGAGCGGACTTGTGATGGCGGTCCCCTGACCTCTGCGAGGCCTTGGACGATGAAGGAGGCCTGGAGGTCATAACAGGCTGCAGAGTGGAGGAACCGGAAGACTTGACCGTGACTAGGGGAGGCTGAGAGCTGGCCCGGGAAGGCAAGCGGTTGGACCGGTAGCCGGAGCTGCGGGAGTCGGAAGCCCTAGAAGGGGATTTAGATCTCACCCTCTCCCTGTGTTTTTCGAGGTGCCGGCGGGCTTTCTCGGAAGATTCCCCCTTGGAGGCAGGATCCATGGCCTTCAATCTCTCTTCCAGAAGGTAAGCTTGGAGGACCTTCTGACGACGGATCCGGATCCGACTGTTAAAGCCTTGACAAAAGGAGCAGGCCCGGGTATCGTGGTCCGGGCCTAAGCAGCGCACGCAGGCCGAGTGTGGGTCTTTAAAGGGAATTTGCTTCCCGCAGGCACACTTAGACGGATGGCCCTCCGCGGATGTTGGTGAGGACATCAGATGGCAGACTATTTGTAGAAATTAAAGTTTCTTGTTGAAGAAACGAGAAAAGAACTTTTCCAGGCGTCGCGTGCTAGACACTGACTGGAAGGTCAAGACATGCAAATCGACGGCAGGACCGCCTCCTTATGTACTACGCCTGACGTCAGGGGCAGGACAGACGTCGGAGGTGGTCCCCGCTAAAGACTGCCAACTAGAAGATTTCCGTGGGGTCCCGACGCTTGCTGGCTACAATCCTAATGGTGTAACCTGCTGCAAGAGCTGTATCTCGAAGTAAGATCTGCCCCTTTGTTGCTGGTCAGAACGTGGCTGCTGCCTTTGTTGCAGACTGCGAAAACTGCTCTGGTTCCCATGAAAGGAACCAGGCCTGTACCTGTACATCGCCTGTACAGACCTGACTGCCTTCCCAGCATCCTGGAGTTTGGTGAGGACCTTCTAAGAGGGTTCACCAAAAAATACTTCCCCCTTGTAGGGGACGTCAAAAATGTTCTGTACATCGAGGGTGAAGCCAGAGACTGAGCCAAGAGTGTCGCCGAAGACAGACGCCTGAAGCTGCAGCTCTGTCGGACGAGTCCGCAGAATCTTATGCAGCTCGCAGTACTCAGGTACCACATCAGGCCCTGTGCGGAGAAGGTTTAGGAGCTCCGCCTTCTGTTCGCTATCCGGAAGTTATCAACCAGGTCCTGGGCCCTGTTCCCACAGGGCGTTCTGAAATTGTGCCATGTGGGTTAGGTAGTTCAGGGACCTGATAGAGTATGTAGCAGCCGCATACGTGCGCCTCCCCAGGGCATCCAATTGTTTGGATTCCTGATCCGGTGGCTGTGTGCTCATGTGCTGCGGTCTTTGGGACTGGTCATTTGAGGCCGTAAAGACCAGGGAGTCTGCCAGAGGTTGTTGAGCCAAGTACTGGTTCTCTCTCTGGGCCTTGTACAGGTGGTCAGCTTTATTCGGCACAGCGGGAGTGGAGTGCGGATGCTTCCACGCAGCCTTGGTGATGTCCTCGAAGGTGTCCACCAAGGGTGGCACTACCACAGGCTGTGTGTCTTTCTGCCGAAGATAACTGGCAAGGCGCTGCCTCCTTTTGGGGTCAAGGTCTTCAGTATCCCACCCCATGTCCTGGATGTGCCTCATGATCTCAGAAAAAGAGGAATCTTCCGGAGGAGACCTGGGAAGGTCATATGGGTCAGGTGATGGAATGCTGAGTGGAGAATGAGATCTGGAATAATCAGAGATATCCTATCTGGAGTCCACCCCTGACAGTATACCGACGTCTGGGTCGCTTGGGGACCCTGATGGAGATCTTGAGGGAGGCCATCTCCGGCCCTTGGATCTACCCCTAGGAGGTGGAGTCTGCTGCTTAGGGCTGGGTGGTTGTCCTGCTGGCCCAAGGGGTGGAGGAGGTTTTACAGAGACCACATCCTTTCGGATGGTGTCCCACCAGAAAGTAGAGAGATCCTTTACTTCTTGTAGAATCATGCCAGATAGGCCTGGCGCCAGTGGTCTGTTCCCGGGGTCGGGCATCTGGTCCGCGGGTGTCTCCGGGGTGGGCGAAGGTTCCCTCGGAAGCCTGGCATCCTCAGGGTCACCCGCCTGGTCTTTGGGCAGTGTCATGTCCTCCACTGAATCCCTGTGACTGGTGTCCACAGGTGACACGGGGGCAGTCTTGGCTCTGGTGAATGCGAGGCAGACGGTCGCCTGGCGTCCGCGGCGCCAGCGAACGCCTGGCAGACGTAGAGTCTGATGTCTGGTCTTTCGTCTTCCTGGGTGGTGGATCCGGACCTCTGGGAGGCTGGGAGACCAATCTGGAGTCTGGCTCCCAACGTCAGGTCGATGAGGAAGACTTGTGGCATTCAGAAGACTTGGAAGAGGCCCGAGAGGGAGTGGAGGAAGCAGAGGGCCTTGAAGTCTTGCTGGGCTGGAGAGTCTAAGAGCCGACTGAAGCCCGGACTTTGACTGGAGGGGGCTGAGAACGATCCCTGGAGGGAGAGCAGTCCAATCTGGTGGAGCCTGAGCTATGGGAGTCAGAGGCCCGGTTCGGGGATCTGGGCCTTGCTTCCTCCAAGTGTTTATGGGCCTTGGAAGAAGAATCGCCCTTGAGAAAGGTTCTTGGTCCATCCTGCTAAGTTTTTCTTCCAGCAGATAAGCCTGAAGAGCCTTCTGACGGCGGATCCTGGTGCGGCTGGTGAACCCTTGGCAGAAGGTGCAGGCCTTGGTGTAGTGGTCTGGGACCAAGCACCACACGCAGGAGGAATGAGGATCCTTAAAAGGGATCAGTTTTCTGCAGGCACATTTGGAAAGGTGTCCCTCCAGTGAAGGAGCTGGAGAAACATAGAATTTGACGGCAGATAAGGACCGTTTGGCCCACCCAGTCTGCCCATTTCCCTACCTACTGGATAAGCTGCAGATCCTAGTTAACCAGCAGCCTACTTCTTCCTACCCCCACCCCCCAGAATTGCCTTATGACTATCCCATGCATGCTTGAATTCCACCACTGATTTTGACTCCACAACCTCCTCGGAAGGCCATTCCATGCATCCACAACCCTCTCTGTGAAAAATACTTCCTTAAATTACCTCTGAGCCGCCCCTCTATCTTCAAATTGTGCCTCTTGTTCTTCCACACCTTTTTTGAAAGATGCTACCCTCTTGGACTTTGTTGATTCCTTGAGGTACTTGAAAGTTTCTATCATGTCCCCCTCTCCTCCTTTCCTCGAGGCTATACATATAAGCTCCTTAAGTCTCTCTTCATACGTCCTCCGTGCAGACCCTGCACCATTTTAGTTGCCCTCCTCTGGACAGCTTCCATCCTGTCTATGTCTTTCGGAGATTGGGTCTCCAGAACTGCACACAGTACTCCAGATGGGGTCTCACCAGCTGTCTGTACAGAGATAATAACTTCCTGTTTTCTACTGGTGATGCCTCTCCCTATGCATCCCAGTATCCCCCCAGCCCTCCTTGCTGCCTTCTCACATTGCTTGCCCACCTTTAGATCATCAGATATGACTACCCCCAGGTCCCTTTCCATTTTTGTTGTTGTTAGTATCTCACCCCCCATTGTGTACTCTTCCCCTGGGTTTTTGTTTCCCAGGTGCATTACCTTGCACTTCTAAGCACTGAATCTAAGCTGCCATACATCTGACCATTCCTCTAACCTTGCTAAGTCCCTTCTCATCCTTTCCACCCCACCCTGTGCATCAACTCTGTTGCAAATCAGTGTCATCTGCAAAGAGACATACTTTTCCTTCCAGTCCTTCTGCAATGTCGCTTATAAAGACATTGAAGAGGACTGGTCCCAATACTTGAACTCATGTACCCGCTAGTAACCCTCCTTTCTTCTGAGTGACTCCCATTTACTATTACCTCTGTGTCCTATTCTCCAGCCAATTCTTTACCCAGGCTGTCATCTTGGGACCCATTCCCAGGCTGGCTAACTTATATATTAATCTTTTGTGTGGGACTGTGTCAAATGCCTTGCTAAAGTCTAGGTAGGCCATGTCCACAGCCCCTCCCTGATCTACTACTTTGGTCACCCAGTCAAAGAAATCTATCAGATTCGTCTGGCATGACCTTCCCGCTGTGAATCCATGCTGCCTAGGGTCCTGTGCCCTTCTGGCCTCTAGATACGCGACAATTCTTTCCTTTAGAAGTGATTCCATCATTTCCCTATCACTGAGGTTAAACTAACAGGTCTATAGTTTCCTGCTTCTGCCTTGCTCCCACTTTTGTGAAGGGGAATCACATCTGCCCTCCTCCAGTCCTCGGGTACCACCCCATCCTCCCATGATTTGTTAAAGAGGATAGTCAGTGGTGTCACTAGTTCTACCCTTAGTTCTTTCAGAATTCTGGGATGAATCCCATCAGGCCCCATTGCTTTGTCCACCTTCAGTTTTAAGAGTTCTTTCAGAACCCTTTCTTCTGTAAATGGGCTGGTATCAACTTCTGTATCCAGAGTGTTACTACTGTTTGTTTTATGTACTCCCCTCTTCCTTTGTAAATACTGAGCAAAATATTTGTTTAGTATCTCTGCCTTTTCACATTCTCCTCTACCCACCCTCCCTCCCCTTTATTAAGCCTCACTATCCCTCCCTTGGTCTTCCTTTGCTCCCTGATGTACCTATAAAAGGTTTTATTCCCCTTCTTAACTGAGTTGGCTATCTTTTCCTCAATTTGGGCCTTTGCTGTTCTGACTGCCTTCCCAGCCTCCTTTTGCTTTAACTGATAGTTCTCTGTCCTGCTCCTGCTGCGATTCATTGTACTTCCTGAATGCTTTCTTTTTCTCTTGAACCTTCACTGCCACTTCCTTTGAGAACCATAGTGGTTTCTTACATAGTCTTGTTTATTTGCTTCACACAAAGGCTAGTTACCTCTGTGATGGCAGTTTTTATTATTCCCCATTGTTCTTCCACCCCTCCTTACCGCCCATTTGCTAGTGCATTCCTTAGGCACTCACCCATTTTGGCAAAGTCAGCCCTCCTAAAGTCCAGTACTTTTGTCTTTGTATGGCGTGACTCTATTGGCTGTGTTTATTGTGAACCATACTGTTCGATGGTCGCTAGTTCCCAGATGGCTACCCATTTCTACATCTGTGATCCTCTCTCCATCTCCATTTGAGAGTATCAAGTCTAATATTGCTCCCTCTCGAGTGGGCTCCAGTACTAGTTGTCTAAGGCATGCCCCCTGTAGGGCATCTAGAATAACTGCACTCTTCGAAGTGGCAGCTGCAACTACGCTCCAGTTAACATCTGGCATATTCAGATCACCCATCAGCAATATCTCCCCTTTTTCTGCCATTCTAAGTATACTTTCTATCATTTCCTTGTCCACTTCCTCCCCCTGAGAAGGGGGTCTGTATACAACCCCTGTGCGTATTGTGGTGCCATTGCCTGTCTCCAAATTTACCCACAGTGCTTCTCCTCCCTGTTTACCCTTTTGTTCTGTTGCTTTTATTCCTTATGTAAAGAACTACTCCTCCCCCTCTTTTACTCTCCCTGTCCCTCCTGTAGATAGTGTATCCTGGTATGTTTACGTCCCAGTCATGGTTTTGTGTGTACCATGTTTCTGTGACTGCCACGATATCCAGATGTTCCTCCTCCATCAAGGCCACTAATTCAGGAAGCTTGTTACCTAGACTACGGGCATTGGTACTCATTGCTCTCCATTTTTTGATGGCCTTACCTTCTGTTGCAGCATCCCCCACTGACCGTTCTACCTTGGTCTTTTTCTCATTTAGTACCCTGTTTTGTAGGGAGAGGCTGGGATTTTTCTGCTGCTTGTCAGGAGAAGACATTTGTTTGGAGAAACTCTTGAAGTTCTAAGTCGTCGTGCGCTAGGTAGAGACCAAGAGGCTGATGCTGGTGAGTAGACGGCGGGAAAAGAACTGGGGATTCTGGGGAACTGCCTCCTTATGTACTATGCCTGACATCCGGGGCGGGACAGATGTTGGAGGCGGTCCCCGCTGAATATTGCTAGCTAGAAAATTTCCATGGGGTCCTGGCACCTGCTGGCTCCAGTCCTAATGGTGTAACCTGCTGCAAGAGCAGTTTCTCGAAGCAAGATCTGCAGATATCCTGGGTAAGGACGTCCCTAGAAACAGCCAATGATGCAGCTGTATGCCAGGTAGAATGAGGTCTTATCCCCCTGGGAGGCTCCTTGCCCACCAACGGTAGCAGAGTTCAATGTAGGATGTTACCCATCTGCCAATCATCCGCCTTGCTACAGGTCTGTCAGGTGCGGCTTCAGTGTAGGTGCAAACAGCTGGCAAACCTCTTCACGAACTTCGGCTATTCGCTCCTTCTAATAAGAGAACACTTGTCTCAGGTCCAAAGTGCGGCACCTGTACTCGGCCTCCGAGTTGTAATTGGGGTAGTACACCAGTAAAGTCAATACCTGATTAAGGTGAAAATCGACACCACCTTCTGAAGGAATTTCGGTTGGGGGTACGGGACAACCGTGTCCCTGTGGAAAACCAGACAGGGAGACTCAGAGCACCTGTAGTTATCCTGTCCTTCTGGCTGACGTGATAGCCACCAAGAAGGCGGTCTTCCATGACAGGTGTGTCATCTCACTTGTGCATTGGTTCGAATGACTGGCCCATGAGCCTTGCCAAAACAAACAGTAAATCCCATGGAGGTGGTGCTTCATGCACCAGAGGGAAAATGTGGTAGAGGCCTTTAAAGAAATGCAAGACCACCTTTTCCTGTGCCACTTTCTGACCGGCCTGTACACGGTAAGCAGAGATGGCTGCCAGGTACACCTTAAGGGTCGTAAACCAAAGACCTCCTTTGGAGAGAGACCAAAGGTAGTAGAGGATGCCAGCCACTGGACAGGATGCAGGGTCCAGGCCCTTGCCCTGACACCAATGGAGAATCTATTCCATTTGAAGGCACAGCACCTCCTGATAGACTCCTTCCTAGATGCCTCAACTACAGCGAAGACATCAGAGACCCAAAGCCTGGAACTCCAGCCGCTGAGGTGCAGGGATAGACCGACTGGATGGCATACCTTCCTCTGACAGAGCAGGTCCGGGCGCGCCGGAAGATGCCTTGGGAGCCTGGTCCCGAGGCTGAGGAGATATGGATACCAGAACAGGTGGGGCCAATCTGAGGGCACCAGGATTATACTTTACTTCCTCCTGACCTTGAGGAGCACCTTGTGGACCAAGGAAGGTGGAGGGAAGGCACAGAAGAGGCATGGGGTCCGTGACCTGGAGAAGGCATCCCCCTGCAGCAAGCCCTGCTGAGGGAGCGGGCATGAAACAGCCTCAGCTTTGTGTTCTCCCCGGAGGCAAACAAGTCCACCTGAGGGGTGCTTCACTGGGAGAACAGGCGGAGAGATCACTCGTGGGATTCCTCGCCCACACGGCTGAGGGCGGACGCCAACTGATTCGAGGCTGCTCCACATGAATGGTTAGGACATCTGCCTCCAGTCAGCTGACAAGGGTCCAGGTGCAGAACGCATCCCTTCAGAGGGGCTGGGAGCATGTGCCACCCTGTCTGTTCAGGCAGTACACGGTCGTGGAATTGTCTGTCCCAACTTAGACCCCTTGACCCTGAAGGAAGGAAGCTAATGCAGCTAGCGCCAGCCGGACTGCTCTGCGCTCAAGCAGGTTGATGAGGCATCTGGATTCCTCGGGGGTCCAGAGCCCGTGGACCCTGGTTCCCCATGTGGGCACCCCAGCCCATGAGAGAGAGTTGTGAGAACGACTGTCTGCCCAGGGAGGACAAACTGGATCCCTACCTGCAGATTTTTCCAGGACAGTCCACCACTGGAGGGTGTCAGACATCTTCTGGGTCAGTGACCAGCTGGTCAAAATGACTGCATCACCGAGACCACTGGCTGGCCAGCTCCCATTGAAGGGGGTGCATATGACACCAAGCCCATCGGACCATGGCAGTGCAGGCCACCATGTAACCCAGAAGTAGCAGAAGTCCTGGGCAGGGTGCAAGTGCCCAACTGGAAATGATTGGGCAAAGGAGGAGAGAACCTTCACCTTGTCTGCTGGACTCTGGCTTGGCAAGAGTTGAGCTCTGCCCTGATGAAGCAAATGGCCTGCAAGGGCACGAGTTACGACACTGACCTGTTGACCAGAAGGCCATGGCTGAAGCAGGTGTGGAGGGCCAGATCCCTGGACCTCTCCACCTCCAGTCTGGAGGGACACACTATTAGCCAATAGTCGAGGCAGGGGTACACTGACTCTTCGATGCAGAAGACTGGCCACCACCACTGCTATGCATTTGGTTAGACCCTGGGGGCCAATGACAGGACGCATGGCAGGGTTTGGAACTTGTAGAGGGTTCCCTCCACCTTGAAGTGGAGAAACCTCTGGTGGGACAGACGAATCAGGATGTGGAAGAACGCGTCCTGTAGCTCCAGTGAGAAGAGTTACCATCTGGAAGGTGCGTGATCTGAGGAACAGCTTCAGATCGTGCAGATCTAGAATGGGGCACCAGCCTGTCCATTTTGGGAATAGAGTACCTGGAATCGAACCCTGGGTTGACAGAGGGGTCCACAACTGACCACTACCTCGTTGCAATGGAGATAGTGTCGTCTCTCTAGAGCCAACAAAGTATAGGCGGATACCTTTTCTTCTCGTGGGAAGTGGGCTCGTCTTGGAGAGTACTGCTTGAATTCCAGAGGCAGATCCTGGCCGACAACCTACAAGACCCACCTGTCCGTCGTGACCTGCGGACCAGGCAGAAAAGTGGCAGAACCGGACTCCCATGGGAGGACCCAGAGTGGTTGTGACAGATACGGAATATCTGTCCCATCCAGTCACTGCACAGGCTTGGACGAAGAGCCAGCAGCGGGGCCTCCAGAACCTCTCCCTCCGGGCTTACGGTTTGCCAAAGCCCGGGACTTGGGCCGAGGGTACCAAGGTTGAGCATGCTGCTGCTGCCCAGTTTGGCACTAGGGCTGCTTGGCCGCAGAGGCAGAAGGCCAAAAGGGATTCTGCGATTTCTTAGAACCCTAGGGTTCTTTCTGGGCAGAGGCAATGGAGTCCAAGGTGGTACTGGACTTCGATACGCAGGCGATGACCAGAGGACTCCTGGACCAAACAAGTTGGTACACAAGAAATGAATGTCCGCCAGTTTGTGCTGGGTGTCTGCTGTAAAGGTAGAGACCCATACCCAGGCCCTGCGACACATGGCAACTGCAGCTGCCACTGAACGGGCACAAGAATCCCCTATGTCAAGGCCTGTATGGAGTTGCTGTATAGCAATGGCCTGGCCCTGATCACGGACCTGCTTGACTGTGGTCTGAAGATCCAGAGAAAGATGAGGAAGCACCTCATCCAGAGTGCCCATAAGGGTGCGGAGAAGCGTGCCATAATGACAGCCTGTCAGAGGCCGAGCAAGGAAGCATCATGGACCTTGCTGGCTGCATGGTACAACATCATGCACTCTGTCCAGTGGTCTATCCATATCTTCAGCGTTGCCCAAGCACTGGAACACAAGACAGTCACCAGACCCTCAGGAGAGGAATGGCGAGTACTCTCCCGAAGGAAGCCAATGGGAACTGCATACTTGCAGCCCATACGAGCGGAAGGTGCAGGGCATGAGGTTGGACGCTGCTAAAGCTCCAAGGCTTGACCAACAATGGCCTCTGCCACTGGGAAGGCCAGACACGGAGAATCCCCTTTTCTGAGGATATCAGTCAAGGGATATTCTGCCCATTTTGATGGGTTCCAAAGGCATCCCCTTTGATTCAGAGAGGAGACGGAGGATGCCCATGAAGGACGTGGGACCCTCTCCATTGACTCATGGAATAGTAGTCACCCGGACGACAATGGAAGTCCGAATCCCCGGATCTACAGTCTGGGTAAAGCAGCCACCAGGGTCACTCTTGACCCACTATGGACAGTCTGGAGCAAGGGTGACTGAGCCTGCTCGGAAGACCCTGATTGGGTCAAGACTCCTTGGCAGGAGCCCCTGTGGGAGGATATTTAGGTGGTGGCTCCACCAAAATAGACGGAAAGGCCAGCTTTGGCCAAGCCGGGAGGGTCTTCAATTCTGCGGGTGGAGGGACTTGACTGGATCCAGGGGAGTCTGCGGCCTAGAGGGCGACAGCCAAGTGATGGCTGGAGTGGAAGCCAGGGACGACTTCGGAACAGACATGAGCTTTTGCCACGAGGTCCTTGTAGAGATGTCAACTTGTGTCAAAGCCTCTCCTCACCTAAGGACGAATGGCAATGTCGCTTGGTTGGGGGGCATTCTCCCATGGTTCAGCGGATATCGGGTGAGCGCCGTTACACCCAGACGGGAGAACCATGCCTAAGAAGTCGTTGGAGACTGAAGTCTTACCAGATAAGGTGGGGGAGGGGCCCCCGGCAGACTTAATCGGCTGGTGCCGAGCGGGTCCCCAAAGGCTAAGGAGCTGTCTTACTGGCGACCAGGTGGTCCCCAGAAGAGCCGAACGCAGACTTAGCGGCCGGAGGAGCAGACAGTTGACTGACCCGTAGAAGATTTTTCAGACTTATCGTCTGAAGTAGTCTTAGGCAGCGGCCTTGCTCGTCTAAGGCCGTGAGGCCTCAGGTTGGTCGGTGGAGCGCTCCCGCTCTAGGGATTTCTTGTGGAGTTTCTTGGTAGGATCTCTCGGAAGAGGAGACTGATGTGGTCCATTTGCTTCTCTAATGAAGCTAGGCAAACTTAGAAAGTGGGCCTCCAAAGCCTGCTGTCTCCGCTTTTTGGTGGCCTGATTAAATGTGTGGCACTCCGAGCAGGATTAGACAGGATGGTCTGGGCCCAGACAAATCATGCACTTCAGAAAACCGTCCTTATGAGGGATCTGCATGCCACAGGACGAGCACTTCTTGGGTGAAGACATTAAGCAAATGTAGAATTTGTAAGAAAAAATTTAGCAAAGGGAAAAAATCCGACGCATGAACTAACGTGGATCACTGCATGGAAGTCTGCAATGCGACTGACATGAGGCGATGGCAGGAAAGAACTGAGGGCAGGCGTGGGGCCCACCCATTATATACGGTCATGCCGGTCATGTGACGACCAGTGGGTGGTCCCCACATCAGTGACTGCTAGAAAAGTCTGCCATGCAGCCAGATGGTGCTAGTCCCATATAATGACCTACTGAAGGAATCCGTTCGTAATAAGATACTGTAGTTCCATAGGAAAGTACAGTTACGTAAGAAGTTACTGTAACATTAGATCTTCAAGAACAGCTCTTGCAGCAGGTTACACCATTAGGACTGAAGCCAGCAGGCGCCAGGACCCCACGGAAATTTTCTAGCTAGCAGTCTTCAGCGGGGACCGCCTCTAACGTCAGTCCCACCCCTGACATCGGGCGTAGTACATAAGGAGGCGGTCCCCCCATAATCCTCAGTTCTCCCGCTGGAGACTCTCGGCCGCTGGATGACATCAGAAGAGGAGACAGAGGATCCACCACAGGATGGCAAAGACTATTGAATAGGAATTTCCCATCCCATAAAATGGGTGCTTGACTACGACCTACCTCCAAAAAGGAGGATGGCGAGCAGGAAGGTACCTGTTGCAAGAGCTGTTCTCGAAGATCTACTATTACAGTAAGTTCTTATGTAACTGTACTATCTTACTTCGAGATACAGCTCTTGCAGCAGGTTACACCATTAAGACTGATTTCCAAGCAGTAGTGGCAATCATGCACCACCGGGAGGAGGAAAGGTAGAGACCTCAATGTAACTCTAGCCTAGGACAGAAGTCCCTGAAGGACGGCTAGACCAAACCCGGTTCTTCGCCTCGATACAATGTCCAGACTGTAATGCCTGATAAAGGTATGCACAGAGCTCCAAGTAGCTGCAGTGGAGACGTTCTTTAACGCCGCAAAAGCAGCAGCCACCCCTCTTGTGGAATGACTCTTGACCGCGCCCGGTAAGGGTTTATTGGACTTGTCATAACAAAGTGATACACTGGATGAGCCACCTCGAGAGTGACTGTTTGGAGACAGGAGCTCCTTTCAACCTGTGAGCAAAGGAGACAGAAGTTGTTCCGACTTCCGGAGCAGTTTGGTTCTGGTCAGGTAGTATCAGGCACCGATGCACATCAAGGGTGTGCTGAAGGGCTTCTCCTCGATTAGTGTACCTTTGGAAATACACTGGTAGATATCCTGATTAAGGGTGAGAGCTGAAACCACCTTAGGCAAAAACTTTGGGTTTGTCCTTAGGGATACCCTGTCCTGGTGGAAAACCAAATAAGGCTCTTTGCACATAAGAGCATGCAATTCCAAGATGATCCTAGCACAAGTAACAGCAACTAAAAATAACATTTTCCAAGAGAAAATGTAGCTCGCAATCCGCGGCTGGTTCAAAGGGTGGCACCGTAAGCTGCTCCAGGACAAAAGGTAAGTCCCAAGGAGAGACTGGATCTTTGATGGGAGACCCAAGATGGAGGACACCTCTTAAGAAGGCACGAGTAGTGTCAAACTGGGCCACCGTCCGATGGCCTATGGGGGCATGGTAAGCAGAAATGGCACAACGGTGCATTTTAAATCGAGGAGTAAGCCAGTCTGGAGTGGAAGAGGGAAAGCAGGTAGTCCAGAACCAGTTTTTCTGGACAGTCCAACGGCAGGAAGCCACGCGCTTGAGCCCACAAAAAAAATCTATGCCATTTCATGGTGTAAGTTGCGTGGGTAGCCGGTTTTCTGGCGGCAGAGAGTACGTCTGCCACTTCTTGCGAGACCCCGTGTCGCATCATGGCTATGTCTCTAGGAGCCAAGCGTGCAGGTTCAATGAGCGCAAGTCTGGATGGACCAATGAACCCACCTCCTGAGAACTGACGGGAGCTGACTGGCAAAGGAACTGGAGGTTCCCGGGGTAGCTGGTGCAAAAGAGGGAACCAAATCTCTCTGGGCCAGAAGGGTGCGATCAAAATGATTGTCGCTTGCTCCCTGCGCAGTTTTAACAGAACTCTCTGGATCAATGGGAAAAGAGGGAAGGCACAGAGGAATCTGCCTGCCCAGGAGAGGGACAACACATCTCGCCAGAAAACACCAGGCTCTGGATCTAGCGAGCAAAAATTGGGCAGTTTTGCGTTGGATGGGGACACGAAAAGGTCTAAGTCTGGAGTGCCACATCTGTGAAACAGATCCTCTACCACCTCCTGCAGAAGTTCCCACTTGTGGACTCTGGCCTGAGAGCGGCTCAGTCTGTCTGCGATGGTGTTGTCCACTCCCGGGACATGTACTGTAATTAGGTTTGCGCCGTGTTGCAATACCCACTTCCACACTCATGGCCTCCCTGCCAAGCGGGTAGGAGTGAGTGCCTCGTTTGTTGAGGAAATACATCACCGCAGTATTGTCTGTAACAGAAGTGTACCCGGTGGAATCTCCGACTGGAAGGCTTGCAGAGCGTAAAGGACTACCCTCATTTCCAAATGCTGATGTGGAGATGAGATTCCTGGGCTGTCCACCGGCCTGAGACCGAACACTGTCCAGGTGTGCTCCCTAGCCGAGCCCTGAGGCATCTCTGTAGAGGGTCACTGTGAGACGGCGCTGTGAAGGGAACACCTGCAGAGGTGTTCCCTGGATTGCGCCATCATTGCCAATCCCGAATTACGGCTTTTGTGATTCGGACTGGATGCAACAGATGGTCTTGCTTTTGGTCCCATTGCACCCGAAGCATCCACTGGGTCACCCACATGTGGATATGTGCCAGCGGGACTGTCACAATGGCCACAGCCATGTGTCTGAGCAGGTGAAGGACCAGTCTGGCTGGGTTGTAATTGTATGGAGCGTATCCAAAACCCGGCTGCGGGTAGCCCGGCATAGAGAACTGCAGCGTCGGGTATACTGGCCACGGGTACACCGGCGTTGAATAGGACAGAGGGTACCCGAGAGCCGGGGGAGGGCTGCTGGAGCAGGCGGCCTGGCCGGAGGCCTCATGGGCGGGTCCATAGTGGAGAGCCCGGAGGACCGAGGGCCCAATGGGAGCGGAATGTCTCCTGGAGTCGGTAAAGCCGACGTCAGGTCCGGCGCACAAGGTGGAGGAAGGACCGACTGAGGCAAAAAGATCCCCAGCTTCGCCCAGGGATGGAAGAGGAAAAAGTCCCTAGGGTCGGGTTGAGGAGATGGTTCCCCAGACGGCAGCAAAGGCTGCGGGGAACCAGGTACGAGGGACGTTTGGGGGGTCCGCCTGTTCCTTCGCCGGGCAGGACGCCAGACGAGCCGACGGGAGGCTTAGGGGCTAGCCTCGGGCGGGCACCGGGAGGAGTCACGTCCGACTCCTGAGAGCCATCACCGAGGTGGGCCAAGTAGGAGGATTGGCCTGGTCCGTGGAGGAGGCGCGCATCGCCCAGAGGGTCGGACGCCTACCAGCCTCTCCGGGTGGACGTCAGAGGAGCAGACGCCCGGCTTACCGGAGTCGCCCACAGTGGTAGGCCGCGAGCCTGCAGCCGAACCAAGGACGGAGGCCTCCAACTGCCCGGAGGTGCCCGCAAGGCCCGAGCCAGATGGGCGGGCCGACACCCCCTCAGAAACCTCCGAGGCAGCCATCAAGGAGCGATCCACGGAAGGGATGTTACCTGCATCCCAGCGACTCCCGAGGGAGACGCTGTGGAGGAGCCCTTGTCCCAGTGCGCCCTTCTCCCGATGGCCTTCGGGGGATTTACGCCTGCCTCAGCTTTTTGAGCTCCTTCTCCATAGAAATAATTTTCTTTAGAATATGGGCTTCCAGGGATTGCTGCTGCTGCCTTTTCCGGGTACCCGCACTGAAACTGAGGCAGTGCTGGCACTTCGACTGGGGCCTAGGCAGAACAGGCACAGGGAGTGGCAGTCCTTGTGTGGTAGTTGGGCGCTGCAGGAATCACACTTATTCTTGTGCTCGGAGGGTGTAGTGGACGACATACACCGATGACAGTACTGAGTCAAAAAAAAAAAAAGATTTTCGGTAAAACACGAAGGTAGGGCTGACAAAGCACAAACTTTTCTCAGAGGCTGCAATGAGCTAACGGGCGGAAAAACTGGAAGCGGGCATTCAGGACCTCCCTTTATACCGACTTCTCCTGACGCCGGTCACTTGATCGGTGGCGGTCCTCGCCAGGGACTGCTAGCTAGAAAATTTTTCAGGAGGTTGCTACCGCCGCCGCCAGTCCCATATGTAAATTACTTACTGCAAGAGCCCTCGAAGTAAGATCTGTAGTTTCTGGAACGGCACCAGGAGTGACTTCTCGTAGTTGATGAGAATACCCAGTGACTTGAAAAAGGGACTCTGCAGTGAATAGCCATCATCAGTGCCTCCCTGGAGGGCGCCATGAGAAGCCAGTCGTCCAGGTATGGGAACACTGAGGGTGGCCTTGTTCCCAGAGAGGCCAGCATGACCGCCATGCACTTCGCGGAATACGCCGAGGTGCCGGCGACCGCCTGAAGGGAAGAGCTCGGAACAGATAATGACGGCTCTGAAACTCGAAGCGCAGGAACCTCCGGTGCACTTGAGCAATCTGAATATGCAGGTAGGCATCCTGCATGTCCAAAGACACCAGAAAGGCGTCCTGCTTGAGCATGGGGATAGGGCCCGGAAGGGTCACCATGCGGAAGCATTTGTAAACGACCGAAAGGCTGAGGTCGCTGAGGTCCAGTATTGGATGGAGGTCCCCTGTTTTCTTTGGAACCAGGAAGAAGTGAGAATAGTACCCTAGTCCCCTCTGGTTCTCTGGGACGTGCTCCAAGGCTTCCTTTTCCAGAAGTGTGAGCACTTCCTGCTGTATGAGTAGGGCATGCTGACCTGAATATCGGGAGAGCAGGGGAGGTCTTGTAGGTGGACTGCCTACAAATTCTATATAGTGGCCTTTTTTGACCAGCTGCAGAACCCACCCGTCGGTGGTGATCGACTGCCACCCTGGCAAGTGGAGTGCGATGCGACCCCCGACTTTCTTTCCCCGTTGATCCTGAGGAGGGGCGGGGCCCGGGAAGGAGTCATGCTGTGGCAGCATTTGATCCGGCAGGCAGGGCCAACTTTGTAAATCGTTGGCCTCTGCCTGGGGATGACTTGGCCTGGGCCTTGCAGGTGAAAGTGCCCCTCTGCTGTTGGCCAGAACGTGGCCGTTGCCTTTGTAGCCGGCCACGGAAACTGCTCTGGTTCCTATGAAAGGAACTAGGCCGAGACCTGTACATAGCTTGTACAGATCGGAGTGCCTTCCCTGCGTCCTGAAGTTTGGCGATTACTCTGAGGCTTCACCAAATAGGACCTCGCCGTTATAAGGGACGTCTAAGATGTTCTGGACGTCCGGCGTAAAGCCGGAGACATGGAGCCAAGAGTGTCTCCGGAGACACACGCCCAAGGCTGCAGCTCTGGCTGAAGAGTCCACAGAATCATATGTGGCTCTGAGCACTCTGATCCCCACATCCGAACCCGTGCGGAGGAGGTTCAAGAGCTCTTCCTTATGGTCGACATCGGACATCTTCTCGACCAGGTCCTGCCTCTGCTCCCACAGTGCATTCTGGAATTGAACCTTGTGGGTGAGGTAATTTAGAGACCTGATGGCGCAACTCACGGCCGCGTACGTGCACCTACCCAGGACATCCAATTGCTTGGATTCCTGGTCCGGTGGCTGTGTGCTCAAGTGCTGAGGTCTCAGACCGGTCATGTGAAGAAGTGATGACCAGGGAGTCAGCCAGAGGAAGGTTCGCCAAATACTGGTCCTCCCTCGGGGCCTTGTATAGGCGGTCAGCCTTCTTTGGTACTGCGGGAGTGGAATGCGGACATTTCAAGGCGGCCTTGGTGACATCCACAAAGGTATCCACCAAGAGCGGCACTACCACAGGCTTCGGATCTTTCTGCTGAAGGCAGCGAGCAAGGCGTTCTCTCGGGGTCGAGCTCTTCAGCATCCCACCCCATGTTCTCCTGGATGTGCCTCATGATCTCCGCGAAAGAGGGATCATCCGGAGGAGACCTGGGTAGGTCGTGTGGTTCCGGAGGGGGAATGCTGATAGTAAGAAGGGTGATCTGGAGCACTCTGAGGTGTCAGATCTGGAATCTTCCCCAGACAGAGTGTACCAGCATTGTCTGGGTCTCTTGGGGCTGGGTGACCCTGAGGGGGATCTAGAGGGAGGTCTTTCTGAAGATCTGCCCTGAGGAGGTGGTGTCTGCTCCCTGGGGGTTGGTGGTTGTCCTACGGGCCCCTTGGGTGGAGAAGGGGGCGTAGGCAGTGAAGGAGTAGGTGGAGGCGGAGTAGGAGGAGAACATGTGGCGATCACATCTTTTTTGATGGTGTATCACCAGAAGGTAAAAGATTACCTCTGCCAGATTCATACCCGACGACGGGCCTCCTGCTCCGGGGAAGGTTCCTGTGGGAGCCCGGCGTTTCCGGTGTCGCCTGCCTGGTCCTCTGGCTGTGTGGCGTCCTCAGACGAATCATTCTGACCGGCGTCCGCCGGCGAAGGTGGGGCAGTCCTCTTCTCCGGAGAAGCAGACGTTGGTCCCCTGGCCAATGCCCTCGGAGGTGAACACCTGGCCGGCGACGGGTGTTTAGGTGTCACCAGCTCCTGGGAGCACCAGTGATGCTTGGTCGACGTTGGGTGAGCTGACGTCACGTCAGACATCCGTTCAAGGGACGCCAGTTCCTTGGTCTTACGGGGAACCAGATCCGATCCATGTAGAGGCTGGGAAACTGACCTGGCGTCGGTGTCCCGCTGGCGGGAAGAAGATTTGTGGCGCTCCCCGGACTTAGACGAGGCCTTAGATGGAGTGGAAGAGAGACTGCCTGGAAGTCTTCAGGGGCTGTAGAGAAGAGGAGCCGCTGGAGGATCTGACCTGAACCGGGGGAGGCTGCGACCGAGCCCTGGAGGGAGAGTGGTCCGATTTAGAGCTGGAGCTTCAGGAGTCCGAGGCCCTCGCTGGGGACCTGGACCTTCCCTTTTCCCGGTGCTTGTGGGTTTTACCAGATGACTTCCCCCCAGGAGAAAGGTTCTTTATCCATAGTTTTCAGTTTCTCCTCCAACAGAAACGCTTGAAGGGCCTTCTGATGGCAGATCCTGGTGCGACTGTTGAAGCCCTGGCAGAAGGAGCAGGCCTTGGTATCGTGTTCCAGGCCTAGGCAGCGCACGCAGGCCAAATGAGGATCCCTGAAGGGGATCTGTTTGGCAGGCAGACTTCGTATGGCGACCCTCTACAGAAGTTGTTGGAGGACATCAGTTGATCCAAAGTCGAAAGAAAGACCTAAATCGTCGTAGTTCTAAAGGTCGTCGCATGCTAGAAGAGACAAGAGAGCCTGATCCTGGCGATGTCGACGGCGGGAAAACTGGGGATTATGGGTGACCGCCTCCTTATGTACTACACCCGATGTCGGGAGCGGGACTTACGTCTGAGGCAGTCCCCGCTGAAGACTGCTAGCTAGAAAATTTCCGTGGTGTCCTGACGCCTGCCGGCTTCAGTACGAATGGTGTAACCTTGCTGCAAGAGCTGCATCTTGAAGATAGATCTTACCTTAACAGTAGATTTGAGAGACGCTCTTGCAATAGGTAATTACATATAGGACAGAGGCCGGCAGGCATCAGGACCCCACGGAAAAATTTCTAGCTAGCAGTCCGCCGGGGGACTGCTGCCACATCAGGTGACTGGCGTCAGACTACACTGGTATAAAGGGGCGGTCCCCCATGCCCGCCTTCCAGTTCTTTCCCGCCAAAGGCCAAAAAAGGCAATACGAGAGAGAAGCGGATCGTTCCCCCATGGAAAAGGAGCTGAAAAGGCTAAGGGGGGGGGATGGAGGGTGGGAAGGTATTACCTACTGCAAGAGCCTCTCTCGAAGATAAACTGTTACAGTAAGGCTGTACATAACTACTATCTTGCAGTAGGTAATTACATACAGGACTGAGTCCCCAAGCAGTCAAACAAGGAGAAGCACATAGGACGAAAACTACCCATCCACAGATCCTCTGGCTGTGAGGGTCTCAAGAAAGGAGACCTTGTAGAACAGCCAGCCCGAAGCCTGCTCTACAGCAATGTCCAAACTGTAGTGTTTCGTAAAGGTATGGATAGAAATCCAAGTTGCGGCTGTCCAAATGTCAGTCGCAGACATTCTTAAATCAAGCTGCAGAGGCAGAAACACCCCTGGTGACTTGACCCAGCAGGGTCTTGTGATGCTTGTCATAACAGAAAATGATATAATGAGCCAACCATTTAGATAGGCATTGCTTGGAAATGGCATTGCCTTCTCTTTTGTGAGCAAGAGATACAAACAGTTGATCAGACAGATCCTTCGTCCTGGTGATGTAGTATCTCAGAATTCGGTGAATATCCAAAGTATGCAAGAGATACTCCCCTTGATTGGAGTGTTGCGTAAAGAAAGCAGGAAGCTCAATGGATTGATTCAGCTACCACCTTAAGGAGAAACTTAGGATCAGTGCGCAGAGCCACTTGTTCCTTGTGAAAAATCAAATACAGGATTTTGCACATCAAGGCCTGAAGCTTGGAAATCCTTCGAGCTGAAGTAATGGCCACTAGGAAGACAGTCTTCCATGATAGGAACATCAGGCTTACTGAGGCTGCCAGCTCAAAAAGGAGGCAGGTTAAGCTTCTCAAGAATGAAATTCAGATCCCAAGGAGTAGCAGGAACAAGAATAGGAGGTTTGAAGTGGATAACTCTTCCAAGGAAAGTCTTGGAGACTTCCAACTGTGTGAAAGTTCTATCCCCAAAAGGATAGAAGAGGAAATGTCCGCCATGTGAACTTTTCAGAGAAATGGCCGAGACCCAGATCAAAGAGATTGTGCATATAGTCCAGAATTCTCCCAACAGGGCACGAGAAAGGTTCAAAGTCCTTGGAAGAGGCCCACATAGAGAACCTTTTCCATTTCATGGCGTAGGTAGATCTAGTGGAAGGCTCTCTGGCCTCCAGAATCTCAGCCACAAGCAGGGAAACCCCGAATCGGGCTTGAGCTATGTCTGCAGGAGCCACGCATGCAACTGAAGGGGTTTGAGACTGATGAACCAGGGTCCCCTGATCTTGGGTCAGCAAAAGTTGCAACAGAAGAGGAGGCTCCTCTGAATACTGCTGCAGAAGAGAACACCAAACTTGCCTAGGCCAGAAAGGAGTGATTAGGATCATGCGAGCTCCTTCTGAACAGAGTTTGTGTAATACCCTCAGAATTAAGGGGGATCGGAGAGGCATAGACGAATCTGTCCTTCCAATCTAGAGAGAGTTCCCCGCACCTGCACTGCCCAATCCCAAACTCGCATTGCCACTCTATGAAGAGTGTAGGAACAAGTTCCTCCCCGTTAATGTACCAGACTATGCACATATTGTCCGTCTGGACAGCCAGATGACCGGGAAGCACACAAAGATGCAGAGCTTGTACAGCATACAGCACGGCCGAGCTCTAGCACATTTATGTGGTCTGCTAGAGCCTGGACCAGGAGCCAGATGGGCTCCCCAACCCTCTCCTGAGGAGTCTGTCAATGTTTAGGAGGGAGGTCTGAGGCAGAAGGGAACTCCCTGGCAAAGGTTCTCCTGAACCACCCACCATTTCAAGTCTCGAACCACAGGGTTGGAGACCAAAACTTCTTGGTCTAGGTCGTCCACCAACTGATCCCACTGAGACCGAAGTGTCCACAGAGATTCTCATGTGGCGCCAAAAGTATGGGACTGTCGGAACAACAGCCGCCATGAGCCTGAGGAGGCAAAGGACTGACCTGGCGCTGATCCGCCTGCAACTGGACAGCAGGCTTGCATGAGCTTGGAGGGTGTCCATCCTGTCCAAAGGCAGGAATGCCACGCCGGAGGTAGTGTCCAGGATCACCCCAATGAACTGGAGCCTCTGGGACGGGATCAAATGGGACTTGGCCTGGTTGATGGTAAATACCCAGGCTGGGAAAAACATGCAGGGTAAGGGAAAAGGAGCGCAGGAGCCAGTCGTCCAGGTATGGGAAAACCTGCACTCCCTGGGTACGCAGGTGAGCCACTACCACGGAAAGGCATTTGGTGAACACTCAGGGTGCAGATCAAAGAACAAATGGGAGGGCCTTGAACTAGTGCCCCCACCCCCCCGAAACGAAAATCGGATGCATCTGCGGTGGGAAGGGTGGATAGGGATATGCAGGTAGGCATCCTGCATGTCCAGTGCACACAGCCACTGTCCCTGCCAGAGTAAGGGCAGAAGGCTCTGTAGGGAGAGCATTCTGAACGGTTTGCACTCCACGAAAAAGTTCAGGGAGCCGAGGTCTAGGATAGGTCTCACGTCTCCTGATTTCTTCGGAAGCAGGAAGAAATGGGAATAGTAACCTGTCCCTGGAAGGTGAGCTGGGACAGGCGCTATCGCCACCTTCAGCAGAAGGGAGGATATTTCTTCCCGAACCAGAAGATGTTCTTGAGAGCAAGACTACCGGGGGTGGGGACTGAGTGGTTTCCGAAGAAACTCTATTGAGTGTCCTGCTGCTATCAGTTGGAGCACCCAAGCATCTGAAGTGATCCTCTCCCAACCTGACAGATGGAAGGAGAACTTCCCTCCTACTGGTTCCTCTGGAAGGTCCAGAGGCTGTGGGAGAGGACAGGAGTCAGGTGTAGGGCAGTGCCACAGCTGAAGCTCCCGCCGCTTTTTTGGGCGGGGGCTTGGCAGCCGGAGGGGCCTGACGTTTGCTGGCCCGCTTGCTCTGAGGTTTTGCTTTGGGCAGAGAACGTCTGCGAAAAGGACGCTGACCCTGAGGAGGCCTGTACATAAGAGACCAGCCTTTAGTGCAGTGCTCTTCTCTTGCAGATTGGTGATGTCCTTGACATCCCCACTGAACCCCTGAAGGGTGCGTCCTGGATAGAGGACTGCACCTCCGGGACCAAACCAGACACCCGGAGCCAGGCATGATGCCACAGACCTACGGCGAAAGCAGAGCTCAGTGTCCACTGCATCGTATACGTAGCACGGAGCATGTGCAGACTGGCCGAACTAGATCTGCTGCTTCCTGCTTATTCAGAGATTCAGGAAGGGAGTCAAACTTTGCTTCCACCTCACTCAGAATCGCCTTCTGGTAATCCCCCACATGTGAAACTTAATTCAGGGCCCTTATTCCCAGAGAGGAAGCGTACACCTTCCCATACTGGTCCAGGAGGCGAGATTCCTTGTCGGATGGAGACAAGCCGAGATGCTTAGGATTAGCCTGAGCGGCGCTAATCATGATTGAGTCGGCTTCTGGGTGTGTATTCAAAGAATCCACACCCTCTGGAGCCTCGTATAACCTATCCGCCTTCCTCGGAAGGGGGGGCTAATGCAGACGGTTGCTTCCAAATAGTGGAAACAAGGTCCGCATGAGGCTCAATCTAGGGTGGAATCAATGTTTGAGCAGATTCAGGCAAATCCAGATGAGCAGCAAGTTTCTTCCGCTCTGGATCTGGCTCCAAAATTTGCCACTGGTGAACCACTTGGATCTTTCTCAGCAACTCCAGAAAAGGATCTTCTGGAGGTGAATTCGGAGGAGTAACAGGCCTGGAACGGTTTGGAGTGTGGCTCGTCTGGGTTGGAGCACCCGTTGGAATAGTCAGAGGTCTCTGAAGAGGAAGACTCCTGACGCAGGGGAAGAACGGACCCCTTGGGCAACCCTCGGGGAAGCGTGTCCTGTCCTGGCACCCGAGGGCTCACCTCTATTGCTGGGAAGGGGAGGGAGTCTAGTCTCAACACGGGGTTCCGGAACCAGGTCCGGTGTCAGACTGCTCTCCACCTCCCTAATGAGCCAAGCCTTGGCCTCAGCCCACCAGGAAGCCAGAGTCTCCTTCAGGTCCACTGGCAGCTGAGAGGGCGGTGAAGGGGGGGGAGATATGGATATTGGGGGTATTCGTACAGCGAGTATCTGTAGTCTGACAGCAGGTACTAAGGCACCGGGTAACGTGGCGTCTGTTACTGCGGTGTAGGATACCGAGGACCCGGGTAGGATGGCGTCGGATAAAACAGGGTCGGGTACCTGGGCACCAGGGGCTCCAACAGTAAATGGCCATGGGAGGGGCCCAGCAGAGGAGGCCAGGTGGGAGTCTGGTCTGGCGTGGATACGGCATCCGGCAAGGAAATGTCGCCCGGCGTCAGATAAGCTGGAGCCGGCGTCAGGTCGTCTATCCCAGCAGGAGGGAGACCTGATGGGAGAGTACCTGAATCCTCTGTCGCCCGGGGAGAGACTGGAGCCTCGGTGATCAACTGATCAGTCTGGAACAGCGTTTGCTCCGCCACTTGTCCCCCGGGGGAGCAGATGTCCACCTTACCGGCGGGGTCCGGGCAGGCGGAGGAGCCAGCAGACTCATCGGAACCAACGCCCGAAGGCCACGAGAGAGGAGCAGCCTTGGCGGGAATTTGAGGCTGTGCGCTGCCCCGAAGGATCGGGCGTCTTAGCAGCCTTGTCCGAGCGGGTGTTGGCAGCACCAACGTCCGACTTACCGGAGCCGCTCAACCCAGAAGGCTGCATGGTGGTGGTCTTCCTGGGAACGGCTGCTTCCTTTGACCCGGAGGCTCCTGATGGGCACTGAGCCAGACGGGAGGAACGTCTCCACCTTAGAAGCCTCTAAGACGGCAAAAGAGCGGTCCCCTGGGGGGATGTTACCTTCAGCATGGTGGCTCCGTCAAGCGTCACGGTCCTTTTTGCGGTGACCCTCAGGGGAAGTAGAGGCCTACCGAAGCTTCTTCAGCTCCTTCTCCATGGAGGACATCTTTTTCAAAATGTGGGCCTCCAGGGACTCCTGCCTCCGTCTGGCGGCGTTAACCTGCTGGCAAGTGCTGGCACTTACCCACGGGGTGATCTGGGCCTAAGCAGAAGTGGCACTGGGAGTGTCAGTCCTTGTGCAGGAGCTGGGCGCCACAAGAATCGCACTTATTTTTATGCTCATGGAGCAGGGGATGACATGCACAACAGATGCCAGAGATTAATGAGAAATCGAAAAAAGCGGTAATACCAACGACTGATGAAGCAGTGACCTTAACCGCGACGCTCTTTCACAAACTAATGGTGGGAAAGAACTGGAAGGTGGGCATGGGGGACTGCCCCTTTACATTGACGTCGTCTGACGCCGGTCACTTGACGTGGGGGGTGGTCCCCCGCCACCTGCCGGTTTCAGTCCTATATGCAATTACCTACTGCAAGAGCCCTCTTGAAGTAAGATCTACTGTTACAGGTGAGTAACGTGTGTTTCTAGGGATGTGGATATGTTCTATCCACACTTGTTGGCAGACTCCTAGCAGTTCTCCGGAAGGAGGGAGGCAAGGCACGCACACCCCCGACTCAGGGAAGAGTGTAAGAAAAAATTACTCACCTTAGTAATTATGTTTCTTCTAGTGGAGTCTTGCTGTATTCTGACAAGTGCAGTTAGCCCCAGCCTTTAAACTGCCTCGGAGAACAATGGGTTAACTTTTCTATGCAGGGCATAAAACGTTGATCTTGAGCTCGGTTGATGTCTCTGCCTGTTGTATTTTGAACTGCAACTGTCCGATCTTTACGAGCAAAATTCACTAGATGTGTGTGGAAACTAAAATTTTTACTAGCCAACTGGCAGAAAAATACAGGTTACTTGCCTGTAACAGGAGTTCTAGGAATGGTATATGTTGTTCATCCACACTGTCTGGCAGGTTCCTTGCTGCTTTAAATCTTGCCGGAAGATCTTCAAGCAGGCTCCTCCCACCCACCCGGGTGGTAAAACTCTCAACTCCGCCTCATGACGCCAGATCTAGCCCGCTGGAAGCCAGGTTGTGCGTCGAAGCCGGGGAGGTCGGGTGGGTGGTATGGATGAACAACATGTACCATTCCTAGAACTTCTGTTACAGATGAGTAACCTGTATTTCTAGGGACATGGATATGTTCAATCCACACTTACTGGCAGACTCCTAGCAGTTCTCTAGGAGGAGGGAGGCAAGGCACACACCCCCTACTTGGGAAATAAGGACTGGAAAACCGAGGTCTCAAAACCAGCATCCCAGCGTGACTCAAGGTCGATGTGGTAGTGGGTGATGAAGGTGTGTGCCGACTTCCAGGTAGCAGCCCTGCAGATTTCCTGGATAGGGATGTCCCTGGAAGCAGCCACCGATGCAGTGGTATGGCGGGTAGAATGAGCTCTTATCCCTCTGGGAGGCTCCATGCCCGCCAACCTATAGCAGAGATCTATGCAGGAGGTGACCCACCTGCCTATCGTCCGCTTTGCTGCAGGTCTGCCAGGTGCGGCTTCAGCGTAGGTGACAGAGAAACCTCTCCTTGTAATAAGCAAGCACTCTTCTAGGGTCCAAAGTATGGAGCCTATATTCGGCCTCCGAGGTGTGATTGGGGTAGAACACCGGCAGAGTCAACACCTGGTTAAAGTGAAACTCCGACACCACCTTCGGAAGGAATTTCGGGTGGGGGTGCAGGGCAACCCTGTCCCTGTGGAAGAACAGATAAGGAGACTATGGAAAGCGCTTGGAGCTCTCCCATCCTTCTGGCTGACGTGATAGCCACCAAGAAGGCGGTCTGCCACGACAGGTGAGAGATGTCACCTGTGCATCTGTGGCTCCTGCCACATGGATGGCAAGGAGATCCGCCTCCAGGCTGTGCACGAGTGACCAAATGCGGAGAGCTTCCCTGCACAGAGGCATGAAGCGCGTCCCGCCCTGGCGGTTTAGGTAGTACATGGTCGTGGTATTGTCCGTCTGGACCTGAACCACTTGACCCCACAGAAACTGAGCGATGGTGGTGAGGGCTAGACGAACTGCTCGAAGCTCCAGCAGGTTGATGTGGCATCGGGACTCCCGAGCAGACCAGAGGCCATGCACTCTGTGCTCCCCAGATGGGCACCCCAATCCATCAGAGAGGCATCGGTTGATAGACTGTCTGCTCGGGGTGGACAAACTGGATGCCCTCCTGCAGATGTGCTGGAATGGTCCACCACAGGAGAGCATTCCACATCCCCTGGGTCACTGTCAATAGCTGATCCAGCAGACCGAAGTGCTGTGACCATTGGCTGGCCAGCCCCCATTCAAGAGGACGCATGTACCAACAGGCCCAACGGACCACGCTGGTGCAGGCCGCCATGAGGCCCAGGAAGTCCCGGGCAGGGTGCAACTGCCCAACCTGAAATGATTGAGCAAAGGAGGAAAGAACCTTGGCCCTGTCCACCAGGAGCTGTGCTCTGGCTCGTAGAGAGTCAAGCCCTGCCCCGATGAATTGGATCACCTGCTTTGGCACGAGTTCCGACTTGGCCTCGTTGATGAAGAGGCAAACCTCAGAGCAAACCTGGAGGGCCAGATTTCTGGACCGCTCCACCTCCGTTCTGGAAGGGGCTGCAATCAGCCAGTCGTCCAGGTAGGGGTACACCCGGACCCTTTGGCGCCGCAGGAATGCTGTCACCACTGCCATGCATTTGGTGAAGACCCTGGGAGCTAGGGAAAGGCCGAAGGGCATGGCCCGGAACTTGTAGAGGGATCCCTCTGCCCTGAAGCGGAGGACTCTGGTGGGACAGATGGACTGGGACGTGAAAGAACGCGTCCTGAAGGTCCAGAGAACAGAACCACACGCCTCGTTCCAAGGATGGAATTATCTGAGCCACAGTAACCATCCTGAAGGTCCGAGACCTTAGGAACTTGTTCAGGTCGTGCAGGCAGAGAATGGGGCGCCAGCCCCCTGGCCATTTTGGGACCAGGAAGTACCTGGACACAAACCCCAGATCTGGAGGAGGATCCGCCACCTTCCTGATCACCTCTTTCGAGGAGCAGGGCGATATCGGCTCGGTGAGCCGACAGAGGCTGGTGGACCTCGAGAGCACCCCCCTAGGGGCAACAGCTCGGAAGGGTGGGGCCTGCTCAAACTCCAGGGACAGGCCCTTTCCTACCACCTCCAACACCCAACAGTCCGTGGTGATAACTGACTGAGCAGAAAGGAAGTGGCGGAGCTGTCCCCCCATGGGGGGAACCCAGGGGGGAAGTGACGAGGCTGGGGGCGACACCCCTCAACCCATCACAGGGCAGGCTTAAAGGAGGGACCGGCCAAGGGACCACCTGGGCCTTTACCTCCCTGCTTCCTATTAGAGGAAGCCGCAGGCTTGGGCTTGGGGTGCCTAGCGCGAGCCTGCTGGCCCTGGTGCTGTTGGGCCGGACGTGCCGCATAAGATTGAAAGGACTTTTGTTGCTGTTATCAACGGCTCTTGTCCTTCAGGGCGGAGGTGACCTTCCACTCCAGGGCCGAAGAAGTCGGTCCCCAGGAAGGGGACATCTGCCAGTTTATGCTGGGTATCCGCCATGAAGGTGGATATCCTCAGCCATGCTCTGCGGCACATGGCCACCGCGGCCACAACTGATCTGGCACAGGAGTCTCCAATGTCCAGAGCCGTTTGGAGCTGCTGTTTTGCCACCGCCTTTCCCTGGTCCCATACCTGCTGGACCGCGGTCTGCAGGTCGGCCGGGAGATGAGGGATCACCTCATCCGGGGAGCCCATGAGGCGTGGAGAAGTGTCACGATCAGCACGGTTGAGCTGCCTGGCAGAGGCCAGGAGGAGCGAAGCGACACCTTACGCCCAGCATAGTCCAGCTTTCTGGACTTGTCGGGGGGGCTTATCCACATCCCTAGCGTTCCCGGAATGCCTGAAAACGCTGCTGGTGACCAACCCCTCGGCGGAGGGGTGTTCCGAAGAAACGGACAAAGAGCCGGAAGGGACTGCATACTTCCTGGCCATCCTGGCCAATGGCGCAGGACAGGAAGCAGGCCGCCGCCAGAGCTCCAAGGCTGGGCCAACAGTGGCTTCAGCCACTGGAAAGGCCTCTGTGGGTGAATCCCCTCGGTCAAGTATCTCCGTTAGGGGATACTTGGCCCGCTTGGATATGGGCTCGAGCTGCATCCCGGTGGACTCCAAGATGAGCCGAACCAGACCCATGAAGAACGATGGGCTTTCGTCCATCGACTGGCCCCCGGAGCACTCCAGGTCAATGGGCCTGGAAAACAGGAAGTCTGACTCAGAGGAGTCCGCAAAGAGGTGTCTGGGGCCTAAGCCACCCTCCCAAGGATGGTCGGGAGTGAGAGTGACCGACAACCTGTGGGGCAGGCCCTGACCCGACCGAGAGTCCTTGGTCGGCGCCTCTGATTTTGGTTGAGGAGGCGGAGGTTCCACCACAATTGGTGGGGCAGCTGGTTTCGGCTGAACTGGCCCAGGCTTGAGCACCCCGACTACAGCAAGGGGTTGTTTTGGCCGCTCTGGTGACAGCCACTTGATGGCCGGGGAAGAGTGCTGAGCTTGTTCCCAGACACAACCAACTGCTGCCACATCAGGTCCTCGTAGCGTCGACGCAATTTGCGCTGAAGCCTCCCCTCTTCCGAGGAGGAAGATGAGGACGAGCAGCGGCACCACCTACTTCGGCACAAAGACAGAGACCGCCGATGTCTGCAAGATCAGCTCGACAGAGGATGTCCGAGAGAGATCCTCTGTGTTTCCGAGGACGGGTCTGGGAAAGGGCAGGGGGGACACCCGTTCTTCCCTCTGCTCGGAAACCTTGACCGGGGACTGCGCACTGGAGGCGCAGGCAAGTCCTCTGTCTCCACCGGGGGAACCGGTGAAGGGTTGTCGGCTTCACCAGTCGACAGCCCGTCCGACTGGTTCAGAAAAATCTCGACTGCGTCGACGAGGGCCTTGGCCGGCTGACCCGACAGACACCGTGAAACCAGCGGCCTTAGCTGCAACCTCGACTGAAGTAAGTGTCAACTGTCCGGTGAAGGGGACCTCACCTTTCGAGTCCTTTTTGGACCGAGAAGAGTGTCCCGATGGCCCCTCTCCCTTCGTGGAAAGGGACTGGCAAAGCTCCTTAAAAGAAGCTGAATATGAGGTACCCAGAAGAGAGCGGGATAAATGCCACGACCGAGGAAGGGGATGATGCGGCCTGTGCTGCCTCCTCGAGGGCGATCTGCTAGAGCTGCTCAGCCGAGACAGCCACGCGGTAACCGCCCAACAGGCCTCCGACTTAATCGGTGGGTAGCGCTTCTCGGGGCGGCCAAGCTGTAACCGGGCAGCGCAGTCTTCCAGGACGTTGGCTGAAAACGAACGGCATAACTCGCAGGCCTGCGGGTCATGGTCTAGGCAGAGGCAGAGGAAGAAGACGCACGTGGAGTGCAGATCTGTCCTGGACATTTTCTGCCCACATGGGCACCGCCGAAATCCGGGAGTCTATTTGTCCATCGCAGCCGCGAGGGAGTAACTTGACAGAAGTCTTGAAAATTTTAGAATACATTTCGGGCGAACTGAAGAATTAGGATCCAGTCTACATGCAGAGCATTAAGGAGGGAACCTGAGCTTCCAAGCGGTAAGGAAGATCTGTCATGGGGTGGAGCCAAGAGTTTTACCACCCAGGTGGGTGGGTGGGAGCAGCCAGCTTGAAGACCTTCCGGCAAGATTTAAAGTGGCAAGGAACCTGCCACACAGTGTGGATGAACATATCCATGTCCCTAGAAATAATCTTTTGGGTTCCCAAAGGAAGACAAATCATGAAACGCAAAAAACAAAAACCAAAAAATAAAATTGAAACATACCACCCCATTAGTAACAGAGGGTGTAAGGGGGCATCCCTGGGGTGCCAACACTGCATCTGACACCCACATCCCAAAAGATGCAGGTTCCGAGAGGGGATGCGGGGTTCAGAATACAGCAAGACTTCATGTTTGAAGAAAATATTACTCACCTGAGTAATTGTTTCTTCTAGCAGAGTCTTGCTGTATTCTGACAAGTGCAGACTACCAAGCAGTACCTCCATGGAGGAGGGACAGAACCCACTTTGGGAATAAGCTCTGAAGTACTGCTATGCCAAACCGAGCATCACTCCTAGTCTGGCTATCCAGAGAGTAATGCCTGGTAAAGGTATGTACTGTTTTCCAGGTGGCTGCTTGACAGATTTCTAAGAGAGGGATATCCCTGGCAACAGCTGTACTCCTTGTAGAGTGAGCTGTCAGACCAGAGGGTGGAATCTTTCCCAGTTTCTCATAACAGAATTGCATACAAGACAATCCACCTGGCAGTAGTTCTCTTGGTGGCAGGTTTGCCCTTTCCTACCTTTCCATAAGTGAGGAACAACTGGAGAGAATCAAACCTGTGACCCTTGGTACGCTCTATATAGTAGCCAAGGGCTCTTAACATCCAAACTGTGTAGCCTCCTCTCCCTGATGAAGAATGATCAGTGAAGTAAACAGGGAGAGACAGATTCAGGTGGAAATCTGAAACCACTTTAGGCAAGAACTGTGTTAGCTCTAAGGACCACCGTTTCTGTGAAAAGAGATGAAATCAGGTTCCACTGACAGGGCTTGCAATTCACTGTTATGTCTAGCAGAAGTAATGGCTACCAAAAACAGTTTTCCAAGTCAAGTACTTAAGCTCTGCTGAGGACGAAGGCTCAAAAGGGGGTTGCATAAGCTGAGCAATGCAAACATTAAGATCCCAAGCAGGAGCAGGATCCCTAAAGGGGGGGATTGGTATGAAGCAATCCCTTGAAAAACTTACAGAATACAAGGTGCGATGAGAGAGAAAGACATGCCTACTGACAGGAAAGCAGAAACAGCAGACAAGTGTACCCTGAGAGTAGCTGTTATGAGGCCCAGGCTATTAAGATGGACAATATAATCCAGAACTGTAGGCAATTCAGCAGTATCTGGGGAGATGTGCCTCTTGGAACACCAAATGCTTAATCTCTTCCATTTGGAGTTACAAGTCTTTCTGGTGGAAGGCTTTCGAGAAGCTTTGAGAATATCCAGAATTCCCCGAGAGATGCAAATCTGCAAACTCTTCAACAGCCATGCCTTGAGATTGAGAGACTGAAAACGGGGGTACCAAATCCTCCCCTGAGAAGATGTTAACAGGTTGCAATTCCTGGGAAGAGAGAGGGGAAAATGGACTGCTAGGGACAGCAACAAGGGATACCATGGCTGCCTGGCCCAATCATAATCACTTTGCAAGGTTGTGACCTTATCTTGACTAACCTTGAACAGGAGGGGGAAGGGGGGAAAGCATACAGAAATTTCCCTTCCCAGTTCAGAACCAGAGCATCCGGGGGACTGAGCCCAAGACTGGGGGTCTGCAAAAAAAAAAAAAAAGAAGTTGGGGTTTGTCTGGGGCTGCAAAGAGATCTCTGGAGTGCCCCATCTTGAAAAAAAAAAAAAATCACCTTTACCACCAGAGGATCCAGGGCCTATTTGTGATGGCCCTGAGATTCTGCTCAGTGCATCTGCTAGGACATTGTCCTTCCCCGGAAGGTGAACTGCTATCAGAGAGGTTTGCAGGGAATAAGTCGGGTACCACAACTTCACTGCTTCTGTGCACAAGGCCGTAGACAGTGTGCCTCCTTGCTTGTTGATATACCACATGGTGGTGGTGGTGGTCTGTTCTGACCTGAACCACCTTGTTCTGTACTGACTGGGAAAAAGCTTGCAGTGCCAGAAACACTACCTTGAGTTCCAAGAGATTGATGTGTAGAAGAGATTCCTGATGAGACCACAGTCCTCGAGTGGTGAGGTCCCCCAAATGGGCTCCCCAGTCCAGCAGGAAAGCATCTGTGGTAAGGACCACTGAATGAGACTGAGTGGCAAATGGAACCCCTTGCCTCAAAATTGTCCTGATCCTGCCACCATTGCAGGGCTTGGATAACAGTTCCAAGTCACTGGGATTAGTTTGGCAAGGGAATCCCTTCTTAGGGACCAAAAAGCTCTCAAGTGGAACTGAATGTCCCTCATCTGGAATCTTGCGCTTTGGACCACTGCTGTAGAAGCTGCCATGTGGTCCAAGAGCTGAAGGAAATGCCTTGCTGGTCGAGACACCTGAAGACTGAATGAAGAAGCCAGCTCCATGAGAGCTTTTGCCCTTTCCAGGGGAAGGAAGGCTCTTGCTTCTACCGTATCCAGCTCTGCCACTATAAAGGTGAGGAGCTGCACTGGTTGAAGAACTGACTTTGGTAGGCTGAGAAGAAATCCTAAAGTGAGCACTTGCTGGGTCACTTGCAGGTCTGACTTGACTTGGCCTGGAGACTGACCCACTATGAGCCTGTCATCCAAATATGGAAAGGGTCCAGGGAGGATAGCCAGTCCCCTGGCCTTAGAGAGGGAAGGATAATTCCCAGAGTTATCTTGAACTTTGCCTTTAAAATATGTTCGTTCAGATATCTTAAGTCCAGGATGGGTCGCCACTCTGTCTTTTTGGGGGCCAGGAAGTACCTGGAGTACAGTCCTTTGCCCCAGTATAGGGTAGGTACTCTTTCTATAACTCAAAGCTAGGAGAGAAGAAACCTCTGCCTCTAGGACAAGGGTTTCCGAGAGATTTTCAGGTGGAAAAGATCTGTCATCTTTGGAAATTTTTTTGAGGCCGAGAACCAGTCCCTGGCTTACTACTTCCAGGACCCACTTGTCTGATGTGAGAGACATCCAGTCCTGGACAAAGTAAGCCAGCCTGCCCCCTACTGGGATAGGAGAGTCGACCCGGGCAGACCCACCAGGGTGTCTGCTTGGCAGGGGCTTTAGGCTGAGGGGTGGATGCAGGCCTGCTCATCCCCCTTCTGCCTCTCCCTCTGGAGAACCCCCTCTGTGAAAAGTAAGGAGAGGCCTGTGCTTGGTAAAAAGGCCTGCCCCTGCCACTAGACTGCTGCCTTTGAGGAGTTGCCTGCCTTTCCTTGGCCTGAGCACTCCTGTACTCGTCCATTCTCTTCATGTAATTCTGTCTGCTCCCCAAAGACAGAATTACCCACTACAGGAAAATCTATGGCCTTATCCTGGGTATCCTGCGAGAGGCTAGTTACATCTGAGCCAAGCCATTCTCCAAAGAGCCAAAGATGTAACCATAACTCTTGACACATAATTGGAGTCCACAGCAGCCACCTCCTTGGCAAGCTTTTGGGGGCCTGTTTAGTCAGTGCCAGTACAGTGTCCCACCTGGACTTCTGGTATCTGGCTGTATAGGCCATATAATTACCCTGCCCGAGTCCCATCCCAAGGAAGATGCCATGGCATCACTCTTCCTGGAGTCCTTGTGTGGGGGGTGTGTGATGCCAAGGGAATGTTTGCCTTATCGCAGGCAGCAGCCTGTACAACCCCAACATGGCTGCATTGCTGATAAAGGAACTCCGTATCTGAGCCTGAAAGAGTATACCTCTTGTCCATTCTTCTATCCACAGGAGGTATGGAATTGGTAAACTTCAGAATTTTGTGTGTCCGTTTCCCAAAAGATTTGAGGAGGGGAATAGACTCCTGGACTCTGGGATGTCCATCATCTCTACATAGTCAGGCTCCTCCTGATCCTCCACTGGAAGCTGGAGGATCTCGGCCACCTTTCTGTAGAACATGTAGTGTGCAGGGGACTCAAAGCCTAGGAGGAGAAACACCTGAAGGTCTGTCTTGGGAGATGTCCGGATCAATAGGCACATCCAGACTTTCACCATATTCATTTTCCAACTCTCCTTCCTCCTCAAACTCCGGTTCATAAAATTCTTCCAGGTTATAATCATGAACCGGGGAAACTGACCGAACCGAGCCCCTGCCAAAAGGTGCCGGATCAGTTGGAACCAGGCGAAGCGATTCCCCAATACGAAACGCTTTGGCTATTTCTTCAGCGGTCGGAGTATGAGATTCTGGATCCGAACTGAACAATTTTTCTTTGCGTTTCTTTTTCCCGGAACTGACCCCATAGGATCGGATCTCCTTTTGCCTGAAGAAATATCGCCCTAGTCAGAGGGCACTTCAGGTTCGGTGAGAACCAAACCAGGCTGGCCATCCGGGTCAGTGGACTTATCGGCCTCCCTTTCCTTCAGTCTACCTAATCTCTTTTCAAGGGTAGATTTGGGAAAATGTTTACAAATTTGGCAGTCTGAATCGAGGTGGTCAAACCCCAGACAAACACAGCTGGTGTGGGGATCGGCCTTAGCAAGGACCTCCCCACACTCACTGCAGTGCTGAAACCCAGTGGGACAGGTTTTTCTTGGGTTTCTCAGACATGGCCAACCTAACCAAAACTTACCCTTTTTTCAGCAACCGCCAGGTAAGACTCCCCTATCGGTTACTTACAGTGTCACGGATCTTGGGGAAAAAACGTACTAAAACCAGTTTTTTTTTTTTTTTTTTAGAACCGATATGGACTGGTAACCACACACTAAAGTAAGATACAAAATTTACCTGAACGATCGGTTCAGCCAAACCAGTCCACACTTTTTACAAGTTCCATACAGAAAACAGAACAAAATCTAGTACTCACGGTACCACGAAGACTTGAACAGACTTATGCGGAAACTAAATTTCGCTAGAAACGGACCAAAAACTGACACTTCAACAGACTTCGAAACGAGCTGCAGGAGAAATCTCCGGAGCGACTGTTCAGTGAGGTGGAGTAAAGAATCCGACGGTTGCAGTTCAAAATACAACAGGCAAAGACATCAACCGAGCTCGAGATCAACATTCTATGCCCTGCATAGAAAAGTTAACCCATTTTTCTCCAGGGCAGTTTAAAGGCTGGGGCTAACTGCACTTGTCAGAATACAGCAAGACTTCATGTTTGTAAACTGAGGCCCCAAAACCAGCAGCCCAGCATGACTAGGTCAATGTGGCAACAGGAAATAAAGGTGTGTGCAGACTTCCAGGCAGCAGCCCTGCAGATTTTCAGGATAGGGAGGTCCTTAGAAGCAGCCACAAATGCAGCGGTATGGCAGGTGGAATGACCCCACAGCCCACTGGGAGGCTCCCTACCTGCCAACCTATAGCAGAAATCAATGCAGGAAGTGATCCATCTGCCAATCGCCCACTTGGCAGCAGGTCTGCCAGGTGTGGCTTAAGCATAGGTGAAACAGCTGGAGAATCTCTCCCCGAACTCCAGTCGTGTACTCTTTATGAGTGTTTGCCTCAGGTCCAAAGTATGGTGTCAGAGTTTGGCCTCAGAAGGTGCGATTCGGGAAGAACACTGGTAGAATCATCACCTGGTTGAGATCGAACTCAGATGCAACCTTCCGGAGGAGGACCTTCGGTTTGGGGTGCAGGGCAACCTTGTCCCTGTGGAAGGCCAGGTAAGGAGACTCCACTGAGAGCGCCGGGAGCCACCAGAAAAGCGGTCTTCCACGACAGGCGAGACATGTCACACCTGTGCACTGGTTTAAATGTCTTGCCCATGAGCTTTGCCAAAACCAGCAACAAGCCCCACAGTGGTGGTGGTTCACGCACTGGAGGAGAAGTGTGGTCAAGGGGTTTGATAAAGCACCAGACCATCTACTTCTGTGCCGACTGCTGACCAGCCCACGCCCAGTAAGCAGAGATGGCTGCTAGGTGCACCTTAAGCATCGACCAAAGTCCCCCTTGGGTGAAACCATATATAGTCCACAATGCTAGCCACTGGACAGGTGAAAGGGTCCAACCCCTTGCCCAGAAACCAAATGGAGAATCTCTTCCATTTTAAGGCATAGCATTTCCTGGCCGATTCCTTTCTAGATGCCCCAAAACAATGAGAACATCTTCGGAAAGACCCAAAACCTGGAACTCTAACCAGGAGGGGTGCCCCACTGGGAGAACAGGCTGTGAACTACCTCCAGGTGGAGGGACCACTCGTGATATGCCTCGCCCACCCAGCTGAGGGCATCCACCAGCTGATTGGAGACTCCTGACATGAATGGCTAGATCTTTCAGACTGCACACCAAGGTCCACATTCAGAGAGCTTCCTTGCAGAGACAAACGTTGCATCCCACCCTGCTTGTTGAGGTTGTGCATGGTCATGGTTTGTCCATCTGGACTTGGACCACTTGACACCGGACAAACTGAACAAATGCGGTCAGGACTAGCCAAACCACTCTGAGCTCCAACAGGTTGATGTATCAGGACTCCTTGGGGGGGGTCAAAGCCTGTGGACTGCTGCCCCCTAAGTGGGCACCCCAGCCCACGAGAGAGTGTCATCAGGATGACAGTCTGCTCGGGGTGGACAAACTGGATCCCTTCCAGCAGATGCTCTGGGACAAGCCACTGCTGGAGAGCATCCCACATCTTCTGGGTCAGTGACCAGCTGGTCAAATTGCACTGAAACCACTGTCTGGCCAGCTCCCACTGCAGGGGGTGCATATGCCAATGGGCCCACCGGACCATGCTCATGCAGGCCGCCATGAAACCCAGAAGTCACAGGAAGTCCTGGGCAAGGCACAAGGGCCCCAACCAGAAATGATCGGGCAAAAGAGGAGAGAACCTCCACCCTGTCCACCGGAAGCAGAGCTCTGGCCAGACAAGAGTCAAGCACCAATCCGATGAAGCTGATCACCTGTGAGGGCATGAGTTCCGATTTGGCTTAGTTGATTAGAAGGCCATGGTTAATGCAGGTCTTGAAGGCCAGGTCCCTGGACCGCTCCACCCTCTCTCTCTGGAGGGATCCGTTATCAGAGATGTGTCCAAGAAGGGATACACCCAGACCCCTCGGCACCTGAGGTAAGCTGCCACCACTGCAATACATTTGGTTAAGACTCTTGGGGCAGAGGAGAGGCCAAAGAGCATGGCTTGGAACTCAGAGGGCTCCCTTTGCTCGAAAGAACACATCCTGAAGACCCAGAGAGCAAAACCACGTCTTGCTCCAATGATGGTATGATCTGGGACAGTTACCAACCTGAACGTGTGGGACCAGAGTCATTTTCAGGTCATGCAGATCTAGAATGGGACGCCAGCCAGCAACCCCGAAGTACCTGGAAACAAACCATGGGTGTTCCAGCGGATCAGCAGCCCTGACCAAGACACCTCTGTGGAGTAGCTGGGCTATGTTGTCTCAGACAGCCAACCTAGTGTCTGCAAATACCAAGCCGTCCTGTGGGGCGCGGGTTCTGTGGGTACTGCTCTAATTCCAGAGGCAGACCCTGACCAACCACCTCCAGAACCCATCTGCCCATGGCAACATCGGACCAAGCAGAAAAGTGGCAGAGCCAGCCCCCCCAGGAGGACCCAGGGGAGGCATGGCAACCCCATTCCCGTCACCAAGCAGGCTTGGAGGAGAACCTGGCTGAGGAGCCACTGGGTCCTTTCCCTCCAGGTTTTCGAACCACCGAGGCCACCAACTTGACCAGAGGTCACCAGGACTGAGCCTGTTAGCCAGACTGTAGCTGGACCAGATTTGCCACAGGGATAGAGGACCGAAAGGACTTGCACTTTTGCTGCTTGAAGCCCTTCGGGTCCTTCTGAGTGGATGAGAGAGTCCAGGGTGGCACTGGACTTTGACATCCACCAGCTTGTGCTGGGTATCCGCTGAAATCTACAACCAAACCCTATGGCACACGGCAACCGTGGCCACCACTGAACGGGCACAAGAATCACCAATGTCCAGAGCTTTCTGGAGTTGCTGTTTTGCCACTGCCCTACCCTGGTCACAGACCTAACCATGGTCTAAAGGTCACCAGGAAGGCGAGGAATCACCACATCCAGGGAGCCCAACGGGGCAGGAGAAGAGTGTGCCACCAAGACGGCCGAGCTCGCCTGACAGAGGCAGAGCAAGGAGGTAGCGTAGACCTTCTTGGCCGAATGGTCACGTTTCTTGGCACTTTGTCCATCAGTCTGTCGATCACCCCAGTATTGCCCGAGCGCCTAAACACGGAGTCAGCCACCAACCCCATAGCTGAGGGATGCTCAGTTAACCTAGAGAGGGTACCGGTGGGCACCACATATCTGTGGTCCATTTGAGCTGAGGGCACCAGGCAGGGCCAGCAATGGCTTTGGCCACTGGAAAGGCCTCCGGAGAATCCCCTTTGTCCAGAATTTCTGTAAGGGGATATAGATCCCACTTCTGGACAGGTTCCAGCTTCATCCCATAGATGGACATGAGGCAGGGAGTACCCATGAACGAGGTAGGGCCCTCGTGCACGGCAAGATTCCAGACACTCTGTCCAATGGACGATAGTGCAAGGTGGAATCCTCAGACTCAGTCCGGATAAAGCGGATGACCACCTATGTCACCCTCTACATGCTGCGGGCGGTCAGGCGTCAGGGTTACAGACACCCTGGGTAAGACCCCTGGCAGTCCGAGACTCCTTGGTCGGAGCCCCAGTTAGCTGCTTGGGTGGCAGCTCCACCACGATCCTCAGAGAAGCCTGCTTCAGCCAAGCCAAGTGGGTCTGAACTGGCCCTGCTGGAGAAGGAACTGTCGAGTGGCCCCGACAGGGGAGCCTGAGTCAGCCTTTCAGGTGACAACCAGGTAATGGCCGGGGTAGTATCCAGTGTCTGCTTTGGCCTGGACAGAACTGTCGTCACATAAGGTCTTCGTAGCACAGATGCAACTTGTACTGAAGCCTCTCCTCACTAGAGGATGGAAACAAGTAGTGCAGCACAACTTACCATGGTGACAAGAGCAGGACCGCTGATCTTGGTGGGACCTGGTAGACTCCAAAGATGACAGACCAACCTCGGCCCTCAGAGGAAGCTGGGGAGAGCCGCGGCTGCTCCTGTCTGGGTTGGTGACCAGAAGGTCTGCCTCAGCAGGGTGGGCCGACCAGTCAGTGGTCACTGGCAGGACTGGAGACATGAAGAGTCGTCTGTCTCTTCCGACAACAGGTTGACAGGGTCAAGAAAAAACTCAGCCACATAGCCAGTCGGCATCTCAGCTGGCTGGTCAGATGGGGTTACCGTGAAACCAGCGGCCAAGGCTGCGGTTGCTACCACAGTCAAAATCGAAGTCTCCAGAAAGCAGGCACGTTCTCTGTTCCAGGAGCGTCGACAAGGAGTCTTCCTTTTTGGACTCCTAGCCTCAGCGGGAACTGAGACTTGGAAGGGCCCTCTCCCTTGGTTGAGAAGGACTGGCATAGTTCCTTGAAGGAGGCCGATTAGATGGAGCCTAACTGCAGCAGAACGAAGGGCAAGGCAGGAGACTGAGCAGCGACCAAGGCTGCTTCCCCTTCGAATGCCTTGATCTGTTCTAACTGCTTGGCGGACCCCGCAGCAACCACCCAACGGGCTTCCTTGGATTTGACCAGCGAGTAATCTTTCTCTGGATGGCCCAAATTCAGGCGGGCAATGTGTCAGAGAACATTCAAGTGGAACTGCCAACAGATGTCAAAGACCTGCGGATCATGATTGTGGCCCAGACAGTAAACCCACGAGGAGTGGGAGTCTGTATAGGACATTTTCTGCCCACAAATGCACTGGCAAATCCAGGCAAGGATTTATCTTCCATCGCAGTCGCGATCGAAAATAAAGATGAAAACGAAACTGAGTTTTAAAGCAAGTTTTGGAAGTAAATCCGAAGATTTAAACACCAGAGCCTACTCAACGTGGGAGCAGTAAAGAAGATCTGGCATCATGGGGCAGAGCCAAGGGATATACCACCTGGATGGGAGGAACCAGCTTGAAGACTTTCCGGCTGATCTTAAAGGGGAAAGGACATGCCAACAAATGGACAGAACATATCCAAATCCCTAGGATCATGGTCCTGTGGTTTAGTAGGAGCATACTGTCATGAGCCACCTGGGCTCCATGCTCCAGTTATGATTACTACAAGAGCAAATTTACAGTCAATATGAACTGCCATTCAAAGGTAGTATAACTAGTCAGATTACTGCACACAGAGTGCCAGTTTAACCCCCACCCCAAACAAATTTCAGTTTATTCTTTAGGTGAACACAAGCCCCCTCTAAATTAAATCCATAAAGAAAGGCCAGTCTTGCCAAACAAAATCTAAAATAACTTTCAAGGTTTTAAAAATTCTTGCACAAGCAACATAGGGTACCAGAATCCTTCGATACCTCATAAAAGTTATCTTCCGTGACTTGATTAGGGGCATTGAAGAAGTGCAGCACATTGCTTGGATGCTGGATTCTGTTCTTGGATGCTTGTTCAGGAGTTGAAAACCTGTTGTTCCGTGACCCACTAAAATCCTTGAAACTGCATGATCCATCTTCCAGTGGATACGATTGCCCAGGCATAATTGCCTGCTGTTTAGAAACACTGCAGAAAAAAATGATCCAGAGAAAATGTAAGAAACAGGAAACAAAACTGACACGTTACTTGTAACTGTAGTCCTGTTTACATGGCTGAGGTAAGGCTTAATGCAATGCTGTTTGGACCATCCCACCTCCTCCCACACCAATCTGGCAGCTGCCTCTACATGGCCAATCAACGCTGCTGCAAGCCACACTGGAGAGCCCCCTTCCCCTTCAGAGGATGCATGACCCTGCAAAGCTACGTTTGCAGCGATGCATGCGGTGTTGCCTGCCCCTGTCCACACTGCTTATTCTAAATGGGTTTAACTTTGCTGTGAATCCAAAAGCAGATTTGTGCATGGACTTACAATGATCTGAATACTGCTTGTAGAACAGAGTCCTGTCAACACTGCCACATTTGCACTGCAACCCATGCACTCTGGCTGCTGCAGTGCGCATGTGGCAGTGTAAACTGGCCTTATAGTTCTACAAATAATATTCGGTTCATGCTCACATGTTTGTATGCTCAGTCACAGAACAGTCTTAAAACTGGACTCCAACACAGAAAATGTAGCTATGGAAAATCTCAATCACTGTTGTAAGTAACTTCTTAGAGGGGATCTCTAGAAGGCCAAAATGCATTAGACTGTAAAGAGTTGGCATTAGGGCCTCATGAAAAGCCTTGCAAGATGGGGCTTCAGTCTACCAGTGACCAGAGTTCCAATTATCTACCAACAGCAGGATTGGGGCGGCCCCCAGTCATGCGGGGGTCAATACCACTCAGCTTGCTGCTAGTGGTAGACTTGCTTTGCAGTGCCAATTAGCTGAGAAATACAAGTTACTGACCTGTAACAGGAGTTCTAGGAATGGTATATGTTACTTAGCCTGTTTTGAAATGGGTTCAAGCTTCATCCCAGTGGACTCTTGAGATGAGCTGAAGCATTCCCAAAAACGAGGATGAGTTCTCATCCACTGACTGACCCCCAGTGGAGTCCAGGTCAAGTGACCTGGAGAACAAGGAGGAGTCAGACTGAGGAGTCTGTGAACAGCTGCCAAGTGCCTGAGCCACCCTCCACCTGCCGAGGTGGATCGCGAGTGAGGGTGACCTACAACCGATGGGGCAAGCCCTGACCTGACAGAAAATCCTTGGTCGGGGCCCCAAATTTAGGTTGTGGAGGCGGGGGGGTTTCTACCACAATGGGTGGCGCAGCTGGTTTCAGCCGAACAACCGGCGCCGGCTTTAGCTCCTCGACCACTGCGAGGGGTTGTTTCAGCCGCTCCGGTGGCAGCCACTTAATGGCCAGGGAAAACAACGAAGTCTGCCTATTCCCGGTCAAAAGGAGCTGCTGCCACATTAGCTCCTTGTAGCGCTGATGCAATTTGCACCGGAGCCCATCCTCCAAAGAGGATGAAGACCAGGATGAGCGACGCCGCCGCTTTCCAAGAGGTCCGAGACAGGGTGGGGGAAACCCGCTCCTCCCTCGGTTCAGGGACCTTAACCAGGGACTCCCGTGAAGGGTTGTCGGCTTCTCCGGTCAGACTGACAGGTCGAGAAAAATCTCGACCTGCTGATCTGACGGTGACACCGTGAAGCCAGCAGCCTTAGCCGCAACCTTGACCGAAGTAGAGTGTCGACTGTCCAGGGAAAGGGACCTCTCCTGGTCCCACGAACGCCAACGATGGAACTTATCCTTAGAGTCCTTCTTGGACTGAGAGGAATGTCCCGATGGACCCTCACCTTTTGAAGAGAGGGATTGACAAAGCTCCTTAAAAGAAGCCGTGTAGGAGGAGCCCAAGGAGAGCAGGATAAACGCCGCGACCGAGGACGAAGATGCAGCCTGGGCCGCCTCCTCCTCGAGGGCGACCTGCTCAAGTTGCTCAGCCGAGCCCGCCACCGCAGACACCGCCCAACTGGCCTCCTTCGACTTCACCGGAGGAATAAGTCTCTCGGGGCATCAAAATTGGGAGTCTGGCAGCATGGTCTTCGAGGACACTGAACGAAACGGACTTGCACAAATCGCAGGCCTGCAGATCATGATCAAGCCAGAGGCAATAAACGCATGTGGAGTGCGGATCGGCCCAAGACATCTTCTGCCCGCATGGGCACCACCGAAATCCAGGAGTCGACTTATCCATCGCAGCCGCGAAGGAAGAACAGACCGAAGTCTAGAAAATTTAAGAATACGTTTTGGTTTAACCAACAAGTTTTGATTCAGGCCTAAACGCAGAGCGCTAAGGAGGGAACCTGAGCTTCCAAGCGGTAAGGAAGATCTGGTGTCATGGGGCGGAGCTGCGAGTTTTACCACCCGGGTGGGTGGAAGAAGCCAGACTGAAGACCTTCAGGCAAGATTTAAAGCAGCAAGGAACCTGCCATGAAGTGTGGATTGAACAAATCCATGTCCCTAGAATGAGGGTTATTCACCTGTAACACAAGTTCTGAGAGTGGTATACAGTGCATGTCCACACTTCTGTCAGTCTTCCTTTCCCCCTTTAAATCAAGCCAGGTCTTAAAGCTCTTACCACTCACCTAGATGGTGTACTACTCTGTTCTGCCCCTTTACGTCAGATCTAGTACGACGGAAGCACAGATCGGTGCCAAAGAAGGTTGGGTGACTTGTGAGGATGTGCAACAGACACAGCCCCCACTCCTAGAAAGTACAGTTACGCAAGAACTTACCATAACAGTAGATCTTCGAGAACAGCTCTTGCAGCAGGTTACACCATTAGGACTGAAGCCAGCAGGTGCCAGGACCCCACAGAAATTTTCTAGCTAGCAGTATTCAGCAAGGACTGCCCCCGACGGTCCCGCCACCGTCAGGCACAGTACATAAGGAGGCGGTCACCCAGAATCCACAAGTTCTCCTGCCGGAGACTCCTGGCCGCTGGATGACATCAGAAGAGGAGACTGAGGATCTGCCATCAAATGGCAGAGAGATGCAGAGACACCCGATCTTAGGAGAAGGATGTTGGAACTAGAATCTACCTCCATTGGGGATGGTGGGAGGAAAGGTACCTGCTGCAAGAGCTGTTCTCGAAAATCTACTGTTACAGTAAGTTCTTACATAACTGTACTATCTTACTTCGAGAAACAGCTCTTGCAGCAGGTTACACCATTAGGACTGATTACTAAGCAATCATGGAAATCCCACACCACTGGGAGGAGGGAAGGAAGAAATCTTTAATGAAACTAAAACCTAGGACAGAAGTCCTTGAAGGACTGCTAGACCAAAACCTGCTCTTCGCCTAGATGCAATATCCAGGCTATAATGCCTGACGAAAGTGTGCACGGAGCTCCAAGTAGTGGCAGCACATATGGCCGAGGCAGACATTCTTAAAGGCCACAAAGGAGGTAGCCATCCCCCTTGTGGAATGACCCTTAACTGCGCCCGGTAAGGGTTTGTTGCGCTTCTGGTAACAGAACGTGATGCACTGAATGAACCACCTGGACAGCGACTGTAAACGGGAGCTCCCAGCATCCTGTGGTCGAAGGAGACAAAAAGCTGATCAGATTTTCGTTGGTGTTTGGTTCTGGTTGGGTAGTATAGAAGACTCCTATGCACATCTAAAGTGTGCAATAGGGCCTCTCCTTGATTTGAATATTTAGGGAAGTACACCGGGTAGATCAATCTCCTGATTAAAAGTGAGAGCTGTGACCACCTTAGGCAGAAACTTTAGATTGGTCCGTAAGGATACCCTGTCCTGGTGGAAAAACCAAATAAGGTTCTTTGCACAGTGCGTGAAGCTCCGAAATTCTTCTGGCCGAAGTGACTGCAACTAAAAACAATGTCTTCCATATAAGGAGACGTAACTTGCAATCTGCGGCTGTCTCAAAAAGGTGGCAGCATAAGCTGCTCCAGGACAAACTGTAAATCCCAAGGTGGAATAGGATCTTTGATCGGAGGTCTAAGGTGGAGGACACCACTCAGGAAGACTCGTGCCGTGTCCAACTGAGATACAGGACGTTGGCCTATAGGAGTGTGCTAGGCAAAGATGGCACAAAGGTGTACTTTTATCGAGGAGTAGGCCAGGCCTGTCTGAAAGAGAGACAGGAGGTACCCAAAGACAAACCTTTCTGGACAATCCACTGGCGAAAACCCAAGCTAGCAGAGGCAAAATCACTTGCAGCTTCATGGCATGCAGCAGCACGAGTAGCGGGTTTTCTAGCAGCTACTAGAACATCTGCTACCTCTTGCGAGACCCCATATCGCATAATGGCTATGTCTTGGAGCCAAGTGTGCGGGTTCAGTGAACGAAGGTCCGGATGGACCAAGGAGCCCGCCTCCTGAGACAGCAAGTGAGAGCAGATTGGAAAAGGCACTGGAGGTTCCTGGGACAGCTAATGTAGTAGAGGGAACCAGATCTGCCTGGGCCAAAACTGCGTGATAAGTATGAGTGTCGCTTGCTCTCTGCGAAGTTTCAAAAGGACCTTCTGAAGCAACGGAATGGGGGCACATAGGAATTTTGGCGCCCAGGAGAGGGACAACACGTCTCGCCAGAAAACACCAGGCCCTAGATCTATAGAGCCAAAATTAGGCAGTTTGGCGTTTGATGGGGACGCAAAAAGGTCCAACTCTGGTGTACCCCATCTGCGAAACAGATCCTCTACTACCTCCTGGAGTAGTTCCCACTCGTAGACTCTGGCCTGAGAGCGACTCAGGCTGTCTGCGATGACGCTGTCCACCCCTGGTACATTAATAGCAATGAGGTTTGCACCATGTTGTAAAACCCAATTCGACACCCTCATGGCCTCCCTGCAAAGTGGGTAGGAATGGGTGCCTCCTTGTTTGAGGCAAAACATCACCGCAGAATTGTATGCAACAGAAAAGTACCCGGTGGAATCTTCGACCGGAAAGCCTGCAGGTCGTAAAGAACTGCTCTCATTTCCAGGATATTTATGTGGAGAAGAGTCTCTTGGGCTATCCACAGGCCCAGAGACCGGACACCATCGAGGTGTGCTCCCCATCAGAGCCCTGAGGCATTTGTGGAGAGTGTCACAATCTGAGAGGCGCAGTGAAGGAGACCCCCCACCGAGAGGATCTTCAAACCTAGCCACCATTGCCAATCCCAGATTACGGCCTTTGTGATCCGAATTGGGAGCTGCAGATGAGTCTTGCTTTTGATCCCACTGGACCCATAACATCCACTGGGTTACCCACATGTGGAGAAAGGCTAGCGGGACTGTTGCAATGGCAGCAGCCATGTGTCTGAGTAGGCAAAGGACTAGTCTGGCTGGGACGATCTTCCTTGCCAAGATGTCCATGATGAGGGATCTGATGTGTTCCACTCAGTCGTGGGGTAGAAAAGCTTTCCCCTGGACCGTGTCTAGAACTGCAGAATCTGAGACTGAACCAGGCGTGACTTCTCTTGATTGATGATGCCCAGTGTGTCGAACAGAAACAGAGTACAATGAATGGTGGACATCAGGGTCTCCCAAGAGGGCACCATGAGAAGCCAGTCGTCCAGGTAGGGGAACATGTAGTGGCCATATCTCCTCAAGAGTCGCCGCTAGTACTGCCATGCACTTCATGAATACCCGAGGTGCCGATTACGGTCCGTAAGGGAGGGCTTGGAATGGATAATTGTGACCCTGAAACCTCAAAAACGCAAAAACTTCCTGTGCACTTCAGCGATGGGTTTATGCAGGTAAGCATCCTGCATGTCCAAGGATGCTAGAAAGGGGCCTGCTTGAGCATGGGTATCAGACTTGGGAGGGTCACCATGCAGAAGTGTTTGTACAGGACCGAAGCTTTGAGGTCGCCGAGATACAGTATCTGACGGAGGTCCCCTGTCTTCTTGAGAATCAGAAAGAAGCGAGAACCACCTGCACCTCTTTGGTTCCCCGGTACGTGCTCTATAGCTTCTTTTCAGAAAAGTGCGAGCACCTCCTGCTGACCCTAATAACGGGAAAGCAGGGGAGGTCTTGACGGTGGGTGGTCGAGAAATTCTATGAAGTGGCTTTTCTTGACCAATTGTAGAACCCACCGGTCAGTGGTAATCAACTGCCACCCTGAGAAGTGGTGAGCGATGCAACCCCTGACCTTTTGTGCCAGTTGATCCAGAAGAGGGGGTGGGGACCAGGAAGGAGTCATGCTGTGGCGGCACTGGTTCCTGCAGGCTGGGCCGGTTTGGTGTAAAGCTGGCCTCTACCTAGGGAAGATAGCCTGGGCTTTACGATGAAAGGTGCCCCTTTGTTGCTGGCCGGAACGTGGCTGCTGCAGTTGCTGCCAGCTGCAAAAATTGTTCTGTTTCCTACGAAAGGAACCAGGCCTTGATCTGTACATGGCTTGTACAGATCTGACTGCCTTCCCACTGTCCTGGAGCTTGATATCCTTCTCAGAGGGTTCACCAAACAGTACTTCGCCATTGTAGGAGACGTCAAGAATGTTCTTCTGTACGTCCGGGGTAAAGCCGGAGACACGGGGTCAAGAGAGTCTCCGGAGACAGATGCCTGAAGCTGCAGCTCTGGCAGACGAGTACGCAGAGTCGTATGTGGCTCGTAGCACTTGGGTTCCCACATCAGACCCTGTGCGGAGGTGGTTTAGGAGCTCTGCCTTCTGATCGCCATCCGGTAATTTGTCGACAATGTCCTGGCCCTGTTCCCACAGCGAATTCTGAAACTTTACCATGAGAGGGGTTGTTCAGGGACCTGATGGAGCATGTAGCAGCCGCATACATGCGCCTCTCCACAGCATCTAGCTGTTTGGATTCCTGGTCCGGTGGCTGTGTGCTCATATGCTGCGGTCTTTGGGACCGGTCATGAGAGGCCGCAATGACCAGGGAATCAGCCAGAGGTTGTTGAGCCAAGTACTGGTCCCCTTCCGGGGCCTTGTACAGGTGATCGGCTTTCTTTGGCACAGTGGGGGTGGAGTGCGGATGCTTCCGTGCAGCCTTGGTGACGTCTGCGAAGGTATCCACCATGGGTGGCATTACCACAGGCTTTGGATCTTTCTGCCGAAGACAACGGGCAAGGCGCTCTCGGGATCAAGGTCTTCAGCATCTCATGTTGTCCTGGATGTGCCTCATGATCTCAGGAGGGATCATCCGGAGGTGACCTAGGTAGGTCTTGTGGGTCAGGCGATGGAATGCTGAGTGGAGGAGGAGATCTGGAGTCCTCCCCTGATGGAGTGTACCAACGACATCTGGGTCGCTTGGGGCTGGGAGACCCTGATGGAGATCTTGAGGGAGGCCTTCTCAGACCCCTGGAGCTACCCCTAGGAGGTGGAGTCTGCTCCTTAGGGGTTGGTGGTCGTGCTGCTGGCCCCTGTGGTGGAGGAGGGGTGCAGGAGGTGAAGGTTTTTACAGGGATCACAACTTTTCGGATGGTGCCCCACCAGAAAGTAGAGAGATCCTTGACCTCTTAAATGTTCATGCCCGACGATCAGCCTGGCGCTGGTGGTCTGTCGCCGGGGTCGGGAGTCTGGTCCGCAGGCAACTTCTGGGTGGGCGAATGTTCCCTCAGAAGCCCGGCATCCTCTGTGTCACCCACCTGGTCTTCAGGCAACGTCACGTCGTACTCCGTGGAATCCCTGCGACCGGTGTCTGGGGGGTGGTCTTCGGCTCCGGTGAGCTCAAGGCCGACGTCGGTCGCTTGGCCAATGTCAAACACCTGGCCGGCGTCTGGTGTTTGGCAGACGGGTCAGTCGTCTGCTTTAGGGACATCAGGTAATTTGTCTTCCTGGGTGGTGGATCTGGGAGACTGATCTGGAGTCTGGGTCCCGACGGCAGGCAGGAGAGGAAGACTTGTGGCGTTAAAACTTTGAAGAGGCCCGAGAGGGAGTGGAGGAAGCAGAGAACCTTGAAGTCTTAATGGGCCGAAGCGAAGTCGAAGAACCGCCTGTAGCCTTGACCTTAACCAGAGGGGGCCGAGAACGAGCCCTGGAGGGACAGAGGTCAGATCGGATGGAGCCTGAACTACGCGAGTCCGAGGCCCAGTTTGGGGATCTGGACCTTGCCTTCTCCCAGTGTTTATGGGCCTTCGGATGAAGAATAGCCTCTGGAGAAAGATTCTTTATCCATCCTGCTAAGTTTTTCTTCTAAAAAGGTACGCCTGAAGTGCCTTCTGACAGCAGATCCTGGTGCAGCTGTTGAACCCTTGACAGAAGGAGCAGGCCTTCGTGTCGTGGACCGGCCTAAGCACCGCAGGCAGGATGAACGAGGATCCTTGAATGGGGATCTGTTTTCTGCAGGCACACTTGGAAAGGTGTCCCTCAGGAGGAGTTGGAGAGGACATTAGTTTTGTAGAAACTACTCAAGTTCTTAGCCGTTGTGCGCTAGGTAGAGAGAAGCCGTGCTGGCAAGTAGACAGGAAAAGAACTGGGGATTCTTGGGGACCACCTCCTTATGTACTATGCCCGACATCGGGGGCAGGACAGACGTCTGAGGCGGTCCCCGCTGAATACTGCTAGCTAGAAAATTTCCGTGGGGGTCCTGGCGCCTGCCGGCTCCAGTCCTAATGGTGTAACCTGCTGCAAGAGCAGTTTCTCGAAGTAAGATCCGCACACATGTGCGCCTTAATGGACGAATAGCTCAGTCCTAAATCCAGAAGGTGGCATTCTAGCATGTGCCTAGCCAGTCAACCCAGGGGATCTAGGGCACTGGCCAAGGCCCACAGACAGACGAGTTTCTGTTTCAGAGCATAATTAGCCCTGGTGGAAGGCTTCCTCACTGCAATCAAGATCTCAGGCACCCTGCTGGGCACTCCTAATCGCTCTTCTGCTAGGAATGCAGGAGCCACACATGCAGATGGAGAGTGAAGAGCAAGATGGACGAGTGTCCCCTGCTCTTGTGAGAGCAAGTGGGTGGAGAGTGGCAACTGAACTGGAGACTCCAGTGACAGTTGCTGGAGCAACTGATACCAGATCTGATGGGGCCAAAGAAGAGCCACCAGAATCATTCTGACTCCTTCTGACTGCAACTTCAGCAGTACTCTTGGAATGAGGAGAAAAGGAGGGAAGGAGTAAAAGAACTTCCCTGTCCAAGAGAGGGACAATGCATCTTGCCAAAAAAAAACACCAGGCTCTGGAACGAGAGCAAAAAGTTTGCAGTTTGGTGTTGCACGGGGACGAAAAGAAGTCCAACTCTTGACAGCCCCAGTGACTGATGTCATCTGCGACTTCTTGGCGCAGTTCCCACTCGTGATTCAAAGAGGTAGAGCAACTTAAAACAGTCAGCAATAATGTTCTGAACCCCAGGCAGATGAACTGTGATGAGATCCAAACTGTGTTCTACTGCTCAATCCCACACTCAGCCTCCCTGCAAGGGGAATGAACAGTCCCCCCTTGCTTGTTGATGTTGAAGACCACTGGTGTGCGTCTGCACCAGAAGAGGATCAGTCGAGAGTTTGTCTCTGAATGAGAAGTGCATTCAGCACGGCTCATTTCCAGAACCTTTATATGTAGAGAGCTCTCTATGGCAAAACAAGACCCCAGGTCCTGTGATCCCCTAAACAGAGAGGCATCTGTGGTTAAAGTCTGGAGAGAGGTGGGTCTCCGGAATGGAACTCCCCCTGCTAAGACTGTTGTGACGGAGCCACCATTTGAGGGAACAGTGTGCCGCCTGAGACATCCAAATTCGGATATCCAGATAGTCCACCCACTGAACCCTGAGATGCCATTGGAAGATCCTCATGTGTAGTCTGGCTAACGGTAATGTGGCTATAGCAGCTGCCATATGGCCTAAAAGCTATAGAACAACCCGAGCAGGGGCTGAGGGGGCCTTCTGGAGCCTGCTGGCCAAATCCTGAAGGTGGTCCGCCCCGTCTGGAGGCAGAAAGGCTCTGCCTAGTGTCCAGAATAGCCTCTAGGAATTGCAGCCTTTGGGTAGACCAAAGGTGTGATTTTGGCCATTTTACTGTGATCCCCAGGGAAGAAAATAAAGCCTGTGTCTCTCAAGGCAATTAGAAGTTCCTCCTCCTCCGACCGAACGGAGAGGAGCCAATCATCCAGGTAAGGGTAGACTAAGAGGCCTCTCCTTTGGAAGGCAGCCGTGACCACTGCTAGATAAACAAACATAGAATTTGACGGCAGATAAGGACCGCTTGGCCCACCCAGTCTGCCCATTTCCCTACCTACTGGATAAGCTGCAGATCCTAGTTAACCAGCAGCCTACTTCTTCCTACCCCCACCCCCCAGAACTGCCTTATGACCATCCCATGCATGCTTGAATTCCACCACTGATTTTGACTCCACAACCTCCTCGAGAAGGCGTTTCATGCATCCACAACCCCTCTGTGAAAAATACTTCCTTAAATTACCTCTAGCGCCCCCCCTCTATCTTCAAATTGTGCCCTCTTGTTCTTGCACACCTTTTTTTGAAAGATGCTACCCTCTTTGACTTTGTTGATTCCCTTGAGATACTTGAAAGTTTCTATCATGTCCCCCCCTCCCTCCTTTCCTCGAGGCTATACATATTAAGCTCCTCAAGTCTCTCTTCATATGATACTTGGTGAAAACCCTGGGGGAGGAAGGCCGTAAGGGAGTACCTGGAATTGGTAGAGCTAGTCCTGGAAGCTGAAGAGCAGAAACCTTCTGTGAGATTTCAGGACCTTGATATGCATGTAGACATCCTGCACATATAGGGCGCACAACCAGTCTCCTTGCTGAAGTAAGGGGAAGAGACCTGCAAGAGTGACCATCCAAAACCTCTTATTTTACAGAAAGAGTGAGCTGGCTCAGATCCAGAAAGGGACGACGGACTCCAGTTTTCTTCGGGATCAGGAAGAAACTGGAGTAGTAACCCTTTCCCTTCTGGGCTTGTGGAACCCTTTGAATGGATCTTTTTTCCAGGAGCTGTTGAATCTCCTAAAACGGAGACTGTTCCGGTGGACAGTGGGTTGGAAAAGTGATGGGTTGTGTGGCGGGACAGAAATTAACTCAGTTGTGTACCCTTTTCGAATGGTATCCAATACTCAGTGGTCCGCAGTGATACCGGACCATCCAAGTGGGTAGAGTGCAAACTGCCCTTTCACCTTCACGCTCTGCCTGTCCCCGAAGGAAAGAGGGGGCAGAGGGAGTCAGACTGAGGGGGTGGGGGCCCTGGGAGTTTTGGACTGCTTGGGGCACGGTGACCCCCCTGCCCTTCTTTGCAAAAAGGGCACCGGTGTGGTTCCTGAGGCTGAGATTTATACATGCGGTGCATGTCAGCCACCACTCCCCCCCCCCCGAAGTTGCTTAACCATTTGTTCAACTTCTGGGCCGAACAGGACAGGACCCCGAAAGGGGGAAATCCGTAACAGACTCCTGTAGGTCCGATTGGAAACCTGTGAGCCCAAGCCATGACTGCCTTCTCATGCAGACCCCCTAGGCGGCTGCTCCGGAGGCCATATCCATGGCATCGTAACACCCCCTAAGGGCATATTTGTAGACATCTAATCCCGACTTGGAACACTCCAGAATTTGTTTTGAGGCAGAGTCAGGCATAGCTTTGACGAGATCCATGGTCTTTCTCCACAGTGACTGTTGGTAGGTAATCCTGTGGTCCATGAAGTTCAAAGACCTGATGGTCCCAGCAGCTGAGAAGATTTTTCGGCCCCAACCGTCCAACGTTTTTGAGACAGGAAATGGAGGTGCTTTGGCTGGGAACCCCTGCCATGGGTGGCCATGAGGACCAATGAATTGGCCTTTGGTTGCTCGACCAGAAAGGGTTTGGACTGGAGGCTTATAAAGCCTGTCCGCCTTCTGAAGGACTGCTGGTATGGAAGACGACGTATGCCAAGTAAGGTGTGTTACATCCTGAAATGGTTCCACAAACAGTGGAATCACCAAAGGTTTAGTTCCTTCTCTCTGAGCAACTTGGCCAGGCCTTGGGCTCAGAGTCCAGATCCTCCATATCCCACTCAGTATATAACCTTGATGTGCCTCATTATGTCCAGAAATGAGGATCATTTTTGGGGGATTTTTAGGTCGGGGAGAAAGGACAAAATTCCCCATCACAATAAGACTCTGACTCCACATTGCCATTATCCGAGGAGGATGTGACAGGAGGGCAAGACGACTGACATGAGGGTCATTTCCTCCTCTTCCCCTTAGGGTCCGGGCGTGGGTGCTTGCCCTCACCCGAGGCTCTGGGGTGAGGGGGATGCATGGGTGGTGGAGGGACAGTGTCTGGGGGGGACCTATACAGAAGATCCCCTTTCACTGTAGTCCACCATGTAGTAAACAGACTCCTGATGTCTGCTACTGGGATGATCACAGGGGCCAGCACCGGTTTGGAGGTGCAGGTACCTGGCTCAGCAGGCGTCTGGTCTGGGATCTAGGTGTCAGTAGGCAGACAACTGGCAACGCCCTCATCTGTTGGTCCGGCGTCTGGTCCCTCCAAGGAGGGGCAAGACGGCTGGTCAACTTGAGTAGGTGACCAGCTAGGCTTGTGCTGATCTGGATGAGGTCACACCTAAGCCGGAGGGAGAAGACGTCCGAGCCCGGGAAACTTGCGTATTTGAGGGTTCGTCCGAGCGCTTGCTCTCAGAAGAGTCGAGCCTGTCCAGAGCCCTGGACAGCCTTTCCTGGGTCGACCCAGAGGGTTTTAGGGGTCGATGAGCCAGGGAAGAGCAGACTATGTCCGACAAGGCAGACTTCCGATGTTTGCTCAGAGAGGAGGCGGGAGCAGACAGACGTGTGGGAAGGTTCGGACGGCTGGGCCGGAACCGAACTGGACCTCCGGCCAGAGGACAAGGAAAATGAGGCTTGCTTGACTGGCAACAGGGCAGGATTCAGACCTGGCCCGATCCTTATCCCTGTGGTGAAGCTCCCCCCTTGATGACCTATCTTTGGGTGGGGAATCCCTGGCGGGAAAGGATGACCTGGCTCTTGATCCTTGCTGCATGGCCACAAGTTTCTTTTCTAGCAGGAAGGTCATGATTGTGTTGGTCCTCTTGGCACGCGTCTTCTGGTTGAACTGGCAATATGTGCGGGCACTGGGCTGGTGTTCTGGGCCTAGGCAGAGAGGCAGGCTGCATGGCCATCTTTGGCTGGGGTCTGCTTCCCGCATGAAAACTGCCTTTCGCCACAGTGGGCAGGGTGACTACATACACAAGGCATCAGAAAGTTTTTTTTTTTTTTTTTTCTTTCTTTAAACACTAAACTTCTGATAGATGGCTGTCGACTACAAAGGAAGATGTCAGAGGAGCCGAACTACGCGGGTCGATGGCGGGAAAAGAACTGGGATGACGCCAGGACCGCCCCCTTTGTACCACATCTGATGGCTGTAGCAGACGTTAGGGCGGTCCCCTGCCTCAGACTGCCAGCTATAAGTTTTCCATGGGGTCCTGACGCCTGCCTGCCTCAGTCCTAATGGTATTACCTGCTGCAAAAGCTCCACCCTCGAAGACAGATCATCTAATATGGTAACTCCACCGTTCCACCAAAAGCACTGAGAACTGATCCTTCTGGTGGAGATAATCTACAAGGTGATTTTCCACAACAGTTGACATGTCACCTGTTCATCGGTTCAAATGGTTTGCCCAACAGCACTGCCAGTACCAAGTCTCAAAATAGTGGTGGTTCACGCACTTGCGGGGACTGGTGGTCAAGCCCCTTAAAGGAGCGCCTGGTCATCTTCTCCTGTGCCACCATCAGTATGCAGAAATGGCTGTGTACCTCAGGTTCAGAGGGACCATAGGTAATCTAGAATGCTTGCTAAAGGGCGGTCCAGCTCCATGTCCTGGCACCACATGGAAGACCTCTTACATCTCAAAGTATAGCACTGGCAGGTAGACTTTCCAAGAGGCTACCACAATGTGGAGAACCTCTGGGAGAGCTGGAAAGCCTGGAACTCTAGCCGCCCAGGAACCAGGCCATCAGCTGCAGGGACTGAAGGTCTGGATGCTAGGCCTTCTGCTTGTGACAGCAGTGCAGGTCCAGGTGTAGGGGCAATTGCCATGGAGGTCCTGCTGCCGAGGCGGAGATCTGGGTACCAAATCTGGAGTTGCCAGTCTGGGGCTAAGGAGGCCTGGGGTCCAGGGTCTTGCGAAGGCATCCCCCAGCAGTGTCCTGAACTGTGGGGAGTGGGCCAGCATAAAACAGCCTCAAGCTTTGCATTCTCCCAGGAGGGGAACAGGCCGACCAGGGAAGTACTCCACTGAGAACAAGTGGTTCACCACCTCCTGATGAAGGGGCCACCTGTGAGACGCCTCGACCCAGCTGAGGGCGTCTGCTAGTTGGCTGAAGGCTCTTGCTACATGAACCTGCCAGGAAATCTGTATGACAGTCCAGGTGCGGAGGGCCTCCCAACAACTGAAGGGAGTGCATTCTGCACTGTTTGTGATATTGTCAGTGAGGACCTGCACAACCTGACCCCAGAAGAATGTATTCAGCCAGAGCAAGGCATACCCACATGGAGCTCCAGGGCCTGTGGGCCCTAAGCTGCACTCTCCATCCTAGAGATGTATCTGTTATCTCTGGGCGGATGAACGGGACTCCTTACTCCAGATGTTCCAGGATGCAACAACTGGATGGCATCCCATGTTGGCAGAGTCACCATGACCAGCTGGTCCAAATGACCTAGGCACAAGATCACTGGCATGCCAGCTCCAACTGCAGGTGGCGCATCCTTCAGTGGGCCCTTAGGACCATGCTGGTGCAGGATGCCATGCACCCCAGCAGCAGCAGGAAGTCCCAAGCAGGGCACGGGCACCCAACACGAACTGATCAAGCAAAGGAGGAAAGATCTGATGTCCAGTCTTGGCCTGGAGGGAGTCTAGCTCTGCCCTGATGAAGGGGATAACCTATGAGTGGTGGAGTTCAGATTAGGCCAAGTTGACCAGAAGGCTCAATTCCCTGCAGATCTGAAGGGTCAGGTCCCTGGACAGCTCCATCACCTCTGGACAGTGCAGCTGCTATCCGCCAGTTGTCCAGTTATGGACAGACCCAGATTCCTCAGCGCCACAGGAATGCTGCCACCACTTGCAATGCAAGACCCTGGAGGCAGAAGAGAGGGCAACACACATGACCAGTAACTTACAGAGAACCCCCTCCATGCAGAACCGAAGTACAGCCAGTGGGATGGACAGACCGAAATGTGGAAGGTGTCTTGGAGGTCCAGTAAGCAGAACCACATGCCCTGCTCCGGGGATGGAATGATTTGGTTCGGAGTGACCATCTACAACTTGTGCTTCCTCAGACCGATTTCAGATCATGAAGATCCAGTGTGGGGCGCCAGCAAAATACAGGTTACTCACCTGTAACAGGAGTTCTAGGAATGGTATATGTTGTTCATCCACACTCATTGGCAGTATCCTTGCCGCTTTAAATCTTGCCGGAAGGTCTTCAAGCTTGCTCCTCCCACCCACCCGGGTGGTATAACTCTCGGCTCCGCCCCATGACGCCAGATCTGGCCCGCTGGAAGCTCAGGTTGTGCGTCCGAAGCGAGGAGGTCGGGTGGGTCGTGTGGATGAACAACATACCATTCCTAGAACTCCTGTTACAGGTGAGTAACCTGTATTTCTAGGGACATGGATATGTTGTTCATCCACTCATTGACAGACTCCTAGCAGTTCTCCGGGAGGAGGAGGCAGACGCACACCCCATATACTTACTTGGGAAAGAGACTGAGAACCGAGGCCCCAAAACCAGCATCCAGCGTGACTCAAGGTCGATGTGGTAGTGGGTAATGAAGGTGTTTGCTGACTTCAGGTAGCAGCCCTGCAGATTTCCTGGAAAGGGACGTCCCTGGAAGCAGCCACCGTTGCAGCAGTATGGCGGGTAGAATGAGCTCTATCCCTCTGGGAGGCTCCATGCCGCTAACTTATAGCAGAGATCTATGCAGGAGGTTACCCACCCTGCTTATGTCAGCTTGGCTGCAGGTCTGCCAGATGTGGCTTCAGCGTGGAGTGACAAACAGCTGGCAGAACCTCTCCAATTTCCAGCCGTCGCTCCTTATAATGGGCGCCCTTCTAGGATCCAGGTATGGAGCCTATATTAGAAGCCTCGAGTGTGATTGGGGTGGGAACATGGCAGAGTCAACACCTGGTTAAGGTGAAACTCCGACACCACCTTGGAGGAATTTGGTGGGGGCGCAGGACAACTCTGTCCCTGTGGAAGACCAGGTAAGGAGACTCGATGGGCGCCTGGAGCTCTCCCATCCTTCTGGCTGGCGTGATAGCCACCAAGAAGGTCTTCCGACAGGTGAGAGAGAGCACACCTGTGCATAGGTTGAATGGCTTGCCCATGAGCTTTGCCAATACCAGCAGTAGATCCCACGGAGGTGGGGGTTCCCGCACTGGAGGAAATGTGATCAAGGCCTTTGAAAAGCGCCAGACCACCTTCTCCTGCGCCACCGACTGCTTCCGGCCAGCGATGGCGAGATGGCTGCCAGGTGCACCCTTAAGTGCGTCGACCCTAAGCCCTTGACTAGAAAAGGACCATAAATAGTCCAAGATGCTTGCCAAGGAACAGGAGGAAGGGTCCAAGCCTGCTGACACCAAATGAAAACCTTTTCCATTTGAGCATAGCATTTTCTGGTCGACTCATACGGACGCCTCAACTACATTGAGGACCTCGTCGGAAAGACCCAAAGCCTGGAACTCTAGCCGCTCAGGAACCAGGCCGTCAGGTGCAGGGATTGAAGGTCCGGATGGAACACCTTCCCTGATTGACTGAGAGCAGGTCCGGGCAAGCTGGAAGCTGCAGCGAGTCCTGGAGCTGAGACTGAGGAGATCTGGGTACCAGAACTGGCGAGGCCAGTCTGGGGCTATCAGAATCACCTCGCCTTGTCCCTCCTGTGAGAAGCACCTTGTGGATCAAGGGAAATGGGGAAAGGCGTAAAGACCCGGGTCCATTGCCCCGAGAAGGCATCCCCTGCAGCGAGCCCTGCTGAGGCGGGCATGGAACAGACTCAACCTGCGTTCTCCGTGGAGGCAAACAGGTCCACCTGAAGTTGTGCCCCAAAAGGAGAACAGATGCTGTACTACCTCCAGCAGGAGAGACCACTCGTGGGATGCAGCCCCTATCCGGCTCAGGGCATCGGCCAGGGTGTTGGAGGCTCCTGCCACGTGAATGGCTAGGAGATCCGCCTCCAGGCTGCTCACGAGTGACCATCTGGAGAGCTTCCTTGCATGAAGCATGGGCGCGTCCCGCCCTGGCGGTTTAGATAGTACATAGTCGTGGTATTGTCCGTCTGGACTCGGACCACTTGACCCGGAGGAGCGGAGCAAAGGCGGTGAGAGCTAGGCGGACCGCTCGGAGCTCCAACAGGTTGATATGGCATCGGGACTCCCTTGAGGACCAGAGGCCATGAGCCCAGTGTTCCCCAGATGGGCACCCCAACCCATCAGAGGCATCGGTCGTAGAGACCGTCGGCTCGGGCGGGCAGAGCAGGATGCCCTCCCAATTGATCTGGGGAGCGGTCCACCACTGAGAGCATTCCACATCCCTGTGTCACCGACACAAGCTGGTCAAGGGATCGTAGCGTTGTGACCACTGGCTGGCCAGTCCCCACTGAAGGGGCGCATGTTCCAGAGGCTGACGGACCACGCTGGTACAGGCAGCCATGAGACAGGAGGCGCAGAAGTCCCGAGCAGGCGCAATTGCCCAACCAGAAATGACCAGGGCAAGGAAAGAACCTCGGCCCTGTCCGCCTGGGAGCCGCTCTGGCTCGAAGAGAGTCGAGCAGCCCGATGAATAAAATCACCTGCTACGCTCGAGTTCCGACTTGGCCTCGTTGACAAGGAGGCCCAGTTGAGAGCAGACCTGGAGGCCAGATCTCTGGACCACTCCGCCTCCTTCCTGGAGGGAGCTGCTATCAGCCAGTCGTCCAGGTAAGGGTACACCGGACCCTCGGTAGCCATGAGGATGCTGTCACCACTGCCATGCATTTGGTGAAGACCCTGGGAGCTGGAGACAAGCCGAAGGCCTTGGAACTCAAGAGAGATCCTTCCGCTCGGGAAGCGAAGGAATCTGCTGGGGGCAGACCAACGGATAGGGAATGGAAAAGCGGTCCTGCAGGTCAGAGCAGAACCACAGCCGCGTTCCAAGGATGGTATTATCTGAGCCAGGTGACCATCCTGAAGGTTGGACCTTAGGAACTTGTTTGGAGTCGTGTGGAGTGCGAGATGAGGCGCCAGCCCCGTCCGTTCGGAACCAGGAAGTACCTGGACACAAACCCTGGGTCTGGAAGGAGGGTCCACCACTCTCTTACCACCTCCTTCTGGAGGAGGAGGTGATGTCGGCTCGACGAGCCGCCAGTGAGCTGGGATCCGAAGCCCCGAGCGGCGGCTCTGAGAAGAAGTGGTGCCTGCTCGATTCCAGAGGCAGGCCTCTTCCCACCACCTCCAAGACCCACCTGTCCGTGGTAACAGCGGACCAGGCGGAGCGGAGTGCGGAGCCGTCCCCCACGCGGGGACCCAGGGAGTGAGTGGCCAGGGATGGGGGCGACACCCCTCAGCCCGCCACTGGGCAGGCTTGGAGGAGGGACCGGCCGGGGACCTCCCCTGGACACCCTCCCCTGCCTCACCTGTTAGAGGAAGCCGGCTTGGGTTTGGAGATGCCAAGGCCGAGCCTGCTGGCCTAGCGGTGCTGGGCCGAGCTGAGGGCACAGAAGGACAGAAGGCAGGCTGTGGTTTCTGACCTTTGTCCTTCTGAGCGGAAGAGACCGAGTCCAAGAGTGGCATTGGACTTCTCGATCCTCTGCAGGTGACCTTCACCCCAGGGCCGAGGGTCAGTCCCAAAAGGGAACATCCGCCAACTTGTGCTGGGTATCCAGTAAAGGTGGATATCCTTCAGCCAAGCCGCACGACCATAGCCACTGCGGCCGCCACCGATCTGGCACATGAGTCCCCTACATCCAAAGCAGTCTGGAGCTGCTGTTTGGCCACTACCCTGCCCTGGTCCCGCACCTGCTTAACTGTCAGTCTGCAGATCGGGCGGGAAGATGAGGATGACCTCATCCAGGAGCCCAACAGGGCATGAGAAAATGTGCCATGAGGACGGCGCCAACTGCCCTGAGAAGGCCGAGGAGGGACATAGCGTAGACTTTCCGCCCGACATAGTCAATTTCTTGGACTCCTTGTCAGGAGGTTTGTCCACATCCCTAGGCGTTGCCCGGTAGCATGAAAGCGCTGTCGGTCAACCAACCTCAGCAGAGGGTGTTCCGAAAAACGGACAAGGAACGGTAGGGACAGCATACTTCCTGGCCATCCTGGCGGCGCAGGGCAGGAAGCAGGCGCTGCCAAAGTTCCAGTGCTGGACCCACTATGGCCTCGGCCACGGAAGAACCTCCGTCGGAGAATCCTCGGTCCAGAATCTCCGTGAGGATACCTGGCCCGTTGGAAGCGGGTTCGAGCTCTCATCCGGTAGACTCCGAGATGGCAGCGAGAGCAGTCCTAGGAAGCACGAGGGCCATCGCCATTGGCTGACCTCTGAAGACTCCAAGTCCAGTCGCTTGGAGAAGAAGGAGGAATAGTCTTCGGACCCGGAAGAGTCCTCGAAAAGCTGCCTCTGGCCTGAGCACCCTTCACCTGCAGGGGTCGGTCGGGGTGAGGGGTAACTGACAGCCGATGGGGTAAACCCTTAGCCGACGAGAATCCTTGGTGGGAGCCAATTGTTGGCTGTGGAGGCGGGAGGGTTCACACGCAATGGTGGAGCAGCTGGTTTGGCGAACAAGCCGGCCTGGGTATGAGCTCTCGGGCAGAGTCGGGGGGTTGTGTCGGCCGTTCGGTGACAGCCACTTAATGGCGGGGGCGCCGGACTGGCTTATTCCGGCCAGGAGGAGCTGTTGCAACATAAGGTCCTCGTACCGTCGGCGTAATTTACAGCCGAAGCCTCCCTCATCCGAGGAGGAGGACGAAGGCAGCCAGGACGCCCGCTTACCTGATGCAGGGACCGAGACCGCCTGTGGCGGTGGGAGCGGCTGGACCGCGAAGAGGTCCGAGACCGAGACCGAGAGTCCCGGAATTTCCGGGGTCGGTGCAGGGAGGTGTCGGCCGGAACCGACACTCCCTCCGGCTCGGAAGGTCCATCCGAGGGCTCCGGAACCGGAGGCACAGGCGAGCCCACGGGATCCTCAACTCCTCCCGGGGGAACCGGGGAGAGGGGAATCTCGGCTGCTAAAGGCGACAGCCCGTCCAATGGGTCGAGAAAATCTCGACTTCATCAGTGGGAGTCTCGGTCCAGCTGACCTGGCGGGGACACCGTGAGGCCAGTGGCGGCTTGAAAGCGATCGGCAACCCGGCGGTGAAGCGGCCGGGAGGGGCCTTTCTGCCCCAAGAGCGCCGACGAGGGGACTTGTACTCCTTGTCCCTCTTTTGACCGGAGAAAGGTCCAGCAGACGCAGGCCCTTCTCCTTTAGTGGAGAGGGACAGACAAAGCTCCTTAAAGGAAGCCGTAGGAAGAACCAAGGAGAGCGGGGATAATGTCATGCCGAGGAAGATACGCCCGCGCTGCCTCCTCTTCGAGGGCTATCATCCGCTCGAGCTGATCCGCCGAAACGGCCGCTGGACACCGCCAACCGCCTTTGGACTTCACCGAGGGAACGCTTCGGGACGCGCCCAGTTGCAATCGGGCAGCACGTCTTCGAGGACGCGTGGGCTGAGAAAGATGAGCACAGGTCGCAAGCTCCGGTCGTGCTCAAGGCCTAAGCAGTAGACACACGTGGAGTGTGGATCCGTCCGAGACATCTTCTCACGCCGCATGGGCATCTCCAAATCCGGAGTCGATTTATCCATCATGAGCCTGAGGGATCAAGACTGAAGTCTTTTTGCAAAATATTATTTTTAAATCCGCAAACGGAGAAATAGGAACCAGTCACAAACGCAGAGCGTTAAGGAGGGAACCTGAGCTTCCAAGCGGTAAGGAAGATCTGGCGTCATGGGGCGGAGCCGAGAGTTATACCACCCGGGTGGGTGGGAGGAGCAAGCTTGAAGACCTTCCGGCAAGATTTAAAGCGGCAAGGATACTGCCAATGAGTGTGGATGAACAACATATCCATGTCCCTAGAACCCTGCCTTCCACATCCATTGTGGGACCAAGAAGTACCTGGACAAAGCCCTGGCTGGCTGTGGCATCCAGGACATGGCCTACAGCTCCATTCTCTAGAAAGGAGCGATGTCAGAGGGAAGACAAGTGTGTCCTGCGATGCTACAAACTCCTGTGGAAAGTGGGCACAGTATGGCAGCAGAGCCTGGAAACAGGCAATCTGCTGCCAACCACTTCTAGCACCCATCTGTCAGAGGTGATGGTGGACCAGAAATGGTGAAGCCACCCCGATGGGGAACTCAGACAGGGACTGGATGGGCAGGAGGAAGACAGACACCACCAACCTGTCACTAAGCAGCCTTGGAGGCAGCACAGACACCAGCTGCCAGAGGCCCCCCCCCCCAGCTGGTGATCTTAAGCTTATGGTGCCAGACCTGCGATTGCCCAGGCTAGGGCTGCTGGGACAGAGACAGCTAAACCTGAAAGGTTTTCTTTGGATGCCTCCCCCCAACTGATCCTTCTACGAGGACATCAGACTAGAAAACACTGGACTTTTCAATCCTCGTAAGCAGACCATCCACACCAGGGTCAAAAGTCTGTGCCCAAGAAAGGGAAATCTGTTAATTTGTGCTCAGTGTTCACTGTAAAAGGTGGAAATCTGCAGCCAGGCCCTGCAGCACATCGCAACAGCTGCTGCACTGGACCAAGTGCAGTAGTCTCCCATGTACAAAGCAGTTTAGCCAGCGCTCGACCGTAGTCTGACCACAGCACATCGGCACAAAAGTGAGGCAGGATATGGCCAAAGACACCCATCCAGGCATGACCAAAAGTTGTTTATCACGAAGGTGCAACTTGTCTGATGAAGACCCAGGGAAGATGCAGTGTATACTTCGTGGCTGCATGGTCCAACTTCTTGGGACTCCTTGTTTTGAGGTGGTGGGATGGTGTTTAGTCTACATCTGACATTGCAGGTCTTCTGGAAGATTGTAGTCTGACACTACCGGTCCAAGAAAACATACAGGGAGACGGTCAAGACTGCATACTTACAGTTCATATGGGCCGAGGGCACCAAGCAGGAGGTTGGATGCTGCCAGAGCTGCTGTGCAGGGCCCAGAAGTGTCCCCTGAACCCTGGAAGCATCACGATCCAGAATTTCCATGAGGGGGAACTTGACCCACTTCTGGACAGGCTCCATGTAGAAATCTACTGATTCGGAGATCAACTGGAGCAAAGCCTCAAAGGACACTGGTCTGTTCAGGGGTCAGCTCAGGGCTCACTGTAAAGTCTGGGTGGTAGTTCCACCCAAATCAGCGGAGAGGTCTGCGGAGACACCAGGTGCAGCATGACGAGGGGCAACCAGGGAAGCATAGGGGCCTACCCTACCCCAAGTAACCATTGCTACCGCATCAGCTCCTTACAGCACTGACACAGCCTGCAATGGAGCCCTGTATTGGCCAAAAATGAAAAGGAGCGCCAAAGGCACTTCTGGGCCCAGCATGGGAACTCTAAGTTCCTCTACTGCGATCTCAAGTGATGACTGGAACATAGACTGAGGAGAAGCTGGTGGAGGGGCCCTGTACAGAACATGCACCAACTTCTGCTGCAGGACCCCAGAAGGAACAAACTTGTGAGGAGACAGTATGGTCTACAGACTGCTCCCGGTAGAGGGTCGAAAGGACTGGAGTCCTTGAGTCATCCTCTATCCACTCAGGGAACTGGTCGACCGAATTGAGAAAGATATAAACTGCATATCTGGCCTGCTTCCTGGCCAACAAGCCCAACAGGGGTAACTGGAGCTAGCGGTTTGATCCTTGACCAACACACTGGTTCAGCCAAAGCCGAGCACTCGACTGCCATCAAACTGTCGAAGGAATCAGGGGAGTGAGAAAGGTGCGCTACTTTCTGGTCGCATGACATATGGTGCGATTTTCACCCTTTTGTCACCATGGGAAGGGCCCTCCCAGAGCGTCAAGAGACTGGCACATTTCAGTGAACGAGCCTGTAAAGGATGCCCCAACTAGGGGCAGCACGGACACTGAGGAAGCACCTAATGCAGCCTGGGTAGCTGAGCCCGGACATCACCTTACAAGCATCCAAGCGGACCAAGGGGTCCCGTTCATCTGGCTAACCAAGGAAGCAGGCATAACCGATACTCAAGGCAGATTTACACAGGCCGCAAGCTTGAGTCATACTCTGCCCCCAAAGCACTAAATGCAAGACGAGTGCAGGACCATTCAATGCAAGCAAGAATGCTTGAAGCTGGGAGAAGACTGGGCTTTTTCACAATTCATGCAGATCGTGGAGACAGAAGCCTGACAAAAGATAAATGCTCACAGAGCAGAAAAGGAGACCCAACTCTTCCAGCAGAAAGGAATATCTGATGTAACGGGGAATAGCGGACACCAGAGTGGGCGAAGCTTAACTTGAAGACGTTTCAGCTGGATTTAAAGAGGAAAGGTAAGTCTGCGTGGCTAGTGTACCATACCCATGCCCCTAGAAGGAAAGATCTGCCTTTACCGGGGCCGGGGGGCACGCGCAGCGGGTAGTAAGAGTTATGGCTCAGCAGACAGCCTCTGGAAGATCTATGGCTACTGGAAAATAGTACAGTTACTTATGAACTTATCCTAACAGATAGAGAGTAGCTCTTGCAGCAGGTAACTATTAGGACTGAAGCTGGCAGGACCCCACGGAAAACTTCTAGCCAACAGTATACAGTGGGGGTCCGCACGCCCCCCAAAAAAAACATCCGCCTGGACAGCCACCTATGGTATAATAAGGGTGGTGGTCTAGCCCAACCTCAGCTCTCCCGGAGACCCCACTGTGTACAGAAACTGGAGAACCGAGGTGGTTCCTCTGCACAGAGGAAAGAACAGAGATGGAGAAGCAGTCACCAAGGGGATGGAGGGAAGGAAAGCAGTAGCGCAGGAGTTCCTCTCCAAGATCTACTGTTATGGTAAGTCCTTACACAACTGTACTATCTCACTTAGAGGGGGATCTTACAGCAGGTAACAGAACTGAGCCCCAAGCAGTGAGAGGACTGACCAGTCAGCTGAGTGGAGGTAGAAGTCAGAATGAGGCTCTCAAGAGAGCAGGCCCTGAAGGACTGCAAGCCCAACATCTGTTCTGCGCCTATATGCAATATCCAGATTGTAATGACGGATGAAAATGTGAATAGAACTCCATGTGGCTGCTGCACAAAGCAATGGACACTTCTGAAGGAGGCAAGCTAAGCAGCTATGCCCCTGGTAAAATGGTCTCTAACCAGTCCTGATAAAGGATCATATTTGCAGTAACTAATAATACAATTAAATTACCATTTGAGCTAGCCCGGTGACTCAAGAGGGCTGAGGTGCTGGACGCCTTGCCTCATGCTACGCTGGCAACCTGGGTTCGGGAACCTCTGGCCACGGAACGGGGCGGCATGCAGGATTGAGCATTAGCTCTCCTCTCCCGGGAAGGGTCTGTCACCCACCATCACCGCATGGAGGTCCAGTGATGGGTACAGGCGGTCAGAGGACTGTTAGTGTGGGGCATCCACCTCCACACGTGTGTGTTATGTCAGGGCACATTGGACTGGTCCTGGGGATGAAAAACTAAAATGCTGGGGCTCAACAGAACCAGTGATGGCCCAACTGCTCCGGTAGGTCCACGAGATCTGATGTACCGGGGTGGGGGGAAATCCACAGGGGAACCTCGGTGTGCACAAGCTGGGGGCCAGGGCCGCAGGATGAACACCTCCGAGGGAGGGGTCATAGCCCCTGTTGAGCCTGCAGGGGACAGGATGAAATATTAAAACAAACACTGGACAAACATTTTGGTGGTATAGTGGTGAGCATAGCTGCCTTCCAAGCAGTTGACCCGGGTTCGATTCCTGGCCAATGCAGGGGTATGTTTTAGTCAGTGTCAGTGGCTCAGTAGGTAGCACACTCACCTCTGAGGCCGGGAGATCAGAGGGCTGTGGGTTCAGTTCCCACATCTGGCACTTGGGTTAATATCCCAGTACTGACACTAATGCAGCATGAGAAGGGTGCTGCATTTCTGAAGTGCCGTCTTTCGGATGAGGCGTTAAACAGAGGTCCCATCTGCCTGGATTGGTGGTAGTTCAATGGATGTTAAAGATCCCATGGCACTTATCGAAAAGAGTAGGGGAATTTCCCCGGTGTCCTGGCCAAATTTCCCTCATTCACTAAAAATACCACCACCAGCTTAATCTGGTTCAAGGTCAGTTGGAATTCATCTGTATCCCTCTCCCACCGGGTCGTGCCTGAAAATAGGCAGGATTTGTCTAGTACACTTACCCGGTCAACAAAAGCTAAATAAAATAATAAATAAATAAATTTTGAAACAGGAGCCCCTTCTTTCCTAGGGATGAATGAAACAACTAATCAGATTTTCTAATGGCTCAGGTACAGTCTAAGTATTAGCAAAGCACGAATACTTTGGGTAATACACAGGTAGAGAAATGTCTTGATTCAGAGTAACCTCAGACACCACCTTAGGAAGAAACTTGGGATTGGTCCTCAAGAACACCCTGTCCTTGTGGAAAACTAAATAAGGCTCTACATATATCAGAGCCTGAAGCTCAGAAATCCTTCAATGAGGATTAATAGCAACAAAAAAATGTCCGACAGAAACCGTAGCTCGCAGCTTGAGGCAGGGACAAAGGGAATCAAGGTAAGCTTTTCTAAAATGAACAAAGATCCCATGGGGTAACAGGGTCTTCGATGGGCTGTTTCAGATGCAGTATGCCCTGCAAGAATGTGCGTGAGAGATCAAGCTGGGCAACAGGCATGCCTTCTGTAGATGCATGGCATGCAGAGATGGTGGATAAATGCACTTTGACGAGTAACTCAAGCCAGAGTCAGATAGGGAAAGGAGGCACTTGAGAATGAGATTCTCCAGACAGGTAAAAGGATGTAGGTGACAAACGGTGGCCCATATGCAGAACCACTTCTACTTCATAGCATAACTGGCTCTAGTGAAAGGTTACATTGGCCACCCGAGGGACACCCCAAAAATCGGGTAACTGCAAAGTCTGCCGGAGCCATGCATGAAGGTGCAGTGATTTAAGGTCCAGGTGGATCAGAGTGCCCTGCCCCTGAGAGTGTAGATCGGAGAAGAGACAGGGGTATCAGAGGCTCTACACCATTAACTGCTGTAGGAATGAAAACCATCTGTCGTGGTCAGTAAGGGGCTATTAGGATTAACCCCTCCCCCCCAAACTGCAAATTTAGAAGTATCCTCTGCAGTAAATGGGGAGGAAGGGATACAGAAACCTCCCTGTCCAAGACAGGGACAACTCTTCTCACCAGGAAACACCAGGCCCTGGATATAGCGAGAACAAAAGGTTACTCATCCGTAACAGTAGTTCTAGGAGTGGTACACAATGTTCATCCACACTTTCTGGCAGTTGCCTTTCCCCTTCAAGACTGGCCGGAACATCTTCAAGCTGGCACCTCTTACCCACCCAGGTGGTAACTCCCTTGGTTCCGCCTCATGCCAGATCTTGCCAGCTGGAAGCAGTATGTGGGCCACTGCCAGGGGAGGTCAGGTGAGTCCATGTGGATGATCATACACCACTCCTAGATAGTACAGTTACGCAAGAACGTAAGAGAAAAGATCTTCAAGAGAGATTCTTGCAGTAGGTACTCACAGATGGGACCAAGCGCTAGGCACTAGGACCACATGGAAAACTTTCAGCTAGCAGTGTCTGGTGGGGGACCACCCACCCATCACGTGACTAACATCAGCGTGGTACTATATAGTGAGCAGTCCCAAGCCCACTCTCCAGTTCTCCCGTCAGAGACCTAGAAAGGTGAAAGGAGTGGGCTCCTGGAGCTAAAAAGCTATGAAAGTAGAAGAAATCCGGGGAGGAAGCTAGAAGGGAAAGCAGTACCTACTGCAAGAGCCTCTCTCGAAGATCTACTGTTATGGTAAGTTCTTAGTAACTGTACTATTTTACTTTGAGAGCTCTTGCAGTAGATACTCTGACAGGACAGTCCCAAGCAGAAAAAAAAAAAAAGGCAATTCTGAGACATGGGAGATGGGAACCAATCTGCAAGAAACGGGGATCTCGGGACAAGAGTCACTGAATAACAGCTAGGCCAAAGCCTGCTTTGCACTTAGAAACAATGCCCAAACTGCAATACTTCATGACGGTGTGGACAGAACTCCTAGTGACATCCAGATATCTGCGGCAGAGACATTCCTGAAACAAGCAGTAGAGGCAGCCACGAGCAGCGGCTAGGTCAGTAGGCGACACATTTAGGTGAAGGATCGCAGTGCCCTGTTCTTGGGTCAAGAGATCTTGGCAGATGGGCAGAGGAACTGTAGGTTTTCACTGACAGTTGTTGAAACAGAGAACCAGCTCTACCACAGCCAGAAGGGAGCAATCAGAATCATGTGCTCCATCTGCATGAAGTTTCAGCAGTACTCTCTGTAGTAGTGGAAGGGGAAGGAAAGTGTATATGAACCTTCACGCCCAGAATGAAACCAGCTTTTGTGCCAGAAACACTACGCTTGGAGACAGACAGAAAGTTGGTAGTTTTGCAATAGTTGAATGGGGATGCGAACAGATTGAGGTTATGGTTGGCCCCATGTTCAAAAATGCAGTCTACCACAGACTAAGCTCCCATTCGTGGGCTCTGGCTCGAGTGAGAGTGTGTCCGCCAGGACATTTTGGACACCTGGTACATGTACAGCCATGAGGTGGAGACTGCTGTACTGCCAAGTACCATACTCACTGTTTCGTGACAGAGTGGGTAGGAGCGAATGCCTCCTTGATCATGTACCAAACGACACCTGCCTGGATCATAAGTGGTCCCAGCTGAAGGAGGTGCTGGAAGGCCTATAAGGCGTTCAGCACAGCTCTCATCTCCAGTAGATTCACTGGGAAAGCGAGAACCTTGGAGTCCTGCGAGTACCCAAATGGGCTCCCAATCCCAGTCCTGAGGTATCTGTCACCAAGGTCTGGTTGGAAAATTGGACTGGAATGGAATACCCTGATGAAGGTTGTCCAGGTTCTGCCACAAGAGATCTCGAGCCACTGGGTTTGAAACCGGGATCATATACGATCCAGGTCATCAGATCTCTGATCCCACTGTACTCAGTCCATTGCGTGATCCCCATATGCAGTCTGGCTACATGTACCATGAGGATAGCAGCTGCCATGAGCACCAGCAGGCGAAGGACAGACCTTGCAGAGGTCCGCCTCTGGAAGGCCACCAGATGTGCCAGACGATGGAGTCTCCGCTCTGTCTAGCGGAAGGTTCTCCCCTGGACTGTGTTCAACACTGCCCCAATAAACTGGAGGTGCTGGAAAAGGGATAAGGTGAGATTTGGGGTAGCTGACCAAAATGCCCACCTGCTGGAAAAGGTCCAGGGTAATGGATAGGATCTGACTAGGCTGTCAGACGGGGCTGAAGAACCCAATCGAGGTAAGGGAAAGTACAGTTATGCAAGAACTTACCGTAACAGTAGATCTTCGAGAACAGCTCTTGCAACAGGTTACATCATTAGGACTGAAGCCGGCAGGTGCCAGGACCACATGGAAAAATTCTAGCTAGCAGTATCCAGCGGGGGACCACCCCCGATGTCAGCACCTCCCCGACGTCAGGCATCACATAAAGGGGACGGTCCCCCAGCATCCATAGTTCTCCTGCCAGAGACTCCCGGCCCAAAGGTGGCATCTTAAGGGGAGACAGAGGATCTGCTTCCAAAGGAAGGTTGACTGGCATCAAAGACACTAGCCTAGAAACTAGGTCAGAAAACCTCCAGAGGGGAAGGTGGGAGGGGAAACTACCTGCTGCAAGAGCTGGTCTCCAAGAGTTATTGTTACGGTAAGTTCTTATGTAACTGTACTATCTTACTTCGAGAAACTGCTCTTGCAGCAGGTTACACCATTAGGACAGATTCCCAAGCAGTTAGGGAACTACTTCCTTATCAGGAGGTGGATAGGAAAGATTAGTAAGATTTCAGAACAGAAGACCTTGAAGAACTGCCAAGCCGAAACCTGCTCTGTGCCAAGAGGCAATATCCAGACGAATGCCTGATGAAGGTGTGTACAGTGCTCCAGGTTGCTGCCACACAGATGGCAGACGTGGAGACGTTCTTGAGTGCGGCGAAGAAGGTAGCCACCCCCCTCGTAGAATGACCTTTTACTGGACCCGGTAAAGGTATGTTGCACTTCTGGTAATTGAACAAGATACACTTCACGAGCCATCTTGAAAGCAACTTGCTTAGATACAGGTGCACCTTGCATCCTGTGCATGAAAGAAACAAAGACCTGGTCAGACTTATGACGGACTCTGGTTCTAGCCAGATATCTGAGGCTCCTATGCACATCTAGAGAGCTTCTCCCCTGTCAGAATGATTGTGCTAGTACACCTGAAGGTCAATGTCCTGGTCAAGTGTGACGGCCGAGACCACTCTGGGAAGGAACTTAGGATTTGTTCTTAAGGACACCATGTCCGTGTGAAAAACCAAATAAGGATCCTTGCACATTAGTACATGAAGCTGAGAAATTCTTCTGGCAGAGGTAACAGCAACTAAAGAGAGTCTCCCAAGCGAGGAAATGCTGCTCTCAATCCACGGCTGGTGCAAAAGGAGGCAGTGTAAGCTGCTCTAGAACAAAGGGAAGATCTCAAGGTGTAATCGGGTCGATGAGAGGTCTCAAAAGCAGTACGCTGTGCAAAAAAGCATGGGGAAGCCTCTAGTTGCGCTAGAGACCGGTGACCTATAGGTGAATGGTACACCAAAATGGCACATAAGTGTACCTTAATGGAGGAGTAGGCAAGTCCTGCCTCATAAAGGGACAGGAGGCAATCTAAAATTGACCTCTGAACAATCCAATAGGTCAATCCACGAGCTTGAGCCCAGATGCAGAATCTATGCCACTTCATGGCATAGGTGGCATGAGTAGAGGGCTTTCTGGCCGCCACCAAAACGTCTGCAACTTCCTGAGAGACCCCTCATCTCAGGACTGCTATGTCCTTCGGAGTCAGACATGCAGGTTCAGAAGGTGAGAGCTGAATGGCAGGGGCACTGGAGGTTCCTGGGCCAGTTGATGCAAGAGCGAACCAACTCTGCCTGGGCCAAAAGGGCGCCATCATAATAAGGTACCCGCTCTTGTTGGAGCTTCAGTAGAACCCTCTGGATCAAAGTGAACGGCGGGAAACCATAGAGGAACCTGCCTGTCCAAGAGAGGGACAACGCATCTCGCCGGAAAACACCAGGCCCTGGATCCAACTAGCAGAAATTGGGCAGTTTTGCTTTGAATGGGGACGTGAAGTCTAATTCTGGTGTCCCCATCTGTGAAACAGGTCCTCTGTAACTTCCTGAAGCAGTTCCCATTTGTGGACTCTGGCCTGCAACCAGCTCAGACTGTCTGCGATGGTGTTGTCCACTCTGGGAATTTGCACACCGTGTTATAGTACCCAATTCCAAACCCTCTGGGCCTCCTTGCAAAAGGGGTAGGAATGAGTGCCTCCTTGCTTGCTGAGATACCACTGCAGTATTGTCTGCACCAGGAGAGTACCCGGAGGCATCTCAGCCTGTATGGCATACAGGACGGCTCATCTCTTATGTTTGTGAAAGTGACATTCTAGAGACGACCAGGAGCCCAGAGTCATAACCCTGCCGAGATTAGTTCACAATCCGGACCCAGAGGCGTCCATGGAGAGACAGTGTTAATGAGGAGGCACAGTGAAGGGGACTCCCGTCGATAGGTGGTCTGGGACGAGCCACCAGTGCCAGTCTCGAATGACTGCATTCGTGATCTGGACTGGATTCTGCAGATCTTGCTTCTGATCCCACTGGGCCCATAACATCCACTGGGTGACCCGCATATGGAGTAGAGCTAGGGGAACCGTTCTAATGGCAGCCGCCATGTCTCTGAACAGGCAAAGAACACTCTTGGCTGGTACTGCTCTCTTCTCCACTGTATCCCTTGAGGGATCTGATGTGTTCCGCCCTGTCCGGAGGAAGGAATGTCCTCCCTCTAGTGGTGTCCAGAATTGCTCCTATAAACTGCAAATTCTGAGACTAGACAAGGTGCGACTTCTCCTGGCTAATGGTGATGCCCAATGATTGGAAGAGGGAACAGGCATCCTGGATCGTGGACATCAGGGTGTCCCGTGAGGGTGCCATGAGGAGCCAGTCTAGGTACGGCAACATGTAACGGCCCCACCTCCTGAAAGCTGCTGCCACGACTGCCACACACTTTGTGAACACCCAAGGTGCCGAACAGAGTCTGAAGGGAAAGGCTCGGAACTGGTAGTGGCATCCCAGGAACTCGAAACGCAGGAACTTTTGGTGCGATCGGGAGATGTAGATAGGCGTCCTACATGTCCAGCGACACCAGCCATGCGCCCTCTTTGATCACAGGAATAAGACCCAGGAGGGTAACCATGCAAAAGCGTTTGTGCAACACAAAGGTGTTGGTCACAGAGGGGTCCCTGGTTTTCTTTGGAACCAGGAAGTAGTGAGAACCACCTTTTCCTTTCTGATTCAATGGAACATATTCTATGTTTTTGTCCAGGAGAGCCAAGATCTCCTGCTGAATAAGCAGGGCGTGCTGACCTGAATAGCGGGAGAGCAGGGGAGGTCTGGACAGTGGGTGATCATGGAACTCGACAAGAGTGTCCGACTTACCAACCACAACACCCACTGGTCAGAGGTTATCCTCTCCATCCTGAAAGGCGATGAGATGCAACCCCCGACCCTCTGATCCAGAGGAGGGGCGGGGGCTGGGAAGGAGTCATGCTGTGGTGAAGTTGGACCCCGTGGGCTAGGCGGACTTAGGGTTTTTTTTTTAAGACCTGGCCTGCTGAAATTGGCTTGACTTTACGGTCGGCTGCCCGGAGTTGGGGTTGGCTGCTGAACGCAGCTGTTGCCGGCCACGAAAACAGTTCTGGTTTTGACGAAAGGGACCAGATTTGGAACTGTACAGTCCAGACTGCCTTCCTGGCATCTGGTAACTGTGATGACCCTTCCAGATTCCCTAACAGGACAGCTTCATTATAAGGAACGTCTAGGATGATGTTCTGGATGTCCGGGGTAAAGCCGGAGACTCTCAGCCAAGAAAGTCTCCGGAGACAAATGCCTGAGGCTGCTCCTCTGGCTGCAGAGCCCGCTGAATCGTAGGTAGCTCAGAGAACATGGGTCCCCACGTCTGACCCAGTCCAAAGGACGTTTAGCAATTCATCCTTCTCGCCATCCAGGAAATCCTTCATAAGGTCCTGGCCCTGTTCCCAAAGGGCATTCTGAAACTACACCATGTGCGTGAGGTAGTTCAGAGACCATGTAGCAGCTGCATACATGCGTCTTCCTATGGAATCTAATTGCTTAGATTCCTGGTAACGGAGGCTGGGTACTCTGGTGTTGAGGCCACTGAGACCGATCATGAAATGCTGTAATGACCAGGGGTGGTTGTGCCAAATTACGGGTCCTCCAACGGAGCCCTGTAGGGGTGGTCAGCCTTTTTTGAACAGCTGGAATCTAACGTGGGTGCTTCCAAGCAGCCTTGGTGACGTCTGTAAAGGTGTCCACTAAAGATGGAACCACCACAAGCTTCAGATCCTTTTGCCTGAGATAATGGGCAAGGTGTTGTCTCTCGGGGTTTAAAGCCCCAGTCTCCCACCCCAAGTTTTCCTGGATGTGCCTCATGATTTCTGAAAATGAGGGATCATCCAGTGGTGACCTGGGGAGGTCTGGTGATAGGGGAACTAAAGGGGGATGAGACCTGAAGTGTCGGACGTATCCAGCCTGGTGTCATCCCTAGGGAGAGTCATCTGCCTCTAGCTCTGGGTCGTTTGGGGCTTGGAGACCCTGAGGGAGACCGTGATGAGTCTCTGGACCTGCCCCTGGGAGGTGGAGTTTGCTCCTTAGGGGTCGGGGGTCTTGAACCTTCAGCACCTCGAGGTGGAAGAGGCTTGGTGGGGACCACGTCTTTTTTAGTGGTCTCCAACCAATAAGTGAACTGGTTTTTTACCTCCTGTATATTCATACCCGACGGACCTGGTGTCTGTGTGGATCTGTTGCTGGGAGCAGGCGTCTGGTCCTGAGGAAACCACCGGATCTGGCGACTGTTCCCTGGGCAAGCTGGTGTGTTCCGTGTCGCCCGTCTGGTCATCCGGTGGTGCAGTGACCTCTTCTACAGAAGACCCTAGGTGTCAGGTGTCAACTGGTATCTGAGGTGCAGGTGTCTGTTCTGTAGTCTGTTTGGCGGGCGCCGGGTCAGACGCCTTCTTCGATTCAGACATCTGCTTAAGGGACGTCAGTTTTAAGGTCTTCCTCTCTGGAGCTCTGAGGTTGGAAGACTGACCTGAGGTCGGTGTTCCGGCGTTGGTCTGATGCCCCACTGGATTTAGGGGAAGACAGACTTATGCCGGTGTGAGAATTCCATCCGGGCAGCAGAGTCGGGTGCCAGAGTAGTCTTCAGCAGGTGCAGAAAGGCTAAGGAGCCCCCTGAAGACCTTACCTTAACAGGGGTGGTTGGGAGAGAGCCCTGGAGGGCGATCAGACCACGCAGAGCTGGAGCTGGCCCTGGACTCTGAGGCCTGGCTCAGGGATCTCGACTTACCAGAGTCCAGATGCTCGTCCCAGCATTTCCTAGAATTTTGGGATGCTTCCCTTTTGGAAGGAGGTTTCTTTTCCATTTTCTTAAGTTTCTCCTTAAGAAGAAACCCCGAAGGGCCTTCTGGCGGCAGATTCAGGTCCTATTAAACTGCTGGCAGATTGAACAGGCCTGGGTATCGTGCTCTGGGCCGAGACACCTCACGCAAGCCAAGTGATGATCAGCAAAACGGATCTGCTTGCCACAGGCACACACTTGGAGGGGTGTCCAAGAGAAGGAGTAGGAGAAGTAGATGGGGTAATTGTTGAAAAGGGATTTTCAAAGATTTCACGCGTCGTTGGTCTCTTCAGGCGCCCGTGAGGCCGATGCTGGGGAGTCGGCAGGAAAAGAACTGGGGATGCTGGGAGATCACCCTGGTATGTGATGACAGACGGGAAGGGGCAGACATCAGAGGTGGTCCTCGCTGGATACTGCTCACTAGAATTTTTCCGTGGGGTCCTGGCGCCTGCCGGCTTCAGTCCTAATGGTGTAACTTGCTACAAAAGCAGTTTCTCCAAGTGAGATCACATGGATACCCTGCCTGGGCAAGGCCACTGCCACCACGACTAGGCACTTCGTGAACACCCTGGATGCGGACGACAGGCCAAAGGGTAGAGCTTTGAACTAGAAATACTCTCCCTGAAAACAGAATGAGAAATCTGTGGTGAGGTGGAAGAATGGAAATATAGAAGTAGGCATCCTGCATATCCAGTGCACACAGCCATCGTCTCTGGTGTAGCAAGGGAACGAGGCCTGATAGGGATAGCATTCTGAATCTTATTCCATGAAGAGGTTCAGGCTGAATGAGATCAGGAATAGGTCTGAGGTGGCCCATCTTCTTTGGGACCAGGAAAAAGTGAGCAGTATTTAACTCAGAGACCTGCTCTGCGACTGCTTTTAACATCAGAGTCCATGTCCTCTTACCAGCTGGACATGACGGAGGGTAACAAGAGGGACGTGGGTGATGGTTTGGCGGGCTCTCTTTAAACTACTGTGTGCCCTTGCGCCACCAGCTGAAGTACCCACCAGTCTGCCACGATAGCCTCCCATCCCGGTAGGTGGTCTGCAAACCTGCCTCCTACTGGTTCCCAAGGCTCATTCTAAAGGGGAAGAGAGGAGGGTGCCGAGCTTGTCAGAGACGGTGGGGAGGGTGGAGGAGTGGTTCCTCAGGCTCTATGGGATTTCATCGAGGGAGCCGTGCTTGCCAAAGGGGCCAGACATCTATTCAGATGCCAGTTCTGTTGCTCCCTTTCCTGCAGACACTGCTGCTGCTGACAAAAAGGCCATTTCTGCTTACAAGGGGATTTATACATGAACTGGAAAGAACGCAAAGCCTTGCATTTGTACTGCAGATCTGCATTAATGTCTGCCATAACCTCCAAAAAGAACAGGACCCTGGAATGGGGCATTCTGGATTACGGATTGCGTTTCAGGTGCCAGGCCAGAGATCCTCAGCCAAGGGTGTCTCCACAGACAGCAGTTGCTGCTCCCCTTGCCGAGGCATCCATCGCGTCACAAGTGGCCCTCACGGTGTGATGGCTAGTGAACCTTGCTGACATCACCATGCCCACCATTTCTTCCTTCCACTCAGTCAGGAAGTTTGTCAAGCTTGGACTCTGACCCAGGATGAATTTCTGCTAGACCACCACGAGTTACCCAATTTAATGCTCTGATGACCAAAGTGGATGAAAAATATACCTTCTTCCTGAACTGATCCAGTACTTTGGATTCCTCATCTGGGGGAGAGGTACTGAGATGTTTAGGTTTGGACGATCAGTGTGTGCGTTTATGACCACCGAATCTGCCTTAGGGTGGACACTAAGGTGATCCTTCCCTTCTGGTATCTGGTAGTCTACCCGCCTTCCTGGCTAGCGGTGCTAGAGAAGCAGGCTGTTTCCATAATGTGGACGTCAAGTCGTGGGAGACCTATCCATGGTGGAATGAGCGCTGGAGACAAATCAAGGAAACTCCAAGCTCTAAGAGTCTGGCGTGGGGGTCTTGAGCCTCCATGCACCAGTCATAACCCACCTGAATTTTCCCCAAGGAGTTCTATAAAGGAGGGGGTCCTCAGGCGGCAATCTGGGAGACTCCTGTCGGTGACTAAGTCCGAAACCAAATGGGCTGTATCGCTCTGAGTCAAGAGGTCAGGGGTACACAGGTCGAGAGATCAACAGTAGAGAATTCTGTGGACCGCTGTGGCTGGGGCAAAAGACCACAGATCTACCAGACGAAGGTCTAGAAGAAAAAATTACTCACCTTAGTAATTGCTTTTCTTCTCATGGAGTCTTGCTGTATTAGGACTACAGCAGTCAGCCTCAGCCTCTGAACTGCCCCGGAGAGGAAAGGGTCAACTCCAGAGAAGTCTGGAGTTCCACAGAGCGAGGGCGCTTTTCAAAGCTCTATCTGTGCAGTTTGAAGTCAAACTGCCAGATTCTTTTCGAAGCTAAACTAATATAACAAGTCTGTGTGGAAAAACCCTACACTAGCCATTGGCTATCTACCAGTAGTAGAACTACAAAAACACACAACAATCTCAGAATAGCAACAAAATTATTAAATATTGTTAGCATCACTGAAAAGCATTAACAGACCCCCTCTCCCCAAAAAGACTCAAGTCCAGGGAGGGGGCCACCTACCACTCAACGAACAACAGAATTACCTAGTTCCTAAACCCAATAAGCAAGAAGAAGGCATGACACAGTGCTTGCACTAATTTGCCAACCCCATACCCAAGGAGGAGTTCTGGCGGGGTAGGAGGGAGGGTTGTCCTAATACAGCAAGACTCCATGAGAAGAAAAACAATTACTAAGGTGGTAATTTTTCTTCAAACACCATGAAGTCTTGCTGTAATTAGGACTATAGCAGATTACACAGCAGTACCTCCATGGAGGAGGTCAGAACCTACTTGGGAAATAGGCTCTGAAGCACAGCTGTGCCAGCAGGCATCCCTCCTGGATTGAACATCCAAGGAGTAATGTTTGGTAAAGGTGTGAACTGTTTTCCAGGTAGCAGCTTGACAGATCTCCAAAATGGAATATCTCTAGCAGCCGCTAGAGATGCAGCTTACCTCTGGTGAATGAGCCCTCAATCCTGAGGGGGCTCTTTACCCAGTTTTGGTAACAGAATTGGATACAAGAGACAATCCACCTTGCAATTGTCCTCTTAGTGGCAGGTCTCCTTTGCCGACTTCCCATAGGTAAGGAAGAGCTGGAGGAGTTCAAACCTATGACCCATGGTGCATTCCAAATAGTAGCTTAGAGCTCTTTTTGGCGTCCAGACTGTGCAATCTCCTCTCCCCTGAAGAGGAATGCTCAGTGAAAAATACTGGGAGAGAGATGGATTGGTTGAGATGAAAATCTAAGACCACCTTTGGTAAAAACCTTCTATTAGTCCCAAGGACTACCTTGTCCCTATGAAAAGAAATGAAATCTTCTTCCACTGACAAGGCTTGCATCTCACTTATACATCTAGCAGAAGTGATGGCCACTAGAAAAACAGTCTTCCAAGTCAAAAACTTGAGGTCTGCCGAAGACAGGGGCTCAAAGGGGGGTTGCATTAGCTGAGCAATGCAAACATTCAGGTCCCAAGCAGGAGCTGGTTCCCGAAAAGGAGGGTTAGTGTGAAGTAACCCCTTAAAAAACTTGGAAATTACAGGGTGAGAAGAGATGGAAGCAGGTTTACCTGCTGACACATAAGCGGAGACTGCTGCCAGATGAACCCTTAAGGTAGCTGGCTTAAGGCCTAGAGAATTTAAGTGGACCAGATAGTCCAATAAAACAGTCAAATCAGCAGATTCTGGGGAGATTTGCTTCCCAGAGCACCAAATGGAAAACCTCTTCCACTTAGAATTATAGGTGGCCCTAGTAGAAGGCCTCCTGGCTTCAAAATATCCAAGACACCTTGAGAGAGGTGTAGATCAGCGAATTCTAGCTCCTCAAGAACCAAACCTTGAGGTGGAGGGAACTGAGGTTCGGATACCACACTCTCCCCTGTGCACAGGTCAACAGGTCGTGGGTCCTGGGCAAGCTCAGGGGAGGGTGGACAATCAGGGACAGAAGGAGAGGGTACCAGGGCTGTCTGGCCCAATCTGGAGCAATCAGAATCACCTTGCAGGACAGAGTTCTGATCCTCACCAGTACCCTGAAAAGGAGAGGGAAGGGAGGGAAGGCATATAGATATTTCCCCTCCCAATCCAACTGGAAAGCGTCCAGTGGGACTGATCCCAACACTGGAGGTCTGCAACAAAACAGAGGAAGTTGGTGGTTGTCTGGGGCTGCGAAAGATCTATCTGAGGGGTGCCCCATCTGGCAAAGACTGACCCCAGCACTGAGGGTTCAGGGCCCATTAAGTGGTGGCCCTGAGAAATCCTGCTGAGGGCATCCGCTAGGACATTGTCCTTCCCTGGAAGGTGAACTGCTATCAGGGAGGTATTCAGGGAGTAAGCCAGAGACCACAGCTTCATTGCTTCGGTGCACAAGGCAGAAGACAGAGTGCCCCCTTGCTTGTTGATGTACCACATTGTTGTGGTATTGTCTGTCCTGACTTGAACTACCTTGTTCTGGACAGAAGCTGAAAAGGCCTGGAGAGCTAAGAGGACAGCCCTGAGCTCCAGAAGGTTGATGTGGAGCAGAGATTCCTGAGGAGACCACACTCCCTGAGTGGAAAGGTCGCCCAAGTGAGCCCCCCATCCTAGGAGGGAGGCGTCTGTGGTAAGTGTGAGGGAGTGAGGAATGGGTAAGAAGGGGACCCCTTGAGTTAGATTGCTCTGGTCCTGCCACCACTGAAGGGCCAGGATCAGAGATCTTGTCACTGGGACTAATTTGGTGAGGGGGTCCTTCTTTTGGGACCAAAAAGATCTCAGGTGAAATTGGATGTCGCTCATCTGGAATCTTGCTCCCTGCACGACAGCTGTGGACGCAGCCATGTGTCCTAGGAGTTACAGAAAGTGCCTTGCTGGCCGAGAGACCCACACGGTGAAGGAAGATGCCAGGGCAATGAGTCTGTCCACTCTCTCGGAGGGGAGATATGCCCTGGCAGACTTTGTGTTCAACTCTGCACCTATGAAAGTTAGTACCTGAACTGGTTCGAGAACTGACTTTGGAAGATTCAACAGGAATCCCAGAGAGGTGAGAAGCTGCTGGGTGACCAACAAGTGAGATTTTACGTGATCTGGAGACTTACCCACTAGAGCCAGTCGTCCAGGTAGGGAAAAGCGGCCACCTTGCCTTCTCAGATGAGCCACTACGCAGCCAGACATTTTGTGAAAACCCTTGGGGCAGAGGTAAAGGCGGAAGGGCATTGCTCTGAACTGATAGTGGCCAGAAGGTAGTTCGAACCTGAGGTACTTTCTGTGAGAAAGCCTGATCAAGAAATGAAAATAGGCGTCCTTGAGGTCCAAGGAAGCTAGCCAGTCTCCTGGTCTCAGGGAGGGCAAAATCATTGCCAGAGTTAACATTTTGAACTTTGGTTTCAGAAGATGCTTGTTCAGGAACCTTAAATCTAAGATGGGCCGCCATTCTCCTGTCTTTTTTGGGGTAAGGAAATACCTTGAATAAAGACCCTTGCCCTGATGGCAAGGGGAACCCTCTCTACTGCTTTGCATCCCAGCAGAGAAGAAACCTCTGTTTCCAAAGCAAGGGCTTCCAAAGGATTGCAGAGTGGGAAATGTCTGGCCCTCATCTTTGGGAACTGTTTGAAACTGAGGACCAGACCTTGGCTTACCACCTCCAGAACCCACCTGTCCGAAGTTAGGGACAACCAGTTCTGGCTGAAATAAGCCAACCTGCCCCCCACCGGTACAGGAGATTCGGCCCTGGGCACCCCATCAAGGTGCCTGCTTGGCAGCTGTTTTTGGCTGAGAAGGAGGGGACGGTCTGCCTGAGCCCCGTCTGCCCCTGCCTCTGAAGAAACCCCTCTGAACAAAGGCTGAAGAGGCTTGAGCTTGATAAAAAGGCCTGTGGTAAGGCCTACCCCTACCCCTGGGGGCATGCCTTTGGGGGGGCATGCCTCTCTTTAGCTTGGGCACTTTTGTAGGTAGTTCTGTATTCATCCATTTTTTTCATGTAATTTTCTGTCTGATCACCAAACAGAGAGTTACCTACTACAGGGAAATCCATAGCCTTTGCCTGAGTGTCTTGGGACAAATTAGTGCATCTGAGCCATGCCAACCTACGGAGAGCTACAGAAGTGGCCATGACCCTAGAAGAAACATCAACAACATCAACAGCAGTATGAAATTGAACTTTAGAGGCCTCAATGCCATCAGCAGCCACCTGTTCCAACTCACTAGCCAGCTGACCCTGGGCCTGCTTGGCTAACTGCAAAATAGTGTCCCATCTAGACTTCTATCTAGCCACATAAGCCATGTAATTAGCCTGCCTGAGTCCCAAAGAAGCTGCCATATATTGCTTTTTTGCCATGGTATCAATCTTCCTGGAATCTTTGTCAGGGGGATGTGATGCCAAGGGAATATTAGCCTTGTCACAGGCTGCAGCTTGAACAACACCTACATGACTACACTGCTCAGTGAGGAAGTCTGTATCTGGGCCTGATAAAGTATACCTTCTGTCCATTTTTTGTCTACAGGAGGGACAGAATGAGGATTTTTTAAAATCTTTGTTGTTTGCTTCCTAAATGATTTATGCAAAGGAATAGACAACCTTCTAGACTCTGGAATATCCATCATTTCAACAAAATCAGGCTCCTCTTGCTCATCCACAGCCTCCTCTAAAGGGAGCTGGAGGGTTTCTACCACCTTTTATAAAACACAAAATGAGAAGGGACTCAGACAACAGAGGGAGACTCTAAGGGTCTGTCTGGAGAAATGTCCGGTTCAATGGGCACATCCAGACCTTCCCAGTCACAAATGCACTGATCAAATTCCTCCTCCCCCTCCTGTGGTTCATAAAACTCCTCAATAACATAATCTTGAACCACTGGACCTGGACGAGCCACCCCTCTGCCACTTGTGGAGGGCTCTCCAAGTCCCTGAGACAAAGACTGAACAATCTGTATGGCTTTTGCTATTTCTGCAACAGTTGGAGAAACTATCTTAGACTCCAAACCTGCTGATTTCTTTTTTGCTGGTGCTGGTTCCTCTGAACCAGCCTCTCTTTTGCCCGAGGAAGCAACGCCCTGGTCAGAGGGCACTCCCCCTGGTCCAGTGGGTACTGGACTGGGCTGGCCATCCGGGTCAGCGGACTTTTTGGCCTCTCGTTCCGAGCCGGCCCAATCTCTTCTCCAGGGTGGCTGCAGGGAAATTTTTTACATATCTGGCGGTCTGAAAGGAGGTGGTCAGCCCCCAGACAACACAAGTGGTGTGTGGGTCAGCCTTGGCAAAGGCTTCCCCACAAACACAGTGTTGAAACCCATGGGCCAGTTTTTCTTTTGGGTTTCTCAGACATAGTGCCAGCCTAACCAAAACTTGCCCTTTTCTTCAGGCCGTGCCGAGCAAGACACCACTTATCGGTTCCTAACCGTGTCACGGGTATTGGAAAAACCTATTAAAGCAGGGTTTTTAGAACCGATAAGAACCGGGTACCTCCGTCTAAAATTCATCAAAATACAAGAAGCGATCGGTTCAGACTGAACCGATAATTATTCCACACAGACTAAATTTTCGTTTTACTACGGTTCCAGATAGAGCTTAAGCGAAACCACGGTAATTGAGACTTTGCTGGTTTTCTGAACCAAGGAACCGACCGAAAACGCGTAGTGAACCGAGCTGAAGGAGCTGATCTCCGGAGCGACTGTTCAGTGAAGCGGAGTAAAGAATCTGGCAGTTTGACTTCAAACTGCACAGATAGAGCTTTGAACAGCGCCCTCGCGCTGTGGAACTCCAGACTTCTCTGGAGTTAACCCTTTCCTCTCCGGGGCAGTTCAGAGGCTGAGGCTGACTGCTATAGTCCTAATTACAGCAAGACTTCATGGTGTTTGAACCAGTAGACGGGGAAACCCTGGGCGTCTGTTCTTCAGGGGCAGGTGCCGGGTTAAACTGAAACAGACTCTTTTAGAGCTCTGACATGAGCAGAGACTTCGCCTCATCCCACCATGAACGAAGCATTGCCTGTAAGTCCACCTGGAATTGAGGTGGGGGTGGAGGCAGGTGCCCATTTCCCAGCGGATACCCTGGAACTCAATACGGTGACTGGAATCCTGGCGTGGGAAGGCCCGGTGACTGGTATTGAGGAAACCCTGGCATCGGGAACTCCGGTGCTGGATACCCCGAAAAGTACTGACGTGCCAGGTATCAGCTAGCTTGGTGGAGCACCAGAGGGACCAGGCTTCTGCCCTGACAGAGAGGCTGTAAGACCTGGCGTAGGCCCCAACGGGGGAGCTGAAGGCCCCGATGGGTGACCCGACAGAAGATTCAGGGGGCCCAGAGGAGTCATGTCTGGCCCGACAGCACCCAGAGGGTCCCTGCAGGGCCGGAATGACTCATCAGGTCTGGGGGAGCGCCAGGCGATCCAGCATCAGCAGTGGAACAGTGCCAAACTGCAGACATGCTCCCTCCACTGTGTCCCTCGGAACTGGGAACGTCAGAACCACCACCTCAAGAGAGAGGTGGAGAAACAAGAGGGGGTGGACACTCCAGCATCACCTGGTCCAGTTCAATGTCAGGCTTGGTGTCGAGGGCCTGCCAGGACTGAGCGCATGTCAGAGGGTCTGACGTGAGACTTGGCTAGTACCACACGATCGGAGGAGCAGATGATCAATTCACTGGCCCCACTAGGCCTCAATCTTCTACCCAGGTGAGCCTTTTAAAGTAAAACTTAGGCCTGGTAGGCTCATTATGAGCAGTGGCTACTAGGGCAGCGAGGTTAACTGGGGCAGTTATATATGCTGTTAAGTCACTAAAGCTGCAGTGTTTGTAGTAACCGTATAGTTCTCAAGCAGGAACAGTTTTCCAGTAAAAAAGATTTTTTTTTTTACACACAAATAAAGTACAGTTACGTAAGAACTTACCGTAACAGTAGATCTTCGAGAACAGCTCTTGCAGCAGGTTACACCATTAGGACTGAAGCCGGCAGGCGCCAGGACCCCGGAGATCTTTTCTAGCTAGCTATCTTCAGCGGGGACCGCCCCCGACGTCGGTCCCGCCTCCGGCGTCAGGCGTGGTACAAGAGGGGGCGGTCCCGACAGAATCCCCAGTTCTCCCGCCGGAGACTCCCGGCCAGAGGTTGCAATAGAGGGGGAGACCGAGGATCCACCGTCAGAAGGCAAAGAGGGCTACGAAAACCCCAGGATGACAAAAAAAAAAAAAAAGGGCATTCACTTTACAGGTGAATACCCGACTCCTGCTCTCGCCCAGCCATGCAGAAGGAAATAACCTCCTGCTCTCTGGACATTCAGACTGGCTGGCTGAATATTCACCCTCACTCCTCTCATTCCTTTTTTTTTTTTTTTTTTTTTTTTTAAGAGGGACAACAATGACGGAGACTTCCTCCAAGGGGACACGATTGGGGCGGGAGGTACCTGCTGCAGAGCTGTTCTCGAAGATCTACTGTTCTGACAGTAGTTCTTACGTAACTGTACTATCTTACTGAGATACAGCTCTTGCAGCAGGTTACCAATAGGATTGATTCCCAAGCAATAAAGCTTGTCCCCTTCACACGGGAGGAGGAACAAGAAGAAACTGAGGAGGACAATCCGGCCCGATTCAGGACAGGAGTCCCTCCAGCACGCCTGGCGAAACCAGCCCCTCGCCTAGAGCGATATCCAGACTGTAATGCCTGATAAAGGTATGCACAGAGCTCAATGAGCGTCAGCGCAAATAGCTGAGGTTGAGACATTCTTAGAGCTGCACAAAGAAGTGGCTCGCCCCTAGTGGAAAGGCCCCGGATGGAACCGGGAGGGCTTTTGTTTGATTGGTAGCAATGAGATGCATTGCACAAGCCAGCGGGATAAGGATTGCTTAGACACTGGCCGACCTCTCATTCTCTGGGCGAAGGACACGAAAAGTTGCTCAGAAGCCCGAAAGGACTTAGTTCTATTGAGGTAATACCTCAGGCTGCGGTGAACATCTAAAGTATGGAGCAAAGCCTCTCCTCGATTGGAGTAGTTCGGGAAGTAGACCGGAAGGTCGATATCCTGATTTAAGGTCAGAGCCGAGACCACCTTAGGCAAAAACCTAGGATTCGTTCTCAGAGACGCACTGTCTCAGTGAAAAACCAAATAAGGCTCCTTACACATCAGGGCATGAAGCTCAGAAATCCTTCTGGCTGAAGTAACTGCAGCTAAAAACAACGTCTTCCAAGACAGAAAGCGTGCCTCTGATCAGCGGCTGGTTCAAGGGAGGGCGTGAGTTGCTCAAAACAAAAGAAGATCCCATGGAGGAACCGGATCTTTAATAGGGAGGCCTAAGGTGCAGCACCCTCTCAGGAACTCCCGAGAGGTGTCCAGTTGAGCAATGGTGCGCTGCCCCACCTGCTGGTGATAGGCGAAAATAGCACAAAGTGTACCTTAAGAGAGTAGGTAACCCCGAGATGAAAAGGGAGGGAGGTGGTCAAGACTGCCCCACAGGGCAACCTAAAGGAGAAAGGTCCATGAGCCCGTGACCATAGACAGAATCGGGCGCCATTTCATGGCGTAAGTACTGACTTCTTGGCTTGCAGAAGTACCTCTCGACTCTTGCGAGACCCGTGTCGCATGATGGCTCGTCTCTAGGAGCCAAGCGTGCAGGTTCAAAGACACATGAATCCGGATGCAATAGAACCTTGCTCCTGAGACAGAAGGTGAGAACTCTTGCGACAGTGGGAGTTCCCTGGACAGCTCAGCCAGCAATGGGAACCAGATTTGTCTGGGCCACAATGGGGCCACCAGAATCAAACCGCCGCTCCTGTGCAGTTTGAGCAGAACTCTCTGGATCAGCGGAAAGGAGGGAAAGCGTGAGGAATCTGTTCTCCCAGGAGAGGGACAGCGCGTTCGCCAGAAAACTCCAGGCCCTGGATCTAGCGAGCAAAAATGGGCAGTTTGCGTTGGATGGGGATGCGAATAAATCTAACTCTGGAGTTCCCCATCGAAGGAACAGATCCTCTGCTACCTCCTGAAGAAGTTCCCACTCGTGGACTCTGGCCTGGGAGCAACTGAGACCGTCCGCGATAGTGTTGTCCACGCCGGGAACATGTACCGCGACTAAGCTTGCGCCGTGTCCGATTATCCAATCCCACACTCTCATGGCCTCCCTGCAAAGGGGGTAAGAGTGTGCGCCTCCTTGCTTGTTGAGGTAGTACATCACCGCCGTGTTGTCCGTCTGAAGCAGGATGGTGGACGGTGGGATCATGGACTGGAAAGCCTGGAGAGCACAGAGCACTGCTCTCATCTCCAGAACATTGATGTGAAGATGAGCTTTCAGTGGACTCCATACACCCCAAGACCTCACCCCATCCAGGTGAGCTCCCCACCAGAGACCTGAAGCGTCTGTGGTGAGGGTTATCTCCGGGGACGGCGCTGCGAAAGGGACGCCCTTGGAGAGCGACCCGGGGGCTAACCACCATTGCCGGTCCTGAACCACTCGTTTCGTGATTCTGACTGGATGCTGCAGATGGTCTTGCCTCTGGTCCCACTGCGCCTTGAGTGTCTACTGCGTTATGCGCATGTGGAGCCGCGCGAGGGGGACCGTGGGAATGGCCGCAGCCATGTGACCGAGCAAGCGAAGGACCGACCTGGCCGGAGCAGTCTGATTCGCTGATAGGTCCTGTATGAGGGACCTGATGCGTTCCGCCCTGCCGACTGGGAGGAAAGCCCTCCCCTGGACCGTGTCCAGCACTGCACCTATGAACTGCAGGTTCTGCGACGGTACCAAGACCGACTTCTGTGGTTATCAGAATCCAAGTGATCCGAACAGGACCCAGTGTCATGGATCAGCACAGGCGCCTCTCTGGAGAAGGCCATGAGAAGCCAATTGTCGAGGTACGGGAACACATAGTGGCCCTTCCTCAGAGCAGCTGCCACGACTGCCATGCACTTGGTGAAAACCCTTGGAGCGGATGACAGCCCGAAGGGAAGAGCTCGGGATTGGAAATGGTGGCTTAAGAACTCGAAGTGCAGGAACCTCTGATGCACTTGAGCTATGGGAATGTGCAGGCAGGCATCCTGCATGTCTAGGCGCCTTGTTTTAGCATGGGAATTAGACCCGGAAGGGTCACCATGCGGAACCTTTTGTATGCGACTGACCAGTTGAGGTCGCTTAGGTCCAGAATAGGACGGAGGTCCCCTGTCTTTTTGGGAACCAGGAAGAAGTGAGAATAGTACCCTAGTCCCCTCTGGTTTCCTGGGACAGGCTGAATAGCCCCCTTGTCCAGGAGTGCGATCACCTCTTGCCAAATTAAGTCGCGGTGCTGACCCGAGTACCAGGAGAGCAGAGGAGGCCTCGAGGGTGGCTGTTCTGCAAACTCTAAAAGTGGCCTCTGCTGACCAGCTGAAGTACCCACCTGTCGGTGATTATCGCCTACCATCCCGACAGGAAGTTATGTTGACCCCACGACCCGGGGCATCCGTTTGATCCTGAGGCGGGGCCGGAAAGGAGTCATGCTGTGGCAGCTGAAGGACCCGCGCCGCTGGGTGGCCTTGAAGAGCGCTGACCCCTGCTGGCGGGCTGCTTCCCAGGGTCCTCGAAGCCGAGCCCCTTTGTTGTGTGGGCGGAAACGGGCTGCTGCCTCAGAGTCCGCCCACGGAAACGGGCCTTGGCTCCTACGAAGGAGCCAAGCCTCGCTGGTACATCGCCTGGACTGTCTGGACCGCTCCAGCTCTCTTGGAGTTTGGTAATTATACGTTCCGACGGATTACCAAACAGTACCTCACCTTCAAAGGGAGCGTCCATAATGTTTTCTGGACATCTGGGGTGAACCCGGAGACACGAACCAAGAGTGTCTTGAGGCAAACACTAGAAGCAACCGCCCTGGGTGTAGTCAGCTGAATCATATTTGGCTCTCTTAAGACTTGGGTCCCACGTCTGAACCCGTCCGGAAGCTGAAGCATCTCCTCTTTCTGCTCTACACCGCAGCCTTCGCCACCTCTAGCCCTGCTCCCACAGGGCGTACTGGAACTGCACCATGTGGGTAAGGTAATTCAGGGACCTGAGGCGCAAGTCGCGGAAGCGCAAGTCGCGCCTCCCCAAAGAGTCCAGCTGTTTGGACTCTGGGTCCGGTGGCAGGGTGCTCAAATGTTGCGGTCTCTGGGACCCGATCATGTGAGCTGTGATCACCAGGAGTCAGCCAGAGGGTGCTCGACAGGTATTGGTCCCCTTAGGGGCCCTGTACAACCGGTCAGCCTTCTTCGGCACCGCCGGGAGCGAATGTGGACGCTTCCACGCAGCCTTGGTGACGTCCACGAAAGTGTCCACCAAGGGTGGCACCACCACAGGCTTAGGGTCTTTCTGACGAAGGTATTTTGCCAGGCGCAACCTTTCGGGGTCAAGTTCCTCTGCTTCCCAACCCATGTTCTCCTGGATATGCCTCATAATATCCATGAAGGATGGTTCATCCGGAGGAGACCTTGGAGTCTCACGTGGGTCTGGCGAGGGGAAGCGAGACCGGAGATGGGGATCTGGATGATGAACAGGATGATCCCGTGTCCTCCGTCGACGACGACAGACGTCGCCTCCTGGACCTCTTAGGGCTGGGTGATCCAGGAGACGAAGGTCTCCTTTTAGAATGTTGGCCCCTGGGAGGAGTCTCGGGCTCCCTGGGGACAGAACGGCCAGCTGAACCCACAGGTGAAGGTGGGGCCGGAGCTGGAGTAGGAGGAGGAGGTGGAGGAAGGACTGGGGGTACCACGTCCTTCCTGATGGTATCCCACCAGTAGGTAAAAAGGTCCTTCACCTCGGCCAAGGACAGCCCCGACGCCGGCTCCACGGGGGCCTCGGGCGGTGGCGAGGGACCCCGGGGAGACTCCTCGCGGCCGGGAACGCCCGCCTGGTCATCGGGCTGGGCCAAATCCTCCTCGGTGAGGGACTCCTGTCCGACCGGCGTCGGAGGCTCAGGCGGCGCAGACGTCGGCCCCCAGCAGCGGTCTGGCCCGGCGCGGATCCACCGGCTTTCTCAACAGAGTAAGCTCCAAGGTCTTCCGGGGTATTTGGAGAGAGGAAGACCGGGCGTCGGGGGCCGAGGAGCGGGAGCCCGACTTGTGGTGGTGGTGGCATTCCCCCGACTTCGCCACGGCCTTCAGGGCAGAAGATGAAGATGACGGCCTGGCGGCAGAGGCCTGAGCGGGCTTGGTGGCGGGCACCACAGCAGAGGGCAGAGATGAGGCCCTGGAAGGAGAGTGGTCCGACTGAGACCCAGAGCTCCGGGACTCAGAGGCCCGAACCGGCGCCCGGGCAGGATCCCTCGATTTCTTCTTCTCGCCATGCCGGTGCTTGCAATCCCCTTGGGCGACATCGCCCGCAGTTCTTCTGGAGGAAGTGCGCTTGCAGGGCCTTCTGCCGGCGGATCCGGTGCGCTACCGAACCCCAGCCAGGAGCAGGCCTTAGTATCGGTCTGGGCCCAGGCACCGGACGACGCCGGGAGTGCGGTCTTTAAACGGATTTGTTTGTCCACGCCGCACTTAGAGGAATGGCCGGCCATCGGAGAGGACATCAGACAGGTCACCGTTGATTGTAGAAATCTTCAACAAATCTCAAAATTCTCAAAACCGAAGTAGCTAGACCTAAACCCGTAAAGTCGAGGCATGCACTTCGGCGGGGAAGAACTGAAAATTCTGGCGGGACCGCCCCAGCCTGCGCCTGATGTCTGAGGGGGACCGGACGTCGGGGGCGGTCCCCGCTGAAGATAGCTAGCTAGAAAAGATCTCCGGGGTCCTGGCGCCTGCCGGCTTCAGTCCTAATGGTGTAACCTGCTGCAAGAGCTGTATCTCGAAGTAAGATCCTCCACTCCTGTGCCATGCCAGCCATGAAAAAATTAAATCTTACAGTGCTGTGCTGTTTACCATCAGAAATAAGTGTTAACACCTCCACAATACATCCATGCAGGTGGTTATATTAGAGTCTGTATCAAGCTGGACAAAGTAATGCTTATCCCTAGAAGATTAATAATAAAAAAAAAAAGTCAATAAAGGACAGTCTACTGACTGGATACAGAAAGTCCACTAGACTCCTGCAGCCCAGGGTCTATCATTCCAATTCTCATCCAGGAAGGTGAAGGCTGTACTCCTCTAGAAGAGGTGTGGAGAGTAGCTGGCCTAGCACAGCAGGTCAACTGGTAACATTGGAGGCAGCTGATAATTCTGCTGTAACAATGCTGGGGCCACTGTCACCATGATGTTGGTCATCTTTATGAAAATCCCACTTTCTGTAGCAACCAAGCAGTGAAAGTGCTTCCTTCCAGTAACTGGAAACACTAGTAACTGCTTTCTCAAGTAGCTACCTGAGAAAAATAAACTAAGCAAAAAGAAAACACCAAAGAACAGGGAAAAACTCAGACTGGTCCAATATTAACTCAGTGAAACAAAAAACCTTAAGTAGCTGTGGACTGCCCATGTTATATAGTAGACACTGTATGCAGACAAGCATGTAGACAGGGGTGGTCCCAACGTGCAAAAAGCTTCCCTTGAGGTCCTGATGCAGACAGCCTACAGTACAATGTATTACAGCTTTGAGGATTTACCCAAATCTGTGTCATACTGCTGATTTAAATGCTGTTCTGTAGTAATTAAACTACACGAATAAGGTTTTTTGGAGCTTAAACATTCTGTGCAAAATACTATTTTGCTAGTAGTGAGAAAGGAGTGCGCCATTCACAGCACGGTTGGTAACTTTTTTTAAAGCGACAATGCAGAGTGTTCCTTAGTGAACAGAAAATGTAGAAGTCTAGGGGAAGAATACCAGCTGAAATCAACTACCTGGGTAGGTAATGCTTTCAAGGATGCATCAAGCATAGGAAACTGGCTAGGCAAGCAAAAAGGGTGTAACTTGGCTGTAGAAAGAACTGTATTTATATTTAAAAACAAAATGCAGTAAATTTACACACCAGACATTGAGTTTCTGTCCAAACATGTAGTTGTTATTTAAGTGGGTGATGGCATGATCGACTGCATAACCATTTGCCATTTCAACCATGGCTGCTCCAGGTTTACTCTTCATAAACTTCACCTAAAGACAACACAAATTAACAGTCAGGTTAAATGAACACCTCGACCCTCCTCCTACCCCACTGCTCGTTTTTCTTGTGCAAAACCTTTCCACCGAGACACTTTAGAAAACAAGCATTCAGCAGTAAAACATTCAAGAAACAGACTATTAGAACTAACACAAATTGAACTAGATTTTACTGCTGGTCGTGGATCAGGGAAGGTTTAGTCTATTAACCATTTCTTAATTTTTATTTTAAACTTAAAAAAGTCATTCTGTCAGGGCTGTCCATTACTAATCAACTGAAAATGCTTAGCAGCTCTCAAATGCTTCATTTAATGGGTTCTACTGGTTTTGCATTTCAATCTGGCCCCCTTCCTTGCTGCCTTCTAAATATACAGGTTACTCACCTGCAACAGGAGTTCTAGGAGTGGTATATGTTCATCCACACATTGCGGCAGGTTCCTTGCCGCTTTAAATGTTGCCGGAAGGTCTTCAAGCTGGCTCCTCCCACCCACCCGGGTGGTAAACCGCTCGGCTCCACCCACTGACGCCAGCTCTAGCCCGCTGGAAGCCAGGTTGCGAGAAAACGGGGCGGTCGGGTGGATGAACATATACCACACCTGCTACAGGAGAGTAACCTGCATTTCTAGGGACGTGGATATGTTGTTCAATCCACACTGTGGCACACTCCTAGCAGTTCTCCATGAGGAGGGAGGCAAGGCGTGCACCCCCTACTTAAGGAATAAGGACTGGAGAACAGAGGCCCCAAAACCAGCATGACTCAAGGTCAATGTGGTAATAGGAAATTAAGGTGTGTGCAGACTTCCCGGTAGCAGCCCTGAAGATTTCCTGGATAGGGACGTCCCTGGAAGCAGCCACCGAAGCAGTGGTACGACGGGTAGAATGAGCTCTTATCCCTCTGGGAGGCTCCATGCCTGCCAACCTATAGCAGAGATCTATGCAGGAGGTGACCCACCTGCCTATCGTCCGCTTGGCTGCAGGTCTGCCAGGTGCGGCTTCAGCGTAGGTGACGCACAACTGGCGAACCTCTCCCTGAACTTGTAGCCATTCGCTCTCTATAATAAGAAAGCACTCTTCTAGGGTCCAATGCATGGAGCCTATATTTTGGCCTCCGAGGTGCAACTGGGGTAGAACACTGGCAGAGTCAACACCTGGTTAAGGTGAAACTCTGACACCAACTTGGGAAGGAATTTCGAGTGGGGGCACAGGACAACCTTGTCCTGTGGAAGACCAGATAAGGAGACTCAATGGAAAGCGCCTGGAGTTCACCCATCCTTCTGGTTGACGTGATAGCCACCAAGAAGGCGGTCTTCCACAACAGGTGAGATGTGTCACCTGTGCATCAGTTCGAATAGCTTGCCCAAGAGCTTAGCCAATACCAGCAGTAAATCCCAGGGAGGTGAAGGTTCTTGCACCAGAGGGGATATATGATCAAGGCCCTTGAAAAAGCACTCGACCACATTCTACTGCATTAACTGCTGGCCGGCCCACACCTGGTAAGAAGAGATGGCTGCCAGGTGCACCTTAAGGGTCAACCGAAGCCCTAGCCGAGACAGGGACCACAGGTAGTCCAGAATGCTAGCCAAAGAACGGGAAGAAGGGTCCAACCCCTTATCCTCACCAAATGGAGTCTCTTCCATTTGAAGGCATAGCATTTCAGATAGACTCCTTACGGGATGCCTCAATGACATTGAGGACCTCGTCGGAAAGACCCAAGGCCTGGAACTGCTCAGGAACCAGGCCATCAGGTGCAGGGATTGAAGGTCAAGATGGAGAACCTTCCCCTTGTTGACAGAGCAGGTCCGGGCGGGCTGGAAGCCGCCTCGGGAGCCTGGAGCCAAGGCTGAGACTACCAGAATCACCTGCGCCTTGTCCCTCTTCGTCTTGAGGAGCACTCTGTGGATCAAGGGAAATGGAAGGAAGGCGCAGAAGAGGCCCTGGGTCCAAGGCCTGGAGAAGGCATCACCCTGCAGCAAACCGTGCTGAGGGGGGCGGGCATGAAACAGCCTCAGCTTCGTATTCTCCCTAGAGGCAAACAGGTCCACCTGAGGGTAGCCCCAATGGGAGAACAGATCTTGTACCACCTCCAGCAGGAGAGACCACTCGTGGGAAGCAGCACCTATCTGGCTGAGGGCATCGACCAGACTGCTGGAGGCTCCTGCCACAAGGATGGCTAGGAGATCAGCCTCCAAGCAGATAGACCAGATGCAGAGAGCTTCCTTGCAAAGAGGCAAGGAGTGCATCCCACCCCGATGGCTGAGATAGTACATGGTCGTGGTGTTGTCAGTCTGGACATGAACCACCTGACCCCGTACAAATGGAGTGAAGGCGGTGAGAGCTAGTCCCAACAGCTCGAAGCTCCAGCAGGTTGATGTGGCATCAAGACTCCTGAGGGGACCAGAGGCTGTGGGCTCTGAGCTCCCCCAGATGGGCACCCCAACCCAGAGAGGGGGTCACTAGAGTGACGGTCTGCTCGGGACAGACGAATGGTATACTCTCCTGCAGATGAGCTGGGATGAGCCACCACTGTAAGCCATCCCACATCTCCTAGGTCACCGTCACTGGCTGGTCCAGAGAACCGGAGCACTCTGACCACTGGCTGACCAGTCCCCACTGCAAGGGACGCATGCGCCAGCAGGCCCAGGAGGGGGGAGGAAGTCCTGAGCAGGGCGCAATTGCCCAACCAGAAATGATTGGGCAAAGGAGGAAAGGACCTCAGCCCTGTCAGCCGGGAACTGGGCTCTGACTCAGAGTCTAGCTCGGCCCTGATTAACTGAATCACCTGCGATGGCACAAGTTCCAATATGGCTTTGATGAGGAGGCCAATCCGAGAGCAGACCTGGAGGATCAGATCCCTGGACCGCTCCACCTCCAACCTGGAGGGGGCTGCAATCAGCCAGTCATCTAGGTAAGGGTACACCCGGACCCCTCGGCGCCGCAGGAAAGCCGTCACCACTGCCATGCATTTGAAGACCCTGGGAGCAGGAGACAGGCCTAAGGGCATGGCCCGGAACCTGTAGAAAGATTCCTCTTCTTGGAAGCGGAGGAACTGCTGATAAGACAGACTGATTGGGACATTAAAGAACATGTCCTGAAGGTCCAGAGAACAGAACCACATGCCTGGTTCCAAGGATGGAATGATCTGAGCCAGAGTGACCACCTTGAAGGTGCGACGTCATAGGAAATTGTTCAGGTCATGCAGGTAGAGAATGGGGGTGCCAGCCTCCCATCCGTTTTGGGACCAGGAAGTACCTGGATACAAACCCTGGGTCTGGAGGAGGGTACGCCGCCTCTCCGATCACCTCCTTCTGGAGGAGCAAGGCAATGTCGGCTCGACAAGACGACCAAGAGACTGCGGAACCTGTAGCACCCGTGGGGCGATGGCTCGCTAGGGAGGGAACTGCTCGAATTCCAGAGGCAGACTCCTGCCGACCACTTCCAACACCCAGTGGTCCATGGTGATAGTGGACCAGGCGGAAAGGAAGTAGCGGAGCCATCCCCCCACGGGGGAACCCGGGGAGGAGTGACACCCTTAAACCAATTACTGGGCAGGCCTGGAGAAAGGGACCTCCTGGACCCTTGCCTCCAGGCTTCCTACTACAGGACGCTGCAGACTTGGCCTTGGGGAGCCAAGTGTGAGCCTGCTGACCCTGATGCTGGTGTTGCAGGGCCAGACGTGCTGCAGGAGCGGCAAGGCTTACGCTGCTGCGGGCTGCCGTTATCCTTCTGGGCAGATGTGACTGAGTCCATGGTGACCTTCCACTCCAGGCCCAAACAGGTCTGTGCCCAGAAAGGGAATGTCTGCCAGCTTGTGCTGGGTGTCCACCGTGAAGGTGGAGATCTGCTGTCAAGCTCTACGGCACATGACTACTGCAGCCGCTACTGACCAGGCACAAGAGCCAGCGATGTCCAAAGAAGTTTGGAGCCGTTTAGCCACCGCTCTTCCCTGATCCCACACCTGCTTGACCATCGTCTGAAGGTCAGCCGGGAGATTAGGAATCACCTCATCCAGGGAGCCCATGAGGGCATGTGAGAAATGTGCCATCAGTACAGCCAGGCTAGCCTGACGAAGGCCTAGGGAGGAAGCAGCGTAAACCTTCCACCCTGAGTAATCCAATTTTTTTTTTTTTTAATTCCTTATCGGGCAGTATGTCCACGTCCCGAGCGTTCCCAGAACGCCGGAAAATGCTATCTGTCACCAACCACTCCACAGAGGGGTGCTCAGAGAAACCGGAAAGTGAAATGGTGGGGACAGGGTACTTTCGAGCCATCCTGGCCGAAGGCATGGGACAAGATGCTGGCTGCTGCCACAGCTCCAGGGCCAGGCCAACAATGGCTTCGGCCACCGGAAAGGCCTCTGTAGGAGAATCCCCTCGGTCCAGCATCTGCACAAGAAAAAAATTACTCACCTTAGTAATTATGTTTCTTCTAACGGAATCTTGCTGTATTCTGACGATTGCAGTTAGCCCCACCCTTTAAACTGCCCTGGAGAACAAAGGGTTAACTTTCTATGCACAGCATAGAATGCTGATCTCCACCTCGGTTGATGTCTGTCTGGAGCCCTTTGACATCCAACCGTCAGATTCTTACAAGCAAAAACTAACTATCCTATGTGGAAACTAACATTTTTATTAGCCAACTGGCAACAAAAAGTTTTGGATTTCCAAAGGAAGACTCAAGTCAGGAAACCCAAAAAAACAATCCAAATAAGAATAAAAAAAAAACCCAAACAAAAAAGAAGAGGGTGTAAAAGAAGCACCCCTGAGGTGCAACACTGCACCTGCCCACCCACTTCCCAAAACCAGGCTGAGAGGGAGGTCAGAATACAGCAAGACTCCAATAGAATAAACATAATTACTAAGGCAAGCAATTTTTCTCTTCAAACATGAAGTCTTGTATTCTGACAAAAGCAGACTATCAAGCAGTACCTCCATGGAGAAGGGACAGAACCTACTTTGGGAATAAGCTCTGAAGTACTGCTGTGCTAAACAGAGCATCACTCCTAGCCTGGATATCCAGAGAGTAATGCTTGGTGAAATGTATGGACCGTTTTCCAGGTGGCTGCTTGACAAACTTTCTAAGAGTGGGATATCCCTTGCAGCAGCCATGGGAAGCAGCTGTACCTCTTGTACAGTGAGCCCTCAGGCCTGAGGGTGGAATCTTTCCTAGTTTCTCATAGCAGAATTATACACAAGACAATCCACCTGGCAATAGTTCTCTTGGTGGCAGGTTTGCCCTTTCCCACTTCTCCATAAGTGAGGAACAACTGGAGGGAATCAAACCTGTGACCCGTGGTACACTATGTAGTAGCTAAGGGCTCAACATCTAATCTGTGTAGCCTCCTCTCTCCTGAGGAAGAATGATCAGTGAAGAAAACAGGGTGAGAGACTGATTCAAGCGGAAATCTGAAACCACTTTGGGCAAGAACCTTCTACTGGTTCTACGGACCACTTTATCCCCATGAACAGAAATAATCACGTTCCACTAACAGGGCTTGCAATTCACTTAAGTTTGGCAGAGGTACTGGCCACTAAAGAGAGTTTTCAGAGTCAAGTATTAAGCTCTGCTAAGGACATAGGTTCAGAGGGGAGGTTGCATAAGTTGAGCAATGCAAACATTTAAATCCCAGACAGGGGCAGGGTCTCCAAAGGGAGGATTGGTATGAAGCAATCCTTTAAAAAGTTAACAGAACACAGGATGAGAGGATAGTGAGGAAGACTCCCCCCCCCCCCAGATAGAAAAGCAGGAACAGCTGACAAGTGTACCTTGAAAGTAGCTGGTCTGAGGCCTAGGCCATTAAGACAGACCATATAACCCGGAACCGTAGGCAATTCAGCAGTGTCTGGAGAAATATGCTTCTTGGAACACCAAATGCTGAATCTCTTCCATTTGGAGTTGAAGTCTTTCTGGTGGAGGGCTTTAGAGAAGCTTTGAGAATATCCAGAACCCCCTGAGAGATGCAAATCTGCAAACTCCAACTCTTCAAGAGCCATGCCTTGTGACAGAGACTGAAGATTGGGGTACCAAATCCTCCCCTGAGAGGAGGTTAACAGGTTGTAATTCCTGGGAAGAGACAGGGGAAGATGGACTGCTAGGGACAGCAACAGGGGTACCAAGGCTGTCTGGCCCAGTCTGGAGCAATCAGAATCACTTTGCAAGGTTGTGACCTTATCTTGAAAACTTTGAACAGAGGAGGGAAGTCCTACAGAAATTTTCCTTCCCAGTTCAGAATCGGAGCATCCAGGGGGACTGAGCCCAAGACTGGGGGCCTGCAACAAAAGAGAGGAAGTTGACGACTGTCTGGGGCTGCGAAGAGATCCATCTCTCGCGTGCCCCACCTTGAAAAAAATCACCTTCAATACCAGAGGGTCCAGGGACCAATCGTGATGGCCCTGTGAGATCCTGTTCAGTGCATCTGCTAGCACATTGTCCTTCCCTGGAAGGTGAACTGCTATCAGAGGTTTGCAGGGAATAAGACAGGGACCACAACTTCAATGCTTCTGTGCACAAGGCCATAAACTGAGTACCTCCCCGATTGTTGATGTACCACATGGTGGTGGTGGTGGTTGTTCCGACTTGAACCACCTTGTTCTGCACTGACAGAGAAAGCTTGCAGGGCCAGAAAAACTGCCCCGAGTTCTAGGAGATTGATATGGAGAAGGGATTCCTGAGGGGACCACAGTCCCTGGGCAGTGAGGGCCCCCAGATGGGCTCCCCAGCCCAGAAGGAAAGCATCCGTGGTAAGGACCACTGAATGAGACTGAGTGGCAAATGGGAACCCTTGCCTTAAATTGTCCTGATCCTGCCACCACTGAAGGGCTTGGATCAGGGTCCAAGTCACTGGAATCAGTTTGGTAAGGGAATCCTTCCTCTGGGACCAAAAAGCCCTCAGATGGAATCTTGCCCCTTGGACCACTGCTGTAGAACCTGCGTGTGGGCCCAAGAGCTGGAGGAAATTCCTTCCTGGTCGAGACACCTGAAGGCTGAAGAAGCCAGTTCTATAAGAACTCTTACCCTTTCCAGGGGAAGAAAGGCTCTTGCTTTGACAGTATCCAGCTCTGTCCCTATAAGGCTAAGGAGCTGGACTGGCTCGAGAACAGACTTGGGAAGGCTGAGAAGAAATCCTAGAGAAGTGAGCACTTGCTGGGTCCCTTGCAGGTCTGACTTGACTTGGTCTGGAGACTGGCCCATTATTAGCCAATCGTCCAGATATGGAAAAATGGAAATCTCTAGCCTCCTTAGAAAGGCAACTACTACTGCCAGGCACTTTGTGAAAATCCTTGGGGCTGAGCTTAGACCAAAGGGCACTGCTCTGAACTGATAGTGGCCAGAGGGCAACTTGAACCTGAGGTGCTTTCTGTGGGAGCACCTGATGGGAATGTGGAAATAGGCATCTTTGAGGTCCAGAGAGGCTAGCCAGTCCTCTGGCCTTAGAGAGGAAAGAATTATTCCCAGAGTTACCATCTTGAACTTTGGTTTTAAAAGATGTTTGTTCAGGTATCTTAGGTCTAGAATGGGTCGCCACTCCCATCTTTTGGTAGGGAGTACCTGGAGTAGAGACCTTTGCCCCAGTGTAGGGCAGGCACTCTCTATGGCTCTTAAAAGCAGAAGAGATGAAACCTCTGCCTCTAGGGCAATGGTTTCTGAGAGACCTGTAGGTGGAAAAGATCTGGCTCTCATCTTCAGAAATTTTTTGAAGCTGAGAACCAGTCTCTGGCTTACTAATTCCAGGACCCACTTGTCTGAGGTAACAGACATCTAGTCCTGGACAAAGAAAGCCAGCCTGCCCCCTACTGGAATAGGACAGTCGACCCAGGCAGACCCATCAGGGTGTCTGCTTGGCAGGGGCCTTAGGCCGAGGAGTGGACGCAGTCCTGCTCATCCCCATTCTGCCTCTCCCTCTGAAGAAACCCCCCTCTGCGAAAAGGGAGAAGAGGCCTGTGCTTGGTAAAAAGGCCTATGAAAGGCCTGCCTTAAGACTGCTACCTTTGAGGCGCTGCCTGCCTCTCCTTGGCCTGAGCACTCCTATAAGTGGTCCCATGCTTGTCCATTTTCATGTAATTCTCGGTCTGCTCCCCAAACAGAGAATTACCCACTACAAGAAAATACATGGCCTTAGCCTGGGTATCCTGTGAGAGACTAGTATATCTGAGCCAAGCCATTCTCCAAAGAGCCACATATGTAGCCGTGACTGAGAACATCACTGGAGTTCACAGCAGCATGAAACAATACTTTTGATTCCTCAATCCCATCTGCAGCCACCTCCTTGGCTAGCCTGGCCGGGGTCCCATTTAGCCAGTGCCAGTACAGTGTCCCACCTGGACAATCTGGTACCTGGCTGTATAGGCCATATAATTCACCTGCCAGAGTCCCAAGGAAGATGCCATGTACTGTTTTTTTGCCATGGCGTCAATCTTCCTGGAGTCTGTCTGGGGTGTGTGAAGTCAAAGGAACGTTTGCCTCATCACAGGCAGCAGTCTGCACTACCCCAACATGGCTGCACTACTGGTATAAAAACTCCATATCTGAGCCCGATAGTGTACACCTCTTGTCCATTCTTTTATCAACAGGAGGTACAGAATTGGGAGATTAGGATTTTTTGTGTGCTTCCCGAAAGATTTATGAAGGGGAATAGACAGTCTCCTGGACTCTGGGATGTCCATCATTTCCACATAATCAGGCTTCTCTTGATCCTCCATTGCAAGCTGGAGGGTCTCAGCCACCTTTCTGTAAAGCATAAAGTGGTAAGAGGACTCAAAGCCTAGGAGGGGGATACACCCGAAGGTCTGTGGAGATGTCCGGTTCCACAGGCACATCCAGACTTTCACCATCACCATCTTCAAACTCCCCCTCCTCCTCAAACTCCGGTTCATAATCTTCAGGGGTATAATCTTGAAGCGGGGGAACTGACCGAACCCCTGCCAAAAGGTGCCGGATCGGTTGGAACCGGGTGAAGAGATTCCACAATCCGAATTGCTCTGGCTATTTCCTCGGCAGTTGGAACACGAATGTATGGATCTGAACCGGTCGATTTCTCTGTGTTTTCTTTTTGTCGGAACCGATCCCTTGGGATCGGCTCTCCTTTTGCCTGAAGTATCGCTCTGGTCAGAGGGCACTCCTCCTGGTTCGGTCGGGAACCGAACCGGGCTGCCATCCAGGTCAACTGACTTCTCTGCCTCCTTTTCCCTCAGTCTACCTAATCTCTTTTCAAGGGTAGATTTGGGAAAATTGTTTTACATATTTGGCAGTCTGTATCGAGGTGTTCAAACCCCAGACAAACAGGTGGTGTGGGGATCAGCCTTAGCAAAGACCTCCCCCCACTCATTGCAGTCTTGAAACCCAGTGGGCCCGTTTTTTTTTTCCCCTTGGGTTTCTCAAACATGGAAAACCTAACCAACTTATCCTTTTTATGGCAACCGCCAGGCAAGACTCCCTTACTGGTTCCTAACCGTGTCACGGGTATTGGAAAAATAACGTACAACACACTTTTTTAGAACCGATAAGGACTGGTAACCACACACTAAAGAAAAATACAAGGATTCACGACAAATGATCGGTTCAGCCGAACCGATAACACTTTTACAAGTTCAACACAGAAAATCAGAACAAAACCTATTTAGTACTCACGGCACCACAGACAGACTATGCGGAAATAAATTTCGGTTTATAACAGACTTTTGAACCGAGCTGCAGGAGAACTCTCCAGAGCGGCTGTTCCGTGAGGCAGAGTAAAGAATCTGACGGTTGGATTTCAAAGGGCTCCAGACAGATCAACTGAACTAGAGCTCAGCATTCTATGCTCTGCATAGAAAGTTAACCCTTTGTTCTCTGGGGCAGTTTAAAGGCTGGGGCTAACTGCAATAGTCAGAATACAGCAAGACTTCATGTTTGAAGGGGATCCTTGGCCCGTTTAATGGGTCCAAGTTGCATCCCAGTACACAGATGAGTCGAAGCATACCCCAAAAAAGAGCACTGGCTCACATCCACCGACTGGCCCCCTGCAGACTCCAGGTCAAGCGGCCTGAAGAACAGTGAGAAGTAGTCAGACCGAGGAATCTGCGAACAGCTGCCGGGCGCCTGAGCCACACTCCACCTGCAGAGGTCGATCGGGAGTGAGGGTGACAGACAAACTACAGGGCAAGCCTTGACCCGACAGAGAATCCTTGGTCGGGGACCCAGTCTTTGGTTGTGGGCGGAGGTTCCACTACAATGCATGGAGCAGACGGTTTCGGCCGAACCGGCGCCAGAGGTGGGTCTTTGACTACCACGAAGGGTTGTTACAGCCGTTCCGGTGACAGCCACTTACTGGCCGGAGAAGGCGACAAGAGTCTACTTGTTACTGGTCAGTAAAAGTTGCGCCACATCATGTCCTCGTAGCGCCAACGCAACTTGCGCCAGAGCCTATCCTCCGAAGAGGACGACCGGCGACGTCACTTTGATGGTGTTGAGATCACGCCGGCAGGACCTGGAAGAGGACCTAGACCTTCGGGGATTCTGAGGGTGGGTTAAAGAGGGAATGGGGAAACCCGCCCCTCCTTTGGTGCAAGGACCTTAACCGGGGACTTAGGCACAGGCAAATCCTCGATAACCACTGGAGAAACCAGTGAAGTGGTGGCTTCTCCAGTCGACAAACCGTCCAATGGGTCGAGAAAAATCTCAGCCAGCTGACCAGACTGGGGACACCATGAAGCCAGCGGCCGCAGCCTCAACCGAAGTAGAGAGTAGACTGTCCGGTGAAGGGGGATCTCTCCCCCACTCCCACGAATGCCGATGGTGGGACTTACCCTTTAGGGTCCTTTCTGGACCAACCGGAATGTCCCGATGGCCGTTCTCCCTTAGTGGAGAGGGACTGGCAAAGCTCCTTAAAAGCAATGTAGGAGGAGCACAAGAAGAGCGGGATAAATGCCATGGACGAGGAAGCAGCAGCCTGGGCCGCCTTCTCCGAGGCGGATCATCTGCTCCAACTTGTTCGTGGAGCCCGCCGGACACATGTGGGCTTCCTTGAAACGTGATCGCGGATACTGTTTTCGGAGCACCGAAAAGAAATCTCGCAAGCCTGTCCTCCAATACCGAATAAAAGGACTTGCACAAGTCGCAAGCTCGAATCGTGGCCAAGCCCCAGGCAGTAGACACACGTGGAGTGCGTATTGGTCCAGCACATCTGCCCACACGGGCATAGACAGAAGTCTGGAGTCTATGTGTCCATTGCAGCCGCAAGGGAAGACGAAGACCAGAGTCTTGTAAATTTTAAAATTAGTTTTGGAAATGCCGAAGAGTGTGGATCCAGTCCTAAAACGCAGAGCACAAGAGAGGGAACCTGAGCTTCCAAGCGGTAAGAACATCTGGCATCATGGGGCTGAGCCGAGGGTTTTACCACCCGGGTGGGTGGGAGGAGCCAGCTTGAAGACCTTCCAGCAAGATTTAAAGCGACAAGGACCCTGCCACAGTGTGGACTGAACATATCCAGGTCCCTAGAAGTAATGATCTTCCAGTACTGCACTTCAGTCCAACCACCCGTAACAATCTAACAGCAGGACCCCGCAGAAAATTAGCATGCTTCTTATCTGGAATCTTTTTGCCTTTACATTCTCACCTCCTCGACTCCGGTCAGCTAGAACATCCAAACCACCTCCCGGCCCCGACACCAGCCCACCTCCTCCAATTCCCCTACGACTTGCCCCTGTGGCGGGCTAGTGAGGAGCATCCCCAAGCTCTACTCACCGGGAAGGAACCCGATTAGGTGGTGCCATTCGGGGTCAGGCCGTGAAGGTCATAAGATCATGCAGTCGGACCAGGAGCCATGTTTTCCCTCTTTACATCCCCAGGAGATGCGACATACAATGACATCGATGTAGGTAGCACGCACGCGTCCGCTCACCTTTCAGACATCTGCCCATCTCTGCCCCCCTAGTTTACAGCATCAGCGTGCTGCCCCCCAGCCTCTGCTAGGGGCCAGTCTAGGACCAACCACTGTCATTTCCCCTTCCCCGGAGAGCAGTCCATCAGATGCTCAATCCTTCTCCCCTGCCGACCCCCGGCAGCCGATGCTCATTCCCGAACACGGGTCGCCGGCGTGGCATGAGGCAAAGCGACCAGCGCCTCAGCGTCACCAGGCCAGCTCAGCTGGAGTATCTTATTGGAAGAGTGCTCAAAATATAAATAAGATGCAGAAAATGAACCAAGTATTCCTATATTTGTAAGAATTACAGGACACTGGAAAAGTATTTACAATTTTTAGAGCACATTCTGCTCCATGAATGGAACTGGATATTAACCCACGCAATATCCCACCTTCTACAGAGGAGTAAAGATTTTACACTAAAATGGGAAAGTGTTCAATCAGAAAGACTAAGCACTTGGGGAAAGATGTGCAAGGGCAAAATGTCTGCCATCTTCACTGCTTTTGAATGCCAATGCTTGTGAAAAATGAAAACTATGTACCTACCGTAATTGTTGATCTTTCTGTGCATCTTCACCATTCATCACTACTTGATACTATGCCAGAGCTAGGACCCCGCAGGAAGGCTTTCATGGGCGGAGTCTACGTAGGGCTGGCGCCGCCCTCGAGGCAGACGTTTCACGTGGCACTCTAGGGTTGGCACTTATTTACAGTATTTAGTTTTTGTTAACCAGGTAAGTACACTAGACAAACATGCCTATTTCCAGGTACAACCCAGGAGAGTACAGGAAATCAAAGAACATACAGAGTACAATTTGAAGCAAGTAGGGCAGATACACAGATGTCAGGAGAAGCATAAGATACATAGTAAGATATTTAGCTGTTGTCAACTCTGCCCCAGCCCCAGTTCTGACACGCTGGAGAATGTACGGAAGGGAGGGTGGATTGAAGCAAGACAGCCTAAGGGATAAATAAAAGGAAAAGAATAAGCCAAAGTGAGATAAGCGACTGAGGAGACAGGAGACTTAAGAGGAAATTGGGGAGAGGGGGTCCCAATCTCTGAAAGGAGAGGGAGGAGAAAAAGAAATGAGGAAAGGAAAAACAAGAGAGGGGAGAGGTGAGAGATACAGCAGCGCACCCTCAGAAGCATATTGCACAAGCCTTTAAGGGAAGATTCCAGATTGACTAATAGTTCAGCTGCAGGGTAACACATTTAAGTAGCATAGGTATGAAGACCAAACCCCTAGGAAGTGCTGACTGAGGGTATATCTCAAACCCCTCCAAAAATAAGGGAGGGGAAAACAACTTAACAGCCAAATGCAAGTTAATCAGAGGTAGGGTAAAAAATTAAGCCCACTAAGAGAAAAGTGTCCTCTCCACTCCGCGGCTCCCTAAAAAGGGAGAAGACAAGGGGAGATTCCCTCCAATCACTGTAAGGTCCAGAAAATTCACCCCTGTACGTCCCCACCGCCCTCTCCTGCCTACACTCAATGGAGAGGAGAGCGAGGGAAAAGGACAGACACAGGAAAGTGGAGGAGTCCAGAGACTGAGGCCCCAGGGGGAAGGAGGGTGGGATTTAGTGATGAATGGTGAAGATACACAGAAAGATCAACAGTTACGGTAGGTACGTAATTTTCATCTCTTATCTAGGTCAATCTTCCCAATTCATCACTACTTGGGCGAGTACCAAGCCCCCCTTCCCCCCAAAAAAAGGGGGTTCCCTGAGCACCCTAAGGGACTAAGTCGCTTAGCCTCCAGTGGGTGAGAGACTGCAGGAGAGAACCCTTATAGGCAGAGAGGCCTGAGACTGGGATCCCCCAGTTGGGGTAAGCAAGGCACCCCGAAAGCCGCACATCACCCTACGGGTGAGAAGAGGTGGGTTCTCCGGTAGGTGGAGCAAATCACCCTACGCCAGGCCAGGGGTGACAACCTCACTAGGCAAAGCCATGCCGTCCGCTGAAGGCAGATCGCTGTCCCTACCACTCTGGAAGCTACCTCACTGGCATCATAAGATGCCCTTGCTTGGTGCCCTGCCAGCTCCAGGCCCTCCCTGCATGGAGAGAGTAATGGCTTGCCTGGTTTCCTCCAAATCAGGCATAGAGGCTAGAAGCTGTCCTAGGCTGGACCACAAGAACCTGTCATAGGCTGCAAAGTGGGCCTGATGTGCTGCAATTAACAGATTTCTGCCAAGTAGAACACTAGTCTCCCCCGGAAGTCGAAATCCACCAAGTCCGGATCCAGGGGGCGGTAACGGTAAGGGGCACAAGGGCCCAAGGGGGTGTCCTGGGAGGTCAATCCCGAAGGAGGATGAGGCAGAGAAACAGAAGACCCAGGGGGAGCGCAATACTGCAGGTGTAGGTCCCTTGGGGCTGGTACTGTGGAAAAGGGACGTAGCCAGAGCAGGTGACGCTTTCTGAAAGGGAATGGACCAGGCGGGAGCCACTAGGTGGGACGCACTGAATTCACCCAAGGCGGCGCGAGTCACATGCTTGGGATTGCTGACTGGAATCTGGGTAAGATGATGCTCATCTAGCATCTTCACCAGGAAGCGCTGATAGGACACAGACTTGTTGACTGATGGTTCCTCGCCTTCCGAAGAGGATATAGTTGAGCTTCCAGGTTCAGGGTCCGGCTGTACGGGAGTGTGGTGAAACACCTGCTGGTCCAGGGCATGGAGGTAGGTGGGAAAATGTGCAGCAGAGACTCTGAACTGCTACCAAGTGAGAGATCCTCGCAGATTGGGAATATCTGGGGATGGAGACGGGGGACAGGCTCCTGGCAACAGGAGAACTATCTTGGTGAGGGTAGGGGGGCCAACAGGAAACCCTTCCCAAGGAGGGGGATCCAAAGGCCGCTGCAGCTAACAGCCATTCAACCGGGTCGGAACGATCAGCTGTGCTCAAAGATAGAAATCCCCCCCGTGAGGCAACGGGGACCATGCGAGTCCAGAAGGACGGCCCCCCGACCTCAAATGAAAAAGTCCCCCCGGGGGACTCCTTCAGGGAAAGGCGAGGGTCTGCGCTTTGGCTCCTACCAGAACCAGGCTGGGCTCTAGGAAGGGCTTGTTGCACCATACCCTACCTCTCAACCCAGAGTCAGAGAGGGACCTCGTCCTCTTAGCCACCAGCCTAGGCAACTGGCACCTCTGAGCAACCTCTAAGGAGTCCACCCAGGGAACTGTACCCTCCCCCTCCTGGTGCACCCCAGGCTGCTCCAAACTTGGGCTGTCCAAACACACCAAGGAGAGAGATGCCCCAGCTGGGATAACAGTCACGCTAGCGACCTTCGGCTGCACAACAGTAGCCACAGGAACCACCGCTGGCTGGTCAGACCCCCGGACCCTGAGATCCACTGGCGAAAGTAGAGTCCCAGAGGGAGGCCGAGGGGGGCCAAGGTACTGGAAACAGAGGGGTCCAAAGAACCTGGGAGCCATTCTGGATCAGACACAGAAACCGCCTCTGAAGAGGCAGTTTGAGGTCTGGTGCCAGACACCCCGCGCACCCCTCCAATTCCTGGACCCCAAGGTCGGGTATCCTGGGATTAGATGCCAACTCCACCAGGAGGAAGAACGGCCCCACACTTGGCGCAGACACCCACGACACTGGAGTCTCGCGTGGCCCAGCGCTGTGGAGCACCAAACCCAATGTGGCACCACACGCCCAGCCCCGACACCCACCACGGTGCTGTGAGCAGCACCAAACAGGCACGGTTCCAAGCGTGACGTCGCACAACCTCAGCACTACTCGCAGGAGCGACATCAACTGTAGCGCCAACCTCAACCCCAGCACCACAAATGGCACCCACTCCTGCCCCAGCACCGCGCATGGTGCCAGGACTAGAACCAGGCCCAGAAACATCCGGAGTACCCAACTCGATACCTCCAACAACCCCCGTACCACGAGCAGCAGAGAGATCTAGCGGCACGAGAGCAGGCTCAACGCTGACTGCGGCACCGTGAACAGTGCCAGCCCGGTCACAAAGGACCTGACAGAGGGAGCCTTCGCTACCGAAGCAGTGACTGCCAAAGCGGTGCCTCCCGGCTGATCCCAAGGGGACCAGACACGGTCTTCTGCACCACGGAAGAAACCCCCGCTGCGGCAAGGCTAGAAGAGTCGGGGACTCTCCTTCACAAGCTGTATAGGACTGGAGGTGATCCAGAGGAAGGGCAGAGAATCCTGGCCTTGGCCCGTCGACTGACCTCCGAAAGTCTGCGGCGCACGTCCAATTTTCAACACAGTTTTCAACGACAGCGGTCCATGGAGGAACAAATATCGCAGCTATCCATATGTTCGGGGCCGAGGCAGGAGAGAACAGTCATGCTGGTCCATTACGGAGTAGAGATGGCCACAGGGGTACCTACTCATAGGAGGCCATCCCGCCTTAGACATAGTCTTGCCCCCTGGACGGGACATGACCGGACGGAAAAATAAACAGTACTGTACAATGCTTAATAAAAAGGAAAGATCTTGCCAGAGATTTGGAGCAACGTCAAGTAGGTGAGCAAAACTGAGGCAAAGACTACAATAAAACACGATGGACTAGGCCACAGCCTGCAGTCTCGCACGCAGGATCCACGCTTGCCAGGAGAGAAAGAACTGGGGCGGAGTTGACAACGGCCAACTGCCAACCCTTGAGCACCACGTGGAACGTCTGCCTCTAGGGCGGTGCCGGCCCTACGTCAGCTCCACCCATGAAGGGAAAAAAGCCTCCTGCGGGGTCCTAGCTCCGGCACAGTACCCAAGTAGTGATGAATGGTGAAGATTGACACAGGTAAGATCAGGCTTTTGCACATCAGCTTACAGATAAAAATACAAGATTTGAGCCCAACATCACAGGGATCGGTTTACGGTCAAAGGTCTGTAGTCACCCACCACCACATGGACATAATTGAAACTGTGGTATTAACCTTCAAAGACTTACCTTTTCCACATTTCCATAAAGACAGAACAGGTTGAACACTCTATCACAGTTCATCTTTGAAGGCTCTAAACCATATACCATCAGAACAGCACTATCTGCACCAAGGCCATATTCAGGAGGTGGAGGTGGTGGTGGTGGATGGCCATACTGGCCAGGGCCATAGCGTTGTACTGGGCCTCTACGAGCACCCCCAGGTGGAGGAGGTGGTGGTGGAGGAGGACCCATTCGTCTACCTTCATAGTGGGGTGGTGGGGGGCCATACGAATCTTCATGGTAGTGGCCATGGTATCCCCCTTGTGGGCCTAAGAAAAATGGATGCAACATACCAGTCAGTCAACCGTATTCACCAACCAACTCAAGAGTTGGCACAAATTATTCACCAAAATAAGATTTAAACCAATGCAATTACGCCAGAGGAAGAAACAGAGCACAGATGTGTGCCATCTATAAAGAAGCCTCTACTAGAATCTTTTTATACACGACTTAATGTTGGCTACCAGCTTAATCACACCCCCCAGAAGAATACTACACAATGCTAGTCAAGTCTGGCATTACAAACAAAGCACAAATACAGTGAAGTGAAAATGTCATGAGCAGGATAAAGAATACCTGCAACCAGTTCTACCACAAGTATTCCATTCGGTTCACACCCAATCGAGTCAGGAACAATCTTCAACCTTAAGTCCTATCACCTTGTGTCCCCTCTGGTTTCAAACCCAAATGCATGCATCTGGACCCTAAAACAGAACCAAAAAAGCAAGCCCCGCAAAGGCTCATCTGTTGGGTAAAGAGAAATGTGAACCAAATACTAGTAACAGTAATGACAGATCTTTTAGGCAATCTTCTCCAGAGCCACAGAATGTACCGTAAAGCAAGTGGCGTCCAGATTGTTGAAGACTTGAGCTGGGACTTGCCCGCAGCGTTGCCTAGAACATTCATTGTGGTGCTTTTATCAAATATAAGTAAATACAGGTTACTCACCTGTAACAGGAGTTCTAGGAATGGTATATGTTAATCCACAAATACTGGCAGGTTCCTTGCCGCTTTAAATCTTGCCGGAAGGACAAGCTGGCTCCTCCCACCCACGTGGTAAAACTCTCAGCTCCACCCCATGACGCCAGATCTAGCCCGCTGGAAGTCAGGTTGTGCGTCAAAGCCGGGTGGGTTGTGAGGATGAACATATATCATTACTAGAACTCCTGTTACAGGCGAATAACCTGTATTTCTAGGGACATGGATATGTTGTTCAATCCACACTTACTGGCAGACTCCTAGCAGTTCTCCGGGAGGAGGGAGGCAAGGCGCACACCCCCTACTTAGGGAACAAAGACTGGAAAACCGAGGTCCCAAAACCAGCATCCCGGCGTGACTCAAGGTCGATGTGGTAATGGGTAATAAAGGTGTGTGTTGACTTCCAGGTAGCAGCCCTGCAGATTTCCTGGATAGGGACGTCCCTGGAAGCAGCCACCGATGCAGCGGTATGGAGAGTAGAATGAGCTCTTATCCCTTTGGGAGGCTCCATGCCCGCCAACCTACAGCAGACATCTATGCAGGAGGTGACCCACCTGCCTATCGTCCGCTTGGCTTCAGGTCTGCCAGATGCGGCTTCAGCACAGGCGACAAACAGCTGGAGAACCTCTCCCCGCACTTCAGCTGTTCGCTCCTTATAATAAGAGCACACTTCAGAGTATGGAACCTATATTCGGCCTCCGAGGTGTGATTGGGGTAGAACACCGGCAGAGTCAACACCTGGTTAAGGTGAAACTAACACCTCCTTCGGAAGGAATTTCGGGTGGGGCGCAGGACAACCTTGTCCCTGTGGAAGACCAGATAGGGAGACTCGATGGAAAGTGCCTGGAGCGCTCCCATCCTTCCGGCTGACGTGATACCCACCAAGAAGGTGGTCTTCCACGACAGGTGAGAGATGTCACACCTGTGCATCAGTTCAAATGGCTTGCCCATGAGATTAGCCAATACCAGCAGTAGATCCCATGGAGGTGGAGCTTCTTGCGCCAGAGGGGATATGTGATCAAGGCCTCTGAAAAAGTGCCTGACCACCTCCTGCGCCACCGACTGCTTCCCGGCCCGCGCCCAGTAAGCAGAGATGGCTGCCAGGTGCACCTTAAGGGTCGACCGAAGCCCTAGCTGAGAAAGGGACCCCAGGTAGTCCAGAATGCTTGCCAAGGAACATGAGAAAGGGTTCAACCCCTTGCCCTGGCACCAAATGGAGAATCTCTTCCATTTGAAAGCACAGCATTTCCTGATAGACTCCTTTCGGGATGCCTCAACAACGCTGAGGACCTCGTCAGAAAGACCCAAGGCCTGAAACTCTAGCCGCTCAGGAACCAGGCAGTCAGGTGCAGAACCTCCCCTGGTTGACAGAGATCGGGTCCAGGCGGGCTGGGAGCCGCCTCGGTAGCTGAGGAGATCTGGATACTAGAACTGGCAGGGAAAGTCTGGGGCTACCAGAATCACCTGCGCCTTGTCCCTCCTCGCCTTGAGAAACACTTTGTGGATCAAAGGAAATTGGGGGGAAGGCGTAGAAGAGGCCCGGGGTTCACGGCCTCCAGAAGGCATCCCCACGCAGCGAGGCCTGCTGAGGGGAGTGGGCATGAAACAGCCTCAGGTTTGCATTCTCCTTGGAGGCTAACAGGTCCACCTGAGGCATGCCCCAGTGGGAAAAGAGGTCTTGTACTACCTCTGGCAGGAGAGACCACTCGTGAGACGCAGCCCCTATCTGGCTTAGGGTATCAGCCAGAGTGTTGGAGGCTCCTGCAACATGGATGGCTAGGAGATCTGCCCCCAGGCTGCGCAAGAGGGACCAAGTGCAGAGAGCTTCCTTGCACAGGGGCATGGAGCGCGTCCCACCCTGGCGGTTTAGGTAGTACATGGTTGTGGTATTGTCCGTCTGGACCTGGACCACGTGACCCCGTACAAACGGAGTGAAGGTGGTGAGGGCTAGACGGACCGCTCGAAGCTCCAGCAGGTTTGTGTGGCATCGGGACCCCCGAGGGGACCAGAGGCCATGCGCTCTGTGCTTCCCCAGATGGGCACACCAACCCAGAGGCGGTCTATAGAGACAGTCTGCTCGGGGCAGATAAACGGGATGCCCTCCTGCAGAGGAGCTGGAACGATCCACCACTGGAGAGCGTTCCACATCTCCTGGGTCACTGCCACTGGCAGGTCCAAACGACCAGAGCGCTGTGACCACTGGATGGCCAGCCCCCACTGTAGGGGACATATGTGGCGATGGGCAGAACGGACCATGCTGGTGCAGGACGCCATGAGGCCCAGGAGGTGCAGAAAGTCCCGGGCAGGGCACAATTGCCCAACCTGAAATGACTGGGGAAAGGAGGAAATAATTTTGGCCCTGTCCGCCGGGAGCCGTGCTCTGGCTCTAAGAGAGCTGAGCTCTGCCCCAATGAATTGAATCACCTGCTTTGGCACGAGTTCCGACCTGGCCTCAATGAGCAGGCCAATCTGAGAGCAAACCTGGAGGGCCAGATCCCTGGACCACTCCACCTCCAGTCTGGAGGAGGCCGCAATCAGCCAGTCGTCCAGGTAAGGGTACACCTAGACCCTTCGGCGCTGCAGGAATGCTGTCACCACTGCCATGCATTTGGTGAAGACCCTGGGAGCTGGAGAGAGGCCGAAGGGCATGGCCCGGAACTCGTAAAGGGACCACTCTGCTCTGAAGCGGAGGAATCGCTGATGGGACGGACGGATAGGGACGTGAAAGAACGCGTCCTGGAAGTCCAGAGAACAGAACCACACACCTTGTTCCAAGGATGGAATGATCTGAGCCAGAGTGACCATTCTAAAGGTTTGAGACCTTAGGAACCTGTTCGGGTCTAGAATGGGGCGCTAGTCCCTCGTCCGTTTCAGGACTAGGAAATACCTGGACACAAACCCTGGGTCTGGTGGAGGATCCGCCACCTCCCTGATCACCTCCTTCTGGAGGAGCAGGGCTAGGTCGGCTCGACAGGCCGACAAAGGCTGCGGATCCTGTGGGGAGACTGCTCGGAAGGGCGGGGCCTGCTCGAACTCCAGAGGCAGACCCTTTCCTACCACTTCCAACACCCAGCGGTCCGTGGTGATAGCGGGCCAGGTGGAAAGTGGCGGAGCCATCCCCCCACAGGGGGAACCCAGCGGGAGCAATGAGGGTGAGGCGACACCCTTCAACCCGTCACTGGGCAGGCTTGGAGGAGGGACCGGCCGAAGGGCCTCCCGGGCCTTTTCCTCCCGGCTTCTTGCTGGAGGAAGCTGCAGGCTTGGCTTTAGGGTGCCAAGTGCGAGCCTGCTGGCCCCGATGCTGGTGTTGCTGGGCTGGACGTGCCGCAGGGGCAGAAGGGCGAAAGCGCGTATGCTGCTGCTGGCGGCGTTTGTCCTTCTCGATCCTCTAGAGATGGTCTTCCACCCCGGGACTGAAAAAGTCAGTACCCAGGAAGCGGACGTCTGCTAGCTTATGCTGGGTATCCGTCGTGAAGGTGGAGGGTCGTGAAGGTGGAGATCTGCAATGCATGGCCACTGCGGTCACTACTGACTGGGAACAAGAGTCTCCAATATCCAGAGCAGCTTGGAGCTGCTGCCTCGCCACCACCCTTCCCTGATCCTGCTTGACAGTAGTCTGGAGGTCAGCCGGGAGATGAGGGATCACCTCATCCAGGGAGCCCATAAGGGCCTGGGAGAAGTGCGCCATCAGTACGGCCGAACTGGCCTGACGGAGGCCTAGGGAGCATGCAGCGTACACCTTACGCCTGGCATAGTCTAGTTTTTTGGACTCTGTCGGGAGGCTTGTCCACGTCCCTGGTGTTCCCGGAACGACGGAAAACACCATCTGTAACAAGCCCCTCCACAGAGTGGTGCTCCGAAAAACCAGACAGTGAACTGGTTGGGACTCCGTACTTCCTGGCCATCCTGGCTGAAGAACCATGACAAGAAGCCGGCCGCTGCCATAACTCCAAGGCCGAGCCAACAATGGCTTCAGCCACTGGAAAGGCCTCCGTGGGAGAATCCCCTTGGTCCAGTATCTCCGTGAGGGGATACCTGGCCCGCTTGGATATGGGTTCGAGCTGCATTCCAGTACAGTGAGATGAGCTGAAGCAGACCCAGGAACAAGGATGGGCTCTCATCCACTGACTGTCCCCCAGTGGACTCCAGGTCAAGGGGCCTGGAGAACAGGGAAGAGTCGTCAGACTCAGACGGGTCTGCGAACAGCTGCCTAGGGCCTGAGCCACCCTCTACCTGCCAAGGAGGGTCGGGAGTGAGACTGACCAACAACCGATGGGGCAACCCCTGACCCAATTGAGAATCCTTGGTCGGAGCCCCAGATTTAGGTTGTGGAGGCAGGGGTTCCACCACAATAGGTGCCGCAGTTGGTTTCGGCTGAACCGGCGCGGGTTTGGGCTCGACAACGAGGGGTTGTTTCGGCCTTTCAGGCGACAGCCACTTAATGGCCGGGGAAGGTGACGGGGGTCGGCTTGTTCCCGCTCAGAAGGAGCTGCTGCCACATTAAGTCCTCGCAGCGTCGACGCAACTTGCGTCAAAGCCTCTCCTCCAAGGATGAAGACGAGCAGCGCCACTTTCCTCTGTACAGAGGCCGAGAAGAGGTCCGAGAGTCAGTATTTCCGAGGGTGGGTCAGGGAGGGAGCGGGGGAACCCGTTCTTCCCTCGGCTCGGTGAACAACCAGGGACTCCAGCACAGGAGGTGCAGGCAAGTCCTCAGTTTCCACCGGGAAAACCGGTGAAGGGCTGTCTGCTTCTCCAGTCGACAAGCCGTCCACCAACAGGTTGAGAAAAAAAAACCGACCGCGTCAACTGGTGTCTCGGCCGGCTGACCTGACGGGGACACCGTGAAGCCAGTGGCCTTAGCCGTAACCTCGACTGAAGTAGACTGCCGACTGTCTGGGGAAGGGGACCTCTCCCGCGCCCATGAACGCAGATGGTGGGACTTGCCCTTAGAGTCTCTCGGAGGGAGATGTGTCCCGATGGACCCTCACCTTTCGTGGAGAGGGACTGACAAAGCTCCTAAAAAAAAAGCTGTGTAGAAGGAAACCAAGGAGAGCGGGATAAATGCCGCGACCGAGGACGACGAAGATGCAGCCTGGGCCGCCTCCTACTCGAGGGCGATCTGCTGAAGTTGCTCAGCTGAGCCTGCCGCCTGACACCACCCAACAGGCCTCCTCCGACTTCACCAGCGGAATAAGTCTCTTGGGATGCCCAAGTTGGAGTCTGGCAGCACGGTCTTAGAGGACACTGGCCGAGAAGGACTTGCACAAATCGCAGGCCTGCGGATCGTGGTCAAGTCAGAGGCAACAGACGCACGTGGAGTGCAGATCGGTCAGAGACATCTGCCCGCATGGGCACCGCAGAAAACCGGGAGTCTGTTTATCCATCGCAGCCGTGAAGTCTTGTAAACCTCAACATCAGTTCTGGGTTAACCAAAGAGTTTGGATCCAGTCTAAATGCAGAGCGCTAAGGAGGGAACCTGAGCTTCCAAGCGGTAAGGAAGATCTGGCGTCATGGGGCAGAGCTGAGAGTTTTACCACCTGGGTGGGTGGGAGGAGCCAGCTTCAAGACCTTCCAGCAAGATTTAAAGCGGCAAGGAACCTGCCAGTAAGTGTAGATTGAACATATCGATGTCCCTAGAAAAATTTATTTATACAAGGCGCCCTTCCAAAGCTCAGGGCACCTTTCCAAATTTCACATACCTTTAAAATAAACAATAAAAACACTTTATACTTGTATGTTTATAAATGTTACTGAGATCACTAGAGTTCCAACATTTACACTGACAGGAGTGAGGAACCTGTCATTGACTAATCATACAGGAGGCACGGAAGAAAAACTTACCCACCTTAGTAATTATATTTTTTCTAATGGAGTTTTGCTGTATTCTGACAATTGCAATGATTCCCAACCTTTGAACTGCCCCAGAGAACTAAGGGTTAACTTTCCATGCAAAGCATGGAATGCTGAGCTCGACTGAAGTCCGTCTGCACTGTTCTGAACTCAAACTGTCAGATTCTTACGAGCCCAACTAAACTGAAAATTCTACCAGCCAACTGGCTGAAAAGTTTTGGATTCCCAAGGAAGACAAATCAGGAAATCCAAAAACTAAACCCAATGTACTTTAAATAATAAGCACCCAAACAAAAGGGAGGAGTGTGCCAGCAAATACACCCCTGGGGTGCAACACTGAACCTGCCCACCCACTTCCCAAATAAGTTCTGAGAGGGGAGGCAGGGTGGGAGGTCAGAATACAGCAAGACTCCATTAGAAGAAATACAATTACTAAAGTGAGTAATTTTTTCTTCAAACATTAAGTCTTGCTGTATTCTGACAACTGCAGACTACCAAGCATTACCTCCAAGGAAGAGGGACAGAACCTACTTAGGGAATAGGCTCTGAAGTACTGCTGTGCCAACCCAAGCATCATTCCTAGCCTGGCTATACAGGGAGTAATGCTTGGTAAAGGTATGGACTGTCTTCCAGGAGGCTGCTTGACAAATTTCTAGGAGAGGAATATCCCTGGCCCCAGCCAGGGAAGCAGCTGTACCTCTTATGGAATGAGCCCTCAGGCCTGAGGGTGGTTTTTTTTTTTTCCCCAGTTTTCCATAGCAGAATTTTACACAAGACAATCCACCTGGCAACAGATCTTTTGGCGGCAGGTTTGCCCTTTCCCACTTCTCCATAAGTGAGGAACAACTGGAAGGAGCCAAACCCGTGACCCTTGGAACGCTCTATGTAGTAACTAAGGGCTCTTTTGACATCTAAACTGCGTAGCCTCCCCTCTCCTGAGGAAGAATACTCAGTGAAGAAAACAGGGAGAGAGAGAGAGACTGGTTTAAATGGAAGTGAAACTACTTTGGGCAAGAACCTTCTATTGGTTCTAAGGACCACTTTATCCCTATGAAAGGAGATAAAAATCAGGTTCCACTGACAGGGTTTGCAATTCACCGTTACACCTGGCAGAGGTAATGGCTACCAAGAACACAGTTTTCCAAGTCAAGTACTTAAGCTCTGCTGAAGACACAGGCTCAAAGGGGGGGGTTGCATAAGCTGAGCAATGCAAACATTCAATCTTAGGCAGGGTAGGGTCTCTAAAGGGGGGATTGGTGTGAAACAATCCTTTAAAAAAATTTACAGAACACAGGATGGGAAGACAGTGAGGAAGGCTTCCCCACAGACAAATGCAAAAACAGCTGACAAGTGTACCTTAAGAGTAGCTGGTCTGAGGCCTAGGCCATTAAGATGGACCATATAATCCAGAACCTTAGGCAATTCAGCAGTGTCTGGAGAAATAGTCTTAGAACACCAAATGCTGAATCTTTTCCATTTGGAATTATAAGTCTTTCTGGTGGAGGGCTTTCGAGAAGCCTGGAGGATGTCCAGAACCCCTTGGGAAAGATGCAGATCTGCAAATTAATTCTTCAAGAGCCATGCCTTGAGACTGAGGGACTGAAGACTGGGGTGCGAAATCCTTCCCTGAGAGGGTGTCAACAGGTTGTAATTCCTGGGAAGAGACAGGGGAAGATGGACTGCTAGGGACAGCAACAGGTGGTACCAGGGCTGTCTGGCCAAATCTGAAGCAACCAGAATCACCTTGCAAGGCTGAGACCTTATTTAGACTAAAAAACTGAACAGGAGTGGGAAGCGGGGAAAGACACACAGAAACTTCCCTTCCCAATTCAGAATCAGGGCATGCAGGGGGACTGAGCCCAAGACTGGAGGTCTGCAACAAAGTGATTGTCTGGGGCTGCGAAGAGATCCATCTTTGGAGTGCCCCACCTGGAAAAAACCACTTTCAACACCCGAGGGTCCAGGGACCATTCGTGATGGCACTGAGAAATCCTGCTCAGTGCATCTGCTAGTACATTGTCCTTGCCTGGAAGGTGAACTGCTACAAGAGAGGCTTGAAGGGAATAAGCCAGGGACCACACCTTCATGGCTTCTGTGCACAAGGCCATGGACCAAGTGCCTCCTTGCTTGATGTACCACATGATGGTAGTGCTGCCTGTTCCGACCTGAATCGCCTTGTTCTGAACTGAGAGCACTTAGAGCTAGGAAAACTGCCCTGAGCTCTAAAAGATTGATGTGTAGAAGGGATTCTTGGGGAAGGGACACCAGGTGGGCTCCCCAGCCCAGAAGAGAAGCATCCGTGGTAAGGACCACCGAACAAGGCTAAGCAACAAAAGGAACACCTTGCCTTAAATTGTCCTGATCCTGCCACCACTGGAGGGCCTAGATCAAGGTCGGCGTCATTGGAATCAGTTTGGTAAGAGGGAGTCCTTTCTCTGAGACCAGTAAGCTCTCAGGTGGAACTGAATATCCCTCATCTGGAATCTTGCCCCTTGGACCGCTGCTGTTGGAAGCTGCCCTGTGGCCCAAGAGCTGGAGGAAATGCCTTGCTGGCAGAGATACCTGAAGGCTGAAGGAAGAAGCTAGTTCCATAAGAGCCCGAGCCCTTGCCCTTTCTAGAGGAAGAAAGGCTCTTGCTGAGTGTGTCCAGTTCTGCCCCTATAAAGGTAAGGAGCTGGACTGGTTAAAGAACTGACTTGGGAAGGTTAAGAAATTCTAGGGAAGTGAGCACTTGCTGGGTCATTTGCAGCTAAGACTTGACTTGGTCTGGAGACTGACCCATTATTAGCCAATCATCCAGATAAGGAAAAATGGAAATCTTTCGCCTTCTTAGAAAGGCAACTACTACTGCCAGGCACTTTGTGAAAATCCTTGGAGCTGAGGTTAGGCCAAAGGACACTGCTCTGAACTGACAGTGGCCTGAGGGCAACTCGAACCTGAGGTACTTTATGGGAGCACCTGACGGGAATGTGAAAATAGGAATCTGAGGTCCAGGGAGGCTAGCCAGTCCCCTTGGCTTAGAGAGGGAAGGATTATTCCCAGAGTCATCATCTTGAACGTTGGTTTTAAAAGATGTTTGTTCAGATATCTGAGGTCTAGGATGGGACACCACTCCCCTGTCTTTTTGGGGGTCAGGAAGTACCTGGAGTACAGCCCTTTGCCCCAGTGTAGGTACTCTCTATAGCTCTTAAGGCTAGGAGAGAAGAAACCTCTGCCTCTAGGGCAAGGGTTTCCCGAAAGATTTGCAGGTGGAAAAGATCTGACTCATCTTTGGAAATATTTTGAAGCACAGAACCAGTCCCTGGCTTACTACTTCCAGGACCCACTTGTCAGATGTAATAGACATCCAGTCCTGGACAAAGTAAGCCGGCCTGCCCCCTACTGGAATAGGAGAGTCGACCCAAGCAGACCCATCAGGGTGTCTGCTTGGCAGAGGCTTTAGGCTGAGGGGTGGATGCAGGGCTGCTCATCCCCCTTCTACCTCTCTGATGAACACCCTCTGTGAAAAGGAAGAGGAGGCCTGTGCTTGGTAAAAAGGCCTTTGAAAAGGCCTGCCCCTAGACTGCTGCCTTTCCTTGGCCTGAGCACTCCTGTAAATGGTCCTGTAATCGTCCATTTTCTTTATGTAATTCTCTGTCTGCTCCCCAAACAGAATTACCCACTGCAGGAAAATCCACAGCCTTAGCCTGGGTGTCCTGAGAGGCTAGTGCATCTGAGCCAAGCCATCCTCCAAAGACCCACAGATGTAGCCATGACTCTTGATGAGACCATTAGAGTCCACAGCAGCATGAAATTGCACTTTAGATGCCTCAATCCCATCTGCAGCCACCGCTTCCAGCTCCTTGGCTAGCTGGCAGGAGGCCTGTTTAGCCAGTGCCAGTACAGTGTCACCTGGACTTCTGGTACCTGGCTGTACAGGCCATGTAATTCGCCTGCCTGAGTCCCAAAGATGCCATGTACTGTTTCTTTGCCATGGCATCAATCTTCCTGGAGTCCTTGGTGTGTGTGTGTGTGTGTGTGTGTGTGTGTGTGTGAAGCCAAGGGAATATTTGCCTTGTCACAGGCAGCAGCCTGCACTACCCCAACATGGCTGCACTGCTGATATCAGTGTCAGCCTGAGAGTGTATACCTCGTGTCCATTCTTTTATCCACAGGAGGTATAGTGTTAGGAGACTAAGATTTTGTGTGTCCATTTCCCAAAAGATTTATGGAGGGGAATAGACAGTCTCCTGGACTCTGGGATCTCCATCTCTACATAATCAGGCTGCTCTTGATCTTCCACAGCCTCCTCCATAGAAAGCTGGAGGGTTTCATCCACTTTCCTGTAGACCTTCACTTACATCGTAATCCTCAAATTCCCATTCCTCTTCAAACTCCGGTTCATAAAATTCTTCAACAGTATACTCTTGAACCGGGGGAACCAACCGAACCGAACCCCTGCCAGAAGGAGTCGGATGGAGCGATTCCACAATCTGAATCGCCCTGCGATCTCTTTGGTGATCAGAACGTGAACCTCTGGATCTGAACCGGTCGATTTATCTTTGCGCTTTCTTTTTGTCAGAACCGATCTCTCAAAATCCCCCCCCCCCCGCACTCCTCCTGGTTCGGTTGAAACTGAACTGGGCTGGCCATCCAGGTCAGTGGACTTCTCAGCCTCCTTTTCCCTCAGTCTACCTAATCTCTTATCAAGAGTAGATTTGGGAAAATGTTTACATATTTGGCAGTCTGAATCGAGGTAGTCAAACTCCAGACAATAAACACGTGGTGTGTGGATTGGCCTTGGCAAAGACCTCCCCAAACTCACTGCAGTGTTGAAACCCAGTGGGCCCTGTTTTTTTCCTTGGGTTTCTCAGACATGGCCAACCTAACCAAACTTACCCTTTTTTGGCAACCACCAGGCAAGACTCCCTTATCGGTTCCTAACAGTGTCACGGGTATTGGTAAAAAAAAAAAAAAACCCATAACACTTTTTTTTTTTTTTAGAACCAGTAAGAACCGGTAACCACACACTAAACATAGCAAAATTCACAATCAAATGGTCGGTTCAGCCAAACTGACCACACTTACCAGTTCCACAAAAATACAGAACAATTCCTATCTAGTACTCACAGCACCAGACACGGACTGAACAGACTATGCGGACACTTTTCGGTTTAAGCCGACGAAAAACTGAAAACTAACAGACTTCGAACTGAGCTGAAGGAGAAATCTCCGGAGTGACCGTTCAGTGAAGCAGAGTAAAGAATCTGACGGTTCGAGTTCAAAACACTCCAGACAGACTTCAACCGAGCTAGAGCTCAACGTTCCATGCCCTGCATGGAAAGTTAACCCATAGTTCTCCAGGGCAGTTCAAAGGTTGGGAATCACTGCAATTGTCAGAATACAGCAAGACTTCATGTTTGAAAACAAATCCAGAGATTGTACACTAAGTAGTGCAACTGAACAAACTACAGTCAACTGCAGGAATACAAAAGTTCTTGCTTGGGGAATGGAGAGAAGTTGTGCAACAAGCCAGAACATCTGTATTGTTGCGTCTAATAAAGAACTCTTAGAAACCTCTAGAGAGTCCCATACACTGGAGGATTACGGAGCAGTACAGCATCCAATAAATTAAGGCTTGGGACAGAGCCTCATAAGACATCAGGCCCCAAAAGCACAACCAGGCAAAAGACTGATTGTTACTGAACATATGGATCTCACTCCAAGCAGCGGCAGAGCACATTTTGGATGCAGAGACCCGACATAAGCCAAGGAGGCCACCACACCTACAGCCACAGAGAAAAAACGGCATACTTTACTAAATACGATTATAAAATGGGCAAGAGAAAATACTGTGCGCGATTGGTGTAATTCAGTCACATGAATGTTTTTATTTATTGAAATGTTTTACCAGGAGGGCACACTGAACAAGTTGCTCGTTTCAAGGTGCGACTTGGGGGAGGGGTTACATAGGGTTGTGAAAGATGATCAGTTACAATAGTTTGTTGGTAGTACAAACAATACACAAGGGGGCATGCCTCAGACAGCTAGTATTGGAACCCACTCGGGAGGGAGCAATCTTAGACCTGGTACTCTCAAATGGGGATGGAGAAAGAATCTCAGATTTAGAAGTGGGTAGCCATCTGGGAACAAGCGACCACTAAACAGTGTGGTTCACGATAAACACAGCCATACAATCAAGCCATACAAAAGTAAGAGTACTGGACTTTAGGACGGCTGACTTTGGGAAAATGAGAGTGCCCCTCAGAAAAGCACTAGCAAACAGGCAAGAAAGAGGGGTGGAGGAACAATGGGGAGTGATCAAAACAGCCATCACAGAAGCAACAAGCCTTTGTGTAAAACAAATCAATAAAACACAACGAATGAAAAAAACGTTATGGTTCTCAAAAGAGGTGGCAGGGAAGGTTAAGGAGAAAAGGACAGCATTCAGGAAATAAGGAAAAACAGAAGGAGCAGGACAGAGAACTTTATCAGTTAAAGCAGAAAGAGGCTGGGAAGGCAGTCAGAATAGCAAAGGCCCAAACAGAGAAAAGGATATCCCCCTTCTTAACAGAATTGGCTAAGACCTTTTACAGGTACATTAGGGAGCGAAGAAAGACCAAAGGAGGGATACTGAAGCTTAATAAAGGGAGGAATGTGGGTAGAGGGTGACAGTGAAAAAGCAGGGATACTGAACGAATATTTCTGCTCAGTATTCACAAAGGAAGAGGAGGGGGAGTTACCTAAACCAAACAAGAGAAACACTCTGAAGACGGGGCTCGATAACAGTCCATTTACAGAAGAAAGGGTTCTGAAAGAACTAATAAAATTGAAGGTGGACAAAGCAATGGGGCCTGATGGGGTTCACTCAAGAATTCTAAAAGAACTAAGGGTAGAACTAGTGACACCGCTGACTACTCTCTTTAACAAATCATGGGAGGATGGGGTGGTACCCGAGGACTGGAGGAGGGCAGATGTGATTCCTCTTCACAAAAGTGGGAGCAAGACAGAGGCAGGAAACTACAGACCAGTTAGTTTGACCTCAGTGGTAGGGAAAATGATGGAATCACTTCTGAAGGAAAGAATTGTTGAGTACCTAGAGGCCAGTGGGGCACAGGACCCAAGGCAGCATGGATTCACGATGGGAAGGTGGGTGTCAGGCGACTAATAGATGTTGACTGGGTTACCAAGTAGTAGACCAGGGAGGGCTGTGGACATGGCCTACCTAGATTTTAGCAAGGCATTTGATACAGTCCCACACAAAGATTAATACACAAGATAGCCAGCCTTGGAGTGGGTCCCAAGGTGGTAGCCTGGATAAAAATTGGCTGAACAACAGGACTCAAGGGTAGTAGTAAATGGAGTACACAGTGACGAAAGGAGGGTTACTAGCGGGGTACCGCAGGGTTCAGTACTGGGACCGGTCCTTTTTAATGTCTTTAAAAATGACATTGCAGAGGAACTGGAAGGAAAAGTATGTCTTTTTGCAGATGACACAAAGATCTGCAACAGGGTTGATACACAAGATGGAGTGGAAAGCATGAGAAGGGACTTGGCAAGGTTGGAGGAATGGTCAAATGTATGGCAGCTCGGATTCAGTGCCAAGAAGAAGTGCAAGGTAATGCACATGGGGAACAAAAACCCTGGGGAAGCGTACACAATGGGGGGTGAGATACTGACAACAGTAAAAATAGAAAGGGACCTGGGGGTAATTATATCAGATGACCTAAAGGTGGGCAAGCAATGTGAGAAGGCAGTAAGGAAGGCTGGGGAGATACTGGGATGTATAGGAAGAGGCATCAATAGTAGAACACAGGAAGTTGTTATCCCTCTGTACAGACAGTTGGTGAGACCCCATCTGGAGTACTGTGTGCAGTTCTGGAGACCCCATCTCCGCAAAGACACAGACAGAGTGGAGGCTGTCCAGAGGAGGGCAACCAAAATGGTGCAGGGTCTGCACCAGAAGACATATGAAGAAAGACTAAAGGAGCTTAATATGTATACCCTTGAGGAAAGAAGGGAGAGAGGAACATGATAGAAACTTTCAAGTACCTCAGGAATTAAAGTCCAAGAGGTAGCACCTTCCAGAAAAAAGATGTGCAAGAACAAGGGGGCACAATTTGAAGATAGAAAGGGGATGGCTCAGCGGTAATGTGAGGAAGTATTTTTTCACTAAGAGGGTTGTGGATGCATGGAACAGCCTCCCTGAAGAGGTCGTGGGGTCAAGAACAGTGGGGGACTTCAAGAATGCATGGGACAGGCATAGGGCAGTCCTAGTGGGGGGTAGGAGGAATTAAGCTGTTGGTTAACTAGGATCTGCAGCTTATCTGTTAGGTAGGAAAATGGGCAGACTAGGTGGGCCAAGCGGTCCTTATCTGCCGTCAAATTCTATGTTTCTATAAGATTGTGCAACAGTTGGAACACAAGGTATTGTACAACAAACAATGGAACAGTGGGTAAATTACAATACATGTCCAAAATCATGCAACAAATTGTACAAACCACTAATAATGCTATAGAACCAATTATAATGCATGAGTGTACCAGGAGCAGGCTCGAGGTATTACACAAGTGCTGTTGGAGTAATAAGGATGGGGTTAGGTTGTGCACACTGGTGACCTAGAAGGGCAGAGGGGGAGAGAAGAGGCAATAACCGAATAAGAGAAGGGGTAGCCATTTCCCAGATTTCCCCCTTCAGGATGTTGAGAACCCCGCTTGTGGGGTGGGGTTGTTCATGGTAGGAATGCAGAAACTGGGGACAGGTACCAAGGTGGGTTAAAGCAGGAACAGCTGAGGGAAAGGTAACTGTGTAGGGTAGAAGCAAGGGAGTAGTTGGAGGAGTGTCGTATTTCAGGGGGTAGGGAATTCCAGATTTTAGGGAAACTATGGTCGAAACCAGTCTGACCGATGAGGATGGAGTGGCAAGGGACCATCAAGGTGCAGGCATCATTTGATCTGACTGAGTGTGTGTGTGTGTGGGGGGGGGGGAGGGAGGTTGAGTGGACAGGATGTGAGATAGGGAGCACCCCCCCCCCAAAAAAAAAACAGAATTTGGAGGTTAGTTTGGCCCAGTGAGATGCGTCAGGTAGTGGGAAGAAGGTTAGAGAGCGATAGACCACAGTGGTGGGAAGGGATGTCTATAGCAAAGCAGAATGTGGTTATCCCAGCACAGGTCAGAATCAACTTTCTGAACCTCATTACTTGATTCTAAAATAAAATTAGGGAAGCCATTTTATAATTGCAATAAGGCATTCAATGGTGTGCGTACACGAGTGATAACAGCATTTCCTGAGGTATGCAGTTATCCCATAACGTACACTGTCATGCCTTACTGCTTCAATATACTCCAAAGTGGCCTCAACACCCCTAATGGCAAAGCCTTCATCTACGTGAGGAAGCCCGGTCATCTGGCAGCATAGTGAAATACATGAGAATATCCATTTGGTGAAAACACTGCAGAGGTACCAGTTCGAGCAACGGATACAAGAAAAAATTATATGGTACTGATGTTCCATCCATCGAGGCCGTGAAGGACATCTTGCATTTCTAAGACATTTATGTACAGTGTGCTCTCCATTGTGGGCCTCAGACACAGGGTATGTGGACCCAAATGTGTGCCCCAGCCCACCCAAGGCATCTGTTAAAATCTGGTGAGGGATGGGGGAATCAGGAAAGGAACTCCTTGTAACAGGTTGCTGGGTTCCATCCACAACTTGCGCCCTTTGTAGACAGGAAAGGTTACTCGAATCCTCTGTTCTAGATGGTCTGACAGCTGGTCCCACTGAAACAAGACTTGACGGCAGATAAGGACCGCTTGGACCACCTAGTCTGCCCATTTCCCTACCTACTGGATAAGCTGCAGATCGTAGTTAACCAGCCTATTTCTTCCTATCCCAACCCCCAAGAATTGCCTTATGTCTGTCCCATGCATTCTTGAATTCACCCAGTTTTAGACCCCACAAACCCCTGTGGAATGTGGTTCCATGTGTCCACCACCCTCTGAAAAAAGTAATTCCTCACACTGCCCCCTGAGCCACCCCCATCTTCAAATTGTGTCCCCTTCTCGCACATCTTTCTTAAAGATGCTACCTCTTGGACTGTTTATTCCACTGACGTACTTAAATTCCTCTCACATCCCTCTCCCTCCTTTCCTCAAAGGTATACATATTAAGCTCTGTCAGTCTCTCCTCTTATGGCTTCTCTTGCAGACCCTGCACCACTTTAGATGCCCTCCTCTGGACTGCCTCCATCATGTCTATGTCCTTGCGGAGACGGGGTCTCAAGAACTGAACGCAGTACTCCAGATGGGGTCTTGCCAACTGTCTGTACAGAGAGATAACTTCCCGTTTTCTGCTGGTGATGCCTCTCCCTATATATCCCAGTATCCCCCCAGCCTTCCCTATAGACTTCTCACATTGCTTGCCAACCTTAATGTCATCTGATATCCCCCAAGTGCCTTTCCTTTTTTTTTTTTTTTTTTTTTTTAAACCATCTTCTCCCACCCCCAAAATTGTGTACTCTTCCCCTGGGTTTTTGTTTCCCAGGTGCATTACTCTGCACTTAATCCAAGCTGCCACACTTCTGACCATTCCTCCAACCTTGCCAAGTCCCTTCTCATCCTTTCCACCCCCTCCCTCTTGTTTATCACCCTGTTGCAGATCTGTGTCATCTGCAAAGAGGCATACTTTTCCTTCCAGCCCTTCTGCAATGTCACTTAAAGACATTAAAAAAGGACTGGACCTAGTACTGAACCCTGCGGTACCCCACTAGTAGCCCCTCTTCTTCAGAGTGGACTCCAGTTACTATTACCTTGTGTCCTGTTGTCCAGCCAATGTTTTACTCAGGCTACCACCCTGGGACCTGCTCCCAAGCTAGCCAATTTGCTTATTGATCTTGTGTGTGGGACTGTCAAATGCCTTGCTACAGTCTAGGCAGGCCATGTCCACAGCCCCTCCCTGGTCTACTTCTTTGATCACCCAGTCAAAGAAAAAAGATTAGATGTGTCAGACATGGCCTTCCCACCGAATCCATGCTGCCTTGGGTTCTGTGCCCCACTAGCCTCTAGGTACTCAATTCTTTCCTTCAGAAGCGATTCCATCATTTTCCCTACCAAAGAGGTCAAACTGACAGGTCTGTAGTTTCCTGCCTCTGTCTTGCTCCCAATTCTGTGAAGGGGAAATCACATCCACCCTCCTCCCCCCGTCCTCTGGTACCACACCATCCTCCCACGATTTGTTAAAAAAGGTAGTCAGTGGTGTCACTAGTTCTCCCTTTAATTTTTAGAATTCTGGGGTGAATCTCGTAAGGCCCCATTGCTTTGTCCACCTTCAGGAGTTTTCAGAACCCCCTCTTCTGTGAAAGGACTGGGATCGACCCCCTATCCAGAGTGATTCTGTTAACTGGATTAGATACCTCTCCCTCTTGTGAATACTGAAGTATTCATTCAGTATCCCAGCTTTTCCACTGTCCCCATCTGCCCATCCACTGTCCATTCTATTCAGCCTTACTATTTATCCCTTAGTCTTTCTAAGCTCCCTAATGTACCTATAAAAGGTTTTATACACACCTTAAGAGTTAGCCATTTTTTCCCTTAGTCTGGGCCTTTGCTATTCTGACCGCTTTACCTGCTTCCTTCTGCTTTAACTGGTACAGTTCTGTCCTGCTCCTGTGTTGAGGGTTCTCAGAAGGATCCTCCTGTGCAGTCTGGCCAGAGGTTCTGCGACTATGGACTCAGACCCAGGAGGCAAAAGTCCTGGCTGTAACATGCTGGCTGTTGTGCCCATTTGGGCCTGTTCACTCAAGATGTCTGGCCCGGTCCAGAGGCAGGAAGGCTGAGCCTTGGCCTGTGTCCAGGATTGCTCCTATGTAATGCAGGCACTAAAAAAAAATGTCAAGACAAACTTTGGTACATAGACAGTAACCCCTGGGACATTGAACACCTGCCTTGTTTGAGCTAGGGTGTGCAGCAGCTGCTCCCTGCAGTGGGCTTTCAAGTAGTCAGTCAAAGTACGGAAATACATAGACACCTCTGCAAAAGGCTGCTGCTGCCACTGCCTCAGACCCTGCAGTACACAGGGGACAAGCCAAAGGGCAATTCTCTGAACTGACTGTTCCCCCTGAAACGGGAACCTCAGACATTTTTTGTAAGATCTGTGAATTCTGATATGAAAGTAGGCATCCACGTCAAGGAAACTGATCCCATCCCTGCTTGTAACAGTGAAAGCAGACCCTGTAGGGTGACCATTTTTGAAATTTTTGTACTCTAAAAAAAAAAAAACAAGTTCAGGTCTCAGATGTAGACTAGGCCGCAGGTCTCCTGCCCATTTTGGAATTAGGAAGTACAGAAAATACAGGTTACTCACCTGTAACAGGAGTTCTAGGAGTGGAATATGTTCATTCACTTACTGGCAGGTTCCTTGCTGCTTTAAATCTTGCCAGAAAGTATTCAAGCTGGCTCCTCCCACCCACCCGGGTGGTAAAACTCTGCTCTGCCCCATGACGCCAGCTCTAGCCCACTGGAAGCCAGGTTGTGCGTCGAAGCCGGGGAGGTGGGGTGGGTTGTGTGGATGAACATACACCATTCAAAGAAAGTACAGTTGCGTGAGAACTTACCACAACAGTAGATCTTCGAGACAGGCTCTTGCAGTAGGTAATTACATATAGGACTGATGCCGGTTGGCAGCAGGACCCCACGGAAAAATTTCTAGCTAGCAGTCCCTGGCGAGGGACCGCCCCCACGTCAGGTGACCGGCGTCATGAGACGTCAGTATAAAGGGGCGGTCCCGGACGCGAGTGTAACAGATGTTTCCATTCCTGGAAAAAGAGCTGAAAAATCCTAGGGGGACGGAGGGCGGGAAGGTATTACCTACTGCAAGAGCCTCTCTCGAAGATCTACTGTTACAGTAAGTTCTGACGTTAACTGTACTACCTTACTTCGAGAGGGCTCTTCCAGTAGGTAAATACATATAGGACTGAATCCCAAGCAGTATGGAACAAATAAAAGGCACCGGGAGGAGGAAACTACTCCTGAAAGTAGCAGTAGCCTTGCAGGCCTCAAGACAAGAGGCCTTGCAAAACAGCTAGCCCGAAGCCTGCTCTCCGGCGAGAGGCAATGTCCAAACTGTGATGTTTAGTAAAGGTATGGACAGAAGTCCAGGTGGCGGCAGCACATGTGTCTGCCGCAGACATTCTTGAAACAAGCCGCAGAGGCCGCTACACCACGAGTGGAGTGACCTCTGACTTGACCCAGAAGGGTCTTGTACTTGTCAACAAAAAGTGATGCAATGAGCCAACCACTTCGACAGGCATTGCTTGGAAACAGCACTGCCTTCCCTTTTGTGAGAAAAAGAGACGAACAACTGGTCAGTTTTTCTGAGATCCTTTGTCCTATCGGTGTAGTATCTCAGAATCCGGTGAACATCCATGGTATGGAGTAAATATTCTCCCTGGTTGGAGTACTGTGTGAAAAAGGCAGGTAACTCTATAGACTGATTTAAGGTGGACTCTGCTACCACTTTAGGTAGAAACTTAGGGTTCGTGCGAAGAGCCACTCGTTCTTTGTGAAAGATCAAATAGGGGATTTTACACATAAGGGCCTGGAGCTTGGAAATTCTTTGAGCGGAAGAGAGTCTTCCACGAAAGAAACTTCAGATCTGTGGATGCCGCAGGTTCGAAGGGAGGAAGGGTAAGTTTCGAGAACAAAGTTCAAGTCCCAAAGGGGAGCAGGAGTCCTGACGGGGGGCCTCAGATGAAGGACCCCTCTAAGAAAAGTCTTGGACACCTCTAACTGGGCAAAGGCTTCATCAACGAAAGGAACATGGTACGCTGAAATAGCGGCCATGTGCACTTTCAAGGAGGAATGACTGAGACCCAGGTCGTAGAGATGACGTAAATATTCAAGCAGAACAGTCACTGAACAGGAGAAAAGCTCCACAATCCTAGAAGTGGCCCAAATAGAAAATCTCTTCCATTTCATGGCATAAGTAGACCTAGTGGAGGGTTTTCTAGCCTCCACCAGAATCTCGGCCACCTTTGGAGAGACACCAAAGCGAGACTGAGCTAGGTCTGCAGGAGCCATGCATGAAGTTGTAGGGACTTGAGGCCCAGATGGACCAGGGTCCCCCTGATCCTGGGTCAGCAAACCTCGAGATAAAGAGGAGGAACCTCCGAGTATTGTTATAGAAGAGAGAACCAGATTTGCCTGGGCCAGAAATGAGCGATCAGAATCATTCTTGCTCCTTCTGTTAGTTTCTGCAATACACGAGGGACCAGAGGAATTGGGGGAAAAGCATAGACGAATCTGCCCTTCCAGTTTAAAGACAGAGCGTCGCTCCAGAAAGCGCCTCGCTCTGGAACGAGCGAGCAAAAGGTGGGAAGTTTTGCATTTTGGAAGGAGGCGAACAGGTCTACCTGTGGAGTCCCCCAAAGCTGGAAGATGTCTTCTAGCACCTTTTGGTCCAATTCCCCACTCGTGTGGCAGGGCAGAGGAGCGGCTTAGCTTGTCTGCCAGGGTATTGTCGACTCCTGGAACATGAATCACAGTGAGGTGAAGCTTGTGAAGAGTTGCCCAGTCCCAAACCCTCATTGCTTCCCTGCATAGAGGGTAGGATAGAGTCCCTCCCTGCTTGCTGATATACCACACCACGCTCACGTCGTCCGTCTGGACGGCTTGGTGACTGGGAAGAATGTATTGAAGGGCTTGGAGAGCATATAGTACTGCTCGAAGCTCGAGCACATTGATGTGGAGAGGTAGTTCCAATCTGGACCATAAGCCCTGGGTTCGGTGAGGACCCAGATGGGCTCCCCCAACCTTCACCTGATGCGTCTGTGGTCAGAGTCTTGGGGGATGACAGAAGGGGACCCTCCGAAACAGGTTCTCTTGAACCATCCACCACTGCAAGTCTCGTGCCATCGGCGAGGAGATCAGAACTAGATCTAGGTAGTCTACAAGTTGATCCCACTGTGAGATCCTCATGTGGAGCCGAGCGCGGGGAACTGTCGGGATGGTGGCCGCCATAAGCCCCAAGAGACTGAGAACCAACCTCGCCAGAACCTTCCTGCGTTCTGATAGCAGGGAAATCTGTGACTGAAGAGAGGCTGCCCTGTCCGGAGGCAGGAAGGCCTTGCTCACCATCGTATCAAGGATAGCCCCGATAAACTGTAGTCTCTGGGAGGGATCCAGATGAGACTTGGAATGGTTGATGGTAATACCCAGGCAAGTGAAAACCTGCTGGGTGAGGGAGAGAAAATGCAGGAGCTCCTCCCTGGACGAGGACGCCAGGAGCCAGTCTAGGTAAGGGAACACCTGAACCCCATAGTATGCAGGTGGGCCGCTACCACAGCCAGGCATTTGGTAAAAACTCGGGGTGCCGAGGAAAGACCAAACGGGAGTGCCTGGAACTGGTAATGGTCCCCCTGGAAAGCAATCCCAAGGCACTTGCTATGAGGGGCGAATGGGGATGTGCAGATATGCATCCTGCATATCCAGCGCACAGAGCCACTGACCCGGCCGAAGAAGGGGCAGAAGGGCCTGTAGGGAGAGCATCCTAAACCTTTTGTATTCCATGTAAAGGTTCAAAGAGCTGAGATCGAGAATGGGTTAGAGATCTCCAGTCTTCTTTGGGACCAGGAAGAAATGAGAATAGTAAGCTGTCCCTTGAAGGTGAGGGGGAACGGGTTCTTTGGCCTCGTTCGTGAGAAGGGCAGAGATTTCTTTCCGGACCAAAGGAAGATGGTCCCTTGCATAGGACAACTTCAGAGGGGTGGGGTGGTTTCTGTAGAAACTCCATAGAGTGCCCTTCCGCTATAATCTGAAGCACCCATGAATCCGTTATCCTCTCCCAACCGGATCTACGGTTCCTCCGGTGTGTCCAGAAGGCGGGGAGAGGAATCAGGTGGTGTGGGGCAGCGCCACAGCTGGGGCACCTGCTTTTTTGGGCGGGGGGCCTGGCAACTGCAGGGGCCTGACATTTAGTGGCCCGCCTTCCTTGGGGTTTCGATTGCGGCCGACTGCGTCTGCGAAAAGGACGGCGCTGTGGGGGATGGGAACGGTACATGAAATCCACAGATTTCAGAGCCGTCCCTTTCTCCTTCAAGTCGGTGATGATGTCCTTGACATCACCGCCGAAAGGCACCGAACCCCTGAAAGGTGCTTCCTGGATCGCTGACTGCACCTCCGGGACCAAACCTGACACGCGGAGCCAGGCATGACGCCGAAGACTTACGGCGAAAGCAGAGCTCCGCCCGGCAGTGTCCACTGCATCGTATGTCGTCTGCAGAATGCGACGACTGGTTGAACGAGCAGAACGGACTAAGTCAGCTAACTCCTGCTTGACTTGAGAGTCAGGTAAGGAGTCAATCTTGGATTCCGCCTGGGTAAGGATGGCCTTCTGGTAATCCCCCATATGAGCAACATAATTCAGGGCCCGAATTCCCAGTGTGGAAGAGGCATATATCTTTCTTCCATACTGGTCCAGCAGGCGAGATTCCTTATCCGGAGAAGATGAGCTTAGATGTTTGGGATGTGCTGACCGGCCGTGAGCGGCGCTAATCACGACCGAATCTGCACGAGGGTGAGAGTCCAAGAAATCTACACTCTCAGGAGCCTGGTATATCCTGTTAGACTTCCTAGGAAGTGGGGCTAAAGCAGACGGTTGTTTCCAAATAGTGGAAACAAGGTGGGCGTGAGGCTCGATCCAAGGTGGCACGAAAGTAGGAGCCGTCAGGGGCAGGTCCAGATGTTAGACGAGTTTGACCCGCTGAGGATCTGGTTCCAATGAGCGCCACTGATGAACTTCCTGGATTTCTCTGAGCAACTCCGTGAAGGAAGGGTCCTCCGGAGGAGACTTCGGAGGAGTCCTCGGCCGGGGCTTGGACGGAGAGCGAGGCTCGTCGTCTCTCTGAGCATCCGTCGGAAGAATCCGAGAGCGAAGAAGAATCAGAAGCAGATTAAGACTCCCTAACCCGGCTAGGGGGAGGAACGGGTTCCTTAGGGGGGGAATCCCTGGACTCGTGTCCTGCCCTTCGGGATCCAGAGGGAAGGGCTCTGGAGTCCAGAGGCAGTGTGCTGTCTCGGGCGCACGGGGGCGGCATTGTCGCCGTAAGGCGGCTCTCTACTTCCTTGGTGAGCTGAGCCTTGGCCTCAGCCCACCAGGAAGCTAGAGTCTCCTGCAGATCCACCGGCGGCCGAGGGGGCAGTGGAGGAGGAGGGGGATAAGAATACGGGTTGTATCCGTAAGGAGAGTATCCTAAGCCCGGCTGCAGAAAAACCAGTGCCGGGTATTGAGGCGTCAGGTACTGCGGCAGAGGGACCGGCATCGGGTACTGCGGCGCTGGATACTGCGGTCCCGAGTAAGACGGCGTCTGATAGGATGGCAGGTACCCGAGCGCCGGAGGAGTTGCTGGAGCAGGCGGCCAGAAAGGTGGCCCCACGGGCGGGTCAACAGTGAGAGGCGGGGGCAGGCGGCGGAAGGGAATATCCCCACGGCGTCGATCCAGTTCCCTAGGAGGAGGATCTGGCGGTGGAATATCCCCCATCGCCCGAGGATGGGGATCCCTGAGGTCAGGCTGGGGTGCCTCGGGCTCCCTGGATGGCAGCGAGGGAACCGGAGTGCAAGGGGCTGGAGGTCCGTCGTGAGTTCCGTCGCACCTCGGCGAGCGACGTCGTCTTCTGAGGTCCCTCGTCAGGGCGGGCAGCCCGGTCCTAGGGCGAGGTCGTGCACCGCCCTGAAAAGGGTCGGCATCTTATCGACCTTCTCCGGCCGGACGTCAGAGGAGCAGGCGTCCTGACTTGTCAGAGTCACCTGCACCAGTAGGCGAAAGCCTCTGGGCAGAACTGGGGCGGAGGCCTCCTTTGCCGGGCGCCCGCAGGCCCGAGCCTTGGAAGCTGCGGAGGGGATGTTACCTGGAGCTGCGACTCCGGCCGGGTCGCGGGCGAAAGGCCTTCTCAGTGCCTCTCCTTGTCCTGCTTTTTGATGCTTTTTGAAAAGTAGGCGTGCCTGAGCTTCTTAAATTCTTTTTCCATCGAAGACATCTTTTTCTTTAGAAGATGGGCTTCCAGGGACTGTTTGCGTCATCTGCGGGTAGCTGCGTTGAAGTGAAGGCAATGCGGGTACTTGTCGACCAAGTGGTCGGGGCCTAGGCAGAAGGAATGGCAGTCCTTGTGTGGCAGTTGGGCGCCGCACGAGTCGCACTTGTTTGTGTGCTCGGGAAGGTGTAGGGGACGACATACACCGACGATGACCTGACGATAAGAAAAAAATACTGAAATTCTCTGTAAAAACCACGTGAAAAGAACAGGGCGACTAGCCGCGAACTTTACAGCGAAGCTGCACAAAGTAATGGCGGGGAAAAGAACTGGAAGCGGGGTGTCAGGACCACCTTTATACAGACATCGCTGCTTGCCGGTCACCTGGCGTGGGGCAGTCCCTTGCCAGGGACTGCTAGCTAGAAATTTTTCCATGGGGTCCTGCCGCTGACCGGCGTCGGTCCTATATGTAATTACATACTACAAGAGCCCTCTCGAAGTAAGATCTCCTGTTACAGGTGAGTAACCTGTATTTCTAGGGACGTGGATATGTTCAATCCACACTTACTGGCAGACTCCTAGCAGTTCTCCGGGAGGAGAGAGGAAAGGCGCGCACTCACTACTTGGGAAATAAGGACTGGAGAACCGAGGCGATAGTGGGTAACGAATGTCTGTTGACTTCCAGGTAGCAGCCCTGCAGATTTCCTGGAAAGGGACGTCCTTGGAAGCGGCCAACGAAGCAGTGGTATGGCGGGTAGAATGAGCTCTTATCCCTCTGGGAGGCTCCATGACCGCCAACCTATAGCAGAGATCTATGCAGATGACCCACCTGCCTATCATTCGCTTGGCTGCAGGTCTGCCAGGTGCAGCTTCAGCGCAGCTGACAAACAGCTGGCAAACCTCTCCCTGAACTTCAGCCGTCTGCTCCTTATAACAAGAGAGCGCTCTTCTAGGGTCCAAAGTATGGAGCCTATATTCGACCTTCGTGGTGTGACTGGGGTAGAACACTGGCCAAGTCAACACCTGGTTAAGGTGAAACTCCGACCCCACCTTCAGAAGGAATGTCAGGTGGGGCGCAGGACAACCTTGTCCCTGTGGAAGACCAGATATGGAGACTCTATGGGAAGTGCCTGGAGCTCTCCCATCCTTCTGGTTGATGTAATAGCCACCAAGAAGGCAGTCTTCCACGACAGGTGGGAGATATTGCACCTGTGCATCAGTTCGAATGGCTTGCCCATGAGCTTAGCCAATACCAGCAGTAGATCCCACGGAGGTGGAAGTTCTCGCACCAGAGGGGATATGTGATCAAGGCCTTTGGAAGAAGCGCCCAACCACCTTTTCCTGTGCCACCAACAGCTTTCCAGCCCACGCCCGGTAAGCAGAGATGGCTGCCAGGTGCACCTTAAGGGTCGACCGAAGCCCTAGCTGAGAAAGGGACCATAAGTAGTCCAGAATGCTGGCCAAGGAACAGGAGGAAGGGTCCAACCGCTTGCCCTGACACCAAATGGAAAAAATCTCTTCCATTTGAAGAGATGCCTCAACAATGTTGAGGACCCCGTCGGAAAGACCCAAGGCCTGGAACTCTAGCCGCTCAGCAACCAGGCCATCAAGAACAGGGATTGAAGGTCCAGATGGAGTTACCTTCCCCTTGTTGACTGAGATCAAGTTCGGGAGGGGTGGAAGTCGTCTTGGGAGCCTGGAGCCAAGGCTGAGGAGATCTGGATACCAGAACTGGCGGGGCCAGTCTGGGGCTACCAGAATCACCTACGCCTGGTCCCCCTTCACCTTGAGGATCAAGGGAAATGGAGGGAAGGCGCAGAAGAGACCCGGGGTCCACTGCCTCGAGAAGGCATCCCCCTGCACTGAGCCCTGAGGGGGGAGCGGGCGTGAAACAGCCTCAGCTTTGCATTCTCCCTGGAGGCAAACAGGTCCACCTGAGGGGTGCCCAGTGGGAGAACAGGTCTTGTACTACCTCTGGCAGGAGAGACCATGCGTGAGATGCAGCGCCCATCCAGCTGAGGGCATCGGCCAGAGTGTTGGAGGCTCCTGCCACATAGATGGCTAGGAGATCCACCTCCAGGCTCATCACAAGAGACCAAATGCGGAGAGCTTCCTTGCACAGGGGCAAGGAGTGTGTCCTGCCCTGTCAGTTGAGGTAGTACATGGTCATGGTGTTGTCAGTCTGGACCTGGACCACTTGACCCCGTACAAACAGAGCAAAGACGGTGAGGGCTAGTCTGACTGCTTGAAGCTCCAGCAGGCTGATGTGGCATCAAGACTGAGGGGACCAGAGGCCGTGGGCTCAGAGCTCCCCCAGATGAGCACCCCAACCCAGAGAGGCATCAGTTGTCACAGTGACAGTTGGCTCAGGATGGACAAATGGGATACCCTTCTGCAGATTAGCTGCAACGAGCCACCACTGGAGGCCATTCCACATCTCCTGGGTCACTGTCACTGGCTGGTCCAGAGCACCGGAGCGCTGTGACCATTGGCGGGCCAGTCCCCACTGCAGGGGATGCATATGCCAGCAGGCCACCATGAGGCCCGGAAGGCGCAGGAAGTCCTGGGCAGGCTGCAATTGCCCAACCAGAAATGACTGGGCAAAGGGGGAAAGGACCTCGGCCCTGTCCGCCGGGAGCTGTGCTCTGGCTCTAAGAGAGCTGAGCTCTGCCCAGAGGAATCACCTGCGATGGCACGAGTTCTGACCTGGCCTCGTTGATAAGGAGGCCAATCAGAGCAGACCTGGAGGGACAGATCCCTGGACTGCAATAAGCCAGTTGTCCAGGTAAGGGTACACCCAGACCCCCCTGCGCCGCAGGAATACTGTCACCACTGCCATGCATTTGGTGGCGACCCTGGGAGCTGGAGAGAGGCCGAAGGGCATGGCCCAGAACTCGTAAAAGGGATCCCTCTGCTCTGAAGTGGAGGAATCGCTGGTGAGACGGACGGATTGGGACGTGAAAGAATGTGTCCTGAAGGTCCAGAGAACAGAACCACATGTCTCGTTCCAAGGATGGAATGATCTGAGACAGAGTTATCATCCTGAAGGTGCGAGACCTTAGGAACTTGTTCAGGTCGTGTAGGTAGAGAATGGGGCGCCAGATCCCGCCCGTTTTGGGACCAGGAAGTACCTGAACACAAACCCTGGGTCTGGAGGGGGTCCGCCACTTCCCTGATCACCTCATTCTGGAGGAGCAAGGCAATGTCGGCTCGACGAGCCAACAGATGCTGCAGAACCCATAGCCCCCCGTGGGGAGACTGCTCGATAGGAGGGGAAATGCTCGAATTCCAGAGGCAGACCCCTGCCTACTACTTCCAACACCCAGCGGTCCGTGGTGATTGCAGACCAAGTGGAAAGTGGCAGAGCCATCCCCCCACGGGGGGATCCTGGGGAGGAGTAACGAGGTTGGGGTGACACCCCTCAACCTGTCATTGGGCAGGCTTGAAGGAAGGGCCGACCAAGGAGCCACCTGGACATTTTCCTCCAGGCTTCCTGCTGGAGGAAGCAGCAGGCTTGGCTTTGGGGTGCCAAGCACGAGCCTGCTGGCCCGGATGTGCCGCAGGGCCTGAAGGACAAAAGGGCTTACGCTGCAGGCGGCCTTTGTCCTTCCGGGCAGACGTGACAGAGTCCAAGGTGGTGTTGGACTATCCGTTGGAGATGACCCTCCACCACAGGTCCGAACAAGTCGGTACCCAGGAAGGGGAGACGTCTGCCAGCTTGTGCTGGGTATCAGCCGTAAAGGTGGAGATCCGCAGCCAAGCTCTGCAGCGCATGGCCACTGCGGCCGCTACTGACTGGACACACGAATTAGCAATGTCCAGTGAAGTTTGGAGCTGCTGTTAAGCTACCACCCTTCCCAGATACTGCACCTGCTTCACCGTCGTCTGAAGGTCAGCCGGGAGATGATGCATTACCTCATCCAGGGAGCACAAAAGGGCGCCATGAGAATGGCTGAGCTAACCTGACGAAGGCCTAGGGAGGAAGCAGCGTATACCTTCCGCCTCGAGTAGTCCAATTTCTTGGACCCTTTATTGGGTGGTTTGACCACATCCCGAGTGTTCCCAGAAAGCCGGAAAATGCCATCGGTCACTAACCCCTCCGCAGAGGGGTGCTCAGATACCAGATAGTGAACAGATAGGGACTGCATATTTTGGGTCATCCAGGCCGAAGGTGCGGGACAAGATGCCGGCCGCTGCCACAGCTCCAGGGCTGGGCCAACAATGGCTTCGGCCACTGGAAAGGCCTCTGTAGGGGAATCCAGAGTCCAGTAACTCCGTGAGGGGATACCTGGCTTGTTTTGAAACTGGTTCGAGCTTCATCCCAGTGGACTCTGAGATGAGTCAAAGCATTCCTAAAAATGAGGATTGGCTCTCGTCCACCAGCTGACCTCCTGCAGACTCCAGGTCAAATGGCCTGGAGAACAAGGAGTTGTCGTTGTCAGACTCTGGAGTCTGCGAACAGCTGCCGAGCACCTGAGCCACCCTCCACATGCAAAGGTTGATCAGGAGTGAGGGTGACCGACAACCTATGGGACAAGCCCTGACCAGACAGAATCCTTGGTCAGGGCCCCAGTCTTTGGTTGTGGAGGCAGAGGTTCCACCACAATGGGCGGAGCAGCCGGTTTCGGCCGAACAGCCGGTGCCGGCTTCAGCTCAGAGGACGAGGGGTTGTTTCGGCTGCTCAGGTGAAAGCCACTTACTGCCCGGAGAAGGCAACAGAGTCTGCTTATTCCCGGACAATAAGAGCTGCTGCAACATTAAATCCTCATAGCGCCGACCCAACTTGCGCCGGAGCCTATCCTCTGAAGAGGATGATTAGGATGAGCGGCGCTGCCACTTTCCATGGTGCTGAGACAGACTGCCGACGGGGAGACCGGCTGGACCTGGAAGAGGTCCGAGACAGTGACCTTTGGGGATTCCAAGGGTGGGTCAGAGGGGGCAGGAGAAACCCGCCCCTCCCTTGGTTCAGGGACCTTAACCAGGGACTCCGGCAGAGGAGGCACAAGCAAGTCCTTGGTTTCCACTGGGGGAACCAGTGAAGTAGGGCTGTTGGCATCAGTCAACAAACCATCCGACGGGTCGAGAAAAGTCTCAACTGTGTCGACGGGCGTCTCGGTGGCTGACCTGACAGGGACACCATGAAGCCAGTGTCCTCAGCCGCAACCTTGACCGAAGTTGAAAATCAACCATCCAGTTAAGGGGATCTATCCCGCTCCCACGAACACAGATGGGACTTACCTTTTGAGTCCTTCTTGGACCGACTGGAATGTCCCGATGGTCCTCCTCCCTTGGTGGAGAGGGACTGGCAAAGCTCCTTAAAAAGAAGCTGTATATGAAGAGCCCAAAGAGCGGGATAAATGCCGCGACTGAGGAGGAAGACTATGTGGCCTGGGCTGCCTCCTCCAAGGGCGATCTGCTCCAACTGTTCCGCGGAGCCCGCTGCCGCAGACACTGCCCAACGGGCTTCCCTAGACTTGACCGGCGGATACTGTTTTTCTAGGGCACCCCAGAAGAAGTAGAGCAGCATGGTCCTCAAAGACCGAAGCCTAAAAGGATGTGCACAAATCGCAAGCCTGCGAATCGTAGCCGAGCCCTAGACAATAGACGCATGTGGAGTGCGGGTTGGTCTGGGACATCATCTGCCCACAGGGACACAGATGAAATCCGGGAGTCTATTTGTCCATCGCAGCAGCAAGGGAAAAAGACCAAACTCTTGTATATTTTAGAATTAGTTTCAGGTTGACTAAAGAGTGGGATCCAGGCCTAAAACAGAGCGCTAAGGAGGAAACCCAAGCTTTCAAGTGGTAAGGAAGATCTGGCGTCATGGGGCGAAGCAGAGAGTTACCACCCCGGGTGGGAGGAGCCAGCTTGAAGATCTTCAGTTAAGATTTAAAGTGGCAAGGAACCTGCCAATAAGTGTGGACTGAACATATCCACGTCCCTAGAAACCAGTTTCCACTACCTGAGGCACTGCCTGGGTCAAATACAAACCTCCATTAACCTGCAGGCCTTACAATGACAAATCCTTAGCCAACAGCAAATAGTTCACTGTACCAAAAATAATTTGATGCAAACTGTCACCAAAATACCAGGCAAAAATCCAGCTATCCACAAAGGAAAAACAATTACCGTATGCAGTATTTCAATCCCTCTGAAGTTTGAGTCACAAGTACATAAGCAGCATTTCAAACCCCTCGATTCAAAAATAACAAAACAATGACAAGTGTACAATTTAAAGCAAGATACACCTCCCTCAGATTTCAGCAACAGTGAGCTTTCCTGCAGATTGACAGTTCAATATTGTCTCCCCTTCACAGCTCCCAGTCATTTCAAAGCAGTTTGCTTCCACCTTCAAGATGGGTCTTTGTCAGCCTTGTGTAGGCCAAGTATGCTGCCTGCTATCTAGTTTCCTGGAATCTTTCTCACGAGGCTGGAAGGAGAGGCACATTGGCCTTGTCGCAGGCGAGTCTGGACCACCCCCTCATGATCAGAGTGGAATACAGGTTTTTGGAATGCTGTCCACCTCAATTTTCTAATCTATGCCAGCAGCTGAGGTAGGTGCAGACATGGATTTACAGGTGGCCTTCTTGAGGGATTTGGGGATTGGTAGTAACCTCTTTTCTGGAGTCAAACCCATCATATCCAAGAATTTCAACCTCATCTTCATCTAGCTTGGTCTCTTCCCAGCTGGTAATGGTGCTAACCACATGTCTCAGAAGTACAGAGAGGGGTACAGTCAGGTCGAGAAGGGGAGACATGTTCTACTACATTTCGACCTCCTCCTCCACAGGGACTGGAAAGGAACCAAAGCCAGGGCTGGGGACAGGCATAGACATGAAATTCCCCACAGCCTGGAAAAATTGCCATGCCTTAGTCATGTCTTCTACTGAAGGCATGTGTGTCCACTAGTGGCTTTGTTCCTTCTGCAGGAAGAGGAACAGAGACATGCTTTTTTCTTTGCAGGCAACATCTCTAGTGTCTGCTTTAAGGCACTTTTTTGCTGGATTTGGGGTTCCCCTGTTAAGACACCCAGATTTTTTTGAATCATCCTTTGCAGCATTTTCATTCTTATTGGGCCCCTCTGACAGAACAGCTACCTATTTTGAGGGGCTGGACCCTCAGCCTTTAGGGTGACAGTCAGACTAAGAAGCCACAATGTCTTATTTTGCAGCCCTTTTTCTGTTGCATTTTACAGTAACAATACAAAGTTCACAACTGACAAAATTTGAAGTCTGTGGGTTCTGTCTCCTTGGGCATGTCAGTCATGCCCCAAAACACAGACAACCCCGGGGAAGATATTCTGGTCTGAAGTGAAGACAAGACTTTGGGGAGACTGCTTTTTTAGGCAGTGAAGTAAATTTGATGTCAGCATACAAGTGCAAGCTGAAGCTACGAGGCAGTTCATTCCAGGGCAATGACTGCAGTTAAATGTAAAGTGAGGGATTCCTGGGGGTTGAAACAAATGTGATTAGCTTCCTGTAACTGCAAATTGAAAAAAGGAAAAACCACTATACAAGGGAAAAAATGGCTTAAATTTACACTTCTAGACAAATGAAGGAAGGTCAGTTAGCGTAATCTCTGGTTCTTGGTAATCAGACAGCTCCAGGAAAAGTGCCAGTCCACTTCTATATGGCTGCTCAGAGAAAATCCACTTTCTTACCATAATCCGCAGGATGGTCTCCAAGCAGGGCAGGCTGTCTCTGGCGTTTGTTTGGATTGCTGGCAGGTTCTCCTCCTTTTAAGGGAAGGGAAAAAAAGGAAACTTACTTCACAAATCCAAATTTTTAATGTCAAGTTCTCAAACAGATTCATCCCCATAACCTGCAGGCAAAAAAGCTCCTCTGTCCCAATACACAATGTGCGCCATCACTATCAGTTCCGTTGATAATCTATTGCACCTGCAGACCACCCCAGAATCCTTATTTTGTACAACTTAACAGGTTACAAAGCCACAAAAAGAGCTGCATACTTAACAGTTGATCTTAGAATCTTCCATGAAGCCGCACCACTGGAACTATACCCATGTCTGTGCTAAGACCACATGGAAACTCTAGCTGGGGGCTCCCATGAATACAGCACACCTCAGCATCTACACAAAAGACTGAGGACCTTCAACAACAGGAGCTAGGAGAGCAGACCAGCACCAAGCATACAAAAGGCGAGCTATGGTGTTTTATATAACAGCCACGCATCAAGATTAGGCACATCTGATGCAGCCCCACTGTATTACAAGGGGGATGGAGGGAGGGACAGCATGACCTAATGGAAATTTTTAAATCTCTGTTACGGGTAAGTATGTAACTGTTCTAACAGAGAATACTCCTTTCATTAGACCACACCTTTGAAATGAGTCCCAAGCAACCCCAGAAGGCAGCGAGCAGTTGATACAGTCTGATATTCAAGACAACAGGCCTTTCAATACAGCAAGCCCAAATCAAGCACGCCTTTAGATGGTTTCTCCAGACTAATATTGCGTGAAAGTGTGGACAGTGCTCCAAGTGGCTGCAGCGGAAACATTTCTGAAACAAGCTACTGAAGCAGTCATTCCCCTTGCAGAGTGGCCACAAACCAGGATGTGTCCTACTATACTTCCTATGAGTAACAAAGTGCCAGCCATTTGGACAGGCACTGTTTAGACACAGGCGTGCCCTCTTTCCCAGGGGCAAAGAGAAAGCTCAAGAGTTTCTGCAGTTGTTGGTGCAATTCACACAGTAATCTATATTCTATATATATCCAAAGTATGGAGCAGCACCCCACCTGGAATGGCAAGCTCTCAGCAGGAAACTGTACAGTGATTCAGTGTGAACTCTGATGCCACCTTTGGTGAAAACTCAGGACTGGTATGCAAATAAAACCTATGAATATGAAAAATCAAATGGGGGAGCCTAACAGTGACAAGTATTCCAGCAAAGCATTTAAAGGACAGGTAAATGGGCCAAATTTCCAGGAAGCAACCTGCAAAGTTAACCACTTCCATTTTAAGGACTATATGGCTGTCTGGAAGGTTTTCAAGCTGCAAATCAGTAGACCAGCAACCTTAAGGGTTGCTCCAAAATGTGCAAGGACTATGCCATAAGAAGCAATGCATGCAGGTGCAAGGACCTCAGGTTCGGATGGACTAGGATCCTCTTGGTCCTGTGACAGACCCTCACAGGTACTGCTACAGAAGGCTCCACTGCCAAAGCAGAAACTGCATCTGTCCAGACTAAGAGCAATCAGGATGAGGGTGGCTCCCTCTGTCCTCCATCCAAGAAGGACCCTCTGTATTGGACTAACTGGGAAGGGGTTGGGCCTCGCCAAAAGCCTCCAAGCCATAGAGTGAGCGAGCAGAAACCCTGCCATTCTGCGTTGTGTGGGAAGGCACAAGTGTGGAGAGGCATAAAAGATCCAACTCTGGACAACCTCATCTTACAAAGAGGTCGTCTACCATGGAGGTCAGCAATTCCCATTACTGCATCCTAGACGGACCTGCTTATCTTGTCTAGAAGTTTTGGATGCCAGGAGATGCACAGCTGACAGCTGTGGGACAGAGCCTAATATCACACCGTCACTGCTTCTCCACACAGGGTATAGGAATGAGTGTGTGCCCCCCCCCCCCCCTTGCTGATAATGCAGACTGGCATTGTCCATCTGTATTAAGAGGACCCGGATTTGGATGCTCCTGAAATGCTTGAAGGCTGTACAGACAGCTCATCTCCAGGACATTTATGTATAACCTGGCCTCCACCTGGACCATGACCCATGTGTCTGGTAATGGGCAAGATATACACCCCAGCTGGAGTCTGAGGCATCCGTGATTAGGATATGTACAGAAGCTAGCACAGAAAATGGAATGCCCATTAATTGGTTTGGGCAATCTATCTACAACAACAATGCTCTGCGTAAGGGAGCTGTGACGAATACCATTTGGTTAAACTCATCTGTCAGCTGATCCCAATGGACTGTCCACTGAGGGATCATATGAAAGCGGGCCAGTGACAGTTACAATGGCTGCAGCCATAAGTTGCATGCATACTACCTGTGCTTTGCACCATAAGACATTCTACTCTTTCCAATGGTATGAAACACACCCCTTGTGTCAAAGACTGCCCACTATGTACTGCAGTCTGCCAGAGTCATTGACTTCAGCACATTCACTGTGACCCCCAAATTTAATAACTGTCGTGTCTATGAAAGGATATGTAGCAGAGCCTCCCTAGAGCTGCCCTTCCCTGCAAAGGACTGCTGCCAATACTTTCTTAAGGACCCATGATACAGAAGAAACAGAAGGGAGACAGTTGGTAATGTGCGCCCCCCCCCCACACACACAGACTAGGATAAAGTAGAGGTACTGCTTGAGAGCTGTTCTGATCTTGAAATGGAGGCAAGCATCCTTCATGTTGAAGAAGTAAAGCCAGTCAGTCCCCGGTTTGCAGTAAGGGAACAGCAGCTTGCAGGGATACCATGCAGAAGTTCATATTCTATGCAGCCTGAGCTGCCAGACATGCAATACAGCATGGAGATCGGGAATAGAACCCCTTCTCTGATGAGAAATGGTTCTATAGCACGTTTCATAAGTAATGACTGCACTTTTTAGAAGAGACAACTGTCCCAGAGGATAACTGCAAGGAGGCTCTGGAGGCATGCATGGCGGTTATCTCCAGTACCCGGAGCCACTGTCAAGGACCCACTGCCTGTACCTCGGCTCAGACAGAAAGGACGAACACCTCTGTCGGGCTGATATAAGGATACTCTCCCACATCCCCTAGCAGGCGTTTGGTAGAGGGATTTCACAGACCTTAGTCCTGTTGAATGTCTGACGGCCTCTCAAAGCCTCCAACAAAACCAAAACAGTCTTGTCCCTTTGAAAGAGGCATTCAAAAAGACCTGCTGTGCATCATTTGCAAAACAAGCCACCCTTAGCCAGCAATACTGTATTATGCAAATACAGTGGCAGATGCAGAGCTGAGCAAATGTATGCCAGCCCGAGACCCCAGAAGTACAGTTTTAGTTAACCCATTCTTGGCAGAACCCTCTGGAAAAGCTTGGGCTACAGTCGTAGCAGTTTTCCACAAGCTATTCTGATATTTAATCATATGGGCCAGGTAATTTGCAATTTTAAGACATTGTGACGCAGAGGCATAGGTATGCTTGCCCATCACATCTGCCTCCTGGATTCTTCTTCAGAAGGCAAAGTACTCGTGTGTTTGTGTGCTCTGGACCCATCAAGTGCAGCCACATAATGACCAGAGTCAGTTTCTGGCTGGTTTCCATAATAAGGCTTAGTAGCTAGGGCAGGATACTGCTCAGCTTTTCTGGGTACTGCAGGCAGAGTTATAGCCATCATGCAGCAAAGGCAGCATCCTCCAATGCAGAATATCTGAGAAATTACAATGGAATGGAGTACAAGGGACCTCCAGAAATTAATTCCTGTTCCTTTCCTTTGTGAAGCCTTCCTCTTCTATAACAAGTTCCATCGCAGACAGCATCTACTACAGAATGGACAGATAAGTGAGATCCTCACTGCAGGAGGAAAGGGCAGAACTGGATCTTGGAACGTACAGTTCCGCAAGAACTTACCGTAACAGCAGCTCTTGAGAGATCTCTTGAATCAGGACACCTATGGAACTACAGCTGCCAGGCACTAGGACATGGAACCTTTTTCTAGCAAGCAGTCTATGCCCATGACGTCAGACGCAGGAGACTGCCCTCACATATAAATGTAAGCAGCCCCACGCTCTCCTCAGTTCTTTTCCCAGAGACCCCATACACAGGATGTTTGGCCAGGGAACAGAGGAGCTCCAGAGGTTCCTGCCAGAAAGAGGCAAAAACAGAAAACCAACTGTCCTGCAGAAAGACAAACCAACACAGAAAGCTCCAAGGCCAAGGAGAACAGCATGGCCTGATGCAAGAGATCCTCTTGAAGATCTATTATGGTAAGTTCTTATGCAACTGTACTTTATCTTGCATGAGGCCACCCTTATGGAACGAGTCCCAATCAGAGAATCTGGGTGGCTGCAGGCCACTGGCCTAAGACAGGAGCCCTTGAAGCACAGCCAAGCCAAAGCCTGCTCCTCCTTGTAAGGCAATGTCCAGACTGTAGTGTTTAGTGCAAGTATGGACAATACTCCAAGTTGCAGCAGGACACATCTCTGCAGCTGAAACATTCCTGAAACAGGCAACTGAAGCCATGCCTCTGGTTCATTGGCCAGGAGTTCCTTACTGTACTTTCCTATAACAAAGTTAATACTAACAGCTGCAAGGACTTCCTGTAGTCCTTCGTACACTGTATATAGTGGCACAAAATTCTATGCACATCTAAAGTATGTAGCAAAGCTTCCCCTGGGTTGGCATGCTCCTGGAGAAGACGGGCAAGAGAACTGTTCAGACACCACCTTCAGGAGGAACTTAGGATTTGTGTGCAGACACCCTGGCCTTTCAAATCAAATGAGGCTCACATCAAGAGACAAGCTTGGAAATCCTTTGCGCAGACGTTAACAGCAACTAAAAATAATGCTTTGCACCACAGAAAGCATAGCTTGCATGTTGTGGCAAGCTCAAAAGGAGCCAAAGAAAGTTTCTCCCAACACAAATTTTAAGCACCAAGGTGGGAATGGATTGCGGATGGAAGGCGTCCATGCAAAAAAATAGACACCTAACTGTGCCACTGTACAGCAGTTAGGCACATGTAAGGCTGAAATGGCAGACAGGTGCACCTTGGTAGAGGAGTACACAAGCAAAAATCTGAAAGGGACAGCAAATATTCCTGAATCTGATTCACTGGACAAGTGAAAGGAAGCCACCCATACAGCAACTTGCTTCCACTTCATGGCACAAGTGGCTCTGGTGGAAGGCTCCCTAGTGACACCAGGACAGCCACCTTTTGGGACATCCCAAATCTAGCCATGGCTATGTCCTCGGGAGCCATTCATGGAGGTGCAGTGAACTAAGGTCCGGATGGACCAGGGTGCCCTGCTCCTGTGACAGCAAGCCTTTGCACAAGGGTAGGGGGGCACTACAGGTTCCAGGGGAACCAGAATCCAACAAGGCCAGAAGGGGGCAATGAGGATCAGAGTGGCCCCCTCCATCTGGAGCTTGATTAGCACCCTCAGAGTCAGAGGAAAGGCATAGAAGGAAACTCCTTTTCTAAGAGAGGGACATATCTCACCAGAAACCTCCAGGCCCTGGAGCAAGTGAGCAGGAGCATGGCAGTTTTGCACCGAGTGGGAACACAAAAGGTCCAACTCTGGACGACCCACCTGTTGAACAGGTCTATAACAGAGCTCAGCAGCTCCCACTCATGAGACTGCAGCTGACAGCCAGCCCACAAGGACATTTTGGATGCCTGGAACGTAGACAGCGGACAGTTCTAACCATGTTCTAGAGCTCAGTACTAGACTCACATCACTTCCTGACAGAGGGTACAAATGGGTCTCCCCTTGTTTATGTAGTGCATTACTGATATTGTCAGTCTGCATTAGCAGATGGCCTGGCCGCCCGGGAAAGGATGGGTCTGGAAGACTTCTAAAATCATACAGAACTGCCCCCATCTCTAAGATATTGATGTGGAGAGTAGTCTCCACTCTGGACCACGTTCCTAGAGTCTGATGAGGCTCAAAATGAGCCCCTCCCCCAAAAAACCCGAAGCATCTGTGGTGAGACTCTGCAGAGGAATAGGAATGAGGAAGGAACCCCTTTTGAACAGGTTGCTGTGTTCCATCCATCCTAACAGCAACTGAGTGGAAAGAAGACTATAACAAGTTGTTCTAAGCAGTCTGTGCATTGGTCCCACAGGACCCTTAACATCCACTGGGGAATCTGTATGTGCAGCCTGACCAAAGGTAACATAACAATGGCTGCAGCCATCAGGCCCAAGAGCCTTAGAAAGATTCTGGCCATGCCACCTGGTGCTGTAAAGCAGCTAGGTCTGAGCCATCAGACTGACTGCCCTGTGGCAAGAAAGCACAGCCCTGAGCAGTGTCCAGTACTGCCCCAATGTACTGCAGGTGCCGACAAGGGATAAAGACAGACTTGGGCAGCCTAACCAGGATTCCCAAGGCATGAACAGCTGCCTGGTATGCTTTACAGTCTGAAGCAGTTGCCCCTTGGGCTATGCTTTGAGCAAACAGTTCTCCAGGTAAAGAATGACCAGCAGCCCCTCCTTCCTGAGGACCACTGTTACCACCGCCATGAGTTTAAAGATCCGTGGCAGAGAACAAACCAAAGGGCAATGCTCTGAACTGGGAATGCTCCCCTTGGAACCTGAGGTACTGCCGGTGTGTGGGCGCCCCCCAAAAAAAACGGTTTTATTCAACTCAAAATTGATTAGCATTTTGCTCATAAAAAAGTTCTAACAGTGAAAATACATAGCACTTGCCTCACTGTGTTTAACAAACATAACACCTCTAGAAAACCTATATAAATGCTTTCTGTACAGTTAGTATTATCCCAAGGAAAAAAATGCTAATCAATTATTTAAAACCCTGCCTCACATATCCAGACATGCAGGTATGCATCCCGAGGAAGCATATTCAGTCTCCCTGGTGCAGCAGTCCAATACAGGGTCACCAGCCTGAAGTTTACGGTATGCAGAAATTCAAGTTCCTCAGATCTGTGATGGGCCATAACTCAATATTTTTTTTTGGAGGGGGGGAAGAGGAGGATGTGGGAATTGAACTCCCTATTCCTCCAATCTGCGAGGACAGATTCCATGGCCCTTTCCTGCAGCAGTGTGTGGATTTCCCCCAACAGCACTGGAATGTAGTCTGGAGGGTAGTTTTGAAAGTACAGTTACTTAAGAACTTACCGTAACGGTAGATCTTAGAGAACAGCTCTTGCAGCAGGTTATACCATTAGGACTGAAGCCGGCAGGCACCAGAACCCCATGGAAATTTTCTACCTAGCAGTATCCAGTTGGGACTGCCCCAGACATCGGGCACCACACAAAAGAAAATTACTCACCTTAGTAATTGTTTCTTCTAATGGAGTCTTGATGTATTCTGACATATTGCAGCGATTCCCAACCTTTGAACTGCCCCAGAGAACTAAGAGTCAACTTTCTATGCAGGGCATAGAATGCTAAGCTCGAGCTCGGTTGAAGTCTCTGTCTGGAATATTTCAAACTCAAAGTCAGATTCTTACGAGCCCAACTAACAAAATTCTGTGTGGAAATTGTAAAAATTCCTACTAGTCAACTGGTAGAAAAAAGTTTTGGATTCCCAAGGAAGACAAATCAGGAACCCCAAAAACCAAATACAAATAACTAATAAATCAGCACCCAAACAAAAATGAGGATGCAAACAAAACACCCCTGGGGTGCAACACTGCACTTGCCCACCCACTTCCCAAAAGCAGGTTCTGAGAGGGAAGGCAGGTCAGAATACACCAAAACTCCATTAGAAAAAACAATTACTAAGGTGAGTAATTTTTTCAAACATGAAGTGTTGCTGTATTCTGACATATTGCAGACTACCAAGCAGTACCTCCATGGAGGAGGGACAGAACCTACTTTGGGAACAAGCTCTGAAGTACTGCTGTGCCAAGGCAGCATCACCCTAGCCTGGATATCCAGGTAATGCTGGTAGGGGGATTGTTTTCCAGGTGGCTGCTCGACAAATTTTTAAGAGAGGGATATCCCTGGCAGCAGCCAGGGAAGCTGCTGTACCTCTTGTGGAATGAGCCCTCAGGCCTGAGGGTGGAGTTTTTCATAGCAGAATTATATACAAGACACAATCCACCTGGCAATAGGGTGGCAGGTATGCCCTTTCCCACTTCTCCATAAGCGAGGAACAACTGGAGGGAGTCAAACCTGTGACCCTTGGTATGCTCTATGTAGTAACTAAGGGCTCTTGACATCTAAACTGTGTAGCCTCCTCTCTCCTAAGGAAGAATGATCAGTGAAGAAAACAGGAAGACAGACTGGTTTAAATGGAAGTCTGAAACCACTTTGGGCAAGAACCTTCTATTGGTTCTAAGGACCACTTTATCCTTGTGAAATGAGAATCAGGTTCCATTGACAGGGCTTGCAATTCACTGATACGTCTGGCAGAGGTAATGGCTACCAAGAACAGTTTTCCAAGTCAAGTACTTAAGCTCGGCTGAAGACACAGGCTCAAAAGGGGGCTGCATAAATTGAGCAATGCAAACATTCAAATCCCAGGCAGGGGTAGGGTCTCAAAGGAGGATTGGTGTGAAGCAATCCTTTAAAAAATTTACAGAACGCAGGATGAGAAGATGGTGAGGAAGACTTCCCCACAGACAAAAACGCAGAAACAGCTGACAAGTGCACCATGAGAGTAGCTGGTCTGAGGCCTAGGCCATTAAGATAGACCATATAATAGAGAACCATAGGCAATCCAGCAGTATCTGGAGAAATATGCTTCTTAGAACACCAAATGCTGAATCTCCTCCATTTAGAGTTATAAGTCTTTCTGGTGGAGGGCTTTCGAGAAGCCTTGATGATATCCAGAACCCTTTGGGAAAGATGCAGATCTGCAAACCAACTCTTAAAGAGCCATGCCTTCAGATTGGGAGACTAAAGACTGGGGTACCAAATCCTCCCAAGAGGATGTTAACAGGCTGTAATTCCTGGGAAGAGACAAGGGAAGATGGACTGCTAGGGACAGCAACAGGGGGTACCAGGGCTGTCTGGCCCAATCTGGAGCAATCAGAATCACTTTGCAAGGTTGAGACCTTATTTTGACTAAAATTTGAACAGGAGTGGGAAGGCATACAGAAACTTCCTTTCCCAATTCAGAATCAGGGCGTCCAGGGGGACTGAGCCCATGACTGGAGATCTGCAACAATAGAGAGGGAGTTGGTGATTGTCTGGGGCTGCAGAGAGATCTCTGAAGTGCCCCACTATGAAAAAAATCCCTGAGAAATCCTGCTCAGTGCACCTGCTAGCACATTGTCCTTCCCTGGAAGGTGAACTGCTATCAGAGAGGTTTGCAGAGAATAAGCCAGGGACCACAACCTCATGGCTTCTGTGCACAAGGCCGCGGACAGAGTGCCTCCCTGCTTGCTGATGTACTACATGGTGGTGGTGTTGCCTGCTCTGACCTGAACCACCTTGTTCTGTACTGACCGAGAGAAAGCTTTTAGAGCCAGAAAAACTGCCCTGAGCTCTAGGAGATTGATATGGAGAAAGGATTCTTTTGGTTTTGGGGGAAGAGACACCACAGCCCCTGGGCAGTGAGGGACCCCAGATGGGCTCCCCAGCCCAGAGGAGAAAAGTCTGTGGTAAGAACCACTGAACAAGACGAGTAGCAAAAGAAACCCTTCGGCTTAAAAATTGTCCTGATCCTGCCACCATAGGAGGGCTTGGATCAAGGTCAGAGTCACTGGGATCAGTTTGGTAAGGGAATCCTTCCTCAGACCAAAAAGCTCAGGTGGAACCGAATATCCCTCATCTGGAATCTTGCCCCTTGGACCACTGCTGTTGAAGCTGCCATGTGGCTCAAGAGCTGGACGAAATGCCATGCTGGCCGAGATACCCGGAAGCTGAAGGAAGAGGCTAGTTCCATAAGAACCCTTGCCCTTTCTAGAGGAAGAAAGGCTCTGGCTCAGAGTGTGTCCAGTTCTGCCACCATAAAGGTAAGAAGCTAGACTGTTTCGAGAACTGACTTGGGGAGGTTGAGAAGAATTCCTAGAGAAGTGAGCATTTGCTGGGTCACCTGCAGGTAAGACTTGACTTGGTCTGGAGACTGACCCACTATTAGCCAATCGTCCAGATATGGAAAAATGGAAATCTTTTGCCTTCTTAGAAAGGCTACTGCTGCCAGGCACTTTGTGAAAACCCTTGGGGCTGAGGTTAGGCCAAAGGGCATTGCTCTGAACCGATAGTGGCCTGAGGGCAACTCAAACCCGAGGTCCTTTCTGTGGGAGCTCCTGATGGGAATGTGAAAGTAGGCATCTTTGAGGTCCAGGGAGGCTATCCAGTCCCCTGGCCTTAGAGAGGGAAGGATTATTCCCAGAGTTACCATCTTGAACTTTGGTTTTAAAAGATGTTTGTTTAGGTATCTTAGGTCTAGGATAGGTTGCCACTCCGTCTCTTTTGGGGTCAGGAAGTACCAGAAGTACAGCCCTTTGCCCCAGTGTAGAGCAGGTACTCTATGGCGCTTAAGGCTAGAGGGGAAGAAACATCTGCCTCTAGGGCAAGAGTTTCCGAGAGATTTGCAGGTGGAAAAGATCTGGCTCTCAACTTTGGAAATTTTTTGAAGCCGAGAACTAGTCCCTGGCTTACTTCCAGGACCCACTTGTCTGATGTAATAGACATCCAGTCCAGGACAGAGTAAGCCAGCCTGCCCCCTACTGGAATAGGAGTCTCAACCCAGGCAGGCCCATCAGGGTGTCTGCTTGGCAGGGGCTTTAGGCTGAGGATTTGATGCAGCCCTGCTCATCCCCCTCTCCCTCTGAAGAACCCCCTCTGAGAAAAGGAAGAAGAGACCTGTGCTTGGTAAAAAAGCCTTTGAAAAGGCCTGCCCCTGCCTCTAGACTGCTGCCTTTGAGGAGCTGCCTGCCTCTCCTTGGCCTGAGCACTCCTGTAAGTGGTCCTGTACTCATCCATTTTCTTCATGTAATTGTCTGCTCCCTAAACAGAGAATTACCCACTACAGGAAAATCCATGACCTTAGCCTGGGTGTCCTGTGAGGCTAGTACATCTGAGCCAAGCCATCCTCCGAAGAGCCACAGATGTAGCCAGGACTCTTGATGACACATCATTAGAGTCCACAGCAGCATGAAACTGAACCTTAGATGCCTCAATCCCATCTGCAGCCACTGCCGCCAGTTCCTTCGCTAGCTGGGGGGGGGGGAGGCCCGTTTAGCCAGTGCCAGTACAGTGTCCCACCTGGACTTCTGGTACCTGGCTGTATAAGCAATGTAATTCGCCTGCCTGAGTCCCAAAAAAAATGCCATGTACTGTTTCTTTGCCATGGCATCAATCTTCCTAGAGTCCTTGTCTGGGGGCTGTGAAGCCAAGGGAATATTTGCCTTGTCACAGGCAGCATCCTGCACTACACCAACATGGCTGCATTGCTGATATAAGAACTCTGTGCCGAGCCTGAAAGTGTATACCTCTTGTCCATTCTTCTATCCACAGAAGGTACAGTGTTAGGAGACTTAGGATTTTTTGTGTCCGTTTCCCCAAAAGATTTATGGAGGGCAATAGTCTCCTAGACTATGGTTTGTCCATCATTTTCTACATAATCAGTCTCCTCTTGATTTTCCACACCCTCCTCCATAGGAAGATTGAGGGTTTCAGCCACTTTTCTGTAGAGCCTAAAGCGAGAAAGGGAGTTAGAAAGCCTAGGAGGGGGAACACCTGAAGGTCTGCCTGGGGAGATGTCTGGTTCCACAGAACCTCACTTTCACCATCATCATCATCCTCAAATTCCCTTTCCTCTTCAAATTCTGGTTCATAAAAATCTTTGCTGGTACCAACCGAACCCCTACCAGAAGGAGCCAGATCGGTAGGAACTGGACGGAGCGATTCCACAATCTGAATCGCTCTGGCCATCTCTTCGGCGGTCGGAACATGAACCTCTGGATCCGAACCGGCAGATTTGCCTTTGCGTTTTCTTTTTGTCAGAACCGATCTCTCGGAATCTGCTCTCCTTTTGCCCGAAGTAGTACTGCCCTGGTCAGAGGGCACTCCTGGTTCGGCCGGAACCGAACCAGGCTAGCCATCCGGGTCAGCAGACTAATCGGCCTCCTTTTCCCTCAGTCTACCTAATCTCTTCTGAAGGGTAGATTTGGGAAAGTTTACATATTTGGCAATCTGAATCGAGGTGGTCAAACCCCAGAAACACAGGTGGGTGTGGGGATCGGCCTTAGCAAAGACCTCCCCAGACTCACTACAGTGTTGAAACCCAGTGAGCCCGGTTTTTTGTGGGGGTTTCTCAGACATGGCCAATCTAACCAATTTACCCCTTTTATGGCAACCGCCAGGCAAGACTCTCTTATTGGTTCCTAACCATGTCACGAGTATTGGAAAAGGCCGTATTTTTTTTTTTTTTTTTTTAGAACCATTAAGAACCGCACACTAAGTAAAAACACAAAACACAAGATTTCACTATCAAATGGCCAGGTCAGCCGAACCGAGACGCACTTTTACGAGTTCCACACACAAAAAAAACAAAACCACACACACATAACTCCTATCTAGTACTCACAGCACCACAGACAAAGACTGAACCAATTATGCAGGTAACTTTCAGTTAAGAAAACAAAAAAACAAACAAAAAACGACGAAAACAAACTTTAACAGACTTTCGAATAGAGCTGAAGGAGAAATCTCCCGAGCGACAAAAATCTGAGTTTGAAACACCCCAGACAGACACTTCAACCCGAGCTCGAACTCAGCATTCTATGTTCTATGCCCTGCATAGAAAGTTAACTGTTCTCCGGGGCAGTTCAAAGGTTGGGAATCACTGCAATGTCAGAATATGAAAATTACGTACCTACCGTAATTCTTGATCTTCTCTTGTATCTTCACCATTCATTACTTCCTGGGTGTAAGCCGGAGGCGCGCACCCGCCACGGGAGCCTTTTTTTTTTTTTTAAAGTTTGCCTAACGGCACCGCCCTCGAGAGATGTCAGCAAGCGAGGGCGCCGCAGAAGCGATCGACTCCTCCTCCAACTCAGTTCTGTGAGCCGGAGAGGCAAAATGAAAGCAGAAAATATAGATAGCGAGGCAAGGTAGCCGAGGGATAGCAAAGCAAGGAAGAATGAACTGAAAAAGAAATAAGCCGATGGAGGAAGGACAGAGGAGATAAGAGTATCCCTAGCCTAGGGACTGCAGGGCCTCCTTACCTGAGCGACTCCAGGAGGAGAGATAAGTAAGGAAATGAGAAATTAGAAGAAAAAGAAAGAGGAGAGAGATGGGATGTTGAAGGGACCAGAATGCCCAACGAGCCTAGTTAGCTTACAGCTGAAGGCTCGACTAAGGGGAAGCAAGAATCCCCGGAGAAAGAGCTGAAAAGAAGGTTCACCAAACCCGCTAGACAGACTCAGAAGGGCACAGTCTTCATCTTCAACATGCCATTGTTCTTAATACCCACTTCGGGCTCCTGGCCGCAGAAGGCCTTAAACTGGAGGACACCCGAGGAGGGAAGAATAAAACCCAGGCAGCATGAGAGCGCTGCTCAGGGGTTCAGAAATAGAAAATGTAGGCCTTTCAGGCATTTCAAGATAGAAAAAGGGCTCAGACTGACTAGCCAGGGCAGGCCCAGGCTTAGGCTGGCTGGGATTGGATATGGTCAGCACTGCTCTCTGTAAAAATTGTCCAGGAGACACTCAAAGGGGGAACCAATATCCAAACTAGCGAGAAGGATAGTCTACCTTCTCATCTCCCTTCTAGTTTGTTTTTCCTTTTTTTTTTTTTTTTTTTTTTACAGATAAGAAGTTGTAGACTAGATGCATGACCCCAATACCAAGATGCCTAAAGCAGTCAAGAGAGTTCCCTCAGCATTTTACCTTTTCTTTTTTTTTTTTTTTTTAAAGAAAAAAGGAATAGACGTGCCCATTCCTCTGCTCTGCAAGGCAAGAAAGGAAGGGGGGTTGATTGCAGGGCAACTAACTGGAACACGGGATTGCAGGATCAAAACTGAATAGCCTGAGCCAGGCCAGAAAACCCCAGAAATATCTTGCCAGAAGAACGGCAAGGATAGTTGTGCAGTTTGACCACCAATGCAATCCACGAGATGGCCTATGAATCTTAGAGTAAGTAATTTTTTGGAAAATTAGAGCTACCCACCCCACAAATTTTTTTTTTTTTTTTTTGGAAAATTGGAGTAATTCTTCCTCCTTTTTTTTTTTTTTTTGCAGAGAGAGGAAGGAGACGGGAGGTGGAGAAGCCACAGGAAGAGGCCACTGAGGGGATGGTGGGCGGGTGGTAATGAATGGTGAAGATACAAGAGAAGATCAAGAATTACGGTAGGTACGTAATTTTCATATCTTCCCTTGTCAATCTTCACCATTCATTACTTCCTGGGTGAGTACCAAGCTCCTCTTCCCCTGGAGGGGGAAAGAGGCCATACCCTGAGGGAACAAGACCCCCAGCCTTCTGTAGGTGAGAAACAGAAGGAGAAGACCCTGGCTTGTTTAGAAGCCTAAGTGGGAGAAGAGCTAGGAGGTGTCCCCCGAGGACGAGGAGACGGATGGAGCCCCTGCAAAAGTCTCCTAGCTCTGGATGAGAAAAGACGGGTCCCCCGGAAGGCGGAGCGAATCACCCTACGCCGGGCCAGGGGTGACAACCTGGAGACACGAAGCCATGCCGTCCGCCGGATGCAGATCGCTGTCCCTGCAAGCCTGGAAGCCACCTCATTGGCGTCATAAGATGCCCTTGCTTGGTGTCTTGCCAGCTCCAGGCCTCACCGCGAGAGGGAAACGGCTTGTCTGGTTTGCTCCGTGTCAGGCATAGATGCCAGCAGCTGGGACATCATCGACCACAGATGCCGGTTGTAGGCAGCGTGGTGAGCCTGATGTGATGCTATACAAGCACTCGCACGAGAAGAAGAGAACACTCTTCGCCCCCATCGGTCGAACTGGAGAGAGTCCGAATCCGGTGGGCGGTCGTGCGCCAGGCAGCGGCGCCCAGAAGGAGTATCCAGGTATACCAAACCTGAAGATGGGTTGGGAGGGGAACCTAGAGACTCAGAGGGGGCACAATACCTACGCTGGCAGTCCGCCGGGGCTGGGGAAGAGACGGAAGGGAACTGCCAGGACCGGATAGACGCCTCCTGGAAGGGGATAGGCCAGGAAGGTACCACCAGATGCTGGGCACTGAATTCACCAAGGAATTCACGCGTCTCCCGTTTGGTATCGTCTCTCCGAACGTAGGAAATCCTGAGATCCCTCACCATCCTCGAGAGGAAACGCTGATATTCTGTGAAATCAGCATCGGAGGACAGATGAGCAGGTGGCTCCTCTCCCCCAGAGGAGGGAGACGAGGATGATGGGGAACTGGAAATGTCCAGAGGATTCTTTGGGCGGTGGGGAGAGTCGAAAGACCCGCCATGCATGTAATATCATATGGGAGGGGAAGGCCACCAGAGAATTCTGAACTGCTCCCAGGATAACGGACCCATAGGACCGATATGGCCTGGGAGCGGGGTGGTGAAGGCAGAGAGATGGGAGAGGGCACCTCCGAGGAGGCAACTGCTCTCGCGAGGGCTCTGGAATCCGGGGAAGGGGCCTAGAAGGAGGGATCCCGGAAATCAAACCAGGCCGCAGAACGGAACTCTGGGGAAGCGGAGCCTGGAAGAGCCCTGGGGGAGAAACTCCCCTGTGACGATGCCGGGACTGCATGGATCCAGAAGGGCAGTCCACACAAACGCCGCCAGAGGACACCCTAGAACCTGGGGAGGAACGGGGCTCTGCTCTATGGCTCCTGGCCACCCCCCCTGAGGTGGCCAAAGAAGACCGGGCAGCAGGCCACCTGCCCCCAACCCCTCGGATTCCGAGAGGGCCCTCCTCCTCGACAGCAACGTCCCCCTGTCCCTAGAGGAGGCAACAGCACCCCTTGGGGTAGCTGTCACCGGGCCTCCAGAGAGGGGAGCCTCCCCCTCCGTCACCCCCACGTCTGCCCCCCGGGACCCTCGGCCACCCCCAGCCGAGGAACCCTCAGGAGACGACGGCAAGGGAGACAGAGGGAGGGGCCCGCTGCGCCGCCTGGTACCCCTAGCCACCGAGGACCCAGATTCCACAGAATGGGGGTGCCAGGATGGGTCCACATCTGAGTCATCGTCCTCCGAGGAGGACGAGACCAGCAGGACCTCGATGCTGGCCACCCCAGGGGTCCCCGAGGCCACGGGGCCGCGAACGGCCCCGGTACCAAGAGCGACGCCGCTCTCCCCCCCCCACGCCGCAGCAGGAGAGCCCATCCCCACACTCCCCAGGGCCCGGCCGGACCGGCACCGCTTGGGGAGGGGCCCACGACGCCGGGCGGCATCGGGAGGCGAAGCGGCACCGCCGGGCGGCGCAGTCATAATCCCACCGCACCGCGAACGGCCAGAGGCTAACGCCGGGGTCCACCTGAGCCAGGCCCAGCCAAGGGCCTCGACACGGGGAGCCTGCACCTCCAAGAGGTGATTGCCGAGGCGGTGTCAGCGCCCTGGCCCCGGAGGGGCTATGACGCCCCTCAACATCGCGGAAGGGGCCTCCTCGGCAAGAAAAGATGAGGAGACCCCTCCTCCTCGGATCGTATAGGCCCGGAGGGACCCGGGAAGGGCCTAAATGTCTCGCCCGAGATTCCCCGCGAGCGACGCCCGCCCCGAAGTCGACGGGGCCTTGCCGAGCTTGAACGCTCGGACTTCGAGGACGCGACGGTCCATTGAGAAACAGGCGTCGCACGAATCCATATCATGGTTGGGTCCCAGGCAACGAAGACAGACGTCATGCCGGTCCGAGACGGAGAAATGCCGGCCACAGGAGCACCGATGCATAGGGGCGTGGCCCGTCTTCGACGAACGTTTAGCTCCAGAACCGGACATAACGTGAAAATACTGAGATTAAAACACAGTAGGAAAAACACCCGGCGCCGAAAGAAAGAAAAAGAACAGTCTTACCGTATCGGCGTCGAGTGCTCAGAAAACTGGAGTCGGAAAACTACTACGCGTACAAATACCGACACAGAACAGGTGCTGCCTCGACGGGCGGGAGAAACAGAACTGAGTTGGTGGAGGAGTCGGTCGCTATTATCCGCCGCGCATGACATCACTCTCGAGGGCAGTGCCGTTAGGCAGACTTTAAAAAAAAAAAGCTCCCGTGGCGGGTGCGCGCCTCCGGCTTACACCCAGGAAGTAATGAATGGTAAAGATTGACAAGGGAAGATACAGCAAGACTTCATGTTGTTTGAAGGGGCCGGTACCCCAGAATCCCCAGTTCTCCCACTGGAGACTCCCAGCCGCTAGATGACATCAGAAGTGGAGACTGAGGATCCGCCATCAAAAGGTATTTAGAGCAGTGCTTGAAACACCTAATCCTAGGAAGGGATATCAGAACAACTACCTCCAGAGGGAATGGTGACTACCTGCTGCAAGGCTGTTCTCGAAGTTATACAGGTTACTCCTGTAAAAGGAATTCTAGGAGTGGTATATGTTTGCCTCCAGGGAGAATGCGAAGCTGAGGCTGTTTCATGCCCACCAACCCCCAGCAGGGCTCGCAGCAGGGGGAGGCCTTCTCAAGGCCATGGACCCTGGGCCTCTGCCTTCCCTCCATTTCCCTTGTTCCACAAGGCACTTCTAAAGGCGAAGAGGAACAAGGCGCAGGTGATTCTGGTAGCCCCAGACTGGCCCCGTCAGTTGTGGTATCCTGATCTCCTCGGCCTCAGCTGCAGGCACTCGAGGTGGCTTCCAGCCCACCTGGACCTGATCTCAGTCAATAAAGGGAAGGTAGCCAGCCTGAAGACCTTCCGGCAAGATTTAAAGCGGCAAGAAACCTGCCAGTAAGTGTGGATTGAACAATATAGCCATGTCACTAGAACTACTGTTATGGTAAGTTCTTACGTAACTGTACTATCTTAGAGAAACAGCTCGCAACAGGTTATACCATTAGCACCGATTCTCAAGCAATACTGGAAATCCCTCGCAGGTGGGAGGTGGCTAGGTAGAGGTCGCGAGTTGGACTGAAGCCTAGGATAGGAGTCTGAAGGACTGCTAAACCAAAGCCATCTCTGCCGTGATGAAACGTCCAGGCTATAATGCCAGATCAAAAAGTGTTCACGGTGCTCCAGGTAGCTGCTGCGCAGATGGCTGAAGTGGACACGTTCTTCATGGCCTCAAAGGAGGTAGCCACCCGTCCCTTGTGGAATGTCCCTTAACCATGCCTGGTAAAGGTTTGTTCCATTTCTGGTAACAGAACATGTTACAATGGATGAGCTACCTGGACAGCGATTTAGAAACCGGAGCTCCCATCATCCTATGGGCGAATGAGACGAATGGCTGATCAGGCTTACAGTGGTGCCTGGTTCTGGTAAGGCAGCATCTTAAGACACTTATGCACATCTAGAGTATGTAGCAGGTCCTCTCCTCTATTAGAGTATTTAGGAACACACACTGGTAAGTCCATGTCCTAACTGAGGGTGAGAGCAGAGACCACCTTAGGTAGAAACTTTGGATCTGTCCTTAGGGACACCCTGTCCTGGCGAAAAATCAAATAAGGTTCAAGTTCAGAAATCCTTCTGGACGAAGCAACAGCAACTACAAATAAAGTCTTCCATGTCAGGAGATGTAGCTCGCAATCCGCAGCTGGTTCAAAAGGTAGCAGCGTGAGCTGCTCCAGGACAAAGGGTAAATCCCATGGAGGAATAGGATCCTGAATCAGAGATCTAAGGTGGAGAACACCTCTCAGGAAGGCTCATGCGGTGTTCAACTGAGTTATGGGATGTAGGTCTATCAGTGTATGATAGGCTGAGATGGCACAAAGGTGTACTTTACAGGAGTAGGCCAAGCCTGCCTGAAGAGAGATAGAAAGTAGTCTAGGACTGACCTTTCCGGACAATCCATCAGGGAAAGTCCTCGTGCTTCAGCCCAGAGGCAAAATCTGCACCATTTCATGGCATATGTGGCCGGTTTTCTAGCAGCCGCTAGAACATCTGCTACCTCTTGTGAGACCCCGTACCACATGATAGCTATGTCTCTAGGAGCAGGTGTGCAGGTTGAGAGAGCAAAGGTCCGGATGGACCAAAGAACCTGCCTCCTGGGACAAAAAGTGAGCTGATTGGCAGAGGCACCGGAGGTTCCTAGGACAGCTGGTGTAGTAGAGGGAACCAAATCTGTCTGGGCCAAAAAGGTGCAATAAATATCAGCGTCACCTGCTGTCTGTGGAGTTTCAAACACACCCTCTGGATCAACAGGAATGGAGGAAACGCGTAAAGGAATCTGACCGTCTAGAAGAGGGACAACGTGTCTCACCAGAAAGACACCAGGGCCTGGATCTAGCGAACAGAAACTGGGCAGTTGTGTGTTGGATGGGGACACGAAAAGGTCCAACTCTGGTGTGCCCCATCTGTGAAACAGATCCTCTACCTCCTGGAGTAGTTCCCACTTGTGGACTCTGGCCTGAGAGCGACTCAGACTGTCTGCGATGACGTTGTCTACTCCTAGGACATGAACAGCAATGAGGTTTGCACCGTGTTGTAGAACCCAATCCCACACCATCATGGCCTCCCTGCAAAGCGGGTAGGAATGGGTGCCTCCTTGTTTGTTGAGGTAATACATCACCGGGGTATTGTCCGTTTGTAACAGCAGAGTTCCCGGTGGGGATCTGACTGGAAAGCCTGCAGGGCATGAACTGCTCTCATTTCCAAAATATTTATGTGGAGATGAGCTTCCTGGGGCATCCATGAGCCCTGACCCGGTCGAAGTGTGCTCCCCAACCCAACCGAAGCATCCGTGGAGAGCGTCACAATCGGAGACTGCGCAATGAAGGGGACCCCCGCCAACAGGTTCTTTGAATCTAGCCACCATTGCCAATCCCGGATGACTGCATTTGTGATCCGAACTGGAAGCTGCAAATGGTCTTGCATCCGAACTCATTGTACCCTAACATCCACTGGTCACCCACAAGTGGAGACGGGCTAGCGGGACTGTTGCAATGGCCGCAGCCATGTGTCCGAGCAGGCAAAGGACCAGTCTGGCTGGGACAGTCTTTGCCAAGATGTCCCTGATAAGGGATCTGATGTGTTCCACCTCGGTCCTGGGGCAGAAAAGCTCTCCCCTGGACGGTGTCCAGAACTGCGCCTATGAACTGCAGATTCTGTGACAGAACCAGATGCGACTTCTGATTGATGATGATGCCCAACGCCTCGAACAGGGACAGAGTACAGTGGATTGCGGACATCAGAGCCTCCCGAGAGGGTGCCATGAGGAGCCAGTCGTCCAGGTAGGGGGAACACGTAGTGGCCATGTCTCCTTAGATCCATCGCTACGACTGCCATGCACTTCGTAAACACCCGAGGTGCCGATGACAGTCCGAAGGGGAAGGCTTGAAACTGAATGGCAACCTAGAAATACAAAGCGCAAGAACTTCCTGTGTGCTCGAGCAATGGGTATGTGCAGATAGGCATCCTGCTTGTCCAAGGACGCTAGGAAGGCGCCTTGTATCAAACAGGAAAGGGTCACCAAGCAGAAGCGTTTGTAAAGGACTGAAACGTTGAGATCACTGAGATCCAGTATCAGATGGAGGTCCTGTCTTTTTGGGAACCAGAAAGAAGTAGGAATAGTAACCTGCACTTCTCTGGCTCCTCAGTACGTGCTTTATAGCTTCCTATCCCAGAAGCTCGAGCACCTCCTGCTGTATGAGCAGTGACGAAAGGAACTAAATTTGGGCCTGTACAGTCCTTACTGCCTTCCCGGCATCCTGTAATTTGGTGATTACCTTTTCAGAGTCTTCACCAAATAGGACTTCGCCATTATAGGGAATGTCCAGGATGTTTTTCTGGACAACCAGGGTAAATCCGGAGCCACGAAGCCATGAATGTCTCCGGAGACAGATGCCCGAGGCTGCTCCCCTTGCCGCGGAGTCTGCCGAATCGTAGGTGGCTCAAAATCTGGGTCCCCACGTTTGACCCAGTGTGGTGGAGGTTCATCCGGAAGTATTTTAACTAGGTCTTAACCCCGTTCCCATAGGGCATGCTGAAACTGAACCATGTGTGTCAGATAGTTCAGTGACTTAATTGAGCATGTAGCAGCCGCATACTGGCGCCTACCCAGTGAGTACAACTGCTTGGACTCCTGGTCCGGAGGTTGTGTATTCAGATGTGGTCATTGAGACCCATCATGGGAGGCCGTAATGACCAGGGAATCAGCCAGGGGTTGTTGCTCCAAGTACAGGCCCTGTGCCGGGACCCTGTACAGGCGATCAGCCTTCTTCGGCACCACGGGGGTGGAGTGTGGACGTTTCCACGCATACCTTGGTGACATCCGCAAGGTGTCCACAAGGTGGGTCCACCAAGGGTGGGACCACCACAGGCTTAGGGTCCTCCTGCCGAAGGTAACGGGCTAGGCGCTGTTCAGGGTCTAAATCTTCAGTTTCCCATCCCATGTTCTCCTGGATGTACCTCATGATTTCAGAAAAAGATGGCTCATCCGGAATTGACCTGGGTAGGTCTCGTGGGTCAGGTGATGGGATGCTGACTGGAGAAGAAGACCTGGAGGTATCTGAGGTGTCAGGTCTAGAGTCGTCCCCCTGCAGAGTGGACCGTCTACGTCTGGGTCTCTTGGGGCTAGGAGACCCTGAGGGAGATCTTTAAGGGGGCCTTTCTTTTGACCTGCCCCTAGGAGAAGGAGTGGGTTCCTTGGGGGACGGTGGTCTTCCTACTGGGAGGAGGAGTTTTTACTGGGACATCCCCCCTCTTGATTGTGTCCCAAAAAGTGAAGAGGTCTTTAACCTCCTGAATATTTATACCCGACAATGGTCCTGGCGTCGGGGTTGGCCTGTCGCCAGTATCAGATATCTGGTCCAAGGGCATCGCTGGGTCAGGTGAAGGCTCCTGCAGAAGTCAGACGTCCTTGTCACCTGCCTGGTTATCAGGCAACACTGCATCTTCCTCCGTAGACTCCTGGCGACTGGTGTCCACCGGTGACAGAGAGGCAGTTGTCTGCTCCTTGGAACGTGAGGCAGACGTCAAGCGTTTGCCCAACGTCTGGTTGGACGGGTGCCTAACCAGTGACCGGCTGGCGGCCCCTTTTGTATCAGTCATCCATTCGAGGGATGTCAGGTCCTTAGTCTTCCGGGGGTCTGGTCCCCTAGGAGGCTGGGATGCGGATCTGGCATCGGGCTCCCGGCATTTGTCCGAGGAAGGAGTGAGTTTGGAAGGAGGACTTGGACCGATGGTCAGTAGACTTCGTGGAGGACCAGGAGGGCGCTGGCGAAGGGTCCAAGGTCCCGGAAGTCTTGATGGGATGCAAGGAAGCCGAAGAGCTGCCCAAAGTCCAAACCTTCATGGGAGGAGGCTGAGAGTGAGCCCTGGAGGGAGAGCAGTCTGAACTCGTAGAGCCGGAGCTAGTATGCAAGTCCAAGGCCTGGTTCGGGGAATCTGGACCTGGCTTTCTCCCGGTGCTTATGAGTCTTAGAGTGGACTCACCTCTGGAGGCAGGGTCTCTGTCCATAAGTTTGTTTTTCCAAGAGGAACCCCCAAGTGCCTTCTGGCGGCGGATCCTGGTGCAACGGCTGAGCCGTTGGCAAAATGGACAGACCTTAGTGTGTTCTAGGCACAGCAGACAGGACGAGTGCAGATCCTTAAAAGGAATCTGTTTGCCGCACGCACACTTGGAGGAGTCTCCTGAGGAAGGAGCAGGAGATGAAGACATTGAGTCAACGCTGTAAGTTCTGGTAGTCGTTCGCTGGAGTGGGACCATGAGGCTGATGCTGGTGAGTTGATGGCGGGAAAAGAACAAGGGATTCTGGGGGACCTCCCCCTTTTGTATGATGCCTGACGTTGGGGGCGGTCCCCGCTGGATACTGCTAGCTAGAAAATTTCTGTGGGATCCTGGCGCCTGCAGTCCTAATGGTGTAACCTGCTGCAAGAGCAGTTTCTCGAAGTAAGATCTGGAGAGTACTAGAGTGTGGCCTTGTTCTAGGAGCTGCAGGACCCAAGTATCTGTAGTGCTCTCCCTCCACTTGTCCAGGTCCAGGTGGAGGGAGAAACACCCCTATCACTGCCTCCTGCAGTGCTGGAGGGTGGGGTCTGGCAAGAAGTCTTGCTGAGGTAGCCCCTGTGATTGGAGCTGCACCACCTACCTCCCCTCTGGGGGTCTCACAGAGGTGAAAGTAGGAGTGGACAGGGCTGCTGCTCCTCGGTGCCTGTCCTGGGGCTTGATCTCCTGCCAAGACACAAGCTCAAAAAAGGGTACGTTCTGACTGATGTAGTACAGGGAATGGGCAGACCAAGTACTTCTTGAGGCCCACAGGTCAGAAAGTGTGTCCAGCACATCCACCCCAAAGAGCCTGTAGCCGCTGGGTTTGCCAATGATGTACAGCAGTCCATTGTGAATGCACCCTTAAGACACCCTGAGCCAAGAATGCCTTCTCTGGCAGACGCATCCACCACATCAGAGGCAGACCTCAGAAGGTGTTTGCCCACATCTTCCCAGACTGCAGGGCCTTGAGCAATTCCTGCCTCGGGGGATCCTCTGGAAGGACCTGGGCAGCAGCTTCAGCCTTTTCTCCAGTGGGTATTCTGAAATCTAGCTATATGGGCAATGTAATTTATCACCCTGATGGACAGCGTAGCACAGGCAAAGGCCCTTTTACCCATAAAGTCTAGCAGCGGAGGTGTTTAGGCTTTAAGTGCCATCATGGGTAGTATTAACCACCACCGAGACTGCCTGTGGTTACTGTGGAAACTATGGCTTCCCTGAGGGAGCCTAGTACAAGTTTTCCGCTTTTTGGGGCATGGCAAGAATCAAATTCGGTCTTTACTTGGCAGCCATAGCTGCACCCTCAAAAAGCAGCTATGAATGGAGAAAGGATAAAAGGTGGAGAAACTGGCACTCCCGATATTCAGACAGATTTCTTTCAAGTGACATCCTACTAATCAGTATCAAACCCGTCAGTTTGTAACTGCCTCATCAAGTTGAAGGCGGGGGTGCCATCAGGGGGAGAGCTCTGGGTATACTTGGTGGAGTCCTCACCCAGAGGAAACCGTGAAAGGGGCTAGCAGCCCTCTTTCCCTCAGCCTCATCCTCCCAAAAGAAGAGTGCCTGGCTCTGAAAGGGGCAATGACAGCAGCGAGGATAAGCAAGGTATGAGTGGAAGGAGTCTGGGTGGGGGCAGGCCCCACCATCCCATGAACTCCCAGGAGTGCAGCATGGCTGGAGATCGAAAGTGACTGGTGTTGGACTTGTGGTGCTGGCGGTACAGCCCGAGGTGTTGTCGGGAGGGGCTGAAGCCCTGTTGTCCATCTCAAAATGGAGGGCTGGGGTGACAGGGGGGCCGAATCCCCAGACACTGAAGGTGAGGCCAAATGTAAAGGCTGAAGTCACTGGGGGAGGTGCCCCCTCCCCCGATGTGCCAACACCGGTCAAAGCAGAACCAGTGAACCTGTCTGGTGGTCCACAAAGAAGAGGGGTTGGAACAGCAGGTGCACGAGAAGGCCCACTGCAAAGGAGCCAGCGACAGTCAAGGTACGCCTGACAGAAGGTGCTACCAGAGCTAACTCTGTAGAACAGAGAGAGGGTGTGGGCAGTAGACTGGGTCAGCACCGGAGCGGCAGACAACCCTGCCGGCGGCTGACACTCAAAGCAGCGACCACGAGCAAGCCAAGGAGGATCTCTCCTTGCTCAGATCCTTATCCTAGCATTTGCGTTTCCCATGCCAACTTATCCCAGGGCTTGGAGAAGTTGGAGCCTATGGACGGGACCAGGGAGGAAGAGCAGCTTATGGTCTGGAGCACCTTCTCCATTTCGGTGTTCTGTTGCAGAAGGAAATTATCCAAGACCTTCTGGCGGCCCGGGGTAGCCGGATTCAATGGACAGCAGACTTAACAGGCGTCATGGTTTTCCCTTCTTGAAGACCTTCTGACGACATCAGCCATAGCGAAAGATTTCAGGGTCAGCTGGCATAAAAACAAAATCACTTGACTTACTAGGGCGAGAAGGAAAATAAAATTCTAAAGAAGTTTGGTGGTCGACAATCGGCGTCTCCGGAGTCCACATACGATGGTCAATGGTGGGAAAACAGAGGGCACGGAGCCACCCACATTTATGAGGGATGTTGCTGTGGACGACTTTGTAGCCTGCTAGCCAGAAAAGTTTCCGTGTGGTCCTAGTGCCTGGTGGCTATAGTACCATAGGTGTGGCCTGATGCAAAGAGGTATCCTTGAAGATCATACTGCTCTCAGCCCTCCTCAAAAATCCTCCTCCGTCATGAGGTCAGGACAGTATTCAACATTTACCTCAGTCAGCAACAGGACCCTATGAACATGTCCATGACTGCAGGAGGGATCTGTACTGGATGTTGTCGACATGGACTGAGAGCCAGTGAGCCCTGTCGACGTGCAACTGGCTGTACTGGCAAGCCTGACAAAATAAGTCCTCTCAGGAAATGCCAGGACAGCTTAAGTGTTAACTGACGGGCCTTGACCAGACGATGGCAAAGTACCGTCCACAGTGGGTACAGCAGCACCTGAGCCAAGGCCCAACCTTGGTGTCTCAGGCTATAAGAGGGTGGTCAATGACACCGGAGCAATCAATTACATTAGAATTATCTTTAACAGTCTGTGGCAACCGGTATTTTGCCGAGAAAGCAGATTCCTCCTTATCCCTATGCTTGTGCTTACAGCCCTGAGAAAAGGGTCGTGATGACGACCTTCGTCAGAGAGGGCTGGTGATGCACATTTCAAGCCTTGTTCCTTACGATTGGTAAGGTTTCCTGAAGGGAATCTTTAGAAACATTTTTGTTGCAGTGCTTCTTTGTTGCGTTGTTAAACTGGCACATCTCACAGGTCCTTAAGCTGCAAGACAGGCCCACACAGCATTTGCGCGCACCAGACACACACACCACCCTTGTTTTTCTTCTAGATTTCGCCACACCTACAGTACTGAAATTAAGTGCTCAGCAGCATGCAGGGACAATGAAAATATCTGATAAACACCACAATGGCTAGTGACTGCATTTCCAGAACTGTGGAAAAACTGAGAAGTGATGAGGCCACCCATGTTTATATAGAGACGCTGATGTGGGATGTCGCCAGTAGCGGACCCCCAGCTAGCAAAGTTTCCAAGTGGCCCTAGTGTTGATGTGGGTATAATTCCAAAAGTGTGGCCTAAAGGAAGAAATTCATACTCAAAGATTGGAATATTCTTTACATACTCGTGACTACTAAGGAGTTACTTTCTTTTTATATAAAGCCCATTTATGTCTATCTAAAGAAAGCTTTTCCATAACTCATTTAACTGAAATACAAGCACTGCAGTTCACCTCATCTACAGAGTTTCTCAAATACATAATGTACATGCATGCCAACAGTAGAATAGGGAAGCATTATTTAAACTGAACAGTGGTCTTTTCAGGACCAAATAGTTGAAGACCACAATCCTTTTCAATGCAGAAATTTCTGCTAAAAAACAATAGATAATTTAAGAGGAGGCCATTAATAGAAAGTATGTCAGCACTCTGCAATAAACAAATCTGTGAGATGCACAAGTTACTATGAGCAACATGTAACTGTTCTACCAGTCTCTCCCAGCCTACTGTAAGACAGATTTAAATTTTGTTTTAATAGCAAAGTACTACAAGTCACTATTCAAGGAATTTGCAATACTTTAATTGCAAGGTGAAAAATGAAACGGTGGTAAAAATCCCAAGAAAGGGCATACAAATATGTAATTGACATTTATAGCGCAACACTGCATCACTGATTTCATGACAGCTTTTGTAAAGCATAAAATGTTTATAACAGCGCAGGTTTACATTTATGCAGAACTGATTCTAACAGATCTACCTTCAAAGATTGAAAAAAGGCTACTTACACAGCAGGAGTACAGAGTACAATGTCCATTTTCACAAAAATCTGTATTTTTTCCTCTTACCATTGAACGTTGCAACAGCGTGTTAGCACAGTTCTGAAAGATGGCGTCCCATCAAACATACACTGCGACCCTGCATCACATGGTTGTAGTCATAAATATAGAATTTAACACCAACAAACAAAATTTACAAAAATTGACAAGTTTCAAGTCTCACAGGTTGATTCCTCAGGAGTTATCAGAAAAGGACTCTGAGATGTACTAATGATAGTGTTCCTCCATGTGCCATCTCCTGAACTTGTGTTTTGTACAAATGTTGCTCCTGGCTCTGTGTAGGTCTCCCATGTACATGTCCCGTTATGGAATGTGTCTTGGGCTAAGGACATGTATACACGCAACAGAATGGGCCCCAGCTACACGATGAAATATCTGTGTGACCTCTATTTGCCTCCTGTTGGCGCTGAATATGTTGACAGCTGATGTCTACAAAACCCTCTGAAAATGTAGAAGTTAGGAGCACATCTTATGTCTTGGTGAGTATCATGATCTACGTCACACACTATGTAAAAATTCTCCAGTATAAAGCGCTGTTGACTGAAAAAGGCTGTGTCTTTAGATCAGTGTGCCTCCTTGAGATCAAGAGCCTAAGGTTAAGGAAAATCTGCCTCGTAAAAAATGTCTGCAGTGGCATGTTCAGTCTCTTTCTCTGTGCTTGTAGTTTCTTGGATCGCAGTGTTGTGTTCTTGTATGAAATCAGTCTGCTGCTGTTCTTGTAAATAAGATGCATGTTTCTCCAGGAAAGAGCTAGGTGATCACTACACTGCGTGTACTAGGGAAGTGCAAAGTTCGTTTACTGCTCAGTTACAGGGTTCAATTTACTACTCAAGTTACAGGGTTTGATTTATCCAGCTAGAATTATTCTTCTTGGCTTCAAGACAGGCTAGCTAACTGGGGATATCAGGTTCTTTATTGTAAATTAACCCAGATTACCCTTGCATTCACTCCCCATTAAGAGTCTGGGGATCCAACTTGACCCAGTTACACAAAACTACACAACTGTTTTCTGTGATCTCACAAGAGCTAAAAATGTCCCACTTCCAATTTAAAATGCTTACAACTTGCATAAAATCTGTCACCATGCAACTGGCCTGTGGAACTTTGCACATCTCTGATATGTACCTTTACCAGAAGAAATAGTTTCACATTCAGTTAGAAGTTGTTGTCGTGTAATGCCACTGTTTCCATTCAGGTACAGTTTTGTTAATATTGCCTCTACAAACAAAAAAAACTACAGCATTTCTTAAAGAAACAATTCCCCCTCCCCAGCATTCAGATTCACTTGGTTCATTCATTAAAACAATTAAAACGTTCATTGAGCAACCATCCTTCAGTTTAACTGGCCATGCTACCTTTCCCCTCACCTTAGTAAAATTTCTCCCTTTGAATAGAATTACAATTGAGAAACCTACAGTCCAAATTCTCTGCTTTGTTTCACCAGCAGGAAACGCAACACAGAAAAGCAGCAACTTCAGCTGGCAACACTCTTCCCAGTTATGAGGTTTAAGGTCTTCACCTTTCAGCAGCACCTTACAGGATTTTTAACCACCCAATCTAGCCTCAGCTGGTAGTGCTTTTTTTTTTTTTTTACACAAATCCCCCCCACCCCTAAGCACTGCACCATTTTTCTAGTGTTTCACACTGTGAAGATTGGGTTCAGCTGGTGTACATGCCCCCCTGCCTCCTTAACAGTTCTATGTATGCAATGCATAGTTATTACACTTGCATCCCACGGTGCACAAAAAAATCATTCGCAACCAATAGACAGATTTGATGTGCATGGCTGGTCAGCAGCATTTGTACAAGAATTACAGTTGCCCAAGAACTTACTGTAACAGCAGATCTTAAGAGTATCTCTTGCAGCAGACACGTGACATCTGCTGCAGGCGTCATTTCCTCTGGATGACTTCTGTCAACCCTGGGACCTCTCCCTAACACTACCATGTGGTGTCTATAGCATGTATAAAAAGGGGAGGTCCCAGCTACCGTTTTCCATCCTAGCAACTGAATAAGCAGCCATTTCTCAGGCCTCCGATGGCAGAGATGGGAAATAAGGCAGCAGCTCATGGAGCCGTCAAAGGACAGGAGCAAGGAACCCTTCTGAAGTAACAGCAAGGGAGAAGGTGGGTGGGGCTGAATGACTTGCTGGAAGAGCTGCTCTCGAATATCTGTTACGGAAAGTTCTTGCACAACTGTACTATCTTCTTAGAGTCAATCTCTTGCAACACATGGGAAGATTCCCAAGCAGTTATGCAAAAGGAGGGGGAGGAGGAGGAAGCAAATTATCAGCACTTAGACAGGAGGCCTTGTAAAAGACCGTACAAAAGCAGTTCGCTTCTTGGAAGTCATGTCTAGACTAAAGTTTCGTGAACGTATGTACAGTTGACCATGTGGCATCTTCGCAGATTTCTAAGCCACAGATGCCGCGAGAACACACCATGGAGGAAGCCGTGCCTCTGAGAATGAGGTTTACAACCCGTGAGAGTTTTATTTTGTATAAATAAATAAATACAGTTGGTCAACCATGTGAACAAGCACTGCTTCGAAACCAGAACACCCTTTCCAGGGGAGAAAAGGAAAGTTGCTCCGTTTTTCACAGCTGTGAGGTGTGGAGAAGATAAGGACTCTGTTCCATGCACATGAAGTATGAAGTAGGGATTCCCCTAGATTCCCAGGCTGCGCATACTACACTGGTAAGTGGATAGCCTGATTTAAAGTAAATTCAGGAACTACCTTTGCCAAATGACAGGTTGGTGCGTAAAGTCATCCCATCATGAAACTGCAGGTAGAGAGGGTTGCACATTAGTGCCTGCAACTCTGAAACACATCTACCCGACAATGGCAACTAAGAATATAGTTTTCCAAGAAAGACGACAGCGCTCACTGGTTTCAGTGGATCAAAGGGACTTCTATCAAGCAGAAAATTCAAATCCCCACACAGGGACTGGATCCTGGATAGGGGGATAAAGGTGCAGAATGCATTTTAAAAAGGTTCTGATCAAAGGCAACAGACAATGGTTTGTTGCCCACAGGTAAATGGAATGCAGTAATGGCCTTAAGGTGGATTTGTACAGAAATATTTCAGTCCATCCTCCCAAGGAGAGCAAATCTGATGCTCTGAAGAGAACACTGAAGTGCAAGACGACCATGTCCTCAGGAGCTAGATGTGCAGATGGAGGTAGTTAAGGTCCAGGTGTAGCAGGGAGCCATGCGCCTAGGACAAGAGCCTGGTGTCAGCAGAGGTTAGGGATCCAGTTCAAACAACTGCAAAAGCAGAGGGAACCAAATCTGTCTTGGCCAGAACGGTGCTACGAGAATCCTAAATGCCATGTCTCTGACCAGTTTGAGTAGTACTCTGAAGTGGGAAGGACGGGAAAGTGTAAAATCTTGACCAGAAAAGAACACATCCCACCACACAGTTTCAGGACCTCACTCGAGAGAGCAGTAAAGAGGCAATTTTGCATTTTGCGGAGAGGGAGGTACAACTCCAGTCGGCCCCACTGGTGGAAGATGTCATTTGGGATGTCAGGCAGGATTTCCCCCTTTATGGGCCCGTGCAGTGAATCAGCTCAGGGCATCCGCCAGGGTGTTGGGACACCCCGGGGATGTGGACCGCAATAAGACAGATTTCTCTGGATCACCCAGTACCAGACCCGCATAGATTCTCTGCAGAATAGGTATGAATAGGTGCCTCCTTGCTTGTTTAGGTAGTGAACTACCACAGAATTGTCAAACTGTACCTGAAGGCAATTGGGGGGGGGGGGGTCTCGAATGCCTGTAAGGCGCAGAGGACTGCCCTCACCTTGAAGATACATGTAGAAACTGGTCTCTACTGGTGTCCAGGATCCTTGGGACCGAACGTGCAGGAGATGAGCACCCCACCCTGTCAAGGAGGCATCTGTAGTTAGAATGAGACATGGAACAGGAGAAAAACAGCATGCCTCGCATTATGTTGCCCCTAGACTTCCACCACTGTAGATCTTTAAGAGCCAGGAAAGACATCAGGACCGGAGCACCTAAATTTTCCTTCTGATCCCACTGGACTCTCAGGGACCACTGAAGGACCCTCGTATTCAACCTGGCATTGGAGGGACCGCTGGAACTGTGGCTGCCAAATGTCCCAGGAGGCGCAGGTAGGGTCATGCCAAGACTAATCTGGACTCCAGTCTGCATGCCAAAGCAATTACGGCATCTGACCAAGCCACTGGCATATATGCCATCACCATGGAGGCGTCCAACAAGGCTCCAATATAGAGGTGTTGCACTGGGCCCATTTTGGACTTCGGATAGTTTATAGCCATCCCCACCGGAGCGAACAACTGCAGGGTTCGAGAAAGCGTGGACAACAGCCTTTGGCAGTAAGATGCTTTCAGAAGCCAGTTTTCCAGGTAGGGAAAGATCTAGGCATTCCCTGCAGGGGGCCGCTGCAACTGCCGCTAGGCATTTTGTGAATACCCTCGGGACAGAGGAAAGGCCGCATGGGAGGGACCTGAACCGATGACCCTGAAACAGAAAAACAAACTATGAGCGGGCGGAGTGTATCAGGATATGGAGGTGTGCGCCCTTCATATCAAAAGAGCAGCAACTGGTTTGATGGCACGTTTTATGAGCAAAGCACAGATTTCATTCTGGAAGACCAAAGCATGGTCTGGGAGGCGAGACCCTTGGTGGTAACGCAAAGGGAATCTGAACTCCAGTGTGTGTCCTGACCATCCACTGCAGCTGCCACAGGTCAGAGATGGGCTTCCCACCCTTGTAGGTACAAGGAAAACCTGGCCCCAACAGCCATGTGAAGGATCTCCGGTCCCCTGACTGGAGCAGCAGGGATGCAACATGTTGAGCATTTTAGGACCAGGCAATGTCAATTGAGGCTTTCGCTTATTGGAAGGAGATTTGATTATTGGGATGTGTCCTGTATAGGCAGCCCCTGAAGGCCAGTTTTGTTTTTCGACTGTGTGGACCAGACAGCTGATCACCCTTAGGAAGCGTTAAGGACAGACTGCTGCGCGTCCTGTGAAAACCCCGACACTGAGCCAGGCGTGATGTCGGAAACAAATACCTGCGAAGGACGTACAGGCCACAGTATCAATGTCATAATAGGTGGCCCTGAGCAAGTGGCTGCAAACAGCCGCTGCCGTAGACATCCAGGCAGTCAGATCCTTGTGGGCAGAACCAGCAGGTAGGGACTAGACCGTTGCTTGAGAGGCATTTCCTCCTGATATATTTCAGGTGGTGTCCAATGTAATTAAGTATACGGAGAGACAGTAGCCAAAGCATAAAACCCTTTTCGCCCATTACATCCAATTTCTTGGATTTCTTACCACAGGGTTAATTAAGCACGCATGTGCGGCGGTCCAGAGAACCCATCACGAGCAGCACTTACCACAGCGTCCACCTGAGGCAAAGATGAAGTAGGGGTGGTCCACCAGGGCCTGATAAATCCTATCAGCCTTACAAGGACAAGGATTGGAGGGAATTCTGAAATGTTGCTTCCAAGCAGCCCAAATAGCCTCTTCAAAGTCATCCACCAAACGTCAGAGTGAGGCATTCTGGTACACCTAAATACTGTGCGAACTCTTCTTGAAGCTTCCTGCTCAGTGCTCTGAAACCAAAACTTTCTGGAAGTGTAAAACTGTCCGAAAACATGGGATCTGGCAGAGAAAGTACAGTTACGCAAGAACTTACCGTAACAGTACATCTTCTAAAGAGGCTCTTACAGTAGGTACTCACAAGTAAGACTGAGCCACCAGGCACCAAGACCACATGGAAATACTCTAGCTAGCAGTGTCTGGCAGGGGACTCTTCCCCCCCATGTCATGTGACTGACGTCAGCATGACGCTATACAAGGAGCAGGCCCCATGCCTGCCTTCCAGTTCTCCCGGAGACCTAAAAAGGAGCGAAAGGAGAGGGTGCAGCGCAGGGCGACAAAGATGATCAAGGGGCTGGGGGACTTATACGAGAGGCAGCTGAGGGAGTTGAACATGTACTCACTGGAGGAGAGGAGGGACGGGGGGGACATGATCGAAACCTTTAAGTACATGAAAGGAACAAACAAGACAGGTACAGAGGGACTGTTTGAAGTGAGAGGGGAAGGACACCAGGGGCCATGATACGAGACTGGAGGGAGGAAGGTTCAGGAGGCAGATGGAGACACTTTTTTTTTTTTTTTTTTTTTTTTTTACACACACACACACACACACACAGAGGGTGGTGGCTAGGCAGAATGAGTTACCTGCAGAAGTGGTATCCAGTAGAACAGCAGACTGCTTCAAAAGGGGATGGGACAGGACAAGGCGGAGGGTCAATGAAGGGGAAGGGTGGGGCAGCAGCAGAATAAGGGGTGCTAGCTGCACATTCTAGCAGACTTGACAGACCTCTAGGCCTTTATCTACTGGCAAATTTCATATGTCCACAGGAGAAAAGGAAAAGGCTCAGAGTCCAAAACCTGCCTCAAATATTAAGAGTCACAAAAGGAAACTCTTGGGGAGGGAGAGTAGGGTTAGGGAAAGCAGTACCTACTGCAAGAGCCTCTCAGATCTACTGTTACAGTAAGTTAACATGCAACTGTACGATCTTACTCCGAGTGGGCTCTTGTAGGTACTCACATGCAGGACAGAGTCCCAAGCAGTGCCCCGAGACAGGTCAGAAACATAGGGAGGACAGCGAGAGTTTCCAGCTACTCCAAGGGGCTCATGAAACGAGCCCTTGTAGGACAGCAAGGCCAAAGTCCGCTCTGAGCCTCGACAATGTCCAGGCTGTAATGCTTGGCAGAAGTATGGACAGAATTCCCAAGCTGCAGCTGCACAAATGTCTGCAGTGGAAACATTCCTGAAACAAGCAGTAGAAGCTATGCCTCTGGTTGAATGTCCTTTATAACCGGACCCAGAAGGTAATGTAGTTAAGACAACCATTTCGACAAACAGTTTAGAAATGGCTACGCCCTCTTTTGGGTGCAAAGTAAACAACTGGTCAGATTTACGGAGAGACTTCGTCCTGTCCATATAGTATGGAAATTCTGTGAACATTTAAGGTATGTCGATGAAAATATACAAGGTATGTCAATGAAAATATACAAGGTATGTCAATGAAAATATACAAGGTATGTCAATGAAAATATCAAAGCTACAGAAATTCAGAATACACATGAGGAGCCAAAAGAACTGTGGGTCACCCTGGAAACAGGAAATGGCACAGCCATAACTGGGGCTGTGTACAGGCCTCCAGACCAGCGGGAGGACAGACAAACATTACTGTTAGAAGATATACAAAACATGACAGCTAAAGGGGAGGTTCTGATCAACATACCAGATAGACTGGTCAATTCCAGCAAGAACATCTGCCAGAACTTGACACATGGTGGATCCCCTGCAGGGGGTAGGGCCTCAACAACTGGTACAACAATCCACAAGAGACAGGGCTATCCCTAGCTCCAGTACTGGCTAACGGGGAAAGGATCACAAATCTCCAGGTAGGTCACCTGGGGACCAGTGCCCATCACATGGTATGGTTCAATGTGACCATTCCAAAACAAAAATATGGGACTTCAGAGGAGCAGACTGATAAGATGGCCAACAGAGTTAAGCTAGCCCTGGCAAAAAGAAATACAGGTGGTTTGGGCGCACAGGCAAAGTGGGCAAGCATTAAGAATGTAATACTTGAAGCAACATCCCACTGTGCTAGAGAGAAAAGGAAGTGCAAAAGAAGAGAAAAACCACTTTGGTTCTCAAAAACAATAGCAGAAAAGGTCAGATCCGAAAGGGTGGCTTTCTGGAAACAAGGGAAAGCAGCAGAAAGATAGGGAGGCATACTAAACTTCCCTAAGGGAAGCAGGAAAGGCAGTAAGACAGGCAAAGGCCCAAACCGAGGAAACACTAGCACAAACAGTAAAATAAGGTGACAAGACTTTCTATAGATACATTGGTGAAAGGAGAGAGTCCAGAGAGGGTAATGCTAAGATCAAAGGAGATAAGGGGGCAAGCGGGAGGACCATGTAAAGACATCTATCCTAAATAGACACCTCTGCTCAGTATTTACTGAAGAGAAATTAGGGAAGGGCCCACAGCTCAGCACCATGGACATTTGGGGGGGGGGGGGGAGGAGAAGTGTGCACTAATCCCTTCACAAAAGAAAGGCTCCTACAAGAGCTCGATAAGCTCAAACAAGCCAATGGGACCTGATGGCATACATCCCAAAGTACTAAAGGAGCCAAGGGTGGAACTAGCAGAGCCATTAGCTGAACTGTTTAGTGCGTCTCCGAGCACAAGAGAGGTCCCATTAGACTGGAGAAGGGCTCATGTGATCCCGCTCCACAAGAGTGGTAGCAGGGAGAAGGCAGAGAACTACAGACCAGTCAGTCTTGGCGGTTGATGTCGCCTCAGTAGTGGACAATATTATGGAGATACTCCTTAAGGAAAGAATAGTGCACTCCTTAAGGATAGTGCAACACCTGGAATCCATAGGAGCACAGGATCCAAGACAGCATGGGTTTACAAAAGGAAGGTCCTGCCAAACTAAACTCAGATTTCTTTGACTGGGTAACCAGAGTGATGGACCAAGGGGGAGCAGTTGATGTCGCCTACCTTGACTTCCAGTAAAGCTTTTGATACTGTTCCACACAGAAGCTTGATTAATAAGCTGGGTAGGATCAGGGTGGGTCAGAAGCTGGTCAACCGAGTGGCAAACTGGTCGATGGGCAGAAAACATGTGGTAAACAGTATACAGTCAGATGTAAGTCGCAAGTGGGGTACCTCTGGGATCAGTCCTGGTGCCAGTCCTCCAATATCTTCAGTGACATTGCAGATGGACTGGAGGATAAGGTTTGTATAGTTTTCAGATGACACCAAGATCAGCAAAGGCGTAGATGATCCAGATGGGGTGGGCAGAATGAGGAGGAGATCTGGATAAACTAGCAAAATGGGTTAGAAGAGTGGCAACTGGGGTTTAATGCAAAGTGCAAGATCATGCACATGGGGAAGAGAAAACCTGAAGCCACCTACAGGCTGGGAGAGGGAGTTGCTGGCAGTCACAAAGGAAGAAAGACTTGGGCGTCATCACTGATTACCTGAAATCAAAGTAGACCACTAAAGCAGTAAGGCTAGAGGGATGTTGGGGTGCATCAGTAGGGTATCAAGTCGGAAGAGGGAGGTAATAACCCAAGACACTGGTTAGGACCCATCTGGAGTACTGCAGGTCACACCTTCACAAGGACATTAACCAAACAGGCAGTCCAGGGAAGGGCAACCAAAATGGTGCAGGGACATCAAAAAACATGGACAGATTAACAGAGCTCAATACGTATACCCTAGAGCAAAGGAGGGAGAGAGGTGATCGAAACATTCAAAACACCTTAAGGGTATTAACAAGGTGAGAGTCAAACATGTTTCAATACAAGAAAAATAGCAGAACAAGAGGACAGCATGAGATTAGAGGGCGGCCGATTAAAGAGTAATGTGAGGAAGTTCTTTTTCACAGAAAGGGTGATGGATGCATGAAACTGCCTGCCTCAGGATTTCCGGTGACGTCATGATCAGAGCAGCAGCTTAGGTCGCGAGGCTCCCCGAGACCAACTTAAAAACCTCTGTATTTTACATCCAAACATCGGTTAAGAGAGAGGTGTTAAACTAGGGTCTCCAAAGCGTGCGGATGGGGTGGGTGGGTGGGGGGAGATCTCAGGATGAAGATTCCAAAAGCGGCAACTCGCGTGCCTCGTCAGCCTCCCGCCACAGTACTTCGCAGGCCGACCAAATACCCCACTCAATCCTGCAGCGCCAGATGACAGATGCTCTCAGAAATCCGAGATTTTAGGAAAGAGATGATGTCTACTGCTGCTGCCCTCAGGACCGACCTCAGCAAACTTAACAGGACAGTTACGAGGAACTGACAGCGACTGACAAGAGGGCAGAGGAAACAGAGCCACAGTTCAGCTACACATGCAGCTAAGGGGACTTCAGGAGCGCGCCGATGATGCAAAGAGCAGGAGCCGCCAGAATAATATCAGACTCTCGGGGCTCCTGAAAGGAGTAGAAGGCACAGCCATTATCTTTATTCAGAAATTGTTGAGAGAGACCCTTAAATTACCTGAAACAATCACACTGGAGATAGAGCGGGTTCATCGTACCCTAGGTCCCAGGCCTGCAGCAAGCGCTCGCCCCCGTACCATCCTTCTCAAAATTCCTCAGATAAGAAAAGGAAACAGTCCTCCATACAGTGTGGAAACAGGGCTCTGTCTATTACAAAACCCACAGGTTGTTTCTGGAAAATGACTTTGCCCCCCGAAGTGATGACACGTAGAAGGGCCTATACTCCAGTGATGAAAGCGCTTAAAGCGCCAGGCATACGTTTCCAGACACTTTACCCCTCAAAGATGGTGATCCAGTTCAAAGAGGAACCCCTCACATTTGAAAATGTGGCTGCAGCGATCACTGAACTCAGGACCAGGAAGATGGAGATCCCGCAACAGCGACCGAACACTGAAGTGCCCACTGCAACAAAGCTAGCCCAAAAGGCTTGTGCTATCGGCCAGCACGATGCCCGAAGGCACCATGGAGCTGAAGCTATCCAAACTATAAATTAGTACTCTGAAGTCCAGGACCCAAAGCTCACAGGCGCAAGATGCAAACCTACAGGGCGCTGCGACATGAAAAATCGCAAGTATAGAATGTGGACTTAGTTTGACTAGGATGGCCCATTGGATCTAGTGCTGCAAAAAATCTGAATAGGCCCAGTCAAAATTAGAGTAAAATAATTAGTTTGAGGGACAGGGAAGGGGGTGGTAAAGGGGATTTGGAGGGTGTTGCTCAGCTCACTGGTAAAGCAAAACAGTCCCTCTAGTCAGAAGGTATATGTTATATCATAAAGTAGTAGACGGGGTAGTCTTTTTCTTTAGATACCCTTCAAAGCCTGGGGTGGGGAGAGTGCCTGGGAGACCGTCTGGGAACAGCAGGTAGACAAAAATCGACAGAGGGGCTTTGGCCTAGCTGGCACCTGCTGGCTTATTTGTTGAGTCCACGGCTGGGTGGATTTCCCTGCGCTCTTTCAGCCCAAAACTCAGTGTGACAGTGCAGAGGGAGGCGCTGTACAAGGCAGGCTACATCTGCCGCATAAATATGGAATAAGAGCAACGGGATTGGGGCGGAGGAGGGAGACAGGATGATCAGGAGAGGGTTGGCAAGGGGGGAAATAGCCGCAAAAGCCACCTCGAAAAGAATCAGACCGAGGCTTAGGGGAGAGGCGCTCACTTCATGGACTCCTTGTGTGCTGGGGTTCTGATGGTGGAGCCCGGTATGTCCAGCGCACAGCATGTTTCGGCTGCTACGCGGCGGAAGCGCTGCTGCTGAGGCCTGGAGTGCATGGTTGGGGGGATTCGGCAGGGGGGCTGCCTATCACTTCAGCACATTACCTGGGCAGGCAGAGGAGGGATGGAGGGATACACCTTACACTAACAAGGACAAGAGACAGTGTTCCGCTCTCCTCCCACAGGTGAAATGTGATGGCTTAAGAGCGTGGATGCACTAGGGGGAGTGGCAGGCGGGTGAAGACCTGAGGTGGTGGGGAAGGAAAATGATGCCCATTCCAGGGATCAGCCAGAAGGGATGCTGCCTGGGCCTTGAAATATGAATGAAGGGGAACACCTGATCCTCCCTGCGGGACTGGGGTTGTTTTTTTTTTTGGGGGAGAGAGAGATAGGAAGGACCAAAGCTGAACTGGTTGCCCCTCTCTTCACGACTCCTTCACCTAATCTCCCTACGCCCTCTATGTTCCTCCATTCCGAGTACAAACAGTGGGAGACCAGACGAATCTGGACTTGCCTGGACCCAAGGCCTTTGCTGACAAGGCGCCCCCTCACGGAGGGTGAGGCGATGGGGGAGGGACATGCTCATTCCTGCGCAACCCACTACGGAGAGATTTAAAATTGATAATCAGGGAAAGGGAGGAGGGTGATGCGCTACTTAGATCTGGACATGGGAAACTTATGGGGAGGAGGAAGGAGGGGCTTATGGGAAATGGGGGTGTAGCGAGGAGGAGGAAATGCCAGCTGAACGTGGCAGACTGAAGCGAACCAAGTAGATTAGAGACCGGCTGGGAGGAAAAGGGGGCACGGCGCGCCGGGAGGTACTCTTAAATGGAGCCCGGACCTAATGCGATTATCATAACCCAGATGGGTCGCCTGGGGCGGAACTGGGGTAGCCTCAACCCATAGCCCCAGGTAAAAAGATTCCCTGGTGCATACCCAGCGATAATGGCAGGACATCTGCCTCGTACCGGGGCATCCGGAGGCCAGCGGCTGTTGGCTGCCCAGGTGGCTACTAAGAGGGAGGCTGTTAGGTGGCCTGAACAATACAGAGTGGGTAACCCCTGATACCGGGTACGGCAGACTGTACCATGAGCCCCCGATTTGAAGTCTAGACACCCCACCTGCAGAGATGCCGGGGGTTGCACCTTTGTTTTGTGTTCCCCCCCAACCCCTAATGTCCTTGGTCCACAGGGGGCCATGGGTGAGACAGGAGCAGCCAGACCTAGGCGGGGAACCCTCTCATCTCTGCTCTGGAAGGCCAAACATATCATTACACCACTTGAACACCTCTCAAGACATTAGAGATCTCAGGGGAGCCTGAGGCTCTGCTGTATACACCACCTACACCAATTACCTTTTCCCTATAAGTACCATAGGTACCTAAGACCCCCAAGATAAGGGCCGCTACGGCAGGATTCTATTCCTACCTTGGATCAGGGCTTTGCCCAGATCAGTGGAAGTGCCACTTGTTCAGTTTATGTTTGCATGGCCCTGTTGGCCACATGGTGGTGTCAAACACCTATGTTGTTTAATATGTGTTTTGTTGGTATTGTAATGTATGTAAAAAGGTCAGAGCTCAAGTCAAATACTGTCACAAACCTCATGGGGGCTCAAAAAATGCCTTGCTGGTTTGGGGGGGTGGGGAGCCAGGTAACAAGCGTCACACCTATTGGCTGAGATGCATATGTCTAGATTGAAGTTATTGTCCCTAAATATTAACGGACTCGCCTCACCCATTAAAAGATCCAAGGCTCTAGCATATATTAGAATATCTAAATCAGACAGTTTCCCTTCACGAAACCCACATGAACCCTGCCGAACATGCTAAACTAGCTAAACTGAGCAGAGGGCAAGTCTTCCACTCACCTTACAAGGATGGCAGACGAAGAGGCGTTTCTATTATACCCCCATATACCCCATTTCAAAGGGATTCAACATGGTCTGATCTGGAAGGCAGGATAGTAATCGCCCAAGGAAAGCTCAATGATGAAGAGGTCACTCTTGATAATGTATACCTCCCCACCAGGCATTACTGTCCCTCAGCTGAGGCCATTACTAGACAAAATAATCTAGAAAACTAGGGGTACTCTAATGGCGGGTGACTTCAACCTAACTGCGGATCCTTGGATGGACTCCTCTAGTAGGAGACCCCAGAAACAAATAACCACCCAGAAATTCTTTAATAAATTTGTATCGGAGATGGGTTGGTGTGATGTGTGGTGGAAACTGCACAGGCAAGCAAGAAACTACTCTTATTATTCCCCGGTACATCATACCTACTCCCGTATAGATTACGCTTATACCCAAACAGAAAATCTGGCTGCAATACATGATTCCCAGCTTGGTGACATCTGTCTCAGATCACGCGCCCCTGTTTACCCTTTGGGACTTAGGCATACAGCCCAGAAGTACGCAATGGAGATTAAATCCTTATCTTTACGATCAAAAGAATTCTGTGAGTTTTTAAATCAGAAAAAGTCACTGAAATCCTGGCAGATAACCCCCTCTTCGGATTCAACCCAGTCGGTGCATTGGGACACGATTAAAGTGGTCCTTAGAGGACATAATTAAATACACGGCAGAGGGGGCCAGGCAGTGCAAGGAGTACAGGGCCAAGTTAGAAGATGCACTCCACTTCTTACAAATGGCACATCAACAGGGTGATGACACTCCTTCCTCAGCTACAACAAACCAAACAGGAGTTGGACAAACTGGCCCAGACTGAAATCGCACTCACTTTCTTGAAATAACGATTTTATGAAGTCAACCCATGAGCTATGCGTCTGCTTGCGTACCAAATACGCAGACAGATGGGCAGCGCAACAATCGCAACTATAAGACACCCTTTAGGTGGCCAACCACTCTGCAAAACACAACATCGCAGAGGCCTTCACTACATTTTATAGAACCCTATACACCCCGGAGACCACTCCACCCCTGGCTCGGTTGACGGACTAAACTGTTACCCTCCCAACACTCAGAGGCGCACAGGGATTCCCTAGTTGAACCCATCACAATGCCGGTAGTGATGCAGGTAATAGCCAATGCTAAATCCCTAAAAGCTCCGGGACCAGATGGATATGGCGCGGAGTTTTATAAGACCACTAGAACCCAGGTCACTCCTGCACTTAAAGTATTTAAGTCTGTGTTGGAAGGGGTGTCCCCTCCCCAGTCCTGGTCTTACGCAACTATATCTCGGTGATTCCTAAATCCGGTAAAAATTCCCAAAACTGCACCTCATATAGACCCGTCTCAGTACTAAACCAGGACTATAAGTTGTTTATGAGCATACTGGTGTGCCGCATGGACCAAGTTCTCCCCTTGCTAATACATAAAGACCAAACTGGCTTTGTGAGGGCACGCACCACCACTGATACGTTTTTTGCATCTGATTCACCACTTGGAGAGTGTAAGAGCCAACAGTTCTAATAAGTCTGGACGCAGAAAAGGCCTTCGACAGAGTGGCCTGGCCCTTTCAGTACTTAACTCTAAACAAATCTGGATTTTCCCCCCTGCCTTCATTCAAATTCTACAAAAGGTATACTCCGCTCCCCAGCATATGTAAAGGTGAACGGGCATCATTCTGGTTATTTTCAACTTCAAGAATCTGACAAGGGTGCCCACTATCGCCACTACTGTTTGCCGCAGTTATCAAACCCCTAGCGCAACAAATCCGAGAATCCCAATTGGTCGAGGGAATAAGGATAGGAGACACGGAACATCGGATAGCCTTATATGCCGACGACATTCTTTTGTACTTCAGAACCCTGAAAGATAAGATACCTGCGGTTAGACAAATTCTAGATGCTTATAGCTCCGTGTCAGGATACAATTTGGCCAAAACGGAAAATCTTACTTTTCAATATACCCCTACACAGAGAACCCGAGACACTTCCAGGCAAATTGAACCTGATGAAGCTAAAATACCTGGGAACCTCAGGATGCGACAAAATACTACAAGTATAATTATGTGCCCTTTATTACGCAGCTAAAACAAGACCTACAGGCATGGACAACTCTGCCCTTAAGCCTCACAAGGAGAATAGACCTAATCAGAATGACAACCCTCCCGGGGGCTTTACACTTATTTCAAAACATTCCTCTATACATCCCACTAAAAACCTTCAAAGAAATAAATCGCTTAATAGGGAAATTTATACAAGCCAATTGGAAACCCAGAGTCCGCCTAAAGGTACTCTTCCTTGCCCGCCCAGATGGAGGCCTAGCACTTCCCGACCTAAACCTTTAACAAGCGATAACCCTTGTCCACATAATGGCCAGACAAAATAAAACCCCCAGCCCACACTGGCTAGAAATAAAGTAATTATTAAATGACCAAGCATATCTACGGGCCATGCATCGCCAGGAGCTGGGGGGGGTCCACCAGATCACCAACCCCTGGTTAGTGGACCAGTTTAAGAATTGGTACACACTTAAAAAATCCTAATTACCATTATATCAGGTGCTTCTCTGCCCAATCTCAACTTTAATGGACTTTACCCCGAATAGTTTGGACAACGGTTTTGTGAACTGGGAAAAACATGTGTTAAAGTACCTGCCACAAATGACACAGGAATGTATCTGGACACATGAGGAAATACAAAAAATTCCACCTACCACATAAGGATTTCTTTCGCTACTTACAACTGCGACACTATGTGGAAGGTCTTCTGCAATCCCTGCGGAGCCCGAAGAGTTACTCAGCACTAATTCAATGCCAAATCCAATTAAAATAATAAAGAGGAAGCAGGATCACTTGATATCACTATACTACCAAACCCTTAACTCACAAATGGAAGCTCTCATTAAGGATATCCGTACGCAATGCTGTAAGGAGACTGGGTATCAACTTTCTCCAGGGGATTGGAGGCTGGCGTGCAGCTACTCAGCCCGGGTTACTAGCTCAAACCAATGGAGAGAATACGCCTGGAAGGTTTTAATCCGCTACTTTAGATTCCCGGTGGTCACAAGACACTACTCCCCAAATAAAACAGCAGAGTGCTGGAGAAGGTGTGGTGAACCACAGGCGAACTTGACTCACATTATGTGGGCTTGCCCGGCACTCACTTTCCTAACGCAACTGGAGACCCAGCTACGAGAACTCACAGATCCACAACTCCAACTGTCATTAGATGTATTTATTCCTCATACTCCCTAGGCCACAGAGAGGCCCCAACACTAGATAGCTGCTCTCACTGCTTCTAACTGCAGCGAAAAAAGCAATAACTAGACAATGGTTAACCAAAATACCATCATTACGCGACTGGCGAGACATCACAGATTTATAACATGGAAAAAAACACCACATGGTCTAAATGAACGAGAGGAGACATTTACAGCAAGATGGACACGCTGGCAGATATATTACATACTAAAAAGACCCTACTTCTGTTCCCTAGGGAACTACATCTCGGGTAATTGCTGGGGACCATGGGCTGAGATTGTGGAGATCTTGGCTCTGAGGACCCAGACCTGCCGCCCCCCCCCCCAAGATAGAGACCCATGTATAATTCAGCCCAGCCAAATAGGCACAGTCAAGACAGGACCTGTGGGGAAACTGAGCCTTGACATGGGAGATATGTGCACATACACTGTCCATTAGGATCAGATTGTAACCTGGAATGGGAGTTAGTCAACACTGGAACTATGGCTTGGATTTGACCCCATCAACCCCGGGGGGGAACCCACCACTCAAATAGGGGATGAACGTCTTCACCCTTAAGGGTTTCACCGAGCGAAAGATGGACATTGGACCTTTGAATGCGGGGACACCTTACTGGGGCACTGTTAGTAGTAAGACCAGCCTGGGAAACAACCAGGGTGTCCCAAATCTTAATTACATTGAATTATTGGCCAACAAATGGGGCCGAAGATTTAGAACCAGTCCCCCAGAAATGAAACCACAAAACCGAGTAATGCATTCTTGTTAATATGAACTTATACTGGTTTTACAGACTGATTGTACAAGGTGGATAGTTATGAATGTTTTAACTGTGTGAATACTAATGACCTGTACGTATACAAGTTAACTTAAAAAGAAGAATTAAAAAAATAAACTGCCTGCCTCAGGAAGTGGTGGGTATGAACAGTGCAGGGGCTTCAAACAGGCATGGGATAGGCATAAGGGAGCAATACAAATATGACTAGATAGGCCATTGGCAGAGCAAAAGCTGATGGCACATTCATAAGGTAGAACAAGAAATGCAGACCGGATGGGCCTTGCAGTCATCTGCCGCCAACTTCTAGGTTTTATGTATGCAGAGCTTACCCCCCGATGGGAGTATTCCGGATAGTACACGGGTAGGTCCGGGGATTGATGCAAGGTGGATTCAGACGCCACCTTATGTACGAACTTACGGTTGGTCCACAGAGCCACCTGGTCTCTTTTGGGGGGAAAGATCAGATAAGGTACCTTGCACATGAGCTTGAAACTGTTGATATTCTTCAAGCTGAAGTGATGGCCACTAGGAAAAGTGCTTTCCAAGAGAGGTAGCGCATGTGCACACTCGCTGCTGGTTTGAAAGGTGGCAGGGTGAGTTTTTCAAGAACGAGGTTTAGGTCCCGAGGAGGAGCAGGGCTCCTGATTGGGGGTATCAGATGGGAGAATCTCTTTCAGAAAAGTTTTGAAAACCTCCAACTGTGCCAAAATGTTTTGTCCCATTGGAATACGACAGGCAGATATTGCAAAAGGTAGACCTTTAGGGTTGAACAATTAAGACCCAGCATGTAGTCCAAGACTTTCATGACTGAACAGAAGGGTTCTATCCCTTTTGAATATGCCATATGGAATACCTTTTCCATTTCATGGCATATGTAGCTCTGTGGAAGGCTTCCTAGCCTCTACCAATATCTGTGCTACCCTCGGGTAAACCCCAAATTGGGCAGCTGCTATGTCAGTAGGAGTCATGCGTGCAAATGAAGGGCCTGGAGACCTGGATGAACCAGGGTGCCCTGTTCCAGAGTCAAGAGATCTGGGAAAGCAGCAGTGACAAGGAAGGTTCAACAGAGCTGTTCCAATAGAGACAACCAAAACAGTCTTGGCCAGAAGGGTGCAATGAGAATCATTCAGGCTCCTTCTGCCTGCAGTTTCATTAGAACTCTGGATTAACGGAAGCAGAGGGAAGGCGTATACAAACCTCCCCTTCTAGCAAAGAGACAGCGCATCTCGCCAGAACACACCATACCCTGGAGCAAGCGAGTAGAAGGTTGGTAGTTTTGCGTTTAATGGGGAGGCAAATAGATCTATTTGAGGCCTTCCCCACTTTATGAAGATATGGTTTACTGACAGAGCTCCCATTCGTGTGCTCCAGCTTGAATGCGGCTGAGCACATCTGCCAGGATGTTTTGGACTCCTGGCACATGTACTGCTGTCAGATGAATATTGTGGTCAACCGCTCAATACCACACTCATTGCTTCCCTGCACAGGGTATAAGAGCAGGTTCTGCCCCGTTTATGTACCAGACTACACACATTGTCCATCTGAATCATAAGATGGCACGGGAGAATGAGATGTTGAAAGGCCTCGAGCACATTCAACACTGCTCTCTAGTACGTTGATATGAAGAGACAGTTCCATGTTCCAAAGACCTTGTGCTTTGTAAGGACCCATATGGGCTCCTCAACTCAGACCTGAAGCATCTGTCGTCAGGGTTTGTAAGGGGTTGTCTGATCGGAACCACTTTGGAGAGGCTGTTTTGTTTGCGCCACCACGAGAGGTAGTTTGTCATTGGATCAGAGATCATGATCTAATAATCCAGTTGCTCTGCCCTCTGGTTCCACTGTACTCTGAAGGCCATACCTAGCAACCTTTTGTCACTGAAATGAGACATGGACTCAATGAGGGACATCCTCAAACGTAAGGAGATACAAGTTCAGAACACTATGGAAACCATTGCCTTTACTTATTACAATGTTTATTTTTGATTTAGCATCTTAGAATATTAATTTGCTTAAAAGTCTGAATTTACTGCACACTGTGTTGTGCAGCACCTTTTCCATGAGGAACGGATGAAGGACAGGGAAATTTTGAGGGTTAAAATTAAGGATGCCCCTCGCCTCGTAATGAGGGACACAAGAGGTATGCTAAGGATCCATTGTGAGACTCTCGTAGAATCTGGCCACGGGAACAGAAGGAATAGCCACTGCCACGAGACCCAGTAGCTGCAGGATTGTTCTGGCTGGTACCCTCTTCTGTGAGGTCACCATCCGTACCTGGTGCTGCAAGGTTGTCAGTCTTGTGGTAGGAAAGCCTTGCCCTGAGCCATGTGTAAAAATACTGCCCCAATAAACTGGAGCTGTTGGGTAGGGACTAGGTGGGATTTGGCATAATTGACCTCAACTCTCAACTGATGAAAAGGAATCCAGGGTAAGGTTCACATCCTTGATTAGGGCCTCCCGGGAGGAGGCAGATATCTGCCAGTACAGGTGTGGAAAAACTTGGGACCACTTGCCTGCGCAAAAAGGCTGCCACCACTGTTAAACATTTCGTGAATACCCTGGGGGTCAAGGAAAGGACAAAGGGTAGTGCTCTGAACTGGAAATGCTCCCACTGAAAAACAGGATAGGAGGAATTTGCGGTGTGGTGGACAAATCTGGATGTGCAAGTAAGCATCCTGCATGTCCAGGGCACAGAGCCACTGACCCTTCTGTAAGAGGAAAAGACTGGGAAGAGACCACATTCTGAACCTTTTGTATTGAACAAACCGATTGAGAGCAGAGATCCAGAACTGGTCTGAAATCGCCAGTCTTCTTGGGAACCAGAAAGAAATTAGTAACCCTTTCCCTAAAGCTTTATGGGGACTGCTTCCTTTGCCAACAAAAACACGATTTCCTCCTTCACCAAGGGTAGGTGGCTGTGCGGGTAGGATGAATGACCCGAAGGTCTTCTTGGGGGGGGGTGTCTTGCTATGGATTCTACTGCTGTGACACTTCACCCCTTGAAGAACCCATGAAGTGTCGTAATTTTCTTCCACTGTGATAGGCGACAGGAGAACATGCCCATCACTGGCTCCTCTGGAAAACATACTAGGTGGAGGTGGAAGGTTTAAGGAGTCAGGAGGCGGAGGCTGCAGCTCCCGAGGCTTTATGGGACTTAGCCGGGGGGGGGGGCGCGCTCTAGCAGCTGAGGTTACCTGATGTTTCTAATGTCTGTTCTGATTTGGCCTTTGTTGGAGACATTTCTGCCTCCAAAATGGCCGATTCTGCTTTTGTGGAGGCTTGTATCGAACGTAGGGCCTTGCCCTTGTGAAGATCAGTGATGTCCAACGTCCACCGAAAAGAACAGACCCTCTAAATAGGGCATCCTGTATGACCGTCTAGACCTCTTGTGCCAGACTTGAGATCCGTAGCAAGGCGTAGCATCAGACCAACTGGAGAGGCTGAACACCTACCTTCAGTGTCCACTGCATTGTAGGTGGCATGTAACATGTGATGACAAGCTGATTTGACTGGACCACATCTGCCATCTCGTCTTTTAGCGTAGAATCCTGCAGGGAGTCTACCTTGGACTCCAACTGACCTAGGACAGATTTTTGGTAGTCCCCCATATGGACAACTTAGTTCAGTGCTCAGATGCCCAATGCGAAGGAAGAGGAAAATCTCTCCCCCGTACTGGTCCAGAGTTTGATTATTGGGGGAGAGGCACCAAGGTGTAACCTATCGTGGGCCGCACTGATAACCAAGGAATCCGTCTCAGGATGAAGACTGAGGAAGTCTATCATCCAGAGAGTGACAAGTCTGTCAGCCTTTCTGGCCACTGGTACCATAGAAGAGGGTTGCTTCCATATGGGGGTGACCCAAGTCTACATGTGATTCGATCCAGGGCAGAATGAGGTTTGGGGAAGAGTGCCAAATCCAAACGAGCTGCCAGTTTCTGCCTCTGTGGATCCTGGGCAACTATGGCCAGTCATAGGACGCTTAGATCCTTAAAAGTTCCAAGAATGAAGGATCCTCTGGAGGTGATTTGGGGGAATCCTTCGGTCTCTGATCATCCGGTGTAGGTGTTTCCATGTCCGAGAGATCCTTGTCACACGGGGAGCTGATGGCTGGAAGCAGCAGTTCTACCGGCCTGGAAAACTCCGTTGCAGGTCTGGAGAATTCCCAGGGCCTAGGGAAAGCGTCAGAATAAGCGTGTCGGGCCCTTGGGACCGGATGAAGGAGGCTTGGGAGTAGTCTGGGCCATCGGTGGCTGGTGCTTCTCCAGCTCAGACTTCAGCTGTGATTGCTTCTGCCCAGCAATTTTTCAGGACTGCTTGAAGGTCCACTTGAGGCTGTGGTGGAGGGTTTTTAAATCTGTAGCCAGGGTACCCATAGTACTAGCAGTAGTTAAAGGCAGACAAAGGGTAGCCTGGTATCTGGAATCCTGACTCCAGATACTGGAGCGTTGGGTACTGAGGAGGAAATCCTGACGATGGATGTCCGCATTTCCAGATGGTCCTGACGGAGGTCCAGACATCCTCAAAGGCCCTGTCAGAGGAATAGTCAGGTTCGCGCCAAGTCCATCAGGGTGCTTGGAGGGCCCAAATAGAAAAGGCGGACAAGAGGGTCTCGAAGATCCTGGAATTTAGTCCGACGGAAGGCCTTGCAGGGCTGAAACGCCTGCAGGTGTTGGAGGGGCTATAGTCTGGTCAGATGCTGGCTCTGGTGTCTGAGGCACCGGTGGAGGGGGTGACTAAACCCATCAGCAGGTGATCCAGTCTCCACGTCCCCTGTAGGGAGAGTTGGATGTACCATTACCGACAGTAAGGGGACAGGAAGGAGAAGTCTCCGTCAGCTGCGTGTCTAACTTCAGCTGTGCAGTCAGGCCTGTTATCGGGGCCTGACTGAGGATCCGGGGCTGGGCGTCCGAAAGAGCCAGCAGATGGCTTAGCAGCCACTGCTGTGTGAGAACTGGAGGAGACCGCTCTATTGACCGGTCCCACCCGTACTGCTAGGCCTTGAAATCTGAGGCCGTAGAGAAGGTGGGTGGCTCCCGATCCCGGGAAGCAGATGGCAGTTTGGTAGACACCAATGCAGTTGAAGGTTAATCCCCCCCGAGGGGATGTTACCTGCAGGGCTGCAACTCCAGCGGGAGGCGGCAGAATGGCTGGGGACCCTTCCCAGTCCAGATTTCTCTCCTTGTCCTTTTTCTTACGACGGTCCTTCAGAGGACAACGATCGTCCAAGTTTCTTCAGCTCCTTCTCCATATTGGCCATTTTTTCTTTTAAAAGATGGGCTTCCAGGGACTGCTGCCTAAGTCTACGTGTGGCGCGTTAAAATTTCTGGCAATGCTCGCACCCTTTACTTTATGGCCTGGGCCCAGGCAAAAAAGGCAGAGGAAATGGCAGTCCTTATGAGGGAGCAGAATTCCACAGGAGTCGCACTTGTTATGCGATTCTGAAGGCAGAGACGACACGCAAGACAATTTACGAACTCAAAAACGAGAATAAACTAAATATAAAACTGTTAAGAATTATACTCATTCAAGATGGCGACGACAGTAGCAGCGTTCTTCCGCGAGGTCTGATGTGTGCAGGTAGACGGGTAAAAGCTGGAAGGTGGGCATGGGGACCACTCCTTATATAACGTCACGCTGATGTCCATCACGTGACAATGCGGTCCCCCACCAGAAAATGCTAGCTAGAATTTTCCCAGTGTGGTCCAAGCCCCTGGCGGCTCAGTCTTACGTGCGAGTACCTACCGCAATAGTCCGGGAGTTCAGGGGTAGGTTCGCCCCAAATTGACGAGGCAGCAGAGGATGACTGCGAGGAGTCCTCCTAGTCCATACCACCCTCCAGGTAAGCCACATCCCAATCCTGCAGGAAAAAGGTCATACATGTCTACATTCCAAGGGTGAAGACCCAGGGACACCGGGGGGAGGAGAAGAGAAGAGAATGCACACACTAGCTGTTCTCTGGGCCGAAGACACAGAGACTGGAGCCGACCCTTCACTAGTCTGTGCAAGCTCCAGGATAGTATTTACTAGAACCTGGACATCACTCATGGCCGTCTGCCCAACAGAAGCAGCCAGCGTAGAATGACTGAGTCAGAGATCACTGATGATATTGAAGGCAGAAGAACCAAGCGAGCAGCAGTCGAGAGGTGTGTACAGGACCCCAGGATCAACAAAGACGATAATAGACCCCTTAGTGGTAAGGCCTGTCGTCAAGAGAATTGTCGACTGGCTAGAAGTAATCAGACAATGGCTAGAAACCACGAGGGGGGAAGGAGGAGAGAAAAGAGCGATGAAAGCTGCAGTATCACCCCAGAACCTACAGACTGAGAAGCTGTCAGCAAGGGAAGAGGTGTGCCAACAACAGACGGTAGAAGACTATGTGGCAGCCTTCTCAATACTTACCTTACTGGTAGTGATCGAGGTGCTCGTCAATGACAAGGGCGCAGTAGAAGTGTGCTTAAGTTTTGTTGGCATGTTTCTTACCAGGCTCCCGTCTAGTCAGTGAGGAGGGATCACCCGCAGAGCAGAGACCCCTCCCCCCCAAGGAGGACAAACTCCTTGGGCTTGAAACATTGTTGCTGCTTCAGAAGGGCAACCTTTTGCTCCATGAGAAACTCATGAAGCTGCTGAAGCCTTTGACGTTTGGTGGCCTTGCTGAATCTTAGAGGATATAATCCCTGGTGTGTTCAGGACCAAGGCACTTAATACAGACGTCATGGAGGTCCTCTGTAGCGACTACGACCACAGATGCACTTTTAGAATAAGGGATCCAAAGACATCATTAAATGAACCTGTTTGGAATGAAAGTTTGGTCAGTAGAACTCTTAGTCAACTGGTAAGCAGAGCTCCTGGGGACTTGTATGCAGGCCACAGTCGAAGAGAACCGAGGAGTAGCTGGAACCTCCCCCTTTTATGTGCGCCATACAGACACCAAGTGGTAATGTTTGGGACATACCTAATGCCAAGGTCGTAATGCCAAGTAATCTGGAGGGGAATCAAGCCTGCGGCTGATATCCCATGTGTTATGACCTGCTGCAAGAGACTGTAGATCTTCCCTTACCTACACCTTGCCCCAGCCATGCACTCTGCATAGAGCGCACTCCAGTGAGTGCACGTCTCTGCAATGACAGATCAAGTGTGTGCCGCCCCAGGACCACCATGGGCAAAAAATTAGTAATTTAAATACTCGGACAGGACGACACAAAGCAGATCTGTTGCTGCAGCCAAAACAAGCAGTCAAGCCGAGTGCTGGCACGAATGGCAATGAGCGTGCAGTCATGAGCTAAGATACATGTTCATGATACTCTGTTTTAAAACATTAGCTTACCGAATGCTTGTTTTAGCTGCAGAAACACCTACTGCTCAATGCATCTGTCCTCAGTGTTCAGGATATTAAATGATTGGTATAGCATAGCAAAATGCAATACATACAGTATGCTAATTGTCAACATTTTCTGAATTGCACCAATTTTTTATTCATGTTTAGTGTTAAAAGCATTTTTCATTACGCTAATCAAATTGTCTCTTTTGGTATGAATTTCACAACTGTTTAGTGGTTTTTTTTGGGGGTGCCAATCAATATTTCCGGCCAATACCCCTGATTGTTTCCTATATATAGTGATACTAGGCTGCTGTGCACCCGCTCTAGCTCACTGAAGCATGCACACTCAATGCAGAGTCTGCATGGCAGAGTTTGAGCTGTAGGTCAGAGACATCCGCTTTAAAAGCTTACTGCCAACCAGCTGTACACATCAAAACAGTCAAACGACACTAAAAATGTCCTGCACAGTGGGGACAAACATGCAGACTGTGCACCAAAACATTTCACCTAGCTTGTATGCATTGCATACACAGAACCATTAAGGAGGCATGTACATCAGCAGAGTCGGACCTTTGCATTATGCAGCACCACAGGCAAAAATGGCATGGTGATGGAGAGGGGGAGGAGTTAAACTAAATGTTTTAGTACCTGCATAACCAGATTAACAACTGGAGCTAGATCTGGTTATAAGCAGTCAATGTGTAAGGTGCTACTAAAAGTAACAGTTTCCTTTAAAGAGACATTGTCAACCTGTTTTTCACCATATTATTTCTAGTTGAAACTCCACATTTTATGATTGCTTACCCTCTCTAAAATTCACTGATGTTGCAGTTTGTTTTGTCTTGTCTCCTTGCTTAGCAGAACTGAAATGCATGGCAATGTATATTTATAAACAACCTGTTTGTTCTTACAGCATACTTTGAGCATAAGAAACACACCCAAAACAGTGCATTCACTCAAAGCAGTAGCCTCCTGACGTCCCACTGCATCATGAGGGGATAGACTGTTTTGTGGGTGTTCCCAAGGCCAGGAAAGATGCATCTGGAGTTGATCAAGGAATGTAAACAAACCTGTTTTGGTGTGATAACACCAGTATGTTGAGCAGTCTGTACTTTTTTTTTTTTTTTTTTTTAAAAAGACAATAAGAGTCAGACTTAAACTACCAGCTACACTAACAATCTTTACAAATTTCTGGCAATCAAATTTTTTTTTTTTTTTTTAAAACTAGGGATACTTTGAGATCTAAAGGGGTTGACAGTGTCCCTTTAAGGACATGTGCCACATTATACCCAGCCTTAAGTGGGTTTTAAACCTAGCTATGTCCGAGGGGTGAAACGATTTGTGTTTACCATACGGGGTACACAAGAATCAAGTTTAAAATAAAATCAAATAAGCTGTTTGGAGGAGACCGATCAAGTATGATATGGCACTACCAAGTTCCCTAAGAACGAGCTTGAATACCGGTAAAAAGTAGGGAAAACATGAGCAACCTTAAACATAATTATCAGTTATAGGGATTTGCTGTATTGTGTGCTGAATCATTGAAGCATGAATCTACAACTAAAGAAAACAATATTAATATATTTCAATCATTTATAAGGTTACAGTGGTCACTGTGTGACTAAGTTATTGAAGCTACCACGTTAAGTGTTTAAGATGCAGTGACAAATAAAACAATCATGAACCTTCACCCTGATGGACAAAGGAGTTTTGGTTCAAGTACTTTGTTCCATAATCATCTGGAATCAATGATGGCATGTATCTACATAGTTTCAAAACACTAGTTTTGAAAACTGGCAAACAGTACGCAAGTTTAACCTCTGATTTGTTAAAACATTTGCTGTGTACGAGTACCATGTAACAGCCAAGTGTACAAAATGTTTCAGAAAAGGCAGGCAATATAAATATGAACATTTAACCACATACAGAATCCTGTTTTACGATATTGGAGTACCATGATCTTGGTATCCAATGCCATGGTGCATAATATCAAAGAAAAATGTATATTCAACCTTAACTGTAAATGTCAGCCACTTGGTGTATGGAACAGTTTAAATGAACTGGTTCAAAATACAGGGGAAAATGCAAATACAATCTTACTTCTGCTGTAAAGGTCAAAGATCAGTTACTGTGTGCAGAAACTATACAATAAAGAATGACTAGGATGAAGTGGTAAGCACATGGATGTCAACCCCTCAACTTTTAACCTAGTGCTTAAAGGTCAAGATAGTTGTGATTTGTGCAAGTTACGGAAGTTTGAAAGCAGTTGTGTTCAATTAAAGAAATTGCAGGAAATACTATGAAAAAACTGAACTTTGACCTTTTGCATCCAGATTACATAGTGTAGTTACTGGTTTATGGTATACATGAAGACGTAACCGGTCGAGTTATGAAGTTATCACACCTCTAGGCACCGCATACAGAGGAGTGCCATTACCTCACAGAAACCCAACCTGTCCGGTTTCAAGTTACATCTTCCTACTTAAGTTTATATAAAAAACAGATTGTTCCACGTTTCATGACAGTTTGGATAATGTGATTCTACACTGATGTACCTCTAAAGTGTACAGCAGTCACTCTTGACTGGTGTTAACCATTGCTGTGCTATGTCATAAGGAATGTTAACTGCACAGGGTCATGTAGGCAAAGTTTGATTAAGAATCTTTATTAACAGAAGACTAACAATGAACTCCAACAAACTGGTGATAAGATTCATGGACAGTGACCATATAAGAAAGTACAGTGACCACATAAGAAAATAACCCAGGTCATAACCCCAAAGCAGCTTCTGAATATGTAGGCAATGAAACGGGGAGGATCTCTGACATATTATGAATCTGCTCTACAAGAGAATCGACCGCAGCTTTGATAAAAAAAAAAAAAAAAACTAAGTAGATGTGATCGCTACGGGATATTTTAACACAAGTCAGTGGTTGAAAATGGCATTGGACAAATGTTACATTTTAGGTTGTAACAGTAAAGTCATCCGTTAGCTAGTACATTTGCAGAGGTGACTGACATGCATCACCATTTGGGCCACTGAAATGTCTGAAGCCATTACAGACCCCAATCACTAGCACTTCAACCTCTGGCAATCAAACTACTGTTAACTTTTCTTGCTGCTATGAACTCCCCAACCCCTTTCCTTTTCCCTCCATCTCACTCCATCTGCATTTATCTCTCCAACTGTATTTCTCCACATATACACAGTCGCTTTCTGTGCCGTTCTGCGTTTCTCAGTTGCTTCCCAAAGCACTTAAAAGCAGCTGTGGCTTACAGATGGTTATTCTGTGTATTTAGAGGGCAACTGCAAATAAGAATGGAGTGAATCACGGAAGTCTTGAGTTTCATTCTACCTGAACATTCTGATGTACCACTTATACCTTCAAGTTAATCAGGATGTCAGATCTCCACAGTACAACCATTCCCACCCTCCCACTAGAACCCTGTGTAGTCTGCCCCTTCCTGCTCTCAATTCCTCAACTTTTTTTAATTAACAGTGACAAAATATAGAAATTTCAGTCACTGAAGACCATTTAGAAGCTGCAAGTTGTTAACATGGCATTACACAACAGCAACTCAGAAAACAGAAATGCTGAGCATACTAATCAAACTAAATCAAAACTGAAGTGTGAAGATTAGAGCACTCCATTGAGTAGGTTACCTTGTCCACCGGGGTTAGGATTTGTGTAGTCCCACGTGTCCTGATCATTTTTAAACACATTCAGACGTGTGGGCTGTGCAAAACAAAATGAAGTTATTTGCAGCTTGAAAACCATGTGCAACACAGAGGTCAACATCCTAAGTCCAGTTTTTTTTTTTTTTTTTTTTTTAACATATACTAGAGTTGTGTTCAAACAAATAAAACATTTTATAAGCTCTCCAATTTAAAGGATAACTGCCCAAGTTTTCCTGCAGAGGTGGGATCCACATTCTGTTGCCATTACATTTTTACTGGTCTTTTCAGTGAAGCACATTTCTGATAAAACACCATTCTAAAACTAATTAATGCCCCTCCATCCCAGCTGCAACCACTCAGCCCAAAACTTCAATACTTACTCTGGAAGCTTATCCCCGTAGTGGGATACTATACAGCAGCATCTATAGGGAGGCTGGATTGTAACTGTGGTGCCAGAAGGTGGCATGCTCAGAGAAGTTTCCTTTTTTTTCTTCTTTCTTTCCTCCCTCCACCAGGGAGCAAGCATTAGGCATGGGAGTGCTGCATCAGTCTCGATGGCCCACCCGAGGCTCGAGTGGGCCACACTGCACCACCACTCAGTCACACAGGTGCAGTACTGCAACAGATCATAGCACATCCCTGGAAAGGATCCATCCAACCCCCACTTTTTCTGATGCTCCCAGTTCAGGATGTGAAGCCAGGGCAATACTAGGAATTCTGTCCTATTCTAGAACTATCTGCATACTACTGTAAAACTAAAGAGGAACAAACTACACCACTATGGTCTAAAACAGTACTGCTCACATCATTAAAAACAGTCAGTAAAGATTAAAACAGTAAGAACAGGTCATGCAATTCAAGATTGTGCACAGAGGACTAAAGAAAGAATTTGATGGCAGATAAGGTCCGCTTGGCCCACCCAGTCTGCTCCTTTCCCCTACCAGTTTCATACACTGCAGATCCTAAATGATCTGCAGCTTACCCTCTCTCCAGAGTTCATGTCTGTCCCATGCATTTTTGGATTCTTAGTTTTTGACCCTACAACCTCTGCTGGGAGGCTGTTCCATGGATCCAGAGATCCACCACCGATTCGGTGAAAAAAAAAAACACTTTACCCAAGTCTACCTCCCTCTATTTTCATATCATGGCCTCTTGTTCTTGAACTTTTTTTGGAAAGATGCCACCCTCTTGTACCTTATTTATACACACACACACAGGTCAGTCCAAGAGCATGGCTATCCTTTCAGGAATAGGTTTGCTGCAGGCACACTTGGTGGAACTGTCTGAAAATGAGGCTGATGGAGAAGAAATGTGGCGAAAAAAAATGAAAAATGTTATGTTTTACACATGGGGAAAGTGCAGGAAACTGCAATCTACTATAGCAGTGGTGTCCGGAGGTCCAACAGCAGGAAAGAACAAAGGTGGTGTGGGGGACCGCCTTCCTATACAAGCTGCGCTGATGTCAGTTGGCAAACATGGTCGGGAAGGGTCATCCCTGTGGTAGACTGCTAGTTAAGTTTTCTGTGTGGTCCTAGCACCTGGCAGCCTAGTCCTACCAGTGTGGCCTGCTCCAAGAGCCTTCCTCGAAGTAAAATCTATAATTATAGACAACGTGCTCCACTAGGGCAGTGGTACAGCTCCGAATCTGTGACCTCAGTACAGCCCCACCCCCCCCGACATGTAACTAGGCATAAGCTTTGACACTAAATCCCACCTAAGGGAATCAGTTGTCCCTTAGGCGATACTGAATGCCCCCCAAATCTGGCCAATGGCATCACTGCTGCAGATCAGGCCAGGTGGCCAGCAACTGCAAAAAAATCCCCTACAGGCCTTGGTAGGCCCAGTGTGAAGGAGTCTGCAGTGGCAAGCAGACTGGACCTTTAGGGACCTCTGCTAATTCGGAACCCCAGGTTTCCAAGACTGATCCAGAGGTAGTGTCTGAACATCTGCCTGGAATGTGAAAAATAGGCATCTTTCAGATACAGAAAGCCAGGCGTACTGCCGCACTGGATCACAGCCTGCATCTCTCACGCGGCCCCCTCCGCTTCACTGCCACCTGTAGTCATCCAGGTGCATTGAGGGTGGAGACCTTCCCACCCTGGGGGACAAAAAAAAAAAAAAAGTGCCCCCCCCCCCAAACTGGCCAAACCTTGTTCCCGAACTTGGGCTGCCAGCTTCATAAGCAGCAATGCTACCACTGAGCCCATGGGCCAGCAACTGAATCCTTCCTTTGATATTTTATGTCCAGTATCTGAACAAACAGGTACTCACTCATTCCCCATTTTTCTTAGGGGTCAGAGTGTATCTGGAAAACAGGCCCTTGTCCCACTGTGAAGTAGGCCCTTGTCACAATGAAGTAGGAATCTTTTCTACTGCTTCTGCCTGCAGCAATTTCTTTACATGGAATTCCTTTGGTTGGTTAATGAGCTGGTAAGTTTGTTAGTTGTGGAAACCTTCAAATGCAGGGACAAGCCCTAACCCACTACTTCCAGAACCCAATTACCTATAGTGATTTTTTTTTTTTTTACCCATTCCTGGAAACTGTGAATCAACTTTCCCCCAACTGGAAATGGTTGCATGACCTGGCATAAATGTCAGGGGGTTTTGGTTGAGAACTGGTGTTGCAGTAGTGTCAAGTCCCTCCTGCCTCTATAGTAACCTCTGAGGTTGGTACTCATAGGGAGTTTAGGGTCTTTAATAACAGCCCCTACACCACCTCCCTTTTCATAGGGCATGTAGAAGTGGATGCTCTTTTTCAGTGTCATTTTTGTAAGTGGTCTTGTACTCTTCCACTTATGTATGCTTCTGATTGTTGCCAAATTGGGCACTCCTCAAATGAGGGATTCAAGGTTTTAGTCTGGGTATCTTGGAAAGGATAGTAAGCAATTACCCACACAGACTTCAATGTACTGCATAAGCAAAACCCGTGAAGCAGTCACTGGCGTAGACAGCTGTATGGAAGAGGTATTTAGTGGCATTCAGGGTTTATTTTGCTCAGCCAGCCAGGTCCTGGACCAGTTCAGTCAGCCTTATCGGTGCCAGCAGAGGGGAAAGACTGTAGCTTTATCACTGAACTCATGTTTAGGAATGGTCCACAGGAGCTGAAGGAAAGAACACTGCAAATATGCAAACACTCATGCCCAGCATCACAGCTCTACATTCTGGGCTCTATGATGCCAGTTCCACAACTGTTGACCAGCATCACAGCGACAGAATGAGTCAACCGCAAGTTGCGGCTGACAAATCCCGAAGGACTCCTGATCTCTATCGGGGGCACGCAAACTGAACTCCCCATGTGGGGGACTCTGCCCCCACACCCTGTTCCAAATATAATCGGCTCAGTCAGCTGATTTGGTGAGTGGGTGCGGAACCAGGGGATAGTGTGCCAAGGTCTCTGGCACACCAATACAGCGAACTATCAATGTTGTCAGCGTAGATGTAGTTCGCTATATTGGTGTCATTGTTGGGGAGGTATACCCATTTTAGACCATGATTCAACAGTGATCCCTGTTTCCAAAACACTCAAGTTCAGCTTACTTTGTACTACTAAGAACTATTTAGCTGAACTCGCACGGAACCATCCTTCCAGAACTTCAGCACCATTTACAAATATGATCGCGCTCAGACATTGGGCACGGATCGGCAGGGTCGCACTTTTCAGTAAAATACTTCGTTTTTTGGGGACTACACTGTTGCTATCAATATTAGATAGCAAGACTTACTGAAGCAGGTAGTCCAGGTAAGTTTGAGAACTGCCAAAAACCTAAATAAAGGGCAGACTGTCCCTTTAAAATTGGAAAATAAGTCTAGACACATCTGTTGACCGGAAAGCTGCAGCAGCATTTTGGTATCCGATGCTGGAACACTAGCAGGAGGCCAGGAGCATGACCAGAGTGCAGAGTTTCAAATGGATTCTAAAGTTGGCACATATCTCCTGGGCACACACTGCCTATTGCAAAGCATAACTAATGAATTTTTTTTTTGAAAGACTAGTTTCCACACCAACATTAACAATTACGTGGCTAGTTAAGTTGCAATTAGTATTAAAACAGCTTAGAGTTCCATGATGTAGCTCAAGAAGGGAATGACCCTCAAAAGTGATCTATAAATTACACTACTTATTAGTCTACTCATCTGGTTTTGCCAGTTGCTTATTCACAGCATGTAGTGATTTAACTCAGCCCCACAACACATATGTACGTCATCAGGAAAATTCCTCATCCCCATAGCGCATGTGTGTCCTGCACTTATGCCCTTTCTGGATCAACCAATCATGGATAAGGTTATTGGAAAGTGCAGGTCTGTAGGAAACATTCCTACCTACCAGAATACAGACTTTATAGTGGACACATTTGCTACCTTTCAGATTTTTTTTTTTTTTTTTCCGGTTTTAACTTGAGTTGCAGTGAAGAAAATGCTATTTTCCTCCATTTCAGGTACTGTAAAAAAAAAAAAAAAAACTAAATGCTAGAAACATGTGACCCATCTGAAAGGTCTCTAATGTGGACAATTATGCTAGTCCCTCGGGTCTAGGAGGTGTACTTTTTATGATGTAGATTTTTTATTTAGGAACAATGTAAAAAAATGCTCTTATTGCAGGAACTATAAAAAAAAAATCTGCAAATGCCACTAATATGAGTGACCCATCATTTAAAAGCTCTCGTTATTGTGAACATTTTCCGTGCAGGTGTCTAGGTGCTAGGAGGCATACTTTTCCTGTTATCGTGGTTTGCGTCATGTGGGAAGTTGTGCAGAGCATTTTTCCGAATTCAGTCAGATTCCTAGCATATGTTGGCACATACCTTAGTTTATGTTCCATTTTATTGTTAAAACCGCTCAGAAACACTTAACTGTGGCAGTGTAATGCACAGATGTTGAAGTGATGGAAAACCGCATACAGCAGACATTTGCCACTTAAGGTGTTGGAGGTTTTTTTTTTTTTTTAAACTTACATTTTCATCATTACATACCCTGTAAAAACAAGAGTGAATGCTACCAACATGTGTAACCTTTCATTTTAAAGATTTTTTTATTGTGAGCTAACTTTGTGCTGCAAGTTATCGGCTAGAAGTTACACTTAGTTATTTATACTCCAAGTTGGGAGTGTTACCATTTAAGTTCCGAACATTCCAACTGCTCAAGAAAACAGCCATTTTTACACAGGAATACAGAACTCACTCAAGATTCTATTCTAGTGCCGAGTGAGGTAAGAGCACACCCTAGTAATTTTGAAACTTACTTTAGCATATTCTATTTTCAAGGTGCAGCATCCAGAGTAAATATCTGCTCCATTCAGGGAAGCCTTCGCTCTCTGCGCACTTTGGACAGAGTCAAATGTGAAGAGAGTCAAGGAAAAGCACTTAACATCCAAGAAACAAGACATAGGCTTGACTGGCAACTATGGGTTTGGACACCAGGCAAGAACGTTAAATTCAATATCTGCAAGAGGTGGTGCTATATGAAAAGCATGCACTCTACAGAAACCATCATTTTCAAACAGTTTGGGCATGAGTGTCCATCTAAAGGCAAATTCAGGGACCCCTTAAGTACTTTAAGGGATAAGCTTGATTGCTTTTGCAATGCCCCAAGCCAATATTCTTTACATAATTTAACTACTGAAGCCAGTAATTTCCCCCATTTTCAAAAAAATGGGGTATTCTATTTGGAAAAATATCAAAATCAGTTTCCATGAATCTTGAGGGCAATCAGCATGTCACTTTACAAAACGTTGGGTCTCAAAATGGAGGTATCTGCAGATGAACATGATTAAGTTGTGCAAACAGTTTTTCATGAAAAACACTCGAGTGCCGGTTTGATCTAGGTTTTCCATTGCCCCAAGCTACTTTTAAATCCAGGCACATCAGCATTAACACCGAAACCAAGAAGACTTGGTAACAAAAGATATTCACGCAAAAGGGAGGGCTTGCCCAGGATCCAACAAGCCATCATAAGCAGTGTACAAATTTTTTTTTTTTTTTTTTTTTTTTTTTTTTAAGACTTGTGTCAACAGAACACTTGTAAAGGATATTCAACCATAGCCTGGACTCCATTCTTTCTGAAGATAACAATCCTCTGAACAGGACCACATGGATTGCAGATGGTATACAAAACATCCTGTTGGAGAAAACATAGTTACATGTTATAAGGACTAGGAACTTCTGACATGGAGTGTGAGAATATGTAGAAAACAAAAAAGCAAGCCCAACCAGCAGCCCAATGATTGAGCAGACTCTGGTCGCTTACTTCTGGCAGTCAGTTCTGGAGGGAAAACTGTCCATGGAAATGCAATCGCTACAACAGCATGTGGTATGCTGGGAGGGCTTGCTCCCTTCTGGGGACATTACAGTTAGTGTACAGAGCTGCTGAATGCTATGCACACAAGACAGGCTAGAGGGAGGGACTGGCAAAAATACTCCAACAGGCAGCCATCTGAAGGAGGACACCTGGCAGTGGAGGGTAAACACCTTGATTAAAGCTTACTCAAGGAAAACTGCCAAATTCAGAAACTACATTTCATTTATCTAATGAAAAATCTATACATACAAGATTCTGGCAGGCTCCACTAATGCTTTCAGAGAAGCTAACCTACAGGGGGAAAAAAAAAAAAAGTGCCACGAATAAGATTGCTAGATGGGTGTGCTGGCAAAATGCACCGACAATGTGGAGGTTCTCAGTACTTACAAGCTTGGACATAAGAACTTTTGCAGCCAGTTTACATTAACATACTATGAAGCCAGCAGAATAGGCCCTATAGTTTATAGAGTCTGCTCGATGGTCATTGCCTATGCCGGGCACAGATTTTAGCCCTCCCTCCCACCCACACAGGGACCCCCATTTTCCAGTGAGGCTCCTTGATGTACCTCCCCGTACCTATCCCAGCCCTTCTTTAACTCCTCCACTATAGCAGTAGCCACCAGCTCTCTGGGCAACACATTCCAGGGCTCCACCACTCTCAGTGAAGTAGCACCTCCTTGTCTTCCCCCCCCCCAACCATTCAGCTTCATGGGGTGTCCCTGGTGGCCCTCAATTCCAGGACCCCTCTAGGACTTACGCTATTGACTCCTTGAGATACTTGAAAACCTCCATCATATCCCCGTCTTCTCTCCTCCAAGTATAGATAGAGGCTCCCCAATCGCTCCTCAGAGGTATTTCTCCTAGCCCCAGTGCCATCCTAGTCACTCTCCTCTGTACCCTCTCCAGTAACACAATGTCCTTTAAGTAGGGACGCCAAACCTGCACGCAGTATTCAAGGTGTGGTCTAACCAGACTATTGTACAGCGGAAGGAGTACCTCTACTCCGAGGTTATCCCACTGGCTATGCACCCCAGCATTTTGTTTGTACAGTCGCCCTTCTACACTGCTCTGAGTTCATTTTGGCATCCACCACCCCTGAGGTCCCCACAAGATGGGTGGGTGGGGGTGTGTGTCTGGCTTTTGGCTCCCAGGCGAAGAACCCTGCATTTCGCTGCATTTGTGTTTCCAGATTCTTGACCACCTCCCTAGAGTCTCCAGGTCCTCCTGTAGGTCCAACTTCCCCTCCTCATCCACTACTGCCCACAGTTTAGAGTCATCCACAAAGAGACTCATCATGCTCCTGATTCCATTTCTGATGTCCATGACATAGGCATTAAATAGGAGTGGACTCAGCACCAACCACTGTGGTACCCTGCTTGTGAATGACCTTGAGGAGACCCCCCGCCCTCTGTACCCACCCCGCCAGCCAGTTTCCTATCCATCTGACCATCCTCTTCCCCCTCCAATACTCTCCAGTAGCCCATGATGTGGTACCAAGTCAAAAGCCCTGCTGAAGTCCAGAAAGAGGACATCGACTGGCATGCCCTAATCCAGCACTCTCGTCACCCCTCTGTAGAACTCTACCAGATTTGTCTGGCACGATCTGCCATTAACAAAGCCGTGCTGGTGAATGTCTGTGACCCAGAGCCCTCAGCACCCTCTCTATGCTTTCCTTCAGGATGCTCTGTCACTCTGCACACTACTGAGTGTGCCCAAAGAAGGAAGGAGAACAGCTCAACCAGTTGTAAAAGGCGTGTCACAGCAGATACCCACAATGCTGTTTAGACAGGACAAACTACCATCTTCATCTCAAATGAAACAATGTTTTATTTCACTTACTGTTGTGATAGAGTAGATTGGATTCAAGATAGTGAAAAGTAGTACGTTGTTTACACTCCTCGAGTCATCCGACTCCCCAGGACGGGAAATCTTCTGGCTGGTTGAGTAGTTCACAAATGCTGGATGACCTGCTATGTAAACCTGATTATCAGCAGCATAGTTCACAGCAGCACAAGCTCCATGGATGTCTTCAAATTCTACAAGAGCCTGGCGCTTTTTTGGCATCACAACTACATAACTGCAAAGAGGAAAAATGAGTTATTAATCCATACGTGTATAAAACATTGTTCAATGTAGTTTCAGCTAGAGAATAAACTATTTGGCATGGGGAGATTAGCCGTATAAGCATGCTGCATCCCCATCCATGACTAGCTGCAACAGAATGCCCCTCCAATCTGGAACAATAATGGGGAAGGGGAAGCATGCAGGACCACATAAAATTCAAGTGGGCACACAAACCTGGATATCTTGTTTCAATGTGCATTCTGAGGCAAGATTACACAAGGCAGACTGCAGTATTTTTTATTTATTTATTTATTTATTTATTTTTTTTAAACACACAAGGGATGGCAAACAGAAATGTGTCCATGTTTCATAAAGAAGATAGCCAGAACGGAGGAAGGGAAGCACAAGTTTGTGTCGCCAGTACTTTTGAAAGGAGAAATAGTGTCAAAACTTGCACCCCTCTAGTGAGGGCCATCACCAAACTCTTGTAAAAGGTGCAGGGGGGACAGGGTTGCAGGTAAGTTTTAGAAGGAGCTTCAGTCTAGTTGGGAAGAGGAGTTGGAGCCATAACCCATATCCCCAGTGCCTGGACAAAAATTCCCCCATACAAGTCGGCAAACAAATGAACATTGAGCATCAGGAAAATGATGGTGTGACATCGCAAATGTTTGAGTCAAAAGAAAGAGCACCAATCCATCAGGACTAAAGTACAATAATTGTGCCAAAAACTGTTCAATACTTCTCATGTTAAAGTGGCACAGCATCCAGCATCTAGCAAACAGACAGCTGCAGTGCTACAGAACGAACCGTGCGTTTCACCCAGTAGTTCACTGGGTGAAAAGTAAGGTTTGTTCTGCAACACTCCAGCAGTCTGTTTGCTGGATGCTGTGCCACTTCAACATGAGAAGTTAAGAGGGATGTCCCTGGCAGCAGCTGTACGTCTTGTAGAGTGAGCCCTCAGGCCTGAGGGTGGAGTCTTTCCCAGTTTCTCATAGCAGAATTGCATACAAGACACAATCCACCTGGCAATAGTTCTCTTGTTGGCAGGTTTGCCCTTTCCCACTTTTCCATAAGTGAGGAACAACTAGAGGGAATCAAACCTGTGACCCATGGTACGCTCTATGTAGTAGCCAAGGGCTCTTAACATCTAAACTGTGTAGCCTCCTCTCCCCTGAAGAAGAATGATCAGTGAAGAAGACGGAGAGACAGACAGATTCAAATGGAAATCTGAAACCACTTTGGGCAAGAACCTTCTATTGGTTCTAAGGACCACTTTACCTCTGTGAAAGGAGACAAAAAATCAGGTTCCACTGACAGGGCTTGCAATTCACTGATACGTCTGGCAGAGGTAATGACCACTAAAAACAGTTTTCCAAGTCAAGTACTTAAGCTCTGCTGACAGCATAGGTTCAAAGGGAGGTTGCATAAGTTGAGCAATGCAAACATTAAATCCCAGGCAGGGGCAGGGTCTCCAAAGGGCAGATTGGTATGAAGCAATCCTTTAAAAACATTTACAGAACACAGGATGATAAATTAGTGAGGAAGACTTCCCCACTGACAGAAAAGCAGAAACAGCTGACAAGTGAACCTCGAGAGTAGCTGGTCCGAGGCCTAGGCCATTTAGATGGACCATATAATCCAGAACTGTAGGCAATTCAGCAGTATCTGGGGAAATATGCGTCTTGGAACACCAAATGCTAAATCACTTCCATTTGGGGTTACAAGTCTTTCTGGTGGAGGGTTTTCGAGAAGCTTTGGGAATATCCAGAACCCACCAGAGACTGATGCAAATCTGCAGACTCTTAACTCTTCAAGAGCCATGCCTTGAGACTGAAGATTGGGGTACCAAATCCTCCACGGAGAGGAAGTTAACAGGTTGTAATTTCTGGGAAGAGACAGGGGAAGATAGACAGCAAAGTACAGTTACGCAAGAACTTACCGAAACAGTAGATCTTCGAGAACAGCCCTTGCAGCAGGTTACACCATTAGGACTAAAGACGGCAGGAGCCAGGACCCCACAGAAATTTTCTAGCTAGCAGTATTCAGCGGGGACCACCCCCGACGTCAGACATACTACATAAGGGGCGGTCCCCCAGAATCCCCAGTTCTCCCGCCGGAGACTCCCGACCGCTGGATGACATCAGAAGAGGAGACTGAGGATCGGCCAAATGACAGTAGCGTTGAGAACACCTGATACTAGGAGGAGGATATCGGAACAAAAATCTACCTCCAGTGGGGATGGTGGGAGGGAAGGTACCTGCTGCAAGAGCTGTTAGAAGATCTACTGTTACGGTAAGCTCTTACGTAACTGTACCATCTTACTGCGACAAACAGCTCTTGCAGCAGGTTACACCATTAGGACAGATTCCCAAGCAATCATGGAAATCCCACACCATTGGAAGGGAAGGCAGAAATCCTTAGTGAAACTAAAGCCTAGGACAAGTTCTTGAAGGACTGCTAGACCAAAACCTTCTCTTTGCCTCCATGCAATATCCAGGCTATAATGCCTGATGAAAGTGTGCACGGAGCTCCAAGTAGCTGCAGCACAGATGGCAGAGGTGGACACATTCTTAAGGGCCGCAAAGGAGGTAGCCACCCCCCTTGTGGAATGACCCTTGACTGTGCCCGGTAAGGGTTTTTGCGTTTCTGGTAACAGAACGTGATACACTGAATGAGCCACCTGGACAGCGACTGTTTGGAAACAGGAGCTCCCATCATCCAGTGGGCAAAGGAGACAAAGCTGGTCCGATTTTCGGTGGTGTTTGATTCTGGTCAGGTAGTATCGGAGACACCTATGCACACCTAGGGTGTGCAACAGGGCCTCTCCCCAATTTGAATAGTTGGGAAAGTACACTGGTAGATCGATGTCTTAAGGGCGAGACCTGAGACCACCTTAGGCAGAAATTAGGAATTTCTCTTGGTGAAAAACCAAATAAGGCTTTCTGCACATGAGTGTATGGAGTTCAGAAATTCTTCTGGCTGAAGTAACGGCAACTAAAAAACAGTCTTCCAAGTGAGAAGATGAGCTCGCAATCCATGGCTGGTTCAAAGAGTGGCAGCGTGAGCTGCTCCAGGACAAAGGGTAGATCCCATGGCAGAACTGGATCCTTAATCGGAGGTCTAAGATGGAGAATACCTCTCAGGAAGGCTTGTGCCGTGTCCAACTGGGATATGGTGCGTTGGCCTATAGGACAATGATAGGCTCATATGGCACAGAGGTATACTTTGAGGACTAGGCCAAGCCTGTCTGAAACAGACAGGAGATAGTCCAAGACAGACTTTTCTGTACAGTCTAGAGGCGAAAACCCATGCACTTGAACCCACAGGCAAAAACTGCGCCATTTCATGGCGTAGGCAGCATGAGTGGCCAGTTTTCTCACAGCCACCAGGACATCAGCTACCTCTTGCGAGACCCCGTGTCACAAAATGGCTATGTCTCTAGGAGCCAAGAGTGCGGGTTCAACGAACGAAGGTCCGGATGGACCAAGGAGCCCTCCTCCTGAGACAACAAGTGAGAGCTGACTGGCAGAGGCACCGGAGGTTCCCAGGATAGCTGGTGTAGTAGAGGGAACCAGATCTGTGCGATGAGCATCAACGTCGCTTGCTCTCTGCGAAGTTTCAGAAGAACCTCTGGATCAACGGGGAGAGAAGGCATAGAGGAATCTGTCCACCCAGGAGAAGGACGTGTCTCGCCAGAAGACACCAGGGCCTGGATCTAGCGAGCAAAAATTGGGCAGTTTTGCGTTGGATGGGGACATGAAAAGGTCCAACTCTGGTGTACCCCATCTGTGAAACAGATCCTCTACCTCCTGGAGTAGTTCCCACTTGTGGGCTCTGGCCTGAGAGCGGCTCAGGCAGTCTGCGATGACACTGTCCACGCCTGGGACATGAACAGCAATGAGGCTTGCACCGTGTTGCAAAGCCCAATCCCACACCCTCATGGCCTCCCCTGCAAAGCGGGTAGGAATAGGTGCCTCCTTGTTTGTTGAGGTAATACATCACCGCGGAACTGTCTGTAACGGGAGAGTACCCGGTGGAATCTCCGACTGGAAGGCCTGCAGGGCGTAAAGAACTGCTCATTTCCAGGATGTTTATGTGGAGACGAATCTCTTGGGCTGTCCACAGGCCCGAGACCGGACACAGTCGAGGTGCGCATCCCATCCGAGCCCTGAGGCATCCGAGAGTCACAATTGGAGACAGCGCAACAAAGGGGACTCCTGCCTACAGGTTCTTTTGGATTTAGCCACCATTGCCAATCCCGCATTATGGCCTTCATGATCCGGACTGGGAGCTGTAGATGGTCTTGCTTTTGATCCCATTGGACCCATAACATCCACTGGGAGACCCGCATGTGGAGATGAGCAAGTGGGACTGTTTCAATGGCTGCAGCCATGTATCTGAGCAGGCAAAGGACCAATATGGCAGGAACGATCTTTGCCGAAATGTCCCTGATGAGGGATCTAAAGTGTTCCGCTCTGTCCTGGGGAAGAAAAGCTTTCCCTTGGTCGGTGTCCAGAACTGCGCCTATGAACTACATGGTCAGACGGAACCAGACGAGACTTCTCTTAATTGATCAAGATGCCCAGCGTCTCAAACAAAGATGGAGTATAATGAATGGTGGACATCAAGGCCTCCCGAGAGGGTGCCACGAGAAGCCAGTCATCCAGGTAGGGGAACACGTAGTGGCCTTGCCTCCTCAGAGTCTCCGCTACGACCGCTATACACTTCGTGAATACCTGAAGTGCAGATGACTGTCCGAAAGGGAGGGCCCGGAACTGATAATGGTGGCCCTGGAACTCTAACTTCCTGTGCGCTTGAGCAATGGGTATATGCAGGTAGGTGTCCTGCATGTCCAAAGAAGCCAGAAAGGTGCCCTGCTTGAGCATGGGAATCAGACCTGGGAGGGTCACCATGCGGAAGCGTTTGTACAGGACAGACTCGTTGAGGTTGCCGAGGTCCAGTATCGGACAGAGGTCCCACGTTTTCTTGGGAACCTGAAAGTAGTGAGAATATCCTGCGTCCCTCAGGTTCCGTGGAATGTGCTCTATTGCTTCTTCCAGGAGCGCGAGACCTCCTGCTGTATAAGCAGAGCATGCTGACCTGAGTAACGGGAAAGCAGGGGAGGTCTTGCTGGTGAGTGGTCGAGAAATTCTATGAAATGGCCCTTCTTGACCAACTGGAGAACCCACTGGTCGGTGGTAATAGACTGCCACCCTGAAAAGTGGCGAGTGATGCGATCCCTGACCTTTTGCACCCGTTGATCCAGAGGAGGGGTGGGGGCCAGGAAGGAGTCATGATGTGGCAGCACTGGTCCCTGCAGGCTGGGCCGGTTTAGTATAGCGTCGAGCTCTGCCTGGGGACGACAGCCTGGGCTTTTCACTGAAAGGTGACCCTTTGCTGGCCGGAATGTGGCAGCTGTCTGTTACGGGCTGCGAAAATTGCTCTGGTTCCTACGAAAGGAACCGGGCCGGATCTGTACATGGCCTGTACAGACCTGACTGCCTTCCATGCGTCCTGGAGTTTGGTGATCACCTTCTCCTAGGGTTCACCAAAGAATACTTTGCCGTTGTAGGGGAAGTCAAGAATGTTGTTCTGTATGTCCAGGGTGAAGCCAGAGCCAAGAGTGTCGCCCGGAGATGGACACCTGAAGTTGCAGCACTGGCAGACCAGTCCGCAGAACCGTATGCGGCTCATAGCACTTAGGTCCCCACAGCAGACCCCGTGCGGAGGTTTAGGAGCTCCGCTTTCTGATCGCCATCTGGAAACTTATCGACCAGGTCCTGGCCCTGTTCTCATAGGGCGTTCTGAAACTGCACCATGTGGGTTAGGTAGTTCAGGGACCTGATGGGAGCATGTAGCGGCTGCATACATGCGTCTCCCCAGGACGTCCAATTGTTTGGATTCCTGGTCCGGTAGCTGTGTGCTCATGTGTTGCGGTCTTTGGGACTGGTCATGTGAGGCCATAATGACCAGGGAGTCTGCCAGAGGTTGTTGAGCCAAGTACTGGTCCTCTCTCAGGCCTTGTACAGGCGGTCAGCTTTGGCACCACAGGAGTTGAGTGCGGACACTTCCATGAAGCCTTGGTGACGTCCGAAGGTGTCCGCCAAGGGTGGCACTACAACAGGCTTTGGGTCTTTTGGCCGAAAACAACGGGCAAGGCGCTCTCTTTTGGGGTCGAGGTCTTCAGCGGGATAGAACTGGGGATTCCCTGATGAATACTGCTAGCTAGAAAATTTCCGTGGGGTCCTGGCACCTGCCGGCTTCAGTCCTAATGGTGTAACCTGCTGTAAGAGCTGTTCTCCAAGTAAGATCAGGGGTACCGAGGCTGTCTGGCCCAGTCTGGAGCAATCAGAACCACTTTGCAAGGTTGTGACCTTATCTTGACTAAAACTTTGAACAGAAGGAGGAAGGGAGGGAAGGCATACAGAAATTTCCCTTCCCAGTTCAGAATCAAGAGCATCCAGGGGACTAAGCCCAAGACTGGGGGTCTGCAACAAAAGAGAGGAAGTTGGTGATTGTCTGGGGCTGCAAAGAGATCCATCTCTGGAGTGCCCCACCTTGGGGGGACCTTCAATACCAAGGGTCCAGGGACCATTCATGATGGCCCTGTGAGATCCTGCTCAGTGCATCTGCTAGCACATGGTCCTTCCCTGGAAGGTGAACCGCTATCAGAGGTTTGCAGGGAATAAGCCAGGGACCACAACTTCATAGCTTCTGTGCACAAAGCCGTAGACCCTAGTGCCTCCCTGTTTGTTGATGTACCACATGGTGGTGGTGTCTATTCTGACTTGAACCACCTTGTTCTGCACTGACAGAAAGCTTGCAGGGCCAGAAAAACTGTCCCGAGTTCTAGGAGATTGATATGGAGAAAGGATTCCTGAGGGGACCACAGTCCCTGGGCAGTAAGGGCCCCCAGATGGGCTCACCAGCCCAGAAGGGAAGCATCCGTGGTAAGGACCACCGAATGAGACCGAGTGTCAAATGGGAACCCTTGCCTTAAATTGTCCTGATCCTGCCACCACTGAAGGGCTTGGATCAAGGTCAGAGTCACTGGAATCAGTTTGGTAAGGGAGTCCTTCTGGGATCAAAAGGCCCTCAGATGGAACTGAATGTTCCTCATCTGGAATCTTGCCACTTGGACCACTGCTGTAGAAGCTGCCATGTGGCCAGAGCTGGAGAAAATGCTTTGCTGACAAACACCTGAAGGCTTAAAAAAAAAATAGTTCTACAAGAGCTCTTGCCCTTTCCAGAGAAAGAAAGGCTCTTGCTTTGAAGGTATCCAACTCTGCCCCTATAAAGTTAAGAAGCTGGACTGGCTCGAGAACTGACTTGGGAAGACAGAAGAAATCCTAGAGAAGTGAACACTTGCTGAGTCACTTGCAGGTCTGACCTGACTTGGTCTGGAGACTGACCCACTATTAGCCAATCGTCCAGATATGGAAAAATGAAAATATTTTGCCTCCTTAGAAAAGCAACTACTACTAACAGGCACTTTGTGAAAACCCTTGGGGCTGATGTTAGGCCAAAGGGCTTTGTTCTGTACTGATAGTGGCCAGAGGGCCACTCGAACTTGAGGTACTTTCTGTGGGAGCACCTGATGGGAATGTGAAAAATAGGCACCTTTGAAGTCCAGAAAGGCTAGCCAGTCCCCTGGCCTTAGAGGGGGAAGAATTACTCCCAGAGTTACCATCTTGAAGCTTGGTTTTAAAAGATGTTTAGGTATCTTAGATCTAGGATGGGTCGCCACTCCCCTGTCATTTTTGGGGTAAGTACCACCTGGAGTACAGACCTTTGCCCCAGTGTAGGGTAGGCACTCTATGGCTCTAAAAGCCAGAAGAGACGAAACCTCTGCCTCTAGGGCAAGGGTTTCTGAGAGACCTGCAGGTGGAAAAGATCTGGCTCTCATCTTTGGAATTTTTTTTGAAGCTGAGACCCAGTCCCTGGCTTACTACTTCCAGGACCCACTTGTCTGAGATAAGACTTCCAGTCCTGGAGGAAGTAAGCCAGGAGAGTCAACCCGGACAGGCCCATCAGGGTGTCTGCTTGGCAGGGGCTTTAGGCTGAGGAGTGGATACAGCCCTGCTCATTCTCCTTCTGCCTCTTCCTCTGAAGAACCCCCTCTGTGAAAAAGGGAGAAAAGACCTTTGCTTGGTAGAAAGGCCTATGAAAAGGCCTGCCCGTAGACTGCTGCCTTTGAGGAGTTGCCTGCCTCTCCTTGGCCTGAGCACTCCTGTACTCATCCATTTTCTTCATGCAATTCTCGGTCTGCTCCCCAAACAGAGAATTACCCACTACAGGAAAATCCATGGCCTTAGCCTGGGTATCCTGCGAGAGGCTAGTACATCTGAGTCAAGCCATTCTCCGAAGAGTCACAGATGTAGCCATGACTCTTGACATCACTGGAGTCCACAGCAGCAGCATGAAACTGTACTTTTGATGCCTCAATCCCATCTGCAGCCACCTCCTCCAACTCCTTGGCTAGCTGGGGGGAGGCCTGTTTAGTCAGTGCTAGTACAGTGTCCCACCTGGACTTCTGGTATCTGGCTATATAGGCCATATAATTCGCCTCCCTGAGTACCAAGGAAGATGCCACGTACTGTTTTTTTTTTTTTTTTTTGCGCAATGGCAATCTTCCTGGAGTCCTTGTCTGGGGGGTGTGAAGCCAAGGGAATGTTTGCCTTATCACAGGCAGCAGCCTGCACAACCCCAACATGGGTGCACTGCTGATGTAAGAACTCCGAGCCTCAGTGTCTGAGCCTGATAGAAGAATGGACAAGAGGTATACACTATCAACAGAAGGTATAGAATTGGGAGACTTTAGGGTTTTGTGTCCGCTTCCCAAAAGATTTGTGAAGGGGAATAGACAGTCTCCTGGACTCTGGGATGCCCATCATTTTTACTTAATCAGACTCCTCTTGATCCTCCACAGGAAGCTGGAGGGTTTCTGCCACCTTTCTGTAAAAACATAAGGTGGGAAGGGGACTCAAAGCCTAGGAGGGGATACACCCGATGGTCTGTCTGGGGAGATGCCCGGTTCCACAGGCACATCCAGACTTTCATCATCTTCAAACTCCCCTCCTTAAACTCCAGTTCATAAAATTCACGGTATAACTGGGAAACGACACCGACCGAACCCCTGCCAAAAGGTGCAGGATCAGTCGGAACCGGGCAAAGCAATTCCACAATCCGAATCGCTCTGGCTATTTCCTCGGTCGGAACATGAACTTCGAGATCCGAACCGGTCGATTTCTCTTTGCGTTCTCTGTCAGAACTAAACCCTCGGGATTGGCTCTCCTTTTGCCGAAGTATCGCCCTGGTCAGAGGGCACTCCTCCTGGTTGGGTCGGAACCGAACCGGGCTGGCCATCCGGGTCAGTGGACTTCTCGGCCTCCTTTTCCCTCAGTCTACCTAATCTCTCTTTTCAAGGGTAGATTTGGGAAAATGTTTACATATTTGGCAGTCTGTATCGAGGAGTTCAAACCCCAGACAATAAAACAGGTGGTGTGGGGAATCGGCCATGGCAAAGACCTCCTCACACTCACTGCAGTGTTGAAACCCAGTGGGCCCGTTTTCTCCCCCCTTCAGTTTCTCAAAGATGGTCAACCTAACCAAAAAACTTACCTTTTTATGGCAGCCACCAGGCAAGATTCCCTTATTGGTTCCTAACAGTGTCACAGGTATTTTTTTTTGGGGACATGTACACACTTTTTTTTTTTTTTTTTTTAAGAACCGATAACCTCACACTAAAGAAAATACAAGTATTAACCACAAACGATCAGGTCAGCTGAACCGATCCACACTTTCACAAGTTCTACACAGGAAATCAGCACAATACCCATCTAGTACTCACGGCACCACAGACAGAACCGAACCGACTATGCGGAAATAAATTTCGGTTAAAAAACAGACACTTTAACAGACTTTCGAACAGAGTTGCAGGAGAAATCTCCAGAGTGACTGTTCAGTGAGGCGAAGTAAAGAATCCGACGGCTGGATTTCAAAGGGCTCCAGACAAGAGACACCAACTGAGCTCGAGCTCAGCATTCAACCTTTTGCATATAAAGTTAATCCTTTGTTCTCCAGGGCAGTTTAAAGGCTGGGGCTAACTGCATGTCAGAATACAGCAAGACTTCATGTTTGAAAAATACTGGCTTGTAATTGGCTTGCTGGCAGGCACTATATACAATGTGTAAATCCTGCCATCACTCCACAGTAGAAGTGCCAGCCAATCTGCCAAACTTCAAAGCTGCCGGCCGCCATGTTTTCTCCTGTCAAGAAGACACAAATATTAAAACTCTCTCCTACATTGTATAATCACAATATACCCCGACAGGTTGTGGGTGATGGCAGGATTTACCCATGTCTGGTATGTGTTGCTCACTCTGCCACCACAAACCACATAAAGTGTGGGTAAAGTCCTGCCACCACCCACACCCCATGGTGGTATCTTGCTTAAATATACATGGACAGCAGTGACCATCCCATGCCCAGCTACTTCCTGTGCACTCAATGCTAGTTGCGCTTTACCAATAGTCTTCTGCCATTAGTCAGCAGCACAACTTAGCCTCTCTCTCAGCACCAGAAGAGAGATCTGCCATATATGCAGTTTTCCTTTAAACACTGGATACTAGGAACCTTTGTGATATGCACACAAGTTAAGCATTATACATCCAAGCACCACCAATTTTCCTTTTCAACCCTTAAATCGTTTTCTTACTGGGTGTAGCCCATCACCAACACCCTAGCCACCAGGAGCTTACCATATGCAAGAACCCCCCAAATATAAAAATAATATATGTCTTGTGGCAGCGCCTTGCACACACACACACACACACACACACACACACACACACACACACATATACATACACACATATACATACACACATATACATACACACATATACATACACACATATACATACACACACATACATATACATACACACACAAATATATAGATATATATTATACACACACAAAAAAAATCACAAATGTAGCTATAGAGCCACATTCATGCCAACAAGCGGATGCATCTAGACCCCCTCGTGTCTAATCTGCCACCCCCCCCCACAAAAAAGGGCAAACTGCTGCCCAGAACACCAGCTAGCCACCTACTAGTGTAATCCAATTTGGTCATTATTCATTCACAATACCCCAATTTGGGGGCGGGGGCTTTTGTAGTAATCCACATTGGTTTATATTCCTGATCTTCACTATACCTGATAGGGCCAAACTCCTGAAGGGCTTCCACCAAATCAGCTTCCATGACTCCATCAACCAGTCCTCTGACGTGGACAACTTGAGATGGAGGGGTTTTGTGTGGGTCTTCAAAATTTTCCTATGGATAGAGAAGCAAGCATACAGATTAGTCAAAACTCAACTTCTATAGTTAAAGTACCCCACCAGGAAGCTAAGAAAAGTTTCCCTGGACTACTGCAGCTCTAACCAGGTAATTCAGGTCCAGGGTTCCAGTCCTACAGGCTCCATAAATCGAGTTGTAGTGGTGGAAAAAGCACACAGCAACACTGAGAAACTGTTTTGAAAGATTAACAGCATGAAACTCCCATAGTTTTAAAAGTAAAATTACTGGTGACGATGTGAAAAACCCTGCAGAGCAGTGATTAGTCTACTAAATAAACAGGTTGAGAAGGACTGAGGTAGTCTGGAAAGGAGCATGTCCAGACACTGCTCAGACTGTTACAGCCTGTCCCGGCTGGCAGTGTGCCCTTTCTGTAGGACCAACTTAGTCCTAAAGAAGATAGTGCTGCTGAATTCATTATTCTTGGTGAATGTATTAAAACGGAAAAGTTTTCCACCTTCAAAAATTCTGTTTCCCTGGAGTTTCTGCATTTTTTTCTTTGGGGGGGGGGGGGCACGCGTGTGCTGCCACTCACTCCATTAGGTTTCTTCTCAGGGCAACCTCAATGGGCAATAAATACAAATGGCATCATTCCACCACAGTGTGCTGCACTGGAGACAAAACTTGTAGTAACTTTAGAATCAAGTTCAAATTCTGCTCTGTGATCATATTCCCCTACAGGCCTAATACCAGATTTGTTTCTAGAGCCAGGGGAGCTGTTCAACACTACTGTCCAATAAGTTTTACTGGCAGACAAAACATGACATGACCATAACTCTGATGATGTGAAACTTCAAAGTAATGCTCAAGCACCAATAAAACAAAGAAATGATTTTTGTGTGAACATATTTACAAGAGAGAGACAAGGTCATATATCTCTGATGGCTCCCAGAGAAGAAGTCATACTAACCATTAATTTTTCTTCTAACTGGAAGCCATCAATGATGCTACTACGAATTACACACCCCGAGAGGAAAGGTTCTGCAAGACAGCAGTTCCAAAACAGGCATCCCTCCTGGACCAAATGTCCAGACAACAGCAAGTGCTTTGTGAAGGTGTGCAGTTTTCCAGGTAGCTAGTTCACCAATTTCTTGTTAGGAGATGTCCCTTGTAACTGCCACGAAGGCAGAGGTGCCCTAATGGAATATGCCCGTAGACATCTGGGAGGCGGTTTACCAGTTTTCTCATAACAAAACTGACTATTCAAATGAGTCTTCCTGGCAGTTGGCTTAAACTTGCCAACTTCTCTGCAGTCGACAAAAAAGCTGTGTTCCATCTGACCAGACATCCCTTTTTCAGTCTATGTAGATAGTGCAACTTTTGCTCACCTGCACTGGAGTGGTCTGGAAAGAGCATAGGAAGGGCCACTGACTGGTTCAGGTCCAATTCTGGCACTCCTTTTGGTTGCAAGGACCACCTTATCCGTGATGTAGAACACTATACAGTTTAGTCTGTACAGAAGGCTTACAGTTTGATTACCCTCCTGGCAGATATAGCAACTATGAAAGATCAGGGTTCCCCCAAAGCCTTTATGCATAGGGTGCCCCATCCTTTTCCAACACTCTCATGTTTACCCCATGTTTTAAAGAGCCTTATTCCCTACCCCCAATATTTACTGTTACAATTACAGCATTTGAGAACCACAGAGGTAAATGTGACAGACATGGACACTAAAAAAAAAAAAATCCAAGCTCAAAGAAGAGAACCATATGAGTAACACCTGTGTTGCTTGACAAATGCCCCATCGTCCCTTAAAATTTTTCTAGGGGAAAGGAGGGGTCGAAATTAAGAGTTGCAGCCACTGTTCAGCAGGACCAGTGACTGGGAAATCCACTAGCCTTACAGACTTCCACTGGCACAGCTGGCATACTTACTGAAATGTTACCTTCTCTACAAGCCCACAGGGACCAAGGTGATATCTGGGCAAGACAAATGTTTATGTCATGGGATTACTGGTTCCCTCACAGGAGGGAACAACTGTGACAGATGCCTTTAAAAACCTCTTTAGACAGGTTGCAATGCCAAAAACCTTTCTTTGCCTGCTTATGTGTAAGCTGCCACCTACGTTTTCAAAGTCTGTCTCATACCTAGGGACTGTAAATGTAGCAGGTAGTCTAGAACTGTGGACAGCCATGTCTGCATTAGTGTTAGCTTTCTGGGGCATTCCAGTCAGAGAGCCTCTTCCACACTGGGAAGTATGCTATAAACTAAGACTCAAGCACCTTGTGACAGGGTCACACTAGAAAACCCGCAACTCTTCAATAAACATACCTTAAAGGCAAAGCATACGTTCGTAGGTATGGAAAGGTTATCTTGCCCTGGTGCAGTCAGCAAGTTGTTCCTCGGTGGTAGGCTGGAGTCCTGTAGGACTGCCTGGCAGAACCAAATACCATGCCTACCCTAGTCTGAGACTACCGAAATCACTGCTGCTAGTTCTTCTCCCCAGCTTCACAAGTACCCATATGAGGGGAAGGCATACAAAAATGACCACGCCCAAGTCAGGGCTAGGGCATCCTCTAGGACTGTGCTAAGCTTGGTGGCCTACAACAAACTTTTGGTTTTTGGGGGGGGGGGGGTTGTTCTCCACAAGAGGCAAACAGATCCATTTCTGGGGCACCCCACCTTCTGAAAACTGAAGCCAGCCCTTGCCCAGTAGATGCACAAGAGGAAATGTTCATGTCCAGGGAATTAAGCTAGGTCCCAGATCCTCACCGCTTCTGTGCACTGTTGAGAATCTTATTCTTCCCCATTTATGTAGTACATGTTACAATATGGTCTACATTTGGAATAACCTTGTAACTGACAGGGAAAGGACAGCACTGCCAGTAGAACTGCCCCAAGCTGGAGGAGGTTCATGTACATATAAGCCTCCTGTGGGAGGGATCCAAATGCCACCTACTGGGAAGGTCTTCTAGGTGGACCACCACACCCTAACAGGCACTGTTTTAAGTATCAGTGGGAGACTGTTGCAGAAGGAAATGCTTTCAGGCCGCTTTCCTTCTTCCACCATTCCAGTGCTCGCATAAAAAGGACTTTGTGACATATGCAGGCTACAACCCTTCCGAAGATGCCTGCCGTGGTGGAAAGAGGCCACCCCACTTGTCCCTCCATTCATAAATGGGCACACCCCCACCTTTCCCAATTCCCCCCCCAGAATGCTAACCCTCCCTCCCCTCCAGGTGGCCATACTGGAGTGTACTAGATCAGTCATTCACTTCCAACAAACAGCCCTGCTCTAAATAGACACCAACTCCTCTCTCAATGACCCTTGGCGGGGCGCAAGGGCAGCATCCAACAAGCTGTAATGTTAGGGGAGTGCAACCACTCTGACTGGCTTCCCTAGTCAGTCAACGAGCCCGAGGGATAAGGGGGCCATCCATAGGCTGCGGAGTCGATTGCCAGTGCACCCCTGGCAGTCGAAAGGATGAATCGCAGCTCTTCCCGAGCCAAAACGAAGCTCCTGCTGCTGTGGAGCGCTACTGCTCCAAGAGGTTTCCTCCAGTGATCACAGGCAAGCCAGAGGACCTGGGGGGGCCACGACAGTAAGCAGTGATGGCAACAAGGATGATGAAGCGTGGCTCTTCCTGAACCAAAGACTCCTGCTGCAACATCAAAGAGGAGGATAAAGCGTGGCTCTACTTCAGCCGAAGACTACTACTTGCTGCTGTGGGACATGCCTAAAGACTGCCCCCTTGTTCGTCCACAAGCCAGAGGACCAAGGGGCTCTTTGACAGAGCAGCTTCAACAGCCTGTGGCCAATAAAGAGGCTGAGATGCGGCTCTCCAGAGCCGAAATAAACGTAGCAGCTGTTGGGACCCCTATTCCATCGTCCTGCCAGACTGAGGAAGCCAACTGCTGGCAGAGAGAGGGGGTGCAGCTGACATCTCCTGTCTCATGCTGCACTGAGAGCTGCTCAAGCGCAGGGAAGGGCTGAGACTGCAGAGGTGGGAGCAGAAATGAGCCAACCTGTACAGCACGCAAGACCAAGACTGGAATCCCTGTGCTAGGTCTGTGAATTTCATGAAGAGGAATCCTGTCGTGAGCCATCATGTGCCTCCCTCCTGATAACATGACCTTTGTTTGGGGAGAAGAGAGAGCATGCCTCAAAGAGTGGTAAGGAGGAGGAGAGATAGGGGGCCAGTCTGTTCAGCATGCAAGGCCAAGACTGGGGTCCCATCAGAGGTAATGCTAGACAAGTTTCCCACATTGAAAATTCTCTTTCAGAAAAAGTAAACTGCACCTACAGTTTGTCTTCGGCTGTCCCACAGGACAGAGCCGCTGTAGACAACCTGCCTCATGACAGGCAGGAAGTAAGCTGAGGGCTACAGGATGCAGAAAGGAGGAACTGGTTCCCCTGTAGAGATTTTTCCTGCCAGTCATGTGGTACCAGGAAGGACCTCCCACTTGTTATGAGCCAGGAGACCAGCTTAGGAGATAGAAAGCCCCTTCACTGCAAGGTGTCCAGCTCTGTTCCAATTAAGTCCAGGACATGCATTGGTCCATTCTGGGACTTCTGCAGATTAGGAACCACAAGTTTTCCAAGTTGCTTCTTACTAGCTGGATGGAGCACACTTCCAACCTCCTGTCGCCTTTACCCAGAGCCTAGCCAGTCGTCCAGGTTTAAAAAAAAAAAAAAGGGGGGGGGTAGAGAGAAGAGACGCATGCCTCTTAGGTGGGCTGCCACCACAGTGGTTACCATCCTGAATTTCTGTATTTCCAGTAACAGAGCAAACATATCACCATTCTCCATTTTTCTATGCTGAAAAAGAATCCTCTCTCAATTTTAATGCAGGGACTTTGCCTGTACTGCAGCAACTTCTTTACCTCCAGTTCTAACAAACTTATTTCTGTTGGTGATAGAGCCTGAAAAATTGTTTGGCTTCTACAGTTTGGAAAAGCTCTGAAATTACAAACAACCCTAGACATGCTGCTTTCAGGACCCACTTGTCAATTTTTCCATTTATGTAATTAGTGGCCCAGCCTTCCTCCCCTGGCAATGGCAGACTGGCAACCAGGGCAAAACTGTCAGGTGTTTTTTGGTTGTGGTTTAGGGGCCTGTGTTGCAGCATGCCTTGTGCTCCCCCCAACCCACATACTAGGATCTGAGATACTCATAGGGTATGGGCTAGCAGCCTCTGCCCTCCTCCACTAATGGCCTCCACTTCCTATAGGTCTTTTTCAGTAGAGTTCTTGCAAGTTCCTCTGTACTCATCCACTTTTTCATGTCTGCCTGTGTCAAAGAATTTCCTCACAAGAAAGGTCCATCGTTTTGCCTGGGTGGGGACTGTAACCCTTAGCCAACCAAACCTCAGTGACACTGCGTGTGCCAAGAACTCTTGATGCCAAGTCACTGATATCTACAGACATGAGGGAACTCATTTCCAAAGGTCCAAGGGAGCCAACATTAAAATTTTAAATTGGTTAGATTTCTGGATGGAAGGGACCGTAATTTGGCAGTTTTATTTACTGAAATGTTTCACCAGGAAAGCACGGAGCAACAAGTTGCTCATCTCCCAGTGCGATCCGGGGGTACAGTAGAGAGAAATCATTTTACATTCATGTTATAAAGATCAACAGAGCATACAATTAAGGCAGTTTCAGTTTTGCATATAATCTGTCAGAACAATTAAGTACAAAGGTAATAAGTGAACAAGTGCTATCACGAAATAAAGGGTGAAAAACAGAGAGAGAGGGACGAGATGAACAGATAGGGCAGAGTTGTGTCCCAGAGAGACCCCTTCAGGATGCAGGGAACCCTGCAAGAGGACAGGGGACTGGAGTAGGAACTAGAGGGAGTAAGTGTGATTAACACTTAGGAGGGGAAATAAGGCCTGACCCAAAAAGAGAACCCTTCAGGATGCGGTGAACCCTGCAAGGGGACAAGGAAGTGCAGGTGACTGTAAACCCTCCTGCGGTTAGGCGCAGAGGGATCGTGAGAGGGAGGAATGAGAAACACCTGGAAGGATATAGGCCTGATACAAGGAACCCTCCAGGCTGCTGGGGATCCTGCAAGGCCAAGCATAAGTAGATGGGGAAGAAAAGGTGGCAAACATAGGCATTACAGGACTCCTTCAGGATGCAGAGAACCTTGTGCGAGGAGTGTGAAGGCTACGGAAAAGGAAGGGAGAGATTAGGAGAAGGGAGAAAGGTATGAGAACTAGCACCTAGGAGGGGGAGAGGGTCAGTAGAGGTGACAGCGGCATTGGGTAAATTCCAAAGGGGGACAAACTAAGGAGCAAGACTAAAGAAATTAAGGCAGATCACGATAGAAACAGTTGGGTGCAAGAAAGCTGGAGGGGGCCAGTGTTGATAGAATAGAGGCAGTGGTGCAGATCCCTTCCATTTTCTTGTTTTGAGCACTGCCCCCACACTAGTATGTTTTGCGACAATTATATGGCAAGTGCAGGGGCTACCCCCGCACAGCTTTTGATTTGTTCAATAGTTTAGAGTTCCAGTTCATCAAGACCACCGTTCAACCAACAAGAGCCTTGGTGAACGGTGGCTGTGTTGCAACCATGAACTACATAAGTATAAAAACACAACAAAAGCTGTAAAGTACAGATACGCAAGAACTTACCGTAACAGATCAAGAAAGGCTCTTGCAGTAGGTAAATTAACATTGGCGCACCTCAGGGCTCCATCCTAGGGTCCCTCTTATTCTCTCTATGTAAATAACATTGGAGCTGCTCTAAAATCATGCTCTGCTATTCTATATGCTGATCTGGTCATCTATACAAGTTCTACTAATATAGACACCATCAACACAACCTTTTCCTCCAACTTTAACAATATCCAAAACTGGCTATATGACCACAAACTGGCTGTCAACACTAGCAAAACTAAACATGCTGCTTGGATTGGCCCCAAAGCTCCAGGCTTGCACAACAGCACCGACGGTGCAGGACTTCGGTCAATTACTGGAATGTGTGACCTCTTTCAAGTACCTGGGCATCCTGCTAGATCAATCTCTTGATCTTAATCTTCACGTACAGTCTGTTTGCAGAGCTGTCAACTCCAAACTGGGTGTTGCATACAAGACTAGTTATATGTTCATGCCATCGCCTAAAATGGCCATTGCGAGGGGTATTCTGCTACCTACCCTAACCTATGGGGCTTCCTTATTTGGGGCTGCTCATAAAACTGACACACTCAGATGGGATATTACATATAACACCATATGTCGCTATGCCTCTTCTGCTCCTCTGCTTAAAAACCACTGTCAGCTTTATAATGATCTTGGTTGGCTGTCTCCGTTAGCTAGTAGGAAATACTACTTTGGCTCTCTTATTGATCCGATAATTCGAAATCAAACCCCTAGGTGTCTTTCAGCTATGCTTGTTCCCCAGGACACACTCCATGGTCTACGATCAGCTGACAAATCCTTTCTGAATTTGCCACGGTGCCGCACGAGGAAAGGAAATGTTGCATTTCAACATGCGGCTCCACAGCTGTGGAATTCCCTTCCCCTCGACATTAGACTTTCTAGCTCCCACACATGCTTTAAGAGAAAACTGCGCTCGAATCTGCCAATTGCTGATACCTGTTCCTGCTTTTACCCTACATAATGACTGATGTCTGGCCATAAAATAGTATTTCCTCACCTCTATATAACCCTCTTACTGCCTCAGCCTGTCCCGGCTCCTTTTCCCTGCCCATATACAATCTTGTACTGCAGGCATCTCCCTTACACTTACATGCACTCATATAATCTAATTTCATGGCTTGCTCCCCTCTTCCTTGCTTACCAACCTTTTCCTTAATGACACCCCCTGCTCTCAATGGTTATTTCTTCCTTTTGTATTACCTGTTTTTGTGTACCTCGTTTCTGTTCATATGATGTGCCACCTGAAAATTTATTGTCCAAGGTCCTATTCATTGCATAGATAGGTACTTATGAATGGTCTACTCTATGTCTCTGATATATTGTATCCACTGCAGCAGGACCCCACGGAACAACTTCTAGCTAGCAGTCCCTGGCAAGGGGCAGCCCCCACGTCAGGTGACCGGCGCCAAGAGACGTCGGTATAAAGGGGCGGTCCCTGATGCCCGCCTTCCAGTTCTTTCCCACCACAGGCTAGAAGAGGCCGGACAAGAGAGGAGTGGATATTTCCCTCAATGGAAAAGGAGCCGAAAAAGCTTAGGGGGATGGATAGTGGGAAGGGATTACCTACTGCAAGAGCCTCTCTCGAAGATTTACTGTTATGGTAAGTTCTTACGTAACTGTACTATCTTACTTCCGAGAGAGCTCTTGCAGTAGATAATTACATATAGGACAGAGTCCCAAGCAGTCTTGAACAAGGAGAAGCACCGGGAGGAGGAAATCTACTCCAAGTAGGAGCTCTAGCTGTGCAAGCCTTAAGATAAGAGGCCTAGCAGGACAGCCAGCCCGAAGCCTGCTCTACGGCGAGAGGCAATATGCAAACTGTAGTGTTCTGTAAAGGTATGGACGGAGGTCCAGGTGGCCGCAGCACAGATATCTGCCGCTGACATTACTGAAACAAGTCGCTGAGGCAGCGACTCCTCTGGTGGAGTGGCCTCTTACTTGACCCGGCAGGGTCTTCTTGCACTTGTCATAACAAAAAGTGATGCAATGAGTCAACCATTTACATAGGCATTGCTTAGAAACAGCATTGCCTTCTCTTCTGGGTTCAAGAGAGACAAATTGATCGGTCTTCCTGAGATCTTTTGTTCTGTTAGTGTAGTATCTCAGAATCCGGTGAACATCCATGGTATGGAGTAAATACTCCCCGATTGGAGTACTGCGTAAAAAAGGTGGGTAACTCTATGGACTGGTTTAGAGTAGACTCCGCTACTACCTTAGGGAGAAAAAAAAAAAAAATTACTCACCTTAGTACTGTTTTTTCTAATGGAGTCTTGCTGTATTCCGACTATTGCAGTTAGGTCCTGCCTTTCAACTGCCCCGGAGAACAAAGTTAAACTTTCCATGGCCAGTATGGAATGTTCACCGTGAGCTCGGTTGAAGCCCCGGTCTGCTGTTTAAACTCCAACTGTCAGATCTTTACGAGCAATACTCACTAGAAGTTGTGTGTGGAAACTGTAAAACTCACACTAGCCAACTGGCAACTAAAATTTATATAAAAGGGTTGTTTCAAAGCAAAGACTCAAGTCAGGAAACCCAAACAACAAAACACACTCACCCAAAATAAAGGAGGGTGAAAGAGAGACACCCCTACGAACATACGAAATTTGCCAGCAGATAAAGGCCTAGAGGTCTATCAAGTCTGCTCGAATGTGCAGCTAGCACCCCTTATTCTGCAGCTGCCCCTCCCTTCCACCCTTCCCCTTCATTAACCCTGCCCCTTGTCCTGTCCCATCCTCGTTTGAAGCAGTCCACTGTTCTACTGCATACCACTTCTGCAGGTAACGCATTCCACCCAGCCACCACCCTCTCTGTAAAAAAGTGTCTCCTCATCTCCCTCCTGAACCTTCCTCAGTCCAGTCTCATATCGTGGCCCTCCCCTCCCTTACTTTGAACAGCCCCTCTGTACCCGTCTTGTTTATTCCTTTCATGTATTTAAAGGTTTCAATCATGTCCCCCCTGTCTCTCCTCCAGTGAGTACATGTTCAACTCCTTCAACCTCCTCTCGTATAAGTCCCCCAGATCCTTGATCATCTTTGTCGCCTAGAGTGCCAATACTGCTCCTGCCCACCCACATCCTAAAAACCAGGTTCTGAGAGGGGAGGCGGGGGTGTCCGAATACAGCAAGACTCCATTAGAAAACACATTACTAAGGTGAGTAATTTTTCCTTCAAAAACAAAGTCTTGCTGTATTTTGACTATTGTAAACTACCAAGCAGTACCTCCACGGAGGAGGGACAGAACCTACTTTGGAAACAGGCTCTGAAGTACTGCTGTGCCAAACAGAGCAGCACTCCTAGCCGGGATATCAAGACTGTAATGCTTGGTGAATGTATGGACTGTTTTCCAGGTGACTGCTTGACTCATTTCTAAGATAGGAATACCCCTGGCAGCAGCTGTACCTCTAGTAGAGTGAGCCCTTAGGCCTGAGGGTGGAGTTCTACTCAGTTTTTCATAGCAGAATTGTATACAAGAAACAATCCACCTGGCAATAGATCTTAGTGGCAGGTTTGCCCTTACCAACCTCTCCATATGTGAGAATTGGAGGGACTCAAACCTGTGACCCTTGGTGCGCTCTATGTAGTAGCCAAGGGCCCTTTTAACGTCCAAGCTGTGCAGTCTCCTCTCTCCAGAGGAGGAATGGTCAGTGAAGAAAACAGGGAGAGAGACTGATTAAGGTAGAAATCTGAAACCACCTTAGACAAAAACTTCTTGTTAGTTCTTAGAACCACTTTATCTCTATGGAAAGATGAAATCAGGCTCCACTGACAGGGCTTGCAATTCACCGATACACCTGGCAGAGGTAATGGCTACCAAAAACACAGTCTTCCAAGTCAAGTACTTAAGCTCTGCGAAGGAAAGGCTCAAAGGGTGGTTGCATAAGCTGAGCAATGCAAACATTAAGGTTCCAAGCAGGAGCAGGGTCCCTAAAGGGGGGGACGGGTGTGCAGCAATCCCTTGAACTTACAAAACACAGGATGGGCTGACAAAGGAGAGGGCTAGCATACTGACAAGAAGGCAGAGACTGCTGCCAGATGCACTTCAAGTGTAGCTGGCCTAAGGCCTAGGCCACCAAGATGGACCATATAGTCCAGAACCGTAGGCAACCCAGCAGATTCTGGAGAAATATCCTAACACCACCAAATAGTGAACCTTTTCCATTTGGAATTGTAAGTCTTTCTAGTGGACGGCTTTCAAGAAGCCTTAAAGATATCCAGAACCCCTTAAGAAAGATGCAGCTCAGCAAACTAACTCTTCAAGAGACATGCCTTGAGATTGAGAGACCCAAGGTTCAGGTACCAAATCCTCCCCTGGAGAGGATGTCAACAGGTTGTAATTCCTGGGAAGAGATCGGGGAAGGCGGACAGCAACAGGGGGTACCAGGGCTGTCTGGCCCAATCTGGGGCGATGTGGGGGGGACAGCATACAGAAATTTCCCTTCCCAATTCAAAATCAGAGCATCCAGGGGGACTGAGCCCAAGACTGGGGGTCTGCAACAAAAGAGAGGAAGTTAGTGATTATCTGGAGCTGCAAAAAGATCTGTGGAGTGCCCCATCTCGAGAAAATCACTTCCAAAACTAGGAGATCTAGGGTCCATTCATGATGGCCCTGTGAAATCCTGCTGAGAGCATCTGCTAGGACATTGTCCTTCCATGGGAGGACCTGCTATCAGAGAGGTTTGCAGGGAATAGGCCAAGAACCACAACTTCATTGCTTCTGTGCACAAGGCCGTAGACAGAGTGCCTCCTTGCTTGTTGATGTACCACATTGTGGTGGTGGTGTCTGTTCTGATCTGGACCACCTTGTTCTGTACAGATTTTGAAAAGGCTTGCAGTGCCAGAAACACTGTTCAGGGTTCCAAGAGATTGATGTGAAGCAGAGATTCTTGAGGTGACCATAGCCCTTGGGTGGTTAAGACCCCAGGTGGGCTCCCCAGCCCAGCAGGGAGGCATCTGTGGTGAGTATCACTGAATGAGACTGAGTGACAAAAGGAACTCCTCGTCTCAAATTGTCCTGATCCTGCCACCACTGCAAAGCCTGGATCAGGGTTTGAGTCACTGGGACTAGTTTGGTAAGGGAATCCTTTCTTTGGGACCAGAAGGCTCTTAAGTGGAACTGAATGTCCCTCATCTGGAATCTTGCTCCCTGGACCACTGCTGTGGAGGCTGCTATGTGGCCCAGAAGCTTAAAGAAATGCCTTGCTGGTCGAGACACCTGTAGGGTGAATGAAGAGACCAGTTCCATAAGGGTCCTTGCCCTGTAGAGGGGAAGGAAGGCTCTTGCCTTTACTGTATCCAGCTCCGCCCCTACGAAGGTGAGGAGCTGTACTGGCTCGAGAACCGACTTTGGAAGGTTGAGGAGGAATCCTAAAGAAGTGAGCACTTGCTGAATTATTTGCAAATGTGACTTGACTTGGTCTGGAGACTGACCCACTATGAGCCAGTCATCCAAATATGAAAAGATGGCGATCTTTTCTCCTTAAGAAAGCAACCACTACTGCCAGGCACTTTGTGAAAACCCTTGGGGCTGATGTTAGGCCAAAGGGCATAGCTCTGAATTGATAGTGGCCTGAGGGCAACTTGAACCTGAGGTACTTTCTGTGGAGCACCTGATGGGAATGTGAAAATAGGCATCTTTGAGGTCCGGGGAGGCTAGCCAGTCCCCTGGCCTTATAGAGGGAAGGATTATTCCCAGAGTCACCATTTTGAACTTTGGTTTTAAAAGGTGCTTGTTCAGATATCTTGGGTCCAGGATGGGCCGCCATTCTGTCTTTTTGGGGGTTAGGAAGTACCTGGAGTACAATCCTTTGCCCTTGTGTAGGGTGGGAACCCCCTCTATGGCTCAGAGCCAGGAGGGAAGAAACCTCTGCCTCTAGGGCAAGGGTCTCTGATGGATTTGCAGGTGGAAAGGATCTGGTTCTTATCTTGGGAAATTCTTTGAAGCCAAGAACCAGTCCCTGGCTTACTACTTCCAGGACCCACTTGTCTGATGTCAAAGACTTCCAGTCCTGGATAAAGTAAGCCAGCCTGCCCCCTACAGGTACTGGAGAACTGACACGGGCAGACCCATCAGGGTGTCTGCCTCTCCCTCTGAAGAACCCCCTCTGAGCATAAGAGGAGGCGGCCTGGGCTAGGTAAAAAGGCCTTTGGAAAAGCCTGCGCCTGGACTTCTGCCTTTGAGGAGTGGCTTGCCTTTCTTTGGCTCAAGCACTCCTGTAGGTGGTCCTGTACTCGTCCATCTTTTTCATGTAGTTCTCCGTCTGCTCCCCAAACAGAGGATTACCAATAACAGGGAAATCCATGGCCTTAGCCTGGGTATCCTGCGATAGGCTAGTACCTCTGAGCCAAGCCATCCTCCGAAGGGCCACAGATGTAGCCATGACTCTTGATGAAACATCACTGGAGTCCACAGCAGCATGAAACTGCACCTTGGATGCCTCAATCCCATCTGCAGCCACCTGCTCCAGCTCCTTGGCAAGATGGTCAGGGGCCTGTTTAGCCAGAACCAGCACAGTGTTCCATCTGGACTTCTGGTATCTAGCTGTGTAGACCACATAGTTAGCCTGCCCGAGTCCCAAAGATGCTGCCATGTACTGTTTCTTTGCCATGGCATCAATCCTCCTGGAGTCCTTATCTTGGGGGGGGGGGGGTTGTTAATGCCAAGGGGATATCTGCCTTATCACAAGCAGCAGCCTGCACTACCCTAACATGGTTGCATTGCTGAGAAAGGAACTTCGTGCCTAAGCCTGAAAGAGTGTACCTCTTGTCCATTTGTCTGTCCACAGGAAATATGGAGTTAGGAATCTTAAGAATTTTGTACGTTTCCATAAAGACTTATGGAGAATAGACCGTATCCTGGACTCTGGGATGTCCATCATTTCAACAAAAATCAAGCTCCTGATCCTCTACTGCTTCTTCCATTGGAAGCTGGAGGGTTTCAGCCACTTTTTTTGTAAAACAAAGTGGGAAGGGGACTCAAAGCCTAGGAGGAGAAACACCTGAAGGTCTGCCTGGGGAGATGTCCAGGTCAATAGGCACATCCAGACTTTCACAGTCACCATCATCCTCATACTCTCCCTCCTCCTCCGATTCATAAAATTCTTCTGAAGAGTAATCCGGAACTGGGGGAACCGACCGAACTGAACCCCTGCCAGATAGTGCTGGTTCGGCCGGAACCGAAGTAAGCGACTGCGCTATTATCACCGTGGCCATCTCTTCAGTGGCCAGAGTATGAATTTCTGGATCCGTACCAGACGATTTCTCTTTTAACCAGAGCAGACTTCTCAGAAATCGGCTCTCCTTCTGCCCGAAGTAGTATCGCCCTGGTCAGAGGGCACTCCTGGTTTGGTCGGAACCGAACCGGGCTGGCCATCCGGGTCAGCAGACTGCTCGGCCTCCCTTTCCCTTAGTCTACCTACTCTCTTATCCAGGGTAGCTTTGAGAAAATTCTTACAAATTTGGCAGTCTGAATCGAGGTGGTCAAACCCCAGACAAACACACAGGTAGTGTTGGGGAAATCAGCCTTAGCAAAGGCTTCCCCACACACACTGCAGTGTTGAAACTCAGTGGGCCCGGTTTTTTTCTTGGGTTTCTCAGACATGGCCAATCCTATCCAAAACTTACCATTTTTTCAGCAATCCGCCAGGCAAGACTCCCCCATCGGTTCCTGACCGTGTTAAGGGTCTTGGAAAAAAAACAAACAAAAAAAAAAAATTAAGAACCGATATGGACCGGTTACCATGTCAAGTAAATTCACAAACTTTACCTAAACCAATCGGTTCAGCCGATCCTATCCAACATTTACAAGTTTTGTACAGAAAAGAAATGCAAAACCTATCTAGTACTCACGGTACCACAAACAGAGACAAGACAGGTTCGGTGGCAGCAATTCGGTAGAAACTGAGTGAAAACCACCACTGAGCGACTGTTCAGTGAGGCGGAGTAAAGAACCTGATGGTTGGAGTTTAAACAGCAGACAGGGGCTTCAGCCGAGCTCGCGGTGAACATTCCATGCTGGCCATGGAAAGTTTAACTTTGTTCTCCGGGGCAGTTGAAAGACAGGACCTAACCGCAATAGTCAGAAAACAGCAAGACTTCATGTTGTTTGAACTTAGGGTTAGTGGGCAGAGCAACACGTTCCTTGTGAAAAATCAAATATGGAATTTTGGAACCGACCAGGGAGGCACGGGTACTGGATGTGGTCCTGGCAGACAGTGACCAGATTGCGGGCCTGGAGCTAAGGGACCCATTGGCGGGGAGTGACCATGCCACGGTCTGGTTCTGCCTGGACCTAGGAGGGCTAGAAGGCTGCACAAAGACGGAGGTAACAGACTTCAGGGGGACGGATTTTAAGGAAATGGGAAGGATCCTTAAGGAGCATTTGGATGTGATTGGGTCAGGCACGGACGCTGATAGGTGGGTGGATGCTACCAGCACCTGTGCAAGAGTAAGACGAAAATGCGGTAGGGCCCGAAAACCCTGCTGGTGGACCAGGGAGGTCCAGGAGGTGGTGCGGGGAATGAAGCCAGCCTATAAGCAATTCAAGTGCTCAAGGAGTGAAAGGGATAGAGAGGAGTATGAGCTGATGGCTAAAAGGGCCACTAGGGTGGTGAGGGCGGCTAAGGCAAGGAAGGAGCAGAACCTGGCCAGGGAAATTAGGAGAGGGAACAAGGGGTTTTTAGATGCATTGGGGAAAAACAAAGGGTGACGGGGCAGATTAGCAGGATTAAATCAGGGGAGAGATGGGCACAAGACCCGGGGGAGCAGGCTGAGGTACTAAATGAGTACTTCACCTCAGTTTTCCACCAAGGAAAATGGGGGTGCTGCATCATACATGGGAGGAGACAGATACTAAGGAGGGGGGGACCCTTACCGATTGGCGGGTCTGGGGAGAGGGGGAGGTATCACTGGCAGGAGTGGGGAAGGCTAATCAGGGAGAAGAGGTACCGGAAGTGGAAATCACAGCAGAAAGAGTGAGGGAAGCCCTCAGCTCCCTTAAAACGGAGAAAGCACCGGGGCCGAATAAATTACATCACAGAGTGCTGAAGGAACTTGCGGATGTCCTGGCGAAACCCCTGGCGGAGCTTTTCACTATCTCTCTGAAGACAGGGTGGGTGCCCCAGAACTGGAAGGTGGTTCATATAGTGCTATCCACAAGGGGGATCAAGGGAGGTGGCAGGAACTACAGGCCTGTCAGCCAGACATCGGTGGTGGGCAAGGCAATGGAGGGCATTGTCAAGGAGAGGTGGGGGAGAGAGACCTGGAAAAGTCAGGGTGCCTGGACGACAGACAGCATGGATTCGTCCCGGGGAAATCATGTCAGACAAACCTTGTGGAGTTCTATGACTGGGTGACGAGTGCCTTGGACCTGGGTAGACCAGTGGACGTCCTCTTTCTAGACTTCAGCAAGGCATCTGACTCTGTTCCTCACGTGGGCCTTTTTGGATAAGCTGGGAGAAATGGGGGTGGGGAACCAGATGATCAGATTGGCAATTGGCTCCAGGACTGGACCCAGAGGGTCATAGCTGGCGGGATAGTCTCATCCACAAGGAGGATCATTAGCGAGGTCCCACAGGGATCATTCTTTGGGCCCCTCCTGTTCAACGCCTACGTCTCTGACATAAGGACAGGAATCAGGAGTGAGAGGGATCTCTCTGCGGATGACTCAAAACTGGGGGAGGTGGTGGATTGGGAAGGCGGCCCTACAGGGGGACCTGGAGGCTCTGGAAAGACGGTCTAGATAGTGGAAGCTGAGGTTCAATGCAGGGAAATGCAAGGTACTGCACCTGGGGGCCAGAAACCCAGGCCAAGTGTACACCAGGGAGATGCTACAAGTCTCGAGTAGCTGAGAGGGACCTGGGGTGGTGGTGGATGTCAAGATGAACAACTCTGAGACTTGTAGGAGGGCAGCAGCCAAGGCCAACAGGATGCTGGGATGCATCGCTTGGGGGGGGGGTCACCTCCAGAAGGAGGGAAGTGATACTCCATCTGTATAACTGCTTGGTGAGGCCACACCTTGAGTACTGCGTGCAGTTTTGGAGGCCACACTTACAGAGGAACATTAAACTCCTGGAGAGGGTCCAGAGGAGGGCAACCAAAATGATTTGGGGATTGGCGGACAAGACCTACGAGGAGAGGCTCGAAGAGCTAAATATGTACACACTGGAAGAGAGAAGGGACCGGGGCCGGGGGAAGAGACATGAGAGAAGTCTTCAGATACATGAAGAGAGTAAATAGGGGAGGAACAGTCAGGGTGCTTCGAAGGAAGGAGGAGGCCACTAGAGGCATGGGTGGAAGCTGGAGATTCAGGGAGAAAGGAGGAGGTGCTACTTCACTGAGAGGGTGGTGGAGCCATGGAATGCACTGCCTAGGGGCTGGTGGAGGCAGAGGCGGTGGAGAGGTTCAAGAGGGTGGGACAGGTACAGGGAAGGGTTCTGGAAGCAAATCCAATGCAGCAAGAATATCCAGAACTGGGAAGTGAGAAGCCAGAGAAGGCGAGGGGGGCAGCAAGGTCAGCACCCAGGGTGGGGGCTGACCAAACGAGCAGACACAAAAGACCGTTAGGCCTATTCTGCTGCCATTTTAGTACGTTAGTAAAACCCAGGAAGGCAAAAACCTTCTGGGTAGGGTGAGGCAGCACAGGAGTTCCTCCCTGAACGAGGCCGCCAGGAGCCAGTTGTCCAGGTACGAGAAAACCTGCCCCCCCCCCTGTGTTCACAGGTAGGCCACCACCACCGCTAAGCATTTGGTAAATACTCAGGGAGCTGAGAATAGGCCAAATGGAAGTGCCTTGAACTGGTAGTGGTCCCCCTGGAACACGAAACGAAGATACTTGAGATGAGACAGGCCAATGGAAATGTGCAGGTAAGCATCCTGCATATCCAGGGCACGTAGCCATTGACCTGACCAGAGATGGGGCAGAAGGCTTTGCAACAAGAGCATTCTGAACCTTTTGTATTCCACAAAAAGATTCACAGAACTGAGATCTAGAACAGGTCTGAGATCGTCCGTCTTCATTGGGACCAGGAAGAAAGGGGAATAGTAACCCATCCCTTGAAGATGAAGGGGGACGGGTTCTATTGCTTCTTTCGGTAGCAGAGCTGAAATCTCTTCCTGGACCAAGAGAAAATGTTCCAGTGAATAGGATGACCCTAGAGGAGAGTGGTAAGGTGGTTTCTGTAGAAACTATCGAGTGTCCTCCTGCGATCAGCTGGAGCACCCAAGAATCTGATGTTCTCTCCTATCCCGGAAGATGGAGGGAAAACCTCCCCCCTACCCGTTCATCTGGGGAGTCCCGACACTGTGGGAGAGGAGTCAGGTGGGGTGGGGCAGTGCCGCAGCTGAAGCACCCGCAGCTTTTTTGGGCAGGGGAGCTTAGCAGCTGTGGGGGCCCGATGTTTTTGTGGCCCGCCTTCCTTGGGGTTTCGCCTTGGGCCAATTGTCTGCGAAAAGGACGGCGCTGCGGCTGGTACATGGAGTCAACGGACTTCAGTGCCATTCCCTTCTCCTGCAAATCGGTGATGTCCTTGACATCGCCACTGAAAAGCACCGACCCCCGGAAGGGTGCTTCCTGGATAGCAGACTGCACTTCCAGGACCAACCCTGATACACGGAGCCAAGCATGACGACGTAAGCCTACGGTGAAAGCTGAACTCCTTCCATCAGTGTCAACTGCATCGTAGGTCGCACGAAGCATGTGTCGACTGGCCGAACGTGCACAGCGGACAAGATCAGCCAACTGCTGCTTGACCTGAGAGTCCGGGCAGGGAGTCCAGTTTGGATTCCACCTGAGTAAGAATGGCCTTCTGGTAGTCACCCATATGACAGACATAGTTCAGGGCCCTAATCCCCAGCATGGAGGAAGCGAAGATCTGCTTTCCATACACGTCCAGTAAGTGGGATTCTTTGTCAGGTGGCGACGAGCGGAGATGTTTTGGGTTAGCCGACCGGCCATGAGCAGTACTAATCCCTACTGGAGTCAGCACGAGGGCGAGAAAAAAAAAAAAAAAAAAACCACCACCCCCGGGAGCCTCGCCCTGGTATAGCCTATTCGACTTCCGCGGAAGTGAGCTAGAGCATACAGCTGCTTCCAGATGGTGGTAACAAGATCTGCGTGAGGCTCTATCCAGGGTGGCACCAAAGTAGGAGCTATCACAGGCAGATCCAGATGCTCAGCAAATTTCAACCGCTGAAGGTCTGGTTCCAAAGAGTGCCACTGATGAACCTCCTGGATTTTTCATAGCAACTCCGTAAAGGTAGGACCTTCTGGAAGAGACTTCGGAGAGCGTGGCTCGTTGTCCCTTTCAGAGCAACTGGAGAAGGAATCCAAGGGTGAAGAGAAAGAAGACTCCCTTTCCCGACCGGGGGAGGAGCGGACCCGCCGGAGCACCGAGGCGTATCCTGCCCCTCTCTGGACCCAGAGGGAACCCGTTGGTGTTTGGAAGTGGTGAGGAGTGTGCGCGTGGACATACAGGAACCTGAGATGACAGTCGTCAGTAGGCGACTCTCCACCTCCCTGGTGAGCCGAGCCTTGGCCCACTAGGAGGCCATAGTTACACACACACACACACAAAACGACCCACGCCAGGGTATGGGTTATAACATTTTAATCCACGCCTGGGGCGCTGAGGACACTCTGCATGTGCCTCAACGCACTCCAGGCGTGGATTAAATGCCTATTACCCCAGTTGTTGCTAAAGTACCAGCTGCCCGCTGAGATAATTACATATTCAAACACACACACATATTTATCTGTATATATTTTATTTTTGTCTCCCCCCCCCCCAACAAGCCGTTCCCCAAAATCAAAAGCAGTTCAAGAAAAATGAACTTTTTTGTTGCAATTCTGGGACTTACCCCTTTAGCATGGTCGGTCACTCGACCTATGGCCTTTTGACCGAACGCCAGGCGTGGAGAAGGCCTAGACCAACCACCTCCTTATCGTGGATTATCCCTTAAATAACCCCGGTACAGTATTACAGGAGTATACAATGACCGAAATGCAAATACTACCCCCAAATACCCAAAAAATGCTCACAACCAATCATTAACAGATAGTGGGGCGAAAGTGGTGGGGAAAGGGACAAAGTTCGTTCATTCATTCACTGAACGACCCACTAAAGGCCGCAACAATGAACAAGAAGAGCTACAAGACTACAGTAGACACGCATGGCTTCCAGTTACACTGGACCACAAACCGAGCGACCGTTACCAAAGGAAAATAAATGATACTGCGAGGCCTAGCATCGAAGCGCGGGCTGGCCCGAACAAAGCCCGTTCACAAAGGCTGAAAAACAGACCGAGTTTAGTCTGTAAACGACGGAAACGCGCGCCCTGTGCTTTATCAGAAGCCCATCAATAAATGTCGCCTGGTTGTAAACGTCAAAGTATTACAACCGACACGTTTTGCAATGTCGTATAGCATGACCACGAGTAAGCAGTCTCCGGCATGTTACAGACACCACCCCTCCCCCAACACACCAGGACCATGGAGGCCGTGGCTGTGGGCTACGCGCCCATCTGTTCGCTTCCCGTGCTAAATCCGCAGTTATTCAGAAGCATTACCATCCTATCACCCTTACAATTGCGTGAACATGTAATAACGTTTAATCTATTAACGTTTTAAGTGTAGGAAAACTCTCAATTGAAAGCCCTTATATTGCCTTCCCATCGCACAATTACGTATTTAAAACCGCAGTAAACAATCACGTTTAATTTTCAATCTCACCGTGGCCCCCTCCATGATCGTTGGTCTCGGTCTTCTGTCGCTTTGGGGCTCTCCCCCCTTCGTTGCCGTAATACCGTCCCCCTCCGGGTGCTTGTTGTGCCGCTGTAGCCGCCATCTTCCTATGCAGGTCTTCACCAGAAATTAATCAGAACGCACTAACATGGCAGACAAAATGGAGTAAGAAACTGTAACGACTCCGCCCATCTAACGCCCAACGTGAATTCCTATTGGATGACAGAATACAGTCACCCGCTACCGATTCAGTCGCGGGCTCCTAAGCCCTCGTCATTTGCTGCGTTTGTGCCCGTCTAAGCAAAGGCGGGGAAACGGTGCATTCTTGACCTATAATTGTGCTCGCAGTGATTTCTCTCTCTAGTTCTGAGTGGATAATTTTGTTAGCGCCTAACAAAGTGAGGTGCGTTTTCTGTTCTTGAGAGGTTGAATAACTCGACCGTTCTGTGAGATATAGGTAATTCTGCCCGCTCACTGTAAATGGTTGCAGTGACGCCTACGAATGTTTTAGGTACAGCTTGTAATACAGTTTGATCCTGTTTTCTGGTGTTTTCAAAACCTTGTTCTGTAGTGCTCCACATTGTCAATGGGTAATCCTTACAACAGGGTATAGTGCACCCCTACCAGGGGTATGGTGCACTACCAAGATTTAGAATTTATTTATTGAAATGTTTCACCAGGAAGGGACGCTGAGCAACAAGAATGTTGGGTACCTGAGGATTCCATGTAAGCTGTAACCCATGACAGACCGTGGGTATACCAGGCATTAATGCACGCCCCAGTTGCGTTGTGCGGCACAAGGGCGCAGCCCAAGTGACCTCCAACCAACTGGGAAGGGTCATACGTAAGCAATAAGACACGACAGGGTGTGCGTTAGACACTTTAACACACGGCTAGGAGGCGTGGTGAGGCTCGAGGCCACTCCCCGAGAAGGCCCAGCCTCCTAGCCGGTGTGTTAAAGTGTCTAACACACACCCTGGAGTGGCTTGTATTGGCGCTTTTATGAAATGGCCATCTTTAGTGGAAATTGCATTTGGTAGGTTAAATTTGCAATTTAAGTAGGAAAAACATGTATGTTTGTGTAATTTTTAATAAAATAGTTCCTCCGCCTAAGTGTCCTGTGGGTTTTTTTTTTGCACTTAAGGACTTTTGTCCTAGAAAGGCTTCTGTACTTTAGGTCTGGTTGTCATGGCAGTATTCACTTCACCCCCCACACACACACATGTTGTGTGTAGACAAGTAAAAATGCATCTGTTTTCTTTTTTTTGAAATAATTTAATTGAGGACTTTTGAGCTGCAAAGGCATTCTTACTTCGTCCCCCCACCCGCCGGTCAGAGTAGCAGTATGTCCCTCTAAGAAGTAAATTCGTTTTCAATTTACAGACATTCGGAATTATTCTCTATGTGAGGGAAGTTCAATTGGAACAGTTAGTTAGCGGGCGGTCCAGGATGGAGATCGTGGCAGCCGTTTTTTTTTTTACGAAGTGACTCCAGGAGAGAGAGACAGCGCGAGCGATCGTGGCAGTTCCTGTTTAAGTGCGAGTGATCGTGGCAGTTCCTGGTTAAGTAAAGAAGACGAGCGATGGAAGCTGCAATTCGTGGGTTGGAAGCTGCAATTTTGGGTTTGTACTATCGCAAAATGGTAGAGTGCGAGGCTGAGGGAATAGTCGGACGGCTGGCAGGTTGAAGATTGAAATTGAAACAGCCAGTGAGCAGCCGCGTCAGGAGAGAGATCGTGCCAGCTGTTTTATTTTTATGTACTGACTCGATAGTCCCTGTTTTTTTGGGGGGTTGTACTATCGGAAATGGTACAGTGCGAGGCTGAGGGAATAGTCGGACGGCTGGCAGGTTGAAGATGGAGAGCGAGTGGTCAGGATAGTTAAGCTGGCACCACTTCTGGCACAAACAAGATGGCTGTATTTTGTTTTGCTAACATTCTGAAGTGGGCAGCATCACCTATATCAGTGCCCATCTGCTGGTCCTTTTTCCTGTGCGTTAGACAGAATATCACACAGGTATGGACCAATCAGCAGGTCTAAATTTTGATGCCTATTTCATAATGATCGACTACGGCCAGTTGCGCATGCAAACTTTCATAGTTATACGGTAACTAGCTCGGTGATAGTGGAGAGTATCGGACCTACGCTATTAGCGTGGAAGCAAGTTACGCTACTGTCTTCAATCAGTCGGGTTATTTTGAGTTGGTGGGCTTCAGTCCCAACACCCCCCATTAAAAAACAAGGCTCAAACAAACTGACACATCATCAACAGTAACTGGAAGCACGCGCTGTAGTCACAAAAGTTTTACGCTACTAGTAGCAGCGCTGGTCCAGTACTTTCCACTATCGCCACTGGCTTGCAGTGCACGCCACTTAGTCACGCCTCTTCCGGTCCCGAGACATAGAGAACAAGTTTAATTGTAAATGTACTTGAAAACAATAAATAATAGTACGGTAACGTAGTACATATGACATGGGGAGGGGCCCACAGACGAAAGAAACAAGTATGATTATGAAACTATTTGGAAATACAATAAATAATAAGAATAATTATGGTCCGGCAACGTAGTACATATGACCGGGGGTTGTGGGGAACGGAGCGCCCCCACAGGTGAAAGAAACAAGTATAATTATAAAAGTATTTGGAAACAAAATAAATAATAGTGCAGGAACGTAGTACATATGACCCGGAGTGGGAGGGGGCAGAGCGCCCCCCCCCCACAGAAGAAATAATAATATTGTGTTATCGGCATTTAAAATTTTTTAGCACATTGTGCAGTATAAGGAGGCGAACTGTGCAGAGAATGTGCCGCCTCTGTTGTGAGCTGACAGGTTAAACAAGTGAGCTGATGTCTGATTTTTGTGAGTTCCTTTCAACTTAGATAAAAGATTTGACTTACTAACTTATGGTGTCTGCTTCGTTTATTTGTAGTCTGGTTTGCCTTTCTGGCAGTGTGTATAGTGTGTGTAACGTCTCAGCTGTTTGTCACTCTCTTGCTTAGCGCTACGAGACACATTACCAAGCAGTCTCTAAAAGCAGCACAGCAAAGTGAGCCGGCTGTAATCAATCAGTAATGCCCTGGGAAGTACATTAATGTTCGATATACCCATGGGCCTGGAGTAGGTTATTGCACTTATAAAATTGCACTGTCTCTGAGCGAAAAAAGTTATCCAAGCTCATTAAATCTTTTGAAATCATCTTTATTTTCACTGTGCCCGTCCGCCGTAAAAAGTAATTGTCACGTTACAGGGGTGACGCTTAACTTTTTGCACTGGTCCACCCGGGAAAGTGATGCCCCAGCTGCACTGCCCCTCCCGCCCCAGATATTGCACTAGCCCCAACATAACATTCACAAATGTATGGAAAGAAGGACACAGTGACAAAGTTTAGATGTTTTACATATTTTTTTACTGTTCGATAGTATTTCTGAGTTATTGTACTCAGCACAATTTGCACAGATAATTGTCTGAAACTGAACATCTGAATCACGATTTGATCACAGTGACAGACATTAATTTTAAAGTTATTTCCAGTTCAGTTCTCATACAGTTAAATTTACTATAGGCTATTGAATGTCTGAAATTACACTGAAAAATCTTTGATTTTGTAGTACACTGTTTTACTGTTTGAGTTGTTTCCATCACAACCCTGAGTTCAGTAAGTTCTCGATCAGATGATCTGTACAATTTAACTCATTTTTCTTAAAGGAACACTTTCATTTGCAGGGGCTCCCGTCCCTGCAAATCTTACCTCCGGTTTAGCTTTTTAGTAAAAAGCACCTGTTTTCTTGCACCAAAAAGTATTTTAATTTCATTATGAAAAGTTCACTATCCGTAAGTATGGCGGATGCTGAGGCAGCTCCATTATGTGTAAAGGTGCGGTGCTACATCATGCTCTTCAATACAAATGCACTAAAGCACACAGTGCAGTGCCGCAGCTTTACATAGGAACAATACAGGCTTTGTCTGAAACTTACACTGAAAAATCTGAACAAGTGCTCCAGATATTCTCTGACATTCTTACCAACATGGACAAAGGGAAGCTAACAGGGGCTGTTTTCATCGACCTCACTAAAGCGTTCGACCTTGTTGACCATCCTTTACTACTTGCCTCCCTCAGAAATCTGGGCTTCTCCTACCCTGTCACTACCTGGTTCAGCAGCTACCTTGCCAACAGGACTCAAGCAGTGAAATTCAACTCGGTGATCTCTGACAGTGCTGTTATCAATATTGGCGTCCTCAGGGCTCCATTCTGTCCTCTCCTCTTCTCACTATTTGCAAACAATCTCCCTGATGTAGTAACCTCTGGCCACTCACTACTTTATGCTGATGACCTGGTCATCTATGCCCCTCTGACAATATCACCAACCTGAATGCTGCCCTTACCACAGACTTCCACTTGGTGCAGCGCTGGCTACACACCAACGCCTTGTCCTTAACTCCAATAAAACTAAAGCCATGCTATTTGGATCCCCACACAAATTAAGAACCTGTCCTCTTCTCTCTGTGCCTGACATTAATGGTAACCCTCTGGAGTCTGTTAGCTCTTTTCGCTACTTGGGCATTCACCTTGACCAAAATCTTGACCTAAAGCTGCACATCAGAAACTTGTAAATCTGTCAATTGTAAGCTAGGGGCTGCTTACAGGACTAACTACTGCTTACCCATAGCTAAACTGGCAATTGCTAGAGGAATCCTGTTACCAACCCTCACCTACGGTGCTCCCATCCTAACCATGGCCAGCAAACTGCTTTGCACCAATGGGACACTACCTTCAACAATGTTTGCAGGTATACGGCTAAAGCACCGCGCCTGAAGCACCATTGTCAGCTATACAAAGACCTGGGCTGGCTATCTCCTCCTCCACCAGGCAATATTACCTCTGCAACCTTTGGGCACCATCATCAGAGCATCAAAGCCAGCTGAGCTCTCAAAACTACTCAACCAGGTATACCTTCACGGACCTTAGATCCTTTGACAAGTCCTTATTGATATCTCTCTCCTGCAAAAGGGCTCGGGGAGCCTTCAGTTATGCTGCCCTCACTTTTGGAACTTGCTGCCCCAGGGACTAAGAAATGCTCCTTCTCACGATGCATTTAAGCACAATCTCAGAGCTTTCCTTACCTCGATGGACAAATGTGTTTGTTTTGATCCTCTTGAATCCCATGCTCTAACCTGTTCTCCTCCCTCCCTATTATGTATTATAGGCACTTGCGCTTTTTTTTCTTGGTTGTTTTTGCTTTTATGTTTCATGTTTGTTGATACTGTATAACATTGTTGTTCAGTTGCCAATTGTAAAGCTCTCTAATTACTGCCTAGTCACTTAGCTTGCCCTCGCTCCTGAGCTGTTTCCCCCACCTTCATTCCTTATCCTGCACCCTCTGTTCCTGTAACACTTACTTTCCCAGCCCGCTCTCTTCCTTCCCACTTAGCCATTTCTCCAGTACCCCTGTCATTACCCCTCCCTTTTCCTGCCCTTCCCTCTCCTGCTCTTTTGCCGCCTCACCCCCTAACCGCCTCCACTCCCCCTCTCTGCCGCTTTCGTTCCACCGCCCGGTAACAGGTTGCTACCTTGTACCGCTAATGCCGTAACTTGCTGCCACCCTTCCTACCTTTCTTTCACCTTTCTGCCCTCTCCTGCCAGCTTTCCCCTACTTTTATTCTTCCCTCTTCTCCCTATGCTCAGTCCTCACCCTCCCTCTCCTATTTTATCCGCCTCCCACTAGTTTGCGTGACTCCTCTCTCTCCTGCCGTCTCGTAGTTCCACCGCCTCGGCCGCAGGTTACTACTCTACCCGCCAATGCCGTTTCACGCCTGCCTCTTGTCCTCCTCCCTTCTTCTGCTCCGCTGCACTCTTACTAGGTGCACTCTATCTCCTACCCCCACTCATTTCCCTATCTGTTCCGTGTCTCTTCATCCCTTTTCCCCATACCCTGCTCTTCCCACCCTACCTTCCCTCCCCATTCCTTTAGTTCAAATCCTCCTCACCCTTGCACCTAGTCCCCCCCACCGCCTCCCTGCACATCACCCTCCCTCTCTATTTTTTGCACCCATAGCTTCACTGTCCTGTTCCCGACCTCTCCGTCTCTCTGCCGACTCCCGGTTCCACCGTCCGGCCACAGGTGGTACCTTCTCCCGCTAATGCCGCACTTGGCGCCTTAACCTCCCTCCTGTCCTCCCTTTTTGCTATTCGCCTCACCACCCCTGTCTCCGCCTCTCTCCTGCCCTACCCTTACACCTGTCCCCTACCACCTCTCCCCCTAGTTCTCAACAACTGAATACATGTAATTTTATCCTTATTGCTATGCTTGACTACACTGTGTGACTTTGTCCTTTGCAAATGTATCCTGCTCTGTGTAATTTCTTATGTATCCTGCAAATGTATCCTGTTTTGTGTAATCTCTTATGTATCACTGTGTTCTGTAACTGTACCTCCCGGGTCGTGCCTGAAAATAGTCACTTGTTGGCTAGCGCACTTACCCGGTCAACAAAAACTAAATAAATAAAAATAAATAAAAGATAATTTTTTTTTTCAAGAGAGATCTGAGTAAATTACTGTTATTGAGTGACGTGAGTAAAACCAAATTCAGATAAAATGTACAGTCATGGAGTGAGAGTTACTACCACAATTTAAACTGTTATTTTCTTTTAAAAAAAGAATTTAATCAAGTACCCGTCTGCCAGCAATGGCAGGTTGGATGACTCGTATTTACTCACCTGAGTGTTTAAAAAAATCAGTGAGTAAATTTAAATAACACAAATTGGAATGTCATGCATGACTGTCAAGTATCCGTCTGCCTGCACTGGGGTCAGATGACTCGTATCTACTCACCAGAGTGTTAAAAAAAGTCAAGAAGTGAATAAAGTTAAAAAACAAAAGTGGGATATGCATACGAGCCTCCAACTGCTCAAGTTTTGAACCACCTGTTTTATGTGATGAAGCAAGCAGTGCGCTATTCTTTGGAGGGTGCCAAGAGTTATTTAAATAAAAACTACTTGGGTCCGGTAGTCTGACTTGGGTGCTCGTTATACTCCAAAAATAAGTCAGTCTCTCTGCCGTGCATAGTACTTAGTTCCGAGTAATAACACAGGTACTACTCCCCCTAATCTGGAGCCCTGGTTCACTGTGCCATGCCATTGCAAAAAATGGTCTTTTCAGGAACGTGGTTTGCACTTGCAGTGCAGTGCCAGTAACTTTGGTTCGTTTCGGAGGGAAATATCATAACTCACGGTGAAGTCAAACTGACGATCCCCTGCAGTTCCCGACCCACCTAGCCAGGCTGCTCCCTTTCACATAAAGTTTTGTGATGTCCAAGTTAGTGGAGAATTGTGGGGATGCATCCTAGATCATGTGGGTACAGTTGATTAGATTCATATCAAGCAACTAGGAGAAAACTTAAACGCCACCCACTGCAGTAATACAGGCCTCCTACAGTATAACTTTGTGTTGTGGGTTTCAGTTTTGTGCAAGCTTGCCTATAATGATGCACTCAAACTGTACCCATGTGTTTGGGATGCCCCCCAAACTCTACCTGCTTAGACATCGCAAAGAGTGAGCGGGGGCTGCCTGGGGAGGGGGACCAGGAGTGGACGGGATCGACTGTAGTGACTTTGGCTCCAGTTATGCTACTTCCTGTCTGAAAACAAATAGTGAAGAAATGTAAGTTTTTACATTGGTAGTTTTGCCACATGCCAGATGGGCTGACAAAAGTCACAAATTTAAAAAACTTACATTTTTACCTTTCAACTGACCTGTCCCATTACAGAATTTCACAGGTTGCCGACTCAGGGTCTTCAAAAATCTCTTCAGATATCAGTGGACATCATGCAATGGATTTGCGCATCCGATTATGTCCGACATTCTGGCAGCTGTGTCATGCGGTGGTGGCACTGTGGGCACCAACAGTTTTACTCCTCAAGATGGATAACTTCAGGAAAGTCTTCAACATCACTCTTCACAAGATGATACACTTTTGACTGAACAGTTGGACTCGGAGTCAGACCCAGAGTTGGAGTCATCTTCATCAAACACTGATGCGGACGCCGGTGACCTATTTTGCACTGAACCAGTACAAGGTCTCCTACGTCTCTCTGCTCCCATGTTCCACAGCATAATGGCTTTATGTGGACTGAATTTGTCTGTCTCTGGTGAATTCATCTGAATGAGCATCAGGTCTGTTAAACTGTCTAACATAAGCTTTGTGCGAAGTTGTGACTTGATGATTCTCATCTGGGTAAATCCACGTTCAGCCTCAGCTGAGCTAGGAGGAAGACTCAGGATGAAATCAATAGTTGCAAGGACATTTGGATACTTCTGTGAATATGAAGAGTTAATTTTGTCCCATTTCAAGCTTTGTATCTTGTCGAACCCTTCATAAATCTCTGACTTGAGCATATTCCACTCTCTCCCCACTGAATCCACATCTACACTTGCATTAACCAATATGGAGTCATAGTGTTATGTTATGGCGGCTATCTTTTGTTCTCTCAAATTCTTGCATGTTGATCTTATCTGCCCACAAATTAACACTTGCCACAGTTGCTGCTCTCAGGATCTCTGGGCTGGCATCAATGAACCTCTCATTGAGGCTCTGAACAAGGCAGTTCAATACCCTGCTTCGTGTTGCAGCAAAATCAGAATGTCCTGTGAGTTGAATGCTATGAAATTCTGTAATGTCAAGAACCTGATGCTCCTTTGGACCTGGTTGACCCATGTATTCTGTGTTTGAACTGTGGACTGCAATGTGGCGAAGATGTCCGAAACTGTGGACTGTCTTTCTTGAGCCACTTTAGACAAAATGGCTAGCACTCCAAGCATATCGAACATAAACTGTACAAACTTCACAATTGTCTTGCGTTGCAGAATCTTGAGCATCCCTTTTGCCTTGTTCTTCTGCTCACCAGACACACCCTGAACTTCTACCATCTGTGTCACATGGGTGACAATTAGAAGTTATTCTTTAATCAGCACTTGAAGAGCTGTTTGCATGTGTGGGACCCACCGTGTCCCTCCAACACATGTTGGAATTGATGGACGCAAAGATAATGCCTCACTCGTAATTTTGAGGTTACCGCAGTTTTAAGGAGAATTATGATAAAAGTAGTACATGTTCAACAGAAGTCCAGTCAATGTTTTTTAACGCTGACTTGTAGACAAGTTCTAGGCAATGGGCAAAACAATGCACGGATTGATCATAGGGCTGCATATTCTTGAACAGTGTGGTAACTCCATTATTCTTACCTACCATAACTGATGCACCATCACTACCAAACCTTACCATTTTTTCATGAAATCTGCCATTGTTAATTGCAAATTATTTTCAACAACTTCACAGATTGCATGATTAATGCCTATGGCATCAGCTTTTCTAACATTCTGAACATCAATCAATTGACAATTGACTATTCCAGAATGTGCATAGCGAACATATGCAATTTCAGCTTCTGTAATGGATGCATCAGTGCTTCTGTCACTTATCAAAGACAGAAAACAAAGCTGTTCCATCTTTGCCTGTAGAGCCTTGCATTCAGCCTCTGCAATGTAGCCAATGAACGTCTAGCTGCTTTGTCATTCCTGTAGGTTGTCCCTATGTCTAAGCCTTTCATTTCATCAAGACAACACATCCAAGTGATGTCTGTGAAAAGACGACTGTTTTTTGCAATGGCATGGCACGTTCTAAAAAATTTTTTTAACCTTTCCAGGGTTACCTCATTCATATGTTTTAATATAACTTCAGCTTTAGAAGTACCTGGGGCAGACTTTGCTGCTTCCTCAGCTGAACTTGCCCTTGTATGGGCCTCACTTGACTGGTGTGCAGTGATGGACCCCAGACGAAAATTGTCAATACCATATCAAAAATTATTTTTATTACCAACTTTACCAGAATGTATGTCATCATGTTTCTGACACAGATGGCAAAACATTTGGTCTGTTTCTTCATCATACCGCAACCATGCAAAGGTTTGTAACCAAGATGTTTGACATTTACGGGACCTTTTCTTTTCTTCATAAAGCCTTTCTTTTTCTTTCCTCTCTTCATCTCCAATGTGTTTCCTTTTGTTAGGTTTTGTCACACTTTTAATGTATTTCCACATTGTTGAGGAGAGTGTGAATATCAATGACGAAAGAAAAGCTGAAGCACAAAGTCAGGTCTGAAGAAGACCAACAACTAAAGACTGTGCTGCATGCACCCCCCAAAAACTGCTGAAACGTTTAGATTTGTCAGAGATTAGTTGTCTCCTACGAGTCACAAAAACATCAGATTGTGAGCAAACAACGAAATGTCTTGCAAGTCGTGAGGGCAACTACTTAAATATCACAGAATTTTAAATCAGTTTTGGGCAAGAGGCAACTTGTATCACGTGACAGTAAATATAATTCAATTCAAAAAGTGATATTGATGCCAGCCACAGAGGTCCTGAGAGCAGCTACTGCATTGACAAGTTGAGGCTGCGGTACATGACGGAACACATTTGAACTGTCCGGAAAACTGTAAACCTTGCAAAGTATGTTTAAAAAAATAAAAAATGTCAAGATAGTAAAGGCTGCTTACTGCTACACCGTGATAGAGCAAGCATGCCAGGGCGCAAACTTAATAAAACGCAGTATTTAACAGTTTTTCAGTAGATAAGAGCAGCAACACTTATATTTAAGGTACTCTTTTAAGTTCACAATGACTATCAAGAAAATTACAATGTCTCATTAATGTAATGCACGTGACAGTGACTTACTGAATTTGCTGTGGCTGCTGGGCTAGTGCCGGCCGACAGCCTGCCAGTTTTACCAACCCTGAGGAGAACGACTCATTTCAGTTACTGTTTCTTTCAGTTTGCACTGAGACTTATCAAGAAAATTACCAGCCATTAAAAAATGTCAAAATATGCAACAGCGACAGCTACTAAATTGTATTTTGTGTGGCAATAGGCCAATGCCAGCCAGGGATCAGAACAGCCACTTTTTACCAACCCATGCCAGAACAGTAAACTAATTTCTCAGTTTGTTTCAATTAAACACCAAAAACAAAACTTCTTGTTCTTCTTATGCAAAGTGTTAACTATTGGCACTCATGACTTAAAGATGCACATTAAATATATTTTTCAACAACTTTGTCCCCATTTCTTTTTTTCTCACACGTATCCACACCAGGATCTTGGCAACAGTTCGCACAACAATGTGAGTCCAATAAAATGCCCTCTAGAGTGCAGACTTGCGGTTGGACCTAGCAGTCCAGAAGACCCAGCAGGCCTGTCTCTTTGGGTCAAGCAAATTTGTGCACAGAATACAAGAGTCAAATTTCCTCTTGGAGCAATCGGGGCAGACAGTCCAGTAAAGACTTGACAGATCAAGTCTGGAGTCACTTAAGTGCCTGAAACATTTGTTTTCTCTGTGTCCATGCACTCTCTCCCCCTCCGGCTACCACTCAGCACTGCAAGTTCTAACTGACACAGCAAAATTGTGTTCTAATCAGTTATAATTTCAGTTATTCTGCGCTTCTTTCCAGCTGCTACAACAAAGCACCTGCAAAGGAAAAACAGAAAAAAACATACTCAGCATCTAAACTAGCTGAAAGATGAATCGCTGACTCCCTGACCTCCCTATATTTTAAATCATACCTATTTCCAGATATGCATGCATCACTCACACTCAGGACTCCGTCACTCGCTGACAGTGTTCAGTGCACCATTCTCAATATCAACAACACCATCTGAAATGAAAAGGCAGAAGTCACAAACCTGATCCACAGACATATTGAACTTGATGATGATCCCACCCTTTCCCCAGGACTAGGAGAGCTGTCGTCAGATGCTCGATCCTAAGTCGATCCTCCCCTGCTGACTCGGACTCGTTCCCGAATCCAGGTTGCCAGCGTGGAGCGAGGTGTGGCATCCAGCACCTCAACCCTGAGCACCACTGGGCCAGCGTAGTATGTCCCATAAGTGAAATGGAACCACTAAATAGGGGTGCAAAACTGAATAAAACAGGCTGGGACTAAAATAAAGTGTGAACAGAGAGTGGTACTTTCAGGGGGAAGAGAAGGATGGGGAGGTTACCCGGATGAGTACATTCCAGGGAATAAAGGGGATAGATAAGGAAATGGGCACTCTGGACCGCTGGTGATCTTCTGCTGTCACATCATGTTTCTGATTGTAAAATGGCTGGCAAATAAAAATAAATAGTTTTTTACTTACCTTGGCCAGTTTTTAATTGAAACCGACGATGTGGATCATCTCCTTGAAGATAAATCTGAAAGAAACAAAAAATAAAGTTAATATTCTTACTGCAGCCAGATAAAGTAACTTAAAGTCCCAGCTTCCTAAGCAAGCAAGCAAGCCCACATGGCATGTAGCTGAAGCAGATGTAACTGGTGGCGTGAGCAGCACTGTTGTTGCCTCAAGGCCACCAGCACCCCCATGATCCCCATGGCACGCCCGGTGTCACGTCATGGCAAAGTCAAAGTGGTGGCTACAAGGCTTCAGATTTGTGCAGTCAATTGTGCCAGCCTCCAAACAAAACTCGGGCCAATAATAACACCACCCAACCAGAACAACAAGCTTGATCACAGATCGCCAGGAAAGTCTGGTAGTTCTTGGCATGGAGAGAGATGTGGCCCCAGAAATTGTTGGCTGTGGGCAGCTGTTTTGCTAATCCCCAATGCTCATGCTCTCCGTCCTTGGATGTCGTGGAAGCTGGCAGTGCTTGGGCTGGTGGAATGACTAGCAGTAAGCGTCTCCCGCCGCTACCCCTACCCCAGCATAAGACTTAAGAGCTTGGCCCTGTCACTGGTTCCTGCACCGACCAGCTGCCAGAAATCCCCAGCATCACCCAGCAAACCCACACCGGCAGCAGACACACCTGTGCTGCCATGAGAGTAGCACAGATGGCAGCCACAGGCAACTACCCCGGGCCTCCCTGAATTGAATATATCACCAGAAGACTCCATCCTCGGATGTCCGAAGCTCGGCAGTGAGTGCTTGTTGGGCTGGTGCAGAGCGGTGATCAATCAGCGTCCGACTTCCGCCCCTACACCCTGTAGGCCAGAAATCCCCAGCATCACCTAGCAAACACACACCTCAAGTGCAGCAGACATGGCAACTAGTAACTGCGGCTGGAGGCTGAACTGCAGCAATTATTTCCAATCCCAGGCCTCACTGAACACATAATTTCTCCGGCATCCCCAAAGCAGACTATCCTGGCTTGGATGTTAAAACTGGCTGTGCTTAGGCTGGTGGGGTGAGCAGTCGGTGTCCTACCCCTACCCCCATGCGGGGCAGACAGAGCATCATTTAGCCCCACATCACCAGAGTTCCTGCACCTGAGCAGGCCAGAATTAATCCCCAGCAGCGTCAGTGACCCAGCAAAACACACACACCCGCAGCAGACGTGTGTAGCCACCAGCATTTATGGCAGCCGCAGGCCATACTACTAACTGCAACAAATCTAGTAGCATGCTCAAAGGGGTGCTGTTGGTTGTGGAAAACAACATACAATCCTTTCTTCTCACAAAATTCACAATTACTGCAAGGTGGCGTGGAGACTACGCTACAACAGAACACAGCAAGGCATGATGAAAAAATAGTACCATGGCCTCCCATGAAAATACACACTAGCCAAACACCACCAACCAGATTGCAACCTGAGTGTGTGTGCTGGGAAGTCTGGGCCACAGAAATTAATCATGTTGTTTTGCGGCAGCTGGCGTCAATGCTAAAATCCCCAGCCAGACTCCTCATCATGGTATCAGGAAAATAAGCTGGCAATGCTGGTTGGGTTGGGGGAGAAAGGCAGAAAGGCAAGTGAGCAAATCTGCCCATTTAAATCCCCACAGGTCAGCTCGCATTAATCTGGGTCCATACACTCCAGTCTCACTTTCTGCTTGCTGAAAAGATCAGTTGCACTGCAGCATAATCACATCACCTGCTGAGCAAACACAGTGACTAAAACCCTGCAACCCCCCCCATCAGCATTCATTGGCACCCTCCCACCCGCATCTGTCTCTTCCAGTAACAGAACAGATCAGATCACCAGCCTGAGAGAACACAGTGAAGACCCTGCAACAAACTCTGTAAACACCCTCACTTGGCATTCATTGGCACCCTCCAACCCCATCTGTCTCTTCTGTCTGTCACTTGCCCGCCCCAGTCAGCAACACAGGAAGCACATCACCACTGAGCACAGTGACTAGACCCTGCAACCCATCCTCTGTCGGCATTCATTATTGGCTTTGGCACCCTCCCACCAAGTCTGTCTCTTCCCTCTAACCCCGTCTATGTCTTCTCTCCAACCAGACTTGCGGCCCGCTCAAGCCAGCAACAGAACGAAGCATGGTACAGTAATTGATTCAATTCCTCAGCCAACCCACGAGGAACCCCACCGGCACAAAGTACCATCGTCGGACTCAAAGGCAAGTGAGCACAAGGAGCAAACACAACCTGGCATACAACCTACATCTGCGATGCTGGACTCACTGCTCATGACACCCCACGAAAACAAAAACCCACAGCCTGCTCTTTAGTTGCTATTTGATGAAGCTCGGCTTTGGATACATTGTTGACGTGTCAGAATCGCAACAGAACCAACCCCTCCCTCCAAATCTGAGCTTCATCAAAAGTCAGTTCCTAGTAGCGCACAGAGGATGGCATCACTGGCGGCAGTTCTTTACTGTTTTAAGCCCAAGTTAAGCAACAGTCTTTAAACTTTTGCTGGCTTAGCATTGGGAGCATCGGGCAGCACTCGGTCCACTAGGATGATCTGTAGTCAGCAGCCACAGATCACACCATCTTTCAGAGGTTTCTCCTCAGTGTGGCAAAGGCTAAGGGCACATGTGGAGATCAATGGAGGCTCTAAAGGTGAGGTTGGGCTGCAGACAGGTGCCAAAATGATCCTTTAATCACAGGGCTTCCCGTGGCAGTTGCTGGGCTATTTACACACACACACACACACACACACACACACAAAAACAGAACAAACCGCTTTTTTTTTTTTTAATTGGGGGATTTCATTTAAAGGGTCAGGTTCACAAAATGGACTAGAGTGCACTTGCCAGGCCGGGAAAGTCTGAAGGGCACTGCACTGGCCCGAGGCAGTTTGCACTATGCCCCGGGCCAGTATTATAATGTAAAGATCGACCTCTGCATTATGTTTTTTTTTCTTCTGCCAGACGTGGAAGACAATATTTTTAGCTTGCCGACAGTGCAGTTCTCGGCCACTTCAAGCTGCATGTATACTCTGTTCTCTTGGCCCTATCTTGAAGTGCAGATCTGGCAGGATATTAAACATGCACATCTAAAAGGCTGTTTCGTGAATTAAACATAGCTGTCACACAACCTGCTTGGGACACAACTGTGGCTTCACCGATCTTCAATCACTATGCAGTGCGCAGGCCGAAACAGACCGGAAACCACACACACAAATGCAGGGAACAGATCTCAGACACAGCTGTGGAACACCTCTCTTTCTCTCTCACCTTCATTGTGCCACAGTGGGAGCTACTCACTGTGTCTGTCATGGACATGGTGGGGAGTGGCACAACTGAGCAACATCCAGAAAACCCATCTCCCACAATGGCACCACAAGATAGAATCGGGAAGGGGGGTGGTGACTGTATCTCTCTCTCCATCTGCCGTGTCTCTAGGTCTCAGGCAGCATTTATGGCACAAGTCGGGGACAATGGACTTTCTGTGTGGCAGCACTGTCATGGACACTCACGGAGAGACCTGCTGGAGTGGAGAGACAGGGACGCCACAGTAAAGCGGAGTTCCACTGCAGGCGGGTGGGCGGGAAATACAAGTCACAGTACTCGGACTCTCGCTCTCTGTCTCGGGGGCACATGGGGTGCTGATCACAATTGGGGACTGTGTTTCTCAATTACTGTATGCCTGACACACTGTTTACACAGAAAATACGTATGGGACACATTTAAAACAGCAGCTAATGGGGATCTCTCGCTTTCCCACAATTAAAAATGGCTGCCGTTCACTTTTGGGATGAGAGGAATGTAACGAGTGCCGTTATGCCCAATAATACTGCTGGCTGCCCCATTACAGCAACTGTGCATATTGTGGATTAATCAACGGCCACGCAGAGGGATGCAACCAATTGGAGCTGGCATTTGTACTAACTCGTTTTATAAGCACTAATGGCAACTCCTCAGTTATGCTGTGCCATTCAACGGGGACAGAGCTACCTGCTCTGAAGAATTTCAAGATTCAGGACTTCAGTTTGGGGTTGCAGTTCTGCTCTGCAGGTTGGGACTGCCTGTTTACAAAGAGCACCCCTAAATTTAAATCGTATCTGTTAAGCTGCGACTTTAAAATTGAATAACCAGCAATAATGGAGAGAACACCGGGCCACTGGCATTTCGGTAGAAATTGGCGTAGGTAACATTTGACTGTTGTCATGGTACCACAGCATCATTCAGGATTCACGGTCTGTCTTTTTTTTTGTTTAAGTTGGTGAGAAACCCACACCCCCATGTTAAAGTAGACATGGAGGTGTGGGGGGCAGAACCCCTAACTAAAACAGAGGGACAAACATGACACCCTGATGCATACTCTGCTGAGGTAGTGCTCTGTTGGTTACTACGATGTCATTCAGGATTCATGGTCTGTCATTTTTTGTTTGTTTGTTTGAGTTGAGGGATTGACCCCACTTTCATGGGGGGTGTGGAGGGGTGAAGCCCCCAACTCAAACAAATTAAAAAATAATTTAAATAACCGACAGAACACTGCAGCACACACATCACGGCTTCAATTCAAACTTACCTCTACATAATTACTGCACCATAACTATGGTAATGTAATGCAAAGTGTACACGTTACTCAGCATACCGGGTGTGGGATTCTGGAACACAGTTACGTAAGTGGTCCAGCCGCTCACCATCACCAATACCTGCCTTTTTTTTATCACTCCCTGTGTGAACTGGGAGCCCCTTCTGCCTTGCTAGGGTGTTTTCTGTGGTCTTACAATTTTTAAAAGAAGGTGCCTCAGGTAGGTACAGATTTACTTTTTGGGAATGTAGGGGCTCTGAGGTGTCACTCGTCTTTAGCGTTGGTTCCCTTGCCCCCACCACACCCCAATTTGAGTTTTTTGGGTTTACTGTGTTTTCAAAAAAAAAAAAAATTGTGATTACCAACTTGTGAGGAGGGTGGACAAATTCCTCTTTGTTTTACAGTTACAGGCTACCTATTAGGCTGGAAGCACGCTTCAGCAGTACAGTTTCCCGCCAGTAGGTGGGGGAACATACAAGCAGAGGTGTGAGGAGCTGGATCTGTACACACTGGAGACGAGGGAAAGGGGAGACATGACTGAAACTTAAATATGTAAAGGGGCTCAATAAAGTTGGGGAAGAGGGTTTACTTGAGGAAAAAGGGAGTCAAAACTAGAGGCAAATCCTCAGACTGAAAGGAAAAAGATACAGAGGCAATGTGAGATGGTGTTTCTTCATGGAGAGGGTGTGGAGCCCTGGAACAGACTACCAGATGGAGTAGTAGGGGCTAAATCCGTGGAAGAATTCAAGAGGGCATGGGACAAGCATATGGGGCTGAGTATCGGGGGAGAGGCAGCTGGCAGGGAGGGGGAGGTGTTGTGGGGAAGGGCAGACTAGAAGGGTCAGTATGGTCCTTTTCTGCCATCAAGCTTTATGTGATTCTGTGTGACTGCAATACACCCTTATGAGCCTACGGGGCGAGTGCACACTCTGTTACAGCTCCTCGAGCTGCTAGAACGGTTTTATAATTGGCTGGCAGTTTTTGGATCTTCACAATACAGTTTTAAAAAAAACATGTTTTTTTCCTGTCACAGTTTTTCAGCTGTGGAGCAACTACTGTATCTTAAAAACAGTTTGAACTCTAAGATTTTTCTGTTTTTGGCACCATGGCTTTCAGGAGACCTTACATTATGAAACGATGAAAGACCTGCAAAAGGGTGATGAGGCCCTCGCCTGTGGGCACATAATTGTCCTTGTTGTGTTGTCCAGCATAATGTATCACGGTTTCCCTGAGACAGTCCTCCGAGCTGGGGGGGGGGTCACCTGGTCCGTCGCTTGGCAATGGCAAAGCAGAATTGCGTAAAAATCTCTGATTCTTCCTCTGTGAGTTATTGAGTCGTGATGTCCGACAGGGCATCCTAGCAGATACACCACCCCAGACTGGGCTTCTCGGGTAAAGGGGGGGCCCACACAAGCACGTCAAGGTGAGCCGCAGCAGTAGCAGGCTGCGGAATCAGCTATGCAGGCAGATCCCGACCCTGACCCATTGGAAGGCCAGGATGATGATTATGGGGATCTTGGGGGAACACCTGACCTTAAAAACTACTTTCAGAGGGGAGAAGGCAAGGGAGGAGAGTGGATGAGACCCAAGACCGGGGAACAATATGTCCTTGTCTTTTTTGATAGCTGAAACATGTAGATCTTTACAGCTCAAGGAGGAGCAGTCCAGTTAGACACTGGATGTTACTCCAGTTCTGTCTGCGTCCTCCTTTGCTCCAAAATGTTTCCCAGGTTTTCTCCACTGTGACCAAATTATTGAACAGGAATGGGCAGGTGTGGATGAGAGAAGAAATCTCCCAAAACCAAGAACTAGGAATTTTCATTTTCTAGGGGAAATGTCTTGCAAGTGGGAGCTCCCCCCACCCCCTCCCGGCAGATAAGGGTGTTTATAATTCTATAAAACACACCCTACCATTCCAATGGATGGGCTCTGGCACTATCAGATTCACATGACAAGCTGATGGATACCTCATGCAGGAGGGCTTTCGCCGCTTCAGGCACAAACGTTCTTATCTCCTATGCTTAATTTATTGTTGCCAGAGCCTTAAACCTCTAGGTCAGTACACTGACTGACTACATGCCTCCTGATTCAGAGGTGCGAGTATTTTGCAGTTGGTGGCCATGGCATCCTCCTTCCTTGGGGATTCCACAGTGGACAATTTACGCTTGTCAGCCTGCTCAGCCTACCACACTGCGTTGGCCATTAGGGCCATGTGGCTCAGACATTGGTCTGCTTACCAGTCTTTAAAGACAAAACTGTTCAGCCTTCCTTTTAAAGGAAGTTTATTGTTTGTTTCTGGTCTGGATTCTGTCTTTCAGGACGTGTGGGATAAGAAGGGCTGACTCCCAGTGTCAAAACAGCAGTGCAAGGCCACAGCTCCTCAATGAGGCCAGGGCGATGGTCGGCGCAGACAGTCCCGGGGAGGGTATCATCCCTATTGGAACTTCGGTACCCAAAGGAACAGAGGTACCTATTCAGGCAATAGAGGAAACAGCAGGTGCCGCAGAGGAGGACCAGCACAAAGGCCTGGTACTGCCCATCCCTGCCCCATACTCTTTGGTGGAGGACTACAGGAATTTCTTGCAAGATGGGCCCAAACAACGTCAGACACCTGGGTTCTGGAAATCCTTCACCTAGGCTATGCCATAGAATTCTTAACGGTTCCCACAAGGGGATGTTTTCTGCCGTCCCAGTTTCAAAGCAAGTGGCAAAACACCAGGCGGTGTCTAGCACTGACCCATCTCATTCAAATCAGGGCTGTAATTCCTGTTTTCCCAAACGAGCAGGGTCAAGGATTCTACTCCTTCTACTTCGTAGTTCCCAAGAAGTCCGGGGGGTTCAGGCCCATTTTGGATCTGAAGCATCTGAACAAGTTTGTGCACCACAAGATGTTCAGGATGGAGTCTCTGAGTTCGATAATCTGGGTAGTTCAACTGGGGGATATCTTAGCTCAAGAGACCTGATGGATGCTTAACCTTCACATCCCCATTCATCAGTCCCACCAGAGGTACCTCAGGTTCTCGACTCTGGGCCAGCGTTTCCATTACAGGGCATTACCGTTTGACCTTGCAACAGCCCCTCAAGTTTTCTCTAAGGTATTGATTGTTCTGGTGGCACAACTACGACAGGAGGGTTATCATATCTACCCTTATCTGGATGACCTGCTCATTTGAGCATAGGTGGCGGAACCAGGGGGTCAGGGGTTTCAGCTGGCCCCTCACTTTTAAAGTTAAGGGGTCAGGTGGTGCTTTTTGACCCCCTGCCCACACTTTTATACATATATTCTGTTTGTGTTTGTTATTTTTTAGCTGTTTGGTAAGGTTCTGAAACCTCTTTGGGATCCTAGACGATGCTGTCAAAATTGTCCACAGCAAAAGTAAACTCTGCGAGGACTGCGATGAGCGATCACATACTGCCTGTCATGTCTTGCTGTTGCTAGTGCTAGTTGTGCTGTGGTCGGCACGGCGGTCACTTCCTCCCATGCTTTCACCTTCTTATTGGTTGCGCTGTCAGTATTTACCAGGACGGGTCACGGGATTGAGTAACGGGCTGTGAGAGATGAGCCTGTCGGGGCGGCTGCATGTTAAATAAATATATATGATAATTAGTACGGCAACTGACAACAGTGAATGAGAAGCCATGCAAAATTTCCATGATTGGTTGGGGACACTGCTGCTGGCACTACTGCACAGTTGGGATTGGTTATTGCAGCAATCCATCCAGGCAGGCTGCCGGTACCCTCCCTCTTTTCGTCTGGAGGCAAGGAGCTTTTTGTTGGCGAGGGCAGGAAGCAAACTTTGATCAAGATGGAGTCGAGCTCGTCAGTCATCGCGTCGAGAGCACTTCACAGACGGCACTGGCTGATCAGATTCAGCAGTAATTTTTCCCCGGCCTGATTAATTTTTTAGTTAGTGTGTTACCTGACCTCTCTGATGCATGCAAGGAGAGGAGATGAAGAGTTTTTATAAATTTATTTATTTATTTTAAATATTAACTTCTACAAGCCTAGGCTGCCTGGCGCGTATCACCAGTCCAGTGCGAACCGCAAAGAATAGGTTGCACCGAAGGGTCGGACCTGTGCCTTTCATCTGACAACCCCACCCCCTCACCACCAAGTCATCAAGAAGTTTATCCCCTCTCTCTCCATTACCTCGACGATGGGTCATCACCTTCACTTCACCTGCTGTCCTCCTCACATCCCCACCACCACCAGCAACCAAACAATCACCCCACACCACAAGACTACGGTAAGAGACTAAGACTCTGTGTCTCTGTGGCATAAATGAAGATTTTTTTCCCCTGCCAAAGTGCTAAGTTTATTTTAGAAGATCTGCATGATATCTGTGAGTGACTGTGGGTCAGTGAGTTGAGTGTTGTTCAATTGTTGTGAACCTCCTGGTTGTTGTTTTTCTTTTTTATATCAGGTTAGGTAGAGTCAAGTGGGTGTCCTCCTGTCTTAAAGCATCCCAAGAAAGAGCTGTCCCTGGCATTGGTTGTTTGTGTGCTGGATGGATAAACAGATTCTTCTGTGCCACACTCAGCCAGCATTTGTGTTGAATGATGAGGAAATATACGGAGTACCAATTGCCGATCCTTGGCAATCCTGTAAAGTAGCCTGCTTCATGTATGGGGTTTACAGAGGTCACGCTTAACTTTTTTTTTGCACTGGCCCAGGCCCAGCTAGGAAAGTGGTGCCAGTTTGCACTGGCCTCCCCATGATTTGTATTGTCCCCTAATTATAATGGGGATTACTAGGTGAAGGGAAGTACTCATTCTCCTCATCTCTTTCCATTTACTCCCTGTTTTCCAGTGGTACCCCCCTCTCTTTCTCCTCTTCATCATAAGCCCATACTGTTGCCTAGTGGCTTCCCCTTCCCGTCCTCTTCCCCGTCACTTTTCCTTGGTGTCCAGTGGCAACACCACCTTCTCCCCTTCTCCATAAGTTCCTACTTCTCCCTGCTGTTCAGTGGCACTCCCTCCCCTTCCCCACATGTTCTCCCTTGTGTCCAGTGGCACCCCGTCTCCTCCTACTCCTCTCCCAAGTTCTTCATGGTGTCCAGTGGCAACCCCCTCCCTCTCTCCTTCGCTATAAGTTCTCCCATGTGTCCAGTAGCAACCCCCACTACTCAGAGCACCCTAACCCCACACTAGAAATAACGGTGACCAAAACAAACCCTCTACTCATCTTCTTGTCTGGCCACCATCTTACTCTCATAAGAAAGGAAAAAAATCCTCCCCACCCATCACAGCTCCACAGCCCTCTCTCCCCATGTCCCCTTTGCAACTTGCCAAAAGTTCTAAAGTATGTGAATAAAGTCTTCAACGAAGTATGCCGCCTATAGTATCTTAACAGTTTCAACACAGATCCTGAATGCAGTCTCTCCCAGTAGTGATTTACGATAACATTTCAAAAGGGAGACTGTGCCCAGTGATGAGACTGTTAATATACTATCAGCAGTGTGCTTTTCCAAGGATTCTATTTGCATACTTTTGAACTTTTGGTGAGTTACTGTTTAAGGGGACAGTTGTGGGGAGGGTTGTGTTTCTGGGATGGGTTGGTGGGAGTTTTTGTTTTTTTTCTTGTTTTTACACTAGCCCCATCAGACAAGTCAGGGGGAAATCACACTGGCCCAAGGCAGTTAGCAGTATGCAGTAAATTAATGTTAAGCATGAAGTATCTGGTGGTTCTAATGTTAAAACTTTGGTAAAGATTTACTCTTTTTAGCTTGTTAGAGTTATGTATTCAGCAAATGATTAATAAGAATACCTACAGTATATTCCGTACTCAGAAATTAATGCTCCTCTTATTTCAAGCGTACCCCTGAAGTTTTGACAATATCTGCCCTTTTACATGCTACGGTAAAGGGACATAACAGGGTACGTAGTTATAAGGCTATAATGCATGACTTGGGTGGTTGTTAAAGTTAAGCAAGGGGTGTAACTGAGTGCCACAGCCATCTGAGAGGTGCATTATTTCACTATGATTGATTACACACTCTGCAGTGCATTATGCGACATATACATGTATTTTTCTATTGCTGAAAAATATGTAATTCTTATTTATTTATTTATTATTTAGGAAAGTACCTGTGAGCCAAAGACTCTTTTACAGAGGTTCCATGTCATAACAATCACATATGTACAAATTCAAAATACAGAGGTTACATATACACAATCATCAAATGTTCAGTTTACAACAGGGCAATGTTACAACCAGTAAAAGTATTAAACGAGGAGTACAAAATACTGAGCAGAAAATGCTAGAACAGGTTCATTTGGTGAAGTTATGCACTTTTGCAGATATAGACAGTTGCTTTGGGGTGAGAGTATCACACAGTAGTATAACCAGGACAAGATCACTTAAGGCAGTTAGCAATATAGGATGTTTCGGGAAACACGTTATGCGTCAGAACTAAAATTAGATAAGCTTTGAAAACACTTATCTAGGTTGCCAGAACATGTTAAAGTATCAGTTCTATTGTCTGAAGTGCTAATAAGAATAGACAGCAGGGAGGCCCATGTAACCAGGGTGAGAAGTGACACGGTAGAGACCCTGAAGCCTATAGAGAGGAGTGACTTACCAGGGTGGGGGGGTGAACAAAAGTAAAATGAGGGCGATGGCAAACAAAAGAAAAATGAGGGAGATGGGGAGGGGTTGGGGAAACAAGAAAATGGAGGGAGAGAGGGGGCAGAGAGGGTGGGGGCAAAGGGACAAGGGCAGAGTGGGGTGGGAGGATGAGAGAGCATGGGGAAAGACAGGGGCAGAGAGGGGTGGGATGGGAGGAAGGGGAAACAAAGGGACAGAAACAGGGAGGAGGTACACAGGGAGGGACAGGAGAGGGAGGGATGAGGGAATAGTGTCACTGGGATGCAGGACAGCAGGGGTGGAGAGGAGAAAGGGAAGTGAGAGGGAAAGGAGGAGGAGAGCCAGGGGGGTAGAACAGAAAGTAGGGAGGGGAGAGGAGCAAGATTAGAGGGCAAGTAGGAAGATGGAAGGCTAATAAGAGGAGAGTAGATGGGAGGGGGATCAGGTCCCACAATCACTGTTGCTGTTTGAGGCTAGGGCCGTACGGAGTTTAGATTTAAAAGGTCCTGGCTTTACTTCTTTAGTAATGCCTGTGACAAGCACATTGAGCCATAGTAGTGGCCGGTACTCATAGGACCGTTTGACCTTGCATGGTTCAGCAGAAGGAGACACTTAGGGTCAAATTGTTTAACCCCCTCCCCCCCCATGCATCTGGTGGTGTTAGACCAGTTAAGGATGCTTTGCAGTCCCGGAGTGGTAAGTCCAAGAGTAGATTTTTTGTCGAGAAGGCAAACTTGATACTGAATGTGGCAATCAAGGTTGAGCCACCCCGTCTGAGAGTATAGCTCACAGGTGTGGGTGAGACGGGTATGCCTAGGACTAGACGGCATGCTTTAAGCACTGTTCTGATACGTTTTAGTGAGGAATGGGAGGCAGGCCCATAGTCGATCACTGAGAGCACTGAGCTGTTAACTGCAATTTTTAGTGCTACAGCAGTAAGACATTGACGATGTCTGTACAGTAGTCCCAGTTTTGCATTGGATGACTTTGCAACTGAGTCAGTATGTTGGCTGAATGATATGGTGCTGTCTAGTGTCACTCCCAGGTATTTAAAGGTTTGGACCATTTCAAGGAGAGAGTTCTGACTGTTAAGAACGTGGGGCCAAATATTCAAACTGCGCCATTCTGTGGCGCAAGGCCTTGCACTGCTCAAAAAAGTTACGTAGGGGTGTGGCCAGGGCGATATTCAGTGGAGTTGCGCTATTGAGCAACTTTTGAATATCACCTCAATACAGCCACTGTGCATGGCGCAGTGGGAACCGCGCCACCGCAAGTGGTCAGAGGGAGCATTCAGATGCGTGGCCAGTTCCATTGCACCACGCGCCAAACCTTATATTCAAAAGGTGACATGCAAATGGGGCCATAATTTATGTAAGGCGCACGGGGGGCATTGCATCTAATTACGCCCCATTAGCATGCGGGCGCGCGATCCCCGACCACTCTGCGCCTGGCTCCCCTGCCAGGCAGCAGCGTTGGGGCAACGCCTCGCAGCCCGATCGCGGGCGTGATAGTATTCCATCTCACCCCGTAGCCCCATCGCGTGGCATATACCAAATGGCCGATCACGGGATATGAATAGTGGTCCTCTATTAGCCCGGACCGGCAGAACGTTATCCCCATTAGCCCATCGCGAGCTGAACGTTATCCTCTCCATTAGCCCAATCACAGCAGAACGTTATCTCCCCATTAGCCCGATCAGGCAGAACGGCTCCTCCCCGGCAGCCTGACCGCTGGCATCAGACTTCCTTCCGCTAAGGTCCATTATCCCTAGTGGTCCAGTGACCACGTAGAAGCCTGTACTCCGACGCGGGCAGTCAGTTCTTCTCAAAGTCCAATATCCCTGGTGAGCCCAGGCGCCACCCACAGAGCTCCACCACCCCGCCTCCCCGCCAGCCGGGCAGCAGCCCCACCCGCCCGGCCATCCGCCGATCGATAGCTGTCGGTGGGCTGCACGCCCATTGGTTCAGAGCAAGAGCCAATGGGCATGCAGCCCTGCCGATATATGAGTAATTCATTTCACATATCTGGACTGCCTTGTACGGAGAGGCTGCACGCCCATTGGCTCTTGCTCTGAACCAATGGGCGTGCAGGCCTACCGAGCTGTCAGGTGGCGGGCGGCAGGCTGGTGAGCGCCGGTTGACCGGGGAGCGGGCAAAGTTCGCGGTGGGTGGGGGATACCAGATCACCAGGGATATTGGACTTTGGGGAGGTTTGACTTTATGCCACGATCGGGCTTTCTCACGGTCCACTGGACCACCAGGGATATTGGACTTTGGGGGAGGGAAGTCTGATGCCCGCGATCGGGCTGCTCGGGGACATACCGTTCTGCCCGCGATCGGGCTAATGGGGATAACATTGCCTGCGATCGGCTAATGGGGGGATAACGCCTGTCCACGATCGCGCTAGTGGGGACACTTCAGCCCGCCGCGACCGGGCATGGGGCGCTACCGAACGAGTGATAGGTCACCCACAGGTGGCAGCTGCTGTGTTGCGCCTCGTACGCGCAGCTCACCTGTGCGGCCCGCGATCGATCCTTTTTTTTTTTTTTTTTGCGTAAAGTTGTGCAGGGCGCAGGTAGGTTGCGCTTGCATAACTCTGCACTGCTCGGCTGAATATCGGGCTGTGCAGTTTATGCATGGTTCCTCCCCCTTTGGTTGCATATGCCTTCATTATCATTGCACTGTTGCTCAGCATGATTTGGGGCGCGCAACTGCCTCCTGCTGAATATCGCAGGATGGCGCATTTCAGACTTGCGCAGGCGCAACCCTATTGCGCATGGCTCAACTCTTTTGAATATCTGGGCCGTGAAGTTGATGAGTACAGTGTTTGTTACGTGACAATGCGAATAACATGGTCTTTTTTTTGTTTGTTTGTTTCTTTGTAATTCAGGAGTAATTTGGATTGAAGGAACCAATGTTCTACAGAAGAGAAATTAGCCTGCATTTGCGTTTCAAGCATAGTGGGGTTGGCGTTGCATGAATATAGGACCACGTCATCTGAGTAAAGCAGAATGTAGTCGTTTACAGATTGTGGGAGGTTGTTTAGAAATAAACTGAACAGTAGGGGGCCAAGGATAGAGCCTTGGGGAACCCCTGTGGTGACACTACAGTTTTCGGAGAAGGTGTCTTGTATTTTCACTTTTTGGATCTTCCCGGTGAGGTAACTCCTGAACCTGTCTACAGATTCAGAGAAGAGGCCGGTAAGGGAGAGTTGAACCAGGAGCAGATTATGGTTTATGGTGTCAAAGGTCTTGGTGAGCAGGAGTCTAAATTGGCATACCCAGCCTGTTCCCAGTGCACGTAGGCACAGACTGGTGCATGTAGTTCTGTCTCTGGCTTGCACTGTAGTGCAGGTAGCCTGTTTATTCTTTTGGCTGCAATACCTCAAGCTGCCACTAGGGGCGCAAAGCTGAGTGTACAGGCAGGCTGAAACATTTTTGTTTTTAGTTTGACGTTACGTCGCACACGCGCACACAAGCACACTCCACTGAGGACTCGGGACTGAACATCAGGAGCATCTGCACGAGGAGTGTCCACAGAAAAGGAGGCGGGATGCGGCGGCGCCAGACGGAGAACAGGTTCAGGAGGAGCTACAGTGCAAAGGAGGCGGGCGCTCATTCACAACCTGAGCTAAGCTGCGGCGGTGACTGGTAGGAAGGGGCTGGGGTGGGTGTTGGGCTGCACAGTCTTGAAGGGCTACCAATTGGGATGGGTGTTATGCGCATGGGGCGGGGTGATCACGAAGCTAAAGGCGGAACCTAGTGGCTAAACTCTGGCATATCCCATGCAATGTTAGCCTTACTGCACCACATGTGCCTCTTTCTGTCACCCTCATGGTACAGTAAGGTTAACATAAGCATGCACATCAAATCCAGCAGCTACGCAGTTTTGTGGAGTTTGTGTGTGATCAGTCAATCAATCAATCAATCAATCAATCAATCAATCAAAATCTTTATTTATTCAGGCGAACATCATTGAGCAATGCTCATTTACAAGATGGACCTGATAGGTCAAAATCAAAATAAAGTACAGTATAATACATAAACAAATACAGAGAAGAGGCAAAGATTTTTATATAAATAAATAGGTACAGTAATAAAGAACGTATATACAAGCAAGGTAGCTAATGGTTTTGTACAACTAAACAATAAAACAGACAGGTTTGACACAAATAACTGTGAGGTATTGTGATTGAGAAAGTGGTTAGGTGTGTTATAATTGGATAGAAACTTAAGGAAGTAGATATGGGGGAATAAAGAAGGGAAGTCACTAGGTGGGAAGCTCCGCGATTGCGATCGGTTCATCAAACTGGGTTTTTCATTTCTGTGCAAAAACGATATTAGCTGTATCTTAGGCAGGTAGAGCGTATTTAACAGCTAAAGGCTGTAATTAAGAAAAAAAAAAGTTTGTACAGCTGGAAATAACTGGCAGGCAAAGTAAATCGAGACTTCACCTCCCCTAAGCAAGCGGGGGATTTTCTTAAGTCGTGTTTCCTTGCAAGAGGGGACTAAATATAAAAAAAGAGCAGTTGCAGTTCATTTTTATACAGACTAAGTGAGGAAAGGAGGAGCAATTTGTGGTGTTATCACAACCTTGCCATCTTGATCCTCACTTATTTATTTTTTGGGGAAAGAATCCTTGTGCTAGTTTCGGACAACTGCTTTTCTTTTCTTTTGTGGGGACAGTCTGTAAAAACTCATTTAAATTAATACACATTGGAAGCTAGTCTTAAAACCATTAAGTACCTGGCAGTCCAGTGATTGTGTGTTATAGTAAACCAGAAGTTTAAACAAAGGCAGTGTGAGATTTGCTGCAGCCCAGATAGGCAGTTGCTGTTTTTTTTTTTTTTCCAATCTAAAATAAAGTTCAGACTTACAGGAGCTGTCTGCCTGTTGAGCAACTACTGTGGTTTTACCAGGTCCACAACATTGCCACATTTTGATTCCCTACTTTTTCATTTTGTGTGACAAAAAAAATACTTGGTGGTCTTTCAGAGTTGAGAACTGCTTTTAATTTTTTTGTGAGGGCAGGTAGCTTGTAGAGAAAAAAAAAAAAGGATAATTTAATACACATTAACCTGCAGCAGTGTTAATCCCTCAGAGTCTCTTAGTCCCAGATCTGCAACAGTTGACAATGCACTGTTGTCTCCAGTCCATCCAGCACCAGTTGTATCTAACTGAGGGGGAAAGCAGCTAGCCTTAAAACCATTAAATACCAGTCCAGTCAGTGTGTGATATAATAAACCTTAAGCAAAGGCAGTGTGAGATTTGCTGCAGCCCATATAAAATGGCAGTTGCTGTTTATTTATTTATTTTTTCAATCTAAAATAAAGTAACGGTCAAATTTATAGATTAACTGTCTGCCTATTGAGCAACTACTGTGGTTTTACCAGGTCCACAATATTGCCACATTTTGATTCACTACTACATTTTAATTCCCTACTTCATTTTGTGTGACAAAAAAATACTTGGTGGTCTTTCAGAGTAGACAACTGCTTTTCATTTTTTGTGAGGGCAGTCTGCAGTCTTAATCCTTCACAGTCTCAGTCCCAGGTCTGCAACAGTTGACAAACCCCTGTTGTCTCCTGTCCAATCTGTCCAGCACCACTTGTGTCTAAATATGTGAGGGGGAAGCTAGCCTTAAAACCATTAAGTACCGGTCCAGTCAGTGTGTGTTATAACAGTGTGAGCTTTTTCACATTTATCTTATACATAATTTACTTTTGTCAGACTGAGAGTAAGAGCAGTAATTCAAGGTGAATTACAGCTTCACTGGCTATCAGCCTCCTTTTCAGTAATACTTTTGCCTGTTGAGAAATCAGATACAATTTAAGACAAAAACCTTTTTTTGTTTTGAACTAAGGAAGCACTGAGTCCACTGCCCGCAGCCTAACTACAGTGTGTAGCCTATGTAATCGTTCAAGTTGCACAATATATCAATCTGTATCTGTGCTGTGCTAGTAGTGTTACCTAGTGCTACGCCTACTACGACTGTCACTGGCCTGCCCCACGGGCCCCGGCCCATCACCCCACTACCATACTCCTAGTGAGAGTGAAATTATACACTCTGACTTACTGTACTGAAATACTTACAGTCTCTCTCTCGCGTTTTGGTTGGGGACAGTACAGTTATCAATTTTGGTGGGAGAAATAAATCCCTAACTGGTTCAACAGCCTTGCCTTGGCCTAAGTTGCAGACTAACTTGGTCTTGACTTGTTCCAAGGAATTTACTCTAATTTTCTGAGTTAATCTCAGGATTACTGAACTGAATTTATTTGAATGCCCTCATTTGCCTGCCTGCCTGCTCTGAGGGATCCGTCTATTTAGCAATTTAGGTGATATATTAAAAACAATACACAGACACTTTTCTGACTCGCAGCATAGCAATTTTTATTGACATTTGTTACATAAGAAGGCAAAGACAACAAGCTCACAACACACTGTTAAACGACCATGCCACCCAAGAAAGCTTTACCCAAACCAATTAATACTCTTTTTCACTACAAGTTCAGCAAAACAAGTGGTGAAATGGCCGCAGTGGATGCTGCAGTTCTTGTGGCTGATGTTGTCCAGATGCAGTCTTGTGTGTCTCAGTCTGGTGGTGGCAGCGGCCAGTCTGAAGTCTCTCAGATTGATGCCAGTAGTGCAGCAGCAATCCCCAGCACTAGTACTTCCAATGTAAATGTGCCAATAACAAAATCTAACTCTTTTGTTTCTGAAGTTGAACCTGCATGCATAGTCCTGCCTTCTTCTCTGTTTCCTCCTAGCCCTATTTCTGACTGTGCCCATGACCAACAGTGTACCTCGAGCTCAGTGCCTCCTCCCCAACTTCCTCAGACTCCTACTGCACCACATGATGGAGAGCCACCCTTTAAAAAGGAAAAAAACATATACATTTGTTGACTCTTGGAAACAGAATCGTAAATGGCTTAAATATGGCAGTGAGCTGAACATCATGAAATGTGACTGGTGTGAACTATTTGATAAGTCGGGGAAAAATATATCTTTCAGGGATGGGTGTTCATCTTTTAGAAAAGCAAACGTCGAATTTCATGAGTCATCATATTTACATGAAGCATCCAGAAAAGCATTTTTTGCCCACAGTATAACCCCTGCAGAGCAGCCATTAATAAAGATTGTCCAAAAAATGGAAGAAAAAGAATTTGAGCAAATGAGGGTTCTTTTTAGAACAACTTTTTTTCTTGGTAAGAAAGCACAACTATTTACTGATCTAAAAGATGAGATATACTTATTACGAGCGAATGGGGTGTCAGTCAGTGAAACCTATTGTAATTACAAACAGGCAAGAGTATTCACGGAATATATTTACAGAGATAAAATGGAGGATCTAATATCACTGGTGAAGTCTCAAGATTTCTTTTCCATTCTGTCAGATGGCTCAACAGACAAAAGTGTTACTGAAGAGGATGTAGTGTATGTCCACATCTTGGAAAAGGGCATCCCTGTCACTAAATTTGTGGCACTTAAACCTCTAGACAAGGCAGATGCAGAAAGTATAACATAAAACATACTATGGAAAGTAATCTCCAGATACAAGACTGGAAAAATAAATTATTGGCTTGCTGCTTTGATGTGGCATCAGTCATGATGGGCAGTAAAACTGGAGTAGCCACAAGACTGAAGGAGGAGGCAGAACTTTTAAAAGTTGTACACTACTGTGCACATAGACTTGAGTTGGTCATTAAATATGTGATAAAGGGGGCACCACTGTACTCCACAGTGGAGGATTTGCTTTCCTTACTGCATGGCTTCTATAAGCACTCTGCTTTAAACTGGACAGGCTTACAGGCTGCGGGGGAGGCACTGGGCATCCGGGTACTGCGTCCGGTAAATACTGGAGGAACAAGGTGGCTGCCACACCACCAGCGTGTTGTAATAGTGTTGCAGACAAATTATCCAGCAATTGTTACACACCTGGAGGATGTGTCAGTAAATGGCACAGGGGATAAAAGAGAAAAGGCCACTGCAATCCTGAAGCAGATAAAATCGCCAAGGATATTGTTCTCCATCAGCTTCCTAGAATTTTACATAGGAGTCACGTCCAGACTAAAGCTGACATTCCAGCAAAATAACTTAACAGTAGACTCCGTGCAAGCTAACGTTCTTTCTCTCATGACAAAACTGAGATCTCTCAGAGATTCAGAGACTATTGATTGTCTTGACACAGGAATCAGTTTCGTGGATGGTAAGCTGCATTACAAAGGTGTGAAGCTCGGTTCTTCCAGTTCAGCAAGACGTAATAGATCAGATCCTGACGAGGATGCAAATGCTGCGAAGAGCAGCATTGTTGCTGTTGTGAAGAAAGTGCTGGCCACCACCCTAAATCAAATGAAGAATCGTTTCTCTGAATTTGTTAATGACCATGTCATTATGGAAATGGGAATTTTCAACCTGTCTAAATGGCCTAACTCTGATTCTCAGGCAGAGTATGGAGACACAGAAGTCAAGTCATTATTCTCTCACTACGGTGACATTCTGGAACCAAAGGGGTATAGTGCTGTTTCAGCAGTCTTACAGTGGTCAGAACTGAAAGCATATGTCCAGACCCTAAATGCAGCTTACCATCAACCTTTAGATTCCACTACTATGTGGGCTAGAGTTCTTTCTGAACAAAAGGGATGACTTTAAAGACATTCTTTCACTGCTGAAAATATTTCTTCTCATTCCATCTTCTACTGCAGAATGTGAAAGGGGTTTCTCGTTAATGTCACGGATAAAACATGATTGGAGGGCAAGCTTGAGACCAGAAATTGTCGGCCTTAATGGCAGTTAGTCTGAGCAGTGACACAGTGTCCACATTCTCGCCAGATAATGCCATAGCTAGGTGGCGATCATCAGGAAAGAGAACAAGGAGACCTCAAACAGCACCTTATTGTGCCAGAAAAGATGAAAAGGCCTGGGAAAGTGATGAAGACACTGATATGTTGTAGAATAGTATTGCATTCATTTTCATATGTAACAATTTCTGAATCAGTTACCTTTTTTTAGTTTTTATAATTTTGACCACCGGTGCAAGTAACCGGACTATGGTGCATGCAACTTTTTCTGCCACATGCACCTTGGTGCAGGTACCGAAAAAAGTTAATTTCTGTCCCTGTTGGTGAGGTCAATGTACATAGACCCCGCCAAGAGTCCTCTGCCCAGGGCATTGTGAATAAAGCTGGTATACTCGACTATATGAAGCTTCTGACCGTCCCGGTCCCGACCCCCAACCCCCAAGAGCTCGCTGGAAACATCAACCCTGCTTAAAGGGTTCACTGAAGCTTCTGACCTTCCTGGTCCCGACCCCCACCCCCCGAGAGCTCGCTGGAAACATCAACCCTGCTTAAAGGTAATTTCTGAGCTCCCCGGCACTCGATGGGACGTGGCCGTTACTGTATTGCTAGTGCTTACCTGGTTTTGGATAGCGGACGACCCGCGAGCGCTGCTCCTTTACTCGCTGCACTCCACTCCAGCTGGTTCTCCAAGACGAGCTGTACAAGCCGAGCCAGTCGGCGTATAAATGAAGACTGTTTTTATTGCCTCTTTTGTGACAAGCCTAGCCTAAATTTTAATGAACTTCTCTGTGACTTTAAGGGGCTTTGCTTGGGTGACTTTGGTGGTTGCCCCCTCTGATAGCCAGGCTGGATTTTAAACGAGCTCTGTAGTAATCTTTTAGGGGCAGTCTAATCGAGCTCTGCAGTTACCTAAGGGGCATTTTACTGAACTCTGCAGTTACTTTAAGGGGCCTTACATACATGGCCTGGTGGTGGATAGTTGCTCGCTGCAAGTGCGGTTTGTGCTCCAACTCACCTCCCAGCTACCTGGGCCACTGCTGCACGTGGAGCCGCCATCTTGACCGAGGGTTGGCTACCTCTCAGCCTTTTAGCCCTCCCCACTGTAATGCCTCGGCTCGGTTGCCTCATCTGAGGATCTGACACTCTATATGTATTAAGTTTAGACTGCCGATTAATTGTGTTTAAAGGTTCGTTTATGATACCTGCTTCCTTTACCTGTTTTGCCTGCCTATTTCTGTGTTGTTAAGCAACGCCACAACCAGTGTGTGCAATTAACGTATAACCAGTGTGTGCACCAACCAGCGCTTTACCTAACTACCTCACTAATCCACCTTCCTACCCTCCCCCTTCCTTCCCGGACCCCTATTTAACGATCGCTCTCTCTTTATTTTTCTCAGGGTTCACTGAAGCTTCTGACCATCCCGGTCCCGACCCCCACCCCGCTGAGAGCTCGCTGGAAACATCAACCCTGCTTAAAGGTAATTTCTGAGCTCCCCTGGCACTCAATGGGACGTGGCCGTTACTGTATTGCTAGTGCTTATCTGGTTTTGGATAGCGGACGACCCGCGAGCGCTGCTCCTTCACTCGCTGCACTCCACTCCGGCTGGTTCTCCAAGACGAGCTCTAGCCCTGCCGCCCCCACCACCACCCGTGGTGAACAGTCGCTTTTATAGCGATGGTCATGTGGTGCTGTTAAACTATCGGCCCACTTCCCCATTAGCAGGCTATACCACTCTGCCACTAGGGATTTTACTACTATTATTGTGCAGTAGTCTCCCCTGCAGTTACAGTCGCTTTCACAGTTGTACTCTTCCTGCTGTTCCTACTGGGGATTCCTCCGCCCTCCTGCTATTACCGTTGGTGATCCCTCCACCCCCCAGTCTTCTCTCCAGGAGCTCATATCCCATTGTCTTCCACTACCCACCCCAATACCCCCTACCTGTCTCGCTCGTGCTCACCATTCACCCTACTCCCGCCTTATTCACCAACCTTACATGCTTACTGGGGTCTGCTGTCCCTGTAAAGTGTGCTGTAACAGGGCTGGACTACCCCTGGGAAATGCCCCCCCCCCAGTCTGGCTGGCCCACCTGCCCTTCGCCAGGGTCCTCAGGTGCACCCTGTCCCTTACTCCCCCCCTTCCTCCTGGGGGCAGCCAAGGGGTTAAAGATAGCCCATTTGAACATCCGCAGCCTCTTACAGAATTTTTCGGAGCTAACAGCTTGGGCAGCCCACTACACCCCTGTTGTCCTGTGCGTAACCGAAACGTGACTTAAACCCGGCACCCCTGACTCGGTCTGCTCCCTCCCGGGCTACGGCATGGCCAGACTCGACAGGGCTGGCAACAAAAGAAGTGGGGGTGTACTTACATACCATAAGGTACACCTAAATATTTCCATAGTATCGCCCCCCCCCAGGTACCCTCTTCCTGCGAGTTTCTTCACTCTCTCCTCCTCCTTGGCAACACCAAGAAGGTGCACATAGTGTGTGCATATAACCCTCCCAAAGGGGGTTTGCAGGGCCTCTCATCACTCCTGGAGCTACTTAGGGAGACGGTGGGATCCAATGAGCTCCTCATACTCGGGGACTTCAACATTAATTGGCTGAGACCTAACGCCAAGTTGTGTGAGCCAATGCTCTCTGGCCTCTCCCTCAGCCAGGTTGTTACGGAACCCACCAGGCTCTCCTACCGCGGAGACAAGGGGATTCTCATTGACTGGATCCTGTGCAACCGACTTGACAAAATTGTTCAGTCAGGACTCCTTCCTGACTCCATTTCGGACCATTCGCCGGTTTACTGCATATGGGGCCATAACCCGCCCAAGGTCCCCAGCCGAGTGGTACTAGAGGGACTACTCGAAACTCATTATCCCGAACTACCTCATGGACCTGCAGGGAGTGTCCTGGAACCACATCATGGCCACGCACGACCCCGCTGTAGCCCTTAACCACTTCCTCGCGGCATTTGCCCCGATTCAGAACAGGCACGCTCCCCTCTCCAAGAGGCGTGTCAGGGGCTCTGTCACAAAATGGCTTCACAGCGAGCTCTTATCTCTCATGAAGTGGCATGACAAGGCCTGGACCAAATATAGGGCTTCTCGCAACCAAACTGACCTCCAGAAGTATAGACAGCTTAGAAACTCCTGCAGAAGGGCAATACGTACTGCAAAAAGCCAATACTGCAGCTCAGCTTTGATTGCCACTGCGCGCAACCCTAGACGTTTCTGGGTGAACATACATAATCTAGTTGGTGGCTCGACCAAAACTCAAGTTACCGACTTGACAATTGGCGAGGCCAACTGCAACAACTCCCTAACCATTGCCTCCTCTTTCAACCGCCTATTCACTGACTTGCCCCCATCTCTCCCACTCCCAGCTGCCCCAGCCCCGCTAGCACTCCCACCCCCGCCCGCCTCTCTACTGTAAGAACATCACTGTGAGGAGATCCATGCTCTTCTTGCTGGTCTCTCTCACCACGCCAGGCGGGTCAAGATGGCCTTGAACCTCGCTGCTCTACATTGCCAGGCCACGCCCTGCATCACGATACTTATAACTGGGGTCATCCCCGACATATGGAAAATTGCCAGGGTTGTCCCCGTCCTGAAAAATGGTGACCCTAAGGACATCAACAATTATCGTCCTATCGCCATACTATCCGCTGCCTGCAAACTACTGGAAAAAGCAGTAGTGTCGCAACTTGTCCACTACCTCCAGGAATACAATGTCCTCTCCCCCTGTCAGCATGGCTTTCGAAAAAAACACAGTACCTTGACGGCGCTTGCTGAAGTCACCACCAGAATCAGGACCGCCACCGACCAGGGTAAGTTGACGGGTGCTATATTTGTGGACCTATCAAAAGCTTTTGACCGTGTAGACCATCACCTCCTCCTCTCCACACTCCAATCCCTTGGCTTCTCCAGCCGTTCCCTTGACTGGTTCACCAGCTATCTAGGGGACAGGAAGCAGCTCACCTGCTTCAACCGTACCCTCTCGCGCTCTTCTGCCCGTCCGCAGTGGGGTCCCCCAAGGATCCGTTCTTGGTCCGATACTGTTCTCTCTGTTTATCAACGGTCTGCCCTCTGCTGCCACTGAAGGGCACCTTACCATGTATGCGGATGACCTTGTATTACTAGCCAGTGCCCACAACATTACCAACATCAATACCCAACTCAACCTAGACTTCTCTCGTATCAGAGCATGGCTGGACAGGCACAAACTCGTAGTCAACCTTAAGAAAACACAGGCCATGCTATTTGGCACCGCGGTAAAAATCTCCTCCTGCTCAATGGCCCTCAACATTCTTGGCACCTGTAACTCCCTCCTGCCAACAGTTGACTCTGCAAAGTACCTTGGAGTCACCCTCGACCCTCAACTGGACCTCGCAGGGCACATCAGGAATGTATGCAACGCTACCAATGGCAAACTTGGCCTAGCACATAGGGCCAAGGACTGTCTCACCCCTGCCGCCCGGCTGGCCCTAGCCAGGGGGATACTACTGCCCACCCTCTCCTATGGTCTCATTGCCTTTGTCGCAGTCCCCTCCTCCTGCCTAGCCAAGTGGGATACCACGTACAACAACATATGCCGCTTTGCGCTCGTGGCCCCCCGTCTCACTCACCGATGTGAGCTCTACTCTCGTCTGGAATGGCTCCCCCCAGAAAAATACCGGATCTACTCCATGGGTAATTTCATCGACAACATAATTCGGATGGCTGCTCCTGCCTCGCTCACCCTCCCCCTGAGACACGCCTCCCTGTCTACCACCTTAGGTCCTGCGCATCCCAGACCCGCCTGGTCCCCAAGACCCGCACCCTTACTGGTGATAGGGCATTTACCTCCCATGCACCCAAGCTGTGGAACTCCCTTCCGCCACAGGTTCGCACCTCCCCCTCCCCCTCCACCTTCAAAACCTCCCTTTGGAACTTCCTGAAATCTGCTGCAGCCTGCCTATGTGCCGCCTAACTACCCAGCCCCATCTCCCAACTTCTTTGGTACCCCAACCTAGCTCTGTCCCTCTTGCCTCCTCGGTGCTGCACTCTACTAGAAGGTATATGATCTAACTATTGTCTTTCCACCTGAGGTGTGGTCTCTCACCACCCCATAGCCCCCGGGCCTGTATTGTTTGGTAATCTGTAACGTGTGTATGAAATTCCATTGCTGTATGTTGGTAATCTGTGTCATGTGAGTATGTAACTCCATTGCTTGTTCTCCTGCCTTAAAAATCCCTGATGTTTTATTTCCACTATTGGAGTCTGTCTGCTCCTGACTGTAATGCTACTATGTAACTGCTTCTCTGTCTCACCATTGCAGTATGTCTGCTCCTGATTGTAATTGATGTCTAATGTATTTCTCCTATGTAATTACCCTGTAATTCTCCCGGGTCGTACCTGAAAATAGGCACTTGCTGTCTAGCGTGTTTACCCGGTTACCAAAAGCAAATAAATAAATAGAGCGGTTGTAGTACTGTGTTGTTTGTGAAAGCCATGTTGTTGCTGGCATTGCAGTTTGTATTTGTCTAGATATTATGTCAGTTGGTCAGAAACAATGCCCTCTAATGCCTTTTGAGAGAGGGGGTGAGATTGATATTGGGCGGTAGTTTGCAAAGTTCTCTCTGTCTCCACTTTTGAAGACAAGGGTGACCACTGCCACCTTTCAGATCCATGGGGATTAATCAGATATCAGGGAAAGATTTAGGATTTTGGTGAGGGGAGTGAGAATTTTGTCCAGGGTGAGTCTAACTAGTTTGAGGTCAAGCTGATCACTACTAGTCCTAGAATTTCTGAGAGCTTTTTTGAGGTATTTTTTAGCCTCATGAGGAGTGATAACTCTGAGGTAGAAAGATGGGTGGGAGTTTGATTCGGTCCCTGGGTTTTGTGTGGGGTATATAACAATTGGGGGTTGGAGAAAGCTAGGAGGCAGCATGCCGCTGAGGTCAATAAATACCTTGTTGAAAACATTAGCTATGTGGTAGTGATCCTGCATGGGATGACCCTCAATGTTCAAAAAGGTGGGAGGAGTTTTATTTTGTTTGCCGGATAGAGACTTAATGTTCTCCCAGAACCGACGGCTGTCGCCCCAGGAGTTTCTCAGCTCACTTTTCAAGTGATTGTTTTTGGCGTTACGTATAGCCCAGGTGCACTTTTTACTGGGGTTCTATATTTCTGGTAGTCTGCCAGGGTACCAGAGTTTCTAGCTTTGCACCACAGGGCGTCTGTATGTTTCATGAGGGCTAGTAGCTGGGGGAAGGGGGGGGTGATCCAGGGGCCATTGTAATTCAGGTGAGGTGTGCAGTTATCAGAGAATAATCCACAAGTATGTTACTTGTTTTGACCAGTGAGGTTAAAGGGATTCATGGCACTTTTAAGAAAGTAACAATAAGAACATAATTTTTTTTTAATTTAATTTCTGCGTATCTTTGCCCCGTCCCTTTCAGCTCCGCATCATCAGGGGAGCCAATGGAGTCCACCCCTGCTACCTGCCTTACCTGCATTGTCCCATTCCCCCATCCTGCTGCGGTTTACCCCCTGGGCGGGGACAAGGTGGGGCAGGAACACCCCGAACAATTCACTTGTCGCATCGGGCACGGAGCAGCCAGGTAGGTGGGAGCACATTGGGGCCATACTCGGCGCTCCGTAACCCTGGAGCTGGAGGGTGTTTTTCCTCTTTTCTGGACGTCACTTTGCCCTGATGTTAAGGCACCTAGCGCCAGTGTCGTGACATCCTCCCCTCTGTGTCTGCTCAGTGCTTGCTATGCCCCAGACTTCCGCCTGGGGCCAGTCAAGCGCTGAGTCGCTACCCCCCTCCCTCCCTGGAGAAGACAGGCTGTCCCTGGGATGCTCAAGCCTTCTCCTCCTCCTCCTCCCAGTCAGCCCTCCAGCTCCCGAGCTCGCTTCCGAACCCGGGTCACTGGTTTCGCAAGCGGAAATCCTACTGCTGCGCCGATAGGCCGTCAAGAACACAATATTTTATGATATTAGCAGTTAATGACTCATGTTTGTTGTGATTATTATGGTGTGGTGTGTTTCACTGCAACGTGATGTAGTTTTTAATGAAAAGGTAGACTTATTGGAGTGTACTGTTTGATTTAAGTCTGGTCGTGAGAGCGTGCACTCACTGCCCCATTTTATGAGCTGCAACTTGCGACTCACAAGCTGAATAGTGCTAACATAAAAAACAGGCTTCCACAGCAATTAAACGTTCTCCTTCTGACTAAGAACTGAAAAAACAGTGACTTAGTAGTCAGCATGGGGGGACAGGGAGGACACCCTGAACTACGAAGTTGTTCTTTTTTTTTTTTTTTCAGAGTCCAGTGACCCTCAGATTCAGTTGTAGTAGGGAAGCATCTTACTGTCCTGGCAGTCTTGAGCTTTTGGCTGTGTGTACTTACTAGCTGGATAATGATGCTTCTTGTACAGTTCGATCGGCCTGATGGTACCCTTAGTACTACAGTATTGGCTAAAGTGAGGAAAGGAGCAGTTTCCTTCCTGCTAATTACCTACTTTGTGTGGTGAATAATGCCCATGTTCTGGGGCCCCACGGAATAGGGGCAAAAATGGGGCAGAAGCCGCAGAAAATATAAGTTAAAAAAAAAAAAAATTTTTAAACAAATGCTGTCTTACAAAAAAAGTGAAATTAATAAGTATGGCTGACACTCAGGTTATACTGGTCAAACATGTTTAGTGGTACTTAACTATGGACAAATAAATGAATACACGTCGAAGAGCTATATTCATTGGGGGAAACTGGTGATATCACGGATTGGGATAGTGACACTGTCAGATTACAAGGTTTCTTGGTCCTTCTGATGGACAAGTCTGGTAACACAGTGCCATCTCCATCCAGGATTTAAAAAACAAATAAATAGGAACACTGTACTCAGGTTTTATCACGCCATCTTCATTCCACTGTTTATATTTTTAAACCTTCTGATCTCATGTCTTTTCTTTGCTCAGTTGAATACCCATACAGTGATGAAACGCAAAAAGTGAAACTGTGCTTTATTTTGGCAAACAGGACGAGATGCTGTGGATAGAGCAGGGCTAAACAGTGACAAGTTAATGTACATTAAACCACCCTCAGGAAATTCCCTTTGAACCCCACTGGGTAAACACACATGCCCAAATCGAAGGCAGGGGGGATAATCGAAATATATCATTTCCGTGGAAATGCAGAAATGCTATCGGAAAGTCGGTCCGGATCCCCTGCATTTCTGTTTTGGAAATGTATCGCCACTCTGCTACAGTTAGATATATGGCAGAGCGACAGCGTGACAGCAAAGAGCAGTTCCCTTTCTCTTTGGTTCAGGGTGGCGTCTGTAGTTTCCTGATCAGCAGTCCATTTGTGAGCAGACATTGATGGCAGCATGAGGGTGTCCTTGACAAAGACTGCAGGAAAAAAGAGCGCCTGACACTCTGGCTGAAACCTGATTGGCTAGTGGTGTCTCAGCTTTGTCAGATTGCAAAAGTTCTGGTGCAATGAGACCATGGGCAGCTCACTGAACTGGTCGCAGTGGTCGCATTCTGCAACTTGTTTATTTTTTCTTTTCAGTGAGGGGATATTTTTTACTTAAAGAAAGATAAGGGTAGATAATTAAAAAAAAACAAAAGGAAACAAAATACATTTCTAGGGACACTTGCTCTCTTGAAGGGGACCAAGCTGGAAGAGAAAGGAGCAGGTCACGTTATTGGTGGGATACATAGGAGTAACGATGTGTGTGGACAGAAGGAAGCAGTGGTATTGGACTCTTACTTTCTTTTTTGAACTGTGAACTGGAGATATAAGGTGTTCTTGTTGTCTCCAAATACAGTTTTATCATCTTAAAAAATGTGATTTCTGTTACTGATTATTTGGAGGTAAAACAATTGCAGCGGAAAAAGAAAGGGGTATCTGTAAAAGGCAAACGTCGATTTAGTGCCACTGACAGTCTCTGACTGAAAATTAAATAGTTTGTCATTCTCAGTAACAGATTGGCAGTGCCACTGAATAATTGTATACATGGTGCCAATGCTGGCTAGTGGTTGGATCACTGTGTTGGGAACCTTAAGATCACGGGTTCAAACTAGCAGCAAAAGTGATCGGAGTTGTGTGACTTAAGTCACTTAACTCCCAATGTTTCAGTCAGTCAAACAGCAGATAGTAGAAACGGGACCGCATTGAAAATGAGATGTTGCATATCAAGTGGGTTATCCTGACTAAACTGTAAAACAAAAAGGTAGATAAAGCGAGACACAGACTCGTAGAAAATAAAACTGTTTTTAATACATCTGACTTAATCAGCCGTATCTAAGTTGTCTCCTTAACAATAGCTTTTAATTGCTTCTTATTCGTTCACATCTCTACATGGAAATGTATTAGAGACACAGGAAATGAAAACTGTAATACTCACATTTTCAAAGGAAATGTACCACTTTGGCCTCCTACAAAACCTTGACGTGTACATTGTAAACTGTTGTGTACATTCCAGAGTGATCTTACATGTTTTCCAAATGGTTCTTCTGCACAGTTCAAAGGACATACAGTTTTAAATTTCTCATTTATTCTACACCTAGTTACTTACTCACCACACAGTGCGCAAAGCTGTACCCTTTTTCAATCAAAAAGTTTTGAAGATTTGCTTCTGATCACAGAACATAATAATAATGGAATGGCAAGATTTTTTTGTTTTGAATACTGTGGTGGTCTGTTACTCTGCACGTACGGTCAGTGCAGCATTCCATTTATTCTTGTGTATGTGAATGAACAACATTTCGGTGATGGAATTTCGATTGAGAACAACATTCCACCATACACTATAGCAGGCTTAAGTTTCACAAGGTCTTGTACCTTGTGTTTGCGCTGCAGTTGCTGTCGGCAGCTCAGAAGTTCGTCTGTGCAGTCCAGTTCTCGTCCTGTAGCAAGACTAATTTGCTTAATGTGCAGGGGTCGAAATTGGCACTGGCCCACTAGCCAACTGCTGGTAGATTTTGTATTGGGCTAAACATAGAAACATAGACTTTGACGGCAGATAAGGACCGCTTGGCCCACCTAGTCTGCCTATTTCCCTACCTAGAGGATAAGCTGCAGACCCTATTTAACCAACAGCCTATTTCTTCCAACCCCCCACAAAAATTGCCTTATTTCTGTCCCATGCATTCTTGAATTCTCCCACAGTTTTAGACCCCACAACCACCTCAGGAAGGCTGTTCCATGCGTCCACCACCCTCTCTGTGAAAAAATACTTCCTCACATTGCCCCTGAGCCATCCCCCCTCTGTCATCAAATTGTGTTCCCTTGTTCTTGCACATCTCTTTTTCTGAAAGATGGTACCCTCTTGGAATTTGTTGACTCCACTGAGGTACTTAAATGTTTCTATCATGTCCCCTTCTCCCTCCTTTCCTCAAGGGTATACATATTAAGCTCCTTTAGACTCTCCTCGTATGGCTTCTCTTGCAGACCCTGCACCATTTTAGTTGCCCTCCTCTGAACTGCCTCCATCCTGTCTATGTCCTTGCGGAGATGGGGTCTCCAGAACTGGATGCAGTACTCCAGATGGGGTCTCACCAACTGTCTGTACAGGGGGATAACAACTTCCCGCTTTCTGCTGGTGATGCCTCTCCCTATACATCCCAGTATCCCCCCAGCCCTCCCTACCGCCTTCTCACATCGCTTGCCAACCTTAAGGTCATCTGATATGAGTGCCCCAGGTCCTTTTCCATTTTTGTTGTTGTTACTACCCCCCCCCCCCATTGTGTAATCTTCCCTTGGGTTTTTGTTTCCCAGGTGCATTATTTTGCACTTCTTTGCATTGAATCCAAGCTGCCATACTTCTGACCATTCCTCCAACCTTGCCAAGTCCCTTCTCATCCTTTCCACGCCTCCTTGTGTATCAACCCTGTTGCAGATCTTTGTGTCATCTGCAAAGAGGCATACTTTTCCTTCCAGTCCCTCTGCAATGTCACTTATAAAGATATTAACAAGCATTTGTCAATGCCGAACGTTTGCTTGCAGGTATTTGCAGTGGTGTTTGGCATGTATGGTGCTTTACCCTAATGCCCTGTACGATTGCTGGTATTTGCACAATAAATTGTCAGCATGACCTTTTTGTTACCCCCATTGTGCACTATAGGCGGAAACACGCTTTGGGCAGGATGAAAATGACAGCTGTACTCCTTAAGGAAGTGGTAAATGCCAATGTTGAAAATGTGGAGGAAATATTGAAAATCGCAAACCTACGAGAAAGGCGTGGGAACTGTGCATGCATGCAGAAACAGTAATTTTAGGAATTTTTTTCACCAAATTTTCAACATTGCCATTTTAAAACCCTCTACAATGAACAGCCACTGTGATTTTCTTACTGTGTCCATACATTGATTTCAAGACAATCGACTGCGCCCATTGTGCACTAAGTATGGGAAAGACGCTGGTCAGGATGAAAAATGACAGCTGTACTTGCTCATAAGGAGGTGTGGTAAATGGCAATGTTGAAAATCTGGAGTGAAAATATTGAAATTAGAAACTTACGAGAGCGCATGGAACTGCACAACGCACGTCAGAAACAGTTATTTGTAGGAATTTTTTCGCAAATTTTCAACATAGCCATTTTAAGATCTCTGCTCATGAACAGTGACACTGTGACTTTCTTAATGTGTCCCATACACTGAGTTCGCAACACCGACTGTGCCATTGTGCGCTACATGGCTGGAAACATGTTTTGGGCAAGATGTGAAAATGACAGCTGCAGTGCTCATAAGGAGGTGTGGTAAAATGGCAATGTTGAAATCTGGAGTGAAATATTGAAATTCGCGAAACTTACTGAGCTATGTGAGGAATCATGCAATCTAGACTCATAAAACAGTAATTTTAGGAATTTTTCACCAAATTTTCAGCACAGCCATTTTAAGACCTCTGCTCATGATCAGTGTCACTGTGATTTTCTTAATGTGTCCCATACATTGAGTTCAGACAATCGATAGCGCCATTGTAGCGCCATATGGCGGAAACACGCTTTGGGTGAGATGTGAAAATGACAGCTGTACAACTCATAAGAAGGTGTGATAAATGGCAGTGTTGAAAATCTGGAGTGAAAATATTGAAAATTGCAACGCATTTGAGCCCGCGTAGGAACCGCGCAACGACGCTAGAACAGTTTGTTTACATTTTGCACCATAGCGTACCACTTCATGAGTGATAAACATTGCCGCATGCGCAGCCTCGAGGCTGAAGGGTGATTTCACGCAAGTGACTTCAAATCACCCTTCGGCCCAATAACGCCCATGACAGTGACATCATTCATGAGAAGGGGTCCCAAAACCCCATGTTGAAAATTTGGTGCAAAAATTCAAAAATGACTGAGATATGCACAAGTTGAAACCCCATGTAGCCCATTATACAGCTTATCGGCATTTCTCAGTTCGCGGGTCGGCTTTAAGAGTGCAGACGTGTTCCTGGTCCACCAAGATCGCTGCTCGGAGTCCGGAGGTGGCATGGGGTGGGGAGGCTGGGTGCACAGTGGGTGGTGCGGGTTGTGGGAGGGGCTGGGAGATGCGCCGCGGGACCGCTTTTATTTTACAGGTTTAAAAAAAAAAAAGACGATGTGATCGCTTTGCCACGCTGGGGTGGCCTCAGCGCAGCAGAAGATGTGGGGGGCCGAGGAGCCGACGGGGATTGGGCACCGCCGCAACCACGCTGGGGCCGAGGAGCCGACGGGGATTGGGCACCCGCCGGCAAAACAACGTGACATTTGCCACGCTGGGTGGGCTCAGCGGCAGCAGGATGGCTTGGGGCCGTGGAGCCGACGGGGATTGGGCACCCTGGCTGGAAACAACAACGCTTTGCCACTGGGGTGGGCCTCAGCGTGGCAGGAAAGCTTTGGGGTGGGGCGGACGCGAGGGGGAGCGCGTGATTTGAGGGGATGTCATGGGCGCACTCAGTATGGCAGTCGTGTCTCTCCTTGAAGCAGAGGAACACCGCTGTCACATTGAGCCCTGCACCCATTGGTGCAGGACCGCCACGCCTGCTCAAAGGAGCAGGCATTGATGGGAGAGGCACACTCCAAGTGTGCTACTTCCCAAAAACGTCCTTGCGCATGTGCGCAAGCGAACGTAAAAAGGACTGGACCCAGTACTGAACCCTGCGGCACCCCACTAGTAACCCTTCTTTCTTCAGAGTGGACTTCATTTGCAATTACCTTCTGTGTCCTGTTGTTCAGTCAATGTTTTACCCAGGCTACCACCCTGGGACCCACTCCAAGGCTGGTTAATTTGACTACTAATCTTTTGTGTGGGACTGTGTCAAATTCCTTGCTAAAGTCTAGTTAGGCCATGTCCACAGCCCCTCCCTGGTTTACTACTTTGGTCACCCAGTCAAAGAAATCAATTAGATTCGTCTGACATGACCTTCCCGCTGTAAACCAATGCTGCCTTGGGTCCTATGCCCCACTGGCCTCTAGGTACTCGACAGTTCTTTCCTTCAGAAGTGATTCCATCACTTTCCCTACCACAGAGGTCAAACTGACAAGTCTGTAGTTTCTTGCCTCTGTCTTGCTCCCACTTTTGTGAAGGGGAATCACATCAGCCTTCTTCCGGTCCTCATGTACCACACCATCCTCCCATGATTTATTATAAAGGGCAGTCGGTGGTGTCACTAGTTCTCTGCTTAATTCTTTTAGAATTCTGGGGTGAATTCCATCTGGCCCCATTGCTTTGTCCACCTTCAGTTTTAGGAGTTCTTTCAGAACCCTTTCTTCTGTGAAAGGACTGGGATCGACCTCTCCATAGTGCTTCTGTTAATTGGATTAGGCACTCCCACTTCCTCTTTTGTGAATACTGAACAGAAGTATTCATTCAGTATCCCTGCTTTTTCACTGTTACTCTCTGCCCACCCACCATCCATTCTGTTCAGCCTCACTATCCCTCCCTTTGTCTTTCTGTGCTCCCTGATATGCCTATAAAAGGTTTTATCCCCCTTCTTAACCGAGTTGGCTATCTTTTCCTCAGTTTGTGACTTTGCTATTCTGACTACCTTCCCTGCTTCCTTCTGCCTTAACTGGTACAGTTCTCTGTCCTACTCCTTCTGTGTTTCCTTATACTTCCTAAATGCTATCTTTTTCTCCCTAGCCTTCACTGCCTCTTCTTTTGAGAACCATAGTGTCTTTTTCTTTCATTTTGATTTGTTTATTTGCTTCACACAAAGGCTTGTTACCTCTGTGATGGCAGTTTTGATATTTCCCCATTGTTGCTCCACCCCTCCTTCTAGCCTGTTTGCTAGTGCTTTTCTAAGGCACTCTCCCATCTTGCCAAAGTCAGCCCTCCTGAAGTCCAGAACCCTCACTTTTGTGTGGCTTGACTCTGTAGCTGAGTTTATCGTGAACCACACTGTTTGGTGGTCACTTGTTCCCAAATGGCTACCCACTTCTAGATCTGAGATCCTCTCACTGTCCCCATTTGAGAGTACGAGGTCTAAGATTGCTCCCTCACGAGTAAGTTCCAAAACTAGCTGCCTGAGGCATGCTACCTGATGGGCATCAAGAATGGCCCTGCTTTTGGATGTGGCTGCAGCAAAGGTGCTCCAGTTAACATCTGGCATATTAAGGTCCCCCATCAACAGTATCACCCCTTTCTCTGTCACCCTAAGTATGCCTTCTATCATATCCTTGTCCATTCCCTCCCCCTGACATGGGGGTCTGTATACAACCCATGTGCAGATTGTGGTACCGTTTCCAGTCTCTAATGTGACCCACAGTGCCTCCTCTCCTCCCTGTTTGCTCTTTTGTTCAGTTGCTTTTATCCCTTCCTTTACCTAGAGAGCTATTCCCCCCCTCGTCTGCCCTCCCTGTATCTCCTGTAGGTTGTGTACCCTGGTATGTTAACATCCCAGTAATGGTTCTCTGTGTACCATGTTTCTGTGACTGTTACGATATCCAGGCATCCCTCTTCCATCAAGGCCACCAGTTCAGGGAGATTGTTGCCCAGATTACGGGCATTGGTACTAATTACCCTCCATTTCTTGAAGGCCTTACCCCTTTTTGCCCCATCCCTGTCCTTATTGCGTTTGTCACTTTCTCCATTTACCCCAGCGCTTCTCCCTATTGACATCTCTATGTTGGTGTCTACCTCACTTAGTACCCTGATTTTTTTGGGGGGGGCTGGGATTTCCCTGCTCCTTTCCAGTGCCTTTAACTAGCCCTGCAGGCTTGTATTGGAGAATATAACATTTCAGTAAGTATACCAGCTGGGCCAGTGGAAAAGTCTGTGGGGCTATTGGATTTTCCCAGTCACTAGCCCTGCTGGCTAGTGGCTACAAAACTTAATTTCTACCCCTGATGTGTGAGATGGTTTAGGATCAGGATGTCTGTGTGTTTATAGAGATTTAATGTATGGTCAGCTGACGTCTCTTGGCCTATGACATTTCTAGATTTTTAATTACCATTTTATAAATATATATTTTTAAATTTAAGTCTATGTCTTTAAGTTACATTATAAATTTTTATCCACAGCTAGAAAGCAATACAGAGAGTTGGTAAAGACAGCAAGCTGCCCATTGGCAATATCACAGTTTATCAGGCAGACGCTTGAGTGAAGTCCAGGCAGTCAGTCACTATGGCTGCCGTGCAGGAAGTTAAGGTCAAGGAAGGCAGTACATCAGGTAAGTTTGACAAGTTTATTAGCAAGACTGTGTTTTTTTTTTTTTTGGTTTGTTTTGTTTTTAAATTTCTTTTGTTTTGTTACTTGATGGTGTAGAATTGTATGAAACATTCAATTTAGCTAAATGTGGTGTTTCCTTGCATCATGTTTTGGTGAAGCGCCACCATTATGATACTGGTAGTTGTCAGATTCGGACCTGTTGTCGACTTGAGGGTGAATATGTAATTGTGTTTTCCTTCCTTATGTTCCCATGTTAACATACTAAAAATCCAGCAGAATAGGCCAAATGGTCTGTCTTGTCTGCTCGAAAGCCAGCAACCTAGTGGCTGCTCGCCTTACCACCACCCCTAGCCCCCAAGAGGGTCTTCTTTAGTTTCAGTTTCCCCTTATACCTGTCCCACCCCTTCTTGAATCCCTCCACTGTGCCCTCCTCCACCAGCCTCCCAGGCAGAGCATTCCACGGCTCCACCACCCTCTCAGTGAAAAAATGCTTCCTACACTCCCCGCTGTAGTTTTCCCCCCTCCAGCTTCCACTCATGGCCCCTGGTTGTTCTCCCCTTCTTTAGCCTAAAAAGCTCCTTGGTTCCACTCCTGGCTACTCCTTTTACATACTTGAAAACCTCTATCATATCTCCCCTGTCCCTCCTCTCCTCTAGTGAGTAAAGCCCACGCTCTTTCAGTCTCTCCTCATAAGGCTTCCGCTCCATGCCCTGAATCATACTGGTCGCTCTCCTTTGGACCATCTCCAGCAGCGCTATGTCCTTCTTCAGATGAGGTCTCCAGAACTGTACACAGTACTCGAGCTGCTGCCTGACCAAGGCATTATACAGAGGGAGGATCACCTCCTTCCTTCTGAACGTAATTCCCCTGGCTATGCAGCCCAGTGTCCTGTTTGCTTTGGCTGCAGTTCTTCTACAATTTTCAGAGTTATTCATTTTGAAGTCTGTCACCACCCCTAAATCCCTTTCTCCCAATGTGGCTTGCAGTGTGACCCCCCCAGAGTGTATTCATAGCCCGGGTTCTTTACCCCCAAATGTAGTACCTTACATTTCCCAGCATTAAATTTCGGTCCCCACCTCCTTGACCACCCCTCCAGGGTATCCAGATCCCCTTGGACCGCCTTCCTCGCTTCTTCACAATCCACCAGTGCTCCCAGTTTTGAATCATCCGCAAAGAGACTCAACCTATTCCTAACCCCCCTCCCTATATCCGAGACATAGATGTTGAACAAGAGTGGCCCCAATACCGAACCCTAAGGGACCCCACTGATTACCTTCCTGGGAGAGGAGAGTATCCCACCCACCATTACCCTCTGTAAACACCCCGAGAGCCAATTTTCAACCCAATTTAGCTCTTGTCCTCCCACCCCCATCTCCCACAGCTTTTTCTTTCAGCCCATAATGTGGTACTGAATCAAATGCCTTGCTGAAATCTGGGTATAGGACGTCCACCGGCCTATGTCTGTCCAAGGTCCCCGTCACCCAGTCATAAAACTTTACGAGGTTGGACTGACACGATCTCCCCGGAACAAAACCATACTGTTTATTATCCTGGTGCCCTAACCATTCCAGCTGCCTCCCAATCCTCTCCTTGATAAAGCCCTCCATTACTTTGCCTACCACAGACGTTAGGCTGACAGGCCTATAATTCCTCATCTCTTCTCTAGACCCCCCCTTTATGAATAGGCACTACATAAGCCACCCTCCAGTCTTGGGGCACCCATCCTGTCTGCAAAGAGGTATTAAAGAGTGCAGCCAGTGGAGCTGCCAGCTCCTCCGCCAATTCCTTCACAACCCTTGGGTATAACCCATGCAGCCCCGGCACCTTATCAGTCTTTAGCTTCCGAAGGGCCTCCCCCACCCTATCCACTGTGATTTCTTCCCCCATTCCTCCCCTCACTCAACCTCCCCACCCCTTCTGGGTCTGGTCCTATCTGTATCCTAGCCTCATTCCATCCACTGGTCTCAGACCGACTTCTCACCTTAGTTGAATGCTCTTCCCTCCCATCAGCCTGTAGGGCTCCCCAGTCCTGATCTTTTTAAAATCGTGCTTAAAACTTACCTCTATTGACAACTGTTTAAAACTCCTCGACTATTCTTGTATTCCTGTTCTGTGCAGTGCCTTGAAAAATGTAAAATACTTAAAGGCACTATAAAAATTATATTTATTATTAGTTATTATTATGTAAAAATCAAATGAACAAATGGAAAAAAAAAATACATCGGAAGTAAAAAGTAACAAGTGACCACTTTTAAAATGAATACCATTTCCTGCCTGCTATATTTGATGCTACAGTAGTAGCTCTTTAAGAATTTACTCAAAAAAATGTAAGGTTCTCACCCCAGATGTCCTTTAGTATGCTTGACAAGTGCAGAATGCCAGCTGGGTTCAGCTGCCCCGGAGGTAGAGTCAATGGCAATGAGGTTGAGGAATTAGACAATGAGGAGAGAGCAGGAGGCAGTGCTGCCTGTAGTTGGCCTAGAGGGCACCAGAATTATTTCTCCGTTTGCTGAGCAACACTCACTTGGAGAAAGTTTCTTTCTTTAACAGTGTTTATCTTAATTTCTTTTGTGCTACCTTTAGTGTTTTTCCGGTATGTTTTTTGTATTTGAAACACTTTGTTTCACGGTTCCCTTCGGTTCCTGGGAACCACAAATTCAGCTTTCTGTAGCGGTTCCCGCTCTTTCTCTGAGGTAAAATAATTTGCACCTGAGGTAAAAAAGCCATGGTTTCATTTTTAAATGTTTTCAAACCTTAGCAAATCCCTTTTCTATTAACGAACCACATTTTTACTTGCTAGAACTTCATTTTCCTATAGTGGGAACCGTTTTTATTGTGGTTCCATTCCGTGAGGGAACCGAACAATTCAACTTCAATTCCCTTTAAGGAATAACAATTTTAAAGGTTTTTCTGACAAATTGGCATGTCAGAAAGACCCAAGAAGAGAACTGGACCAACCGGTTTTAAAAATTGTTTAAAGTGCTGCAAGATAGTGTCTAAGGCAGACAGCCACAATCTTTTTTTTTTTTTAAGTTGTTTAGGTCCAGACCACAACTGTGAGCTTTGCTCAAAATTGTGTTCTAAAACAGTAAAAAGAGAGAGTAAAAAGATTGGAAATAATAATAATAGCCTCTTATTCTGCCTCCCCCTCTAACAAGAGTTCTGAAGAGGGGTCCTCCTCCCAACATAAGACTAAAGATAGGTCCTCTTAGGACCCCTTGAGAATAAGTCTGATAATAATAATAGTGACCAAGCTAAACAAAGACCAGATGAGCACATTTCTGATTCAGTGCCTTCTAAAAAGAAACAAAAAGAGAAACATGTCACTGCCCCTCCTGTTGTAAAGCAAACGGAGATGCCAGTGACACCAAAAGATACACCCTCTTTATTTAGCTTTTGTTTACCGGGTAAACGCACTAGGCAACAAGTGCCTATTTTCAGGTATGATCCAGGAGGTTACAAAGGTAAAAATACAGGACAATATTATGGTAGCAATAAGAAAATAATGGTATATAGCCGGTAGTCTAAGAATCATGAACACAATAGTATGGGCAATAAAGGCAAGGTACATTACATAATACACAACATGAAGGTAAAGCGAAGTAAAGGAATATACAGGTAGTAGCCCAAGAATCATGAGTGCAAAAGTAGAGGCAGTAACACATAAGAGGCATGGTATATTACATAAGGAATACACATTAGAACAAGCCATGATACAGCAAGATTATATGTGTAGTAAATTCTGAAGTGCTGAAGAAATGGCTAAAGCTTGGCATATATATCAGAAATTACAGACTATGGGCAGGTTCTTTAATGCCCCTTCTGGTCCTACTGCCCTTCATACTTTAGAATCTGTGTTTACACAGAGTTTTTTTTATTACATTGAGGGGGATGATGATGATGAACTAGAGGGTAAATCTATAGAACCAGACATATCCCTTTGTGACAGGGTAGAATAGGACCCTGTCCCATTTGTTTAGGAGAAAGTATTTAAATGCAAGGATCTGTATTCTTTCCTTTTCTGTCTCTTCTGTCTGGTTGCGCAACCACATTTTCCTGTGAGACTTCAGACTTGATCAACCCGAACAGTGTCGCAGTCCTTTGCCTCTCTCTGTCTCTCTGTTTTCTCTTGCTGCCTGTTTTCCTCCCTTGCATATCTACATCTGCTAATATAAGAATATGAGAATCAATGTATGGAATTGTAGATGATATTGAGATCACTTTTGTTTAGAAAATTGTGTTAATGTTGAAATGTATATATTTATAGTTTGAGATAACTGTAAAAAGCTAGAGGTTACTTGGGTGCAAATGCCTGAGCCTTTTGCAGTTGCTGTGGGAACCTCAGGAAGTTCTCAATGTTCTAGCAGCTCCTGAAATTTACAAAGAACAGGATGCTTCAAAGGATGGTGGTTGAAAAGAGTTATAAAAACAGCTAAGCTGAGCTGCAAGGGAGATATTTTTTACAAGAAATTTTAATTTTATGTTACTGCAACTACAGTACAAATAAACAGTTTTGTGGAATTTTACAGCTGCTCCTGGGTTTTCTCTGTGCTTCCTGACCTATGCCTTGATGACAGTTGGTGTCAGCCTAAGTGGGATGTAAGCCATGCATACCCTAAAACAAGAGATTTGTGCATGGATACTGGACCTAGTACCAGGGAAGCACAGAGGAAGGAATGGATTCTGCAGCTGAAGTCCAGTCTGAGATTGTACAGCAAGCACAAGTCATAGAAAAAGAACAGGCAGTGATAGAACCTGAAAGCCTGATGGACTTTTTGAAAAGATGGGCTATACAACAAAAAGAGACTGAGACGCAGCGAGAAAAAGAAATTCAGTGGTTAGAAGCATTAAGGAAAGAAGAAATGCAGCGACAGAAGCAACAGATGAGAGAAGAGCTGCAGCAACAGGAGCAGCAATGGCTGGATGCCTTACAAGCTATCGAAGGCAGAGGATCCAGCACAGATCCAGACGAGCAACAAAATGCAAGCAACCTAAAGGCCGTTAAACTTACAAAGTTGTGTCCCTCAGATGATATTGAGGCATACCTGACAACCTTTGAAAGAGTTGCCACAGCCTGCCAGTGGCCAAGCAGCAACGGACTATCAGACTGGTACCTTACCTGACAGGGAAAGCCCAGCTTGCCTACAGCAGTATGGACATTGCACAGTCAGAAAACTATGACCTGGTGAAAAGCGAAATCCTGAAATGGTACAACCTCTCCAGAGAGACCTGCAGGCAGAGATTTCAATCTCTGGGGTACAATTCGGTTGACAGTCCCCGAGAAGCCTTCACCCAACTCAGAGAACTCCTGATAAAATGGATCCAACCAGAGAGCAAAGAAGTCCCACAGATCATCGACACATTTGCCATGGAGCAATTCATCAACATCTTGCCTATGGATATGCAGCTGTGGGTAAAGGAACACCGACCAGAGAATGGGGAAAAAGCTGCTTCTTTGGCTAAGGACTACCAACTGGCCAGACAGATGCCACAGCAGCAAGGTAACAGCCAAGCACCGATAAGAAAGACTGTAAAGGGACTCCTTGATTCGGGAAGCAGACAGACCCTAGTGCATGTTAAAGTACTGGGAAAACACTGTGCAAAGGGACCAGGTACTGGTGTCATCTGCATCCACGAGGACACTCAATATTATCCCACCACCCAAGTGACTCTGACCGTTAAGGGTGTGTCACACCAAATGAAAGTGGGGGTAGTACCAAAGTTACCTGTACCTGTGATTATTGGAAATTACTTTCTAGGATTTACTGAGTTGATCAAAGACGGAGTGAGTCCTGATGTTTCAGCAGCTGCGGTGACAAGAGTTCAGGCAAAGAAAATTTCAGATGGCGGGGACACTTTTCCTTTCAGTGATTTTGATTCGGACTTGTTTGAGCACAGCTCCAAGATCTTGACAAAGCATCCAATTACGACGTGAAATGTTGATGTTCTTGGGGGTTGCTACCACTATTTTGTACTTTTTATACAAAGCTATTGTTGTTACTTTCATCTTTTATTATTAAAAAGCAGTTCTAGTGTGTCCTATCGTTGTGGACTGTTCTTCACTGATAGCTGCAGAGCCCGCGTTCTCTGTTGAATATGAATTTGATTCGTTGTAGTGGAGCTTCAGTTTTCAGATGCTGACTTGAGCCACAGTGTTTTGTCCTTTATTTTTTTTTTGAACTTAAATAATTTTTTTATTTATAGTTTATCATTCCAATACATTTTAGGCAGTTTTACAGGACTAATATAAACTCACATTATAGCAGTTAGACACCATGTTCATTTTCACAATTCAGTAAGCTGCCTTCAAAAGATATCTCTTATTCCAATACATAAAACTATAATATTATTATAGTGTCATGTTAGAAGAAAATCAGTTTCTCTTACTATCTATTATAAACCATAATAACTAAATAAAGTTATCATAACTAAATAATGTTACATTCGATGTGGATTTCATTTTTCTAAGTTTATTTTATCAATGACTAGGTTTTATTTCAGATCCTAATTTCCTTACTTGGTTCTCATATTTATTCTGCATTTCCTCATTCCTATTTCTTTACTCTTAATACTTGACCCATCTCTCAGCTTCACCCTTTCAGCTCTGTAAGAATTGATCCAACACTGGGATTCATTCAGTGTCTTCAATATAATCATAATATGGAAGCCACTTAGTATTATATTGCTCCACTTTTAAATTTAATTTGGCAGTGATAGCTTCCATAATTTTAATTTTGTCTATATTACTTCTCCACATTTCTTTAGTTAATACACTTCTTTGCAGCCAATGTTGGGTAATTACTTTAAGAGCTGCTATTATCAGTATGTAGAATAGGTATTTTTGATTGTTTGTTCTAATTTCTTTAGGGGTTAGTGCTAATAATACATTCACCACTGTGAGGTTTTCATGCAATTGAAAAATATCTTGCAGAGCTTGTTTAACTTCCTGCCAGAAATCCCCTACTTGTGGACATTCCCAAAAGATATGCACGTATGTACTTCTACCTCCGCAGCCTCTCCAACATTTGTCTGTAGGAGGCTTAGTGTAATGAGCTGAGATTACTGGGGTAATGAAATATCTAGATGTTACCTTCCACCTAAATTCTCTCCACCCTGGAGAATTCGTTGTCTTGGAGATTCCCTCCTAGATTCTGCACCAATCCGTATCTGTTAATGTTGTGTTCAGTTCAGTTTGCCAGTCCGTCTCTATCTTTAGAATATGCATTCTCCCTACTTCTTCCTGCAATGCCTTATATGAGTGATATGTACCCTTTTAAATCTCCCATAAGACCTTTTGATATGTGGTTGTTTACGGGTGCAGGATGAGCCCTTACAGTTTCTCCTACCCTGGTAATAATATAGTGTCTGCACTGCAGGTATTTAAAAAAATCTGTTTTATGCAAATTAAATTCTCTCTGCATTTCCATAAAGGATTTTACTCCTTCGCCTCTAATAAACTGAGTGAGATTATTTAAACCTTTTTCTTTCCATCTGTGGAAGCAAGAATCCCCTTGGTTGGCGGGAAATTTCGGTAGATGGTTAAGTGGGATATATTCCCACACTGGTGTAGGAATCTCCCACCATTGTCTTGCATCTATCAAGAGTTTTATCGTTTGTTTGGTCCATCTATTTTTAATTAGCTTAACATCTATCCGTGTAGCCACCCATGGTAGTATTTTCAGGGGTACTGAGGGGTGTGCCTCTTTTTCCATTGAGTACCAATTTCCACTTTCTTCAGAGCATAACATCTTTAATATTGGGAGAGTTTGGGCTGCTCTGTAGTAATTAAAAAAATTGGGTATCCCCCTCCCTCCTTTACCCTTCTCTACTGTGAGTAATTCCCATCTTTTCCTTGGCTTTCTGCCAGCCCAAATAAATCTTGACAGTTTATGTTTAAGCTCCTTCCATGCTTTGTGTGGAAAAGGAATAGGCAGGTTTGTGAAGAGGAATAAATACCAAGAACACATTTACTTTAATCGCATCTATCCTATTTGTAAATGTCAAGGGGAGTGTTTGCCATCTATTAATGTCTTCATATACCTTTTTTTGGAGTGGTTCATAATTAGCTTGGTATATCTTGGAGGTTTTGATTGGAATTTGTATTCCTAAATATCTAGTTTTATCTTTCACCCATTTAAAGGGGGGTTTCTTTTGAGTTATTATTGATGTGTCTCCCCCTAGTGACATTATTTCTGATTTATCTTCATTAATTTTAAAACCTGAGATTTTACCAAACTGTGTGAGCAATTCTAATAATGGGGGGATAGTAAACTGTGTGAACAATTCTAATAATGGGGGGATAGATACCTCTGGGTCTGATAAATAAATCAGCGTATCATCTGCATATAATGAAATCTTGTTTATAGCCCCTTGAACTTGGATCCCCTTAATCTCCCTCTTTGATCTGATTGCTTGTGCTAATGGTTCCATTGCCATGGCAAACAACAATGGGGATAAGGGACATCCTTATCTGGTGCCCCTCTCTATTGCAAACCTTTCTGAGATTGTGCCATTGACTCGCACTCGAGCCGTGGGGTTTCGGTATATTGCTGTGATCCATTGCATAAATGAGCCCTCAAAACCCATGTATTGAAGTACTTCCTGCAAGTAAGTCCAGTTCAGCCTATCGAAGGCCTTTTCAGCGTCTAAGAAGACTGCCACTTGTGGATATATAGGTTTGACTTCATTATTAATTATATTAAGCAGTCTTCTAATGTTATCTGATATGTGTCTATTGGGAATGAATCCAGTTTGATCTGGGTGAATCAAGAATTCAACATATTTCTTTACTCGGTTAGCCAATATTTTTGTCAAAATTTAATGATCTTGATTTAATAGAGGTATGGGCCGGTATGACTCACAGAACATAGGGGGTTTACCTGGTTTGGGGATTACTGTAATTATCGCCTCTTGCCAAGATTCAGGCAGTTGTTTTTCCTCTAAAATGGCATTCATAACTGTGGTAAGCTTCGGGGCTATATTTTTCTTAAGTTTTTTATAAAATTCTACGGAAAGACCGTCAGGACCTGGTGACTTGCCGCTGGGAGCTTTGATAACCCCTGCACCTCCTTTTCCGTTATTGGGCTGAAAGTTCTTTCTGCATTCCTATAGTTAGTTTGGGGATCTTTAAAGTCTTTAGAAATTCTGCCACATCTTTTTTAACTTCTTGTGAATCTTTGTTCTCTGCATATAAGATATTATAGTACTCTCTAAATGCTGATGCTATCTCATTTGGTTTCACTTTCTTCCCTTCTTCTTTCTTTTTATCTGATATAAAAGGGACATATCTATTTGCTTGTTCTTTTTTTAATTGGAGTGCTAACAGTTTAGTTGCCTTCCCCCCCCATAATACTTTTGATTCGTAAATCTTAAGATACCTTCTGCCTTTTCATTATCTAGTGCCTCTAGTTCTGCCCTCTTTTTGTTTAGTTCATTTAGGATTCCTTCTCTCTTTCCCTTTGGTTGATCCTATGTGTTTTTTCCAATATTTCTATGATCTCTATTAATGCCTTTCTTTTTTCCACCCTTAATTTCTTTTTGGCTGAAGCCAAGCTAATTATTTGTCCCCTTACTACTGCTTTCATTGTATCCCACCATAATAATGGGCTGGTATCTTTCATTGGTGAATCTATTGTTAAGTTATCAACAGTTTGTTGTATTTGTTGTACAATGTTCTTATCACCAAGTAGTGATACATTCAGTCTCCAGCTCGTATGTCTAATTTCAGCTCCCCATGATATTTTCGTAATAATTGGTGCGTGATCTGATAAAGTAAGTGTGCCAATTTTGGAGGATGTGAAATAATGGGCAGTGGTCTAATGGGTCAATAACAAATCTATCCGTGAGTACGATTTGTTAGCTGCAGAATAACATGTGTAGTCCCTTTCTCCCGGATGTTGTAACCTCCGCACATCCACCATCCCACTCTCTTCCATTGTGGCTTTAAGTTTTTATCTATTGGTCTCTGGGAACCTATTTGGCCCACTGATCTGTCTAATGATGAGCAGGGGTTGCACTAAAATCTCCTCCTATTACCAGTATTCCTTTCGAAAGGCTAGCTATCTTTTGGAAAACCTCCTTGTGGAATTTGTCTGTTCCTATGTTAGGGGCGTATATGTTAATTATGTGTACTATTTGGTCCTGTGCTAGACTTGTGATCCTAACATTTCTCCCTTCAAAGGCTTTCTCTATTTCTTGTATCACTAGTGGACAGTTTTTCTTCACCAGAATTGCTACTCCTGCTTTTTTAGCCCCTACGTATGATGCAGCTTCTACTCTCCCTACCCAAGCTCTCCTAAGCTTTAAATGTTCAGAATCTGAGAGATGAGTCTCTTGAAGGAGAGCCACATCACAGTCTAGCCTCTTAAGCTCTGTTAACAATTTAGTTCTTTTTACTGGGGAATTAATACCCTTAACATTGTATGAAACTGTTTTTAGTACAGTCATTCAAAAACGGTATATTTATCTATTAACCTGAATGTCCATCTCTATTCCAGACTGTGATGCTAGCCCCCCCCCCTCGTCTTCCTAGTTTTCACCATCCTTCTCCTTGTATAAAGATCCACATCGAAAATCACATCGAACTTGCAAGGCAAAAAATACAACATTTTTCTATTAATATGAAACCAGTTCAACAATTTACTTATTTTAACTAATCGCACTTTTGACCTCCAAGGAAAGTCAAAGTCACTCTTGTGACTAATTAATAAGCCCTCAAGATGTCAAAGGGGCGTTGCAGCGTATACACTTTAGTGTAGTTTGCTTCCATCTCTCGAGTTCAAGACGTCTCCTTAATGTGAGAAATCGTATACCCTGGCCCCCCCCAATGGTCTACCCCCCCTTTCTGCTTTTTAAATTTTGTATAGCCTTTATATCTCTCTGTGTTCTTAATAATCTATCAGGCATCATTTGCTTAATTCTCAGTTTATAGTTACCACTAGCTACATATCCAATAAATTCTCTTCCCCCCAATTCTTCCGGTCAGCGTTAACGTCCAGAGCCTTTCCGCTTTTGGATCTCTCCTTCGGCGCCATCGTGGAAATTATGTGGATCCTCAGTATAATCTTCCCCACTCGATTTCCGGTACCAAGAACAGTCACTTTTTATTTCCGTGCTTTTAACAGTCCTATACTGTCCCCAGTCCCTCTTAGTGTATTTGCCGTCCAGGTTTCCTCATTTTAAAGTTTTCATGACCACGACCTACATTTATAATCAGTCCTTCGGTGGTGATGAGTTTCCTTTACCCAGCATAGTAGACTCATCCTTTCTGTCCACTCTCTGGAGAAGTTTTGCAATGTCCCCCCATGCTGACCTGGGGAGTGACGCTGATGCTCCTCTATTCTTATTCTTGCCTCTGGTGACTACACTCCAAGCACTTGCCCTTACCTGCTTTTCAAGTTTTTCATATGCCAAATCTGGTGCTGATATTTCTAGATTTTTCAGGTAGGGTACTGCATCTAATAGCGATGGAAAGATCTTTGTACCATTTTCCGTGTGTATTTTTAATCTAGCTGGGAATAATAGTTGCGCTTTGATTTCTTTTTTTTCTAGTAGTTCTTTAATTATTCCTCTGACTTGCTGTCGTTCCGCCTGAAGAGCTGTTGAAAAATCGTGATCAAAATAAATCGTTGCCTCTTTATATTTTAGACCTCGGTGCCTCCAGGCTTCTCTCAGTATCCATTCTTTAGTTTGGAAATTTAGCATTCTGATCACAAATGATCTGGGCCTCGCTGTCGGGTCTGCTGGTTTGGGCACTAGGGACCTGTGTGCTCTATCAATCGCCAAATCAAGATCCGATGGTATTTCAAACAAGGATCGCACCACATGTTGGATAAAATCTGCAGTTGTAGCAAAACCTTCTTCTGCTCCTTCTAGAATTCCGTGAATTCTGAAATTATTACGGCGGGATCTATTCTCTAGATCTTCCAACTTAGTATGAATTTCGCAGTCTCTTTGCATTAGATATAACGAGGCGGTCATTGCTTTCCTGCATCTCGGCCATTTCCCCCAAGCGAGCATCATTCTGAGTGACTTTTTTATCTAAAATGCGCATATCCTGCCTTAGATCTGCCAAATCACTGTCTATTTTGTTCACCGTTGACAGTATCTTTTGTAACGTATATTTTGTACTCTCTGTAGGGTCTATCTCTTCCGCATCTAACTCTGCAGAGGATTCTGAGGGATAGCGTCTCCGCATGGGTAGAGTTGTTAGGCCTTCTTGCGGTCGGCTCAGCAGTGTTTGCCTCATTTTACCTCCGGTGTGCGTCTGTTTGGAACCCTTTGTTTTCGGGGGTTTGCTTGCCATCTGGAACTATCAAACCGTATACTTTTTTATTAATGATCCTTTCTTCTCCTTTAGGATTTCAAGTGATTAAAGGGTAGCCGTTGGAGAGCTCTCAGTTTCAATCCCCCACCATTACGGTGACGTCACCGGAAGTCGTTTTGTCCTTTATTATTGGAAATTACTTTCCAGGATTTACTGAGTTAATCAAAGACGGAGTGAGTCCTGATATTTCAGCAGCTGCGGTGACAAGAGCTCAGGCAAAGAACATTTCAGATGGTGGGGACACTTTTCCTTTCAGTGATTTTGATGCGGACTTGTTTGAGCACAGCTCCAAGATCTGGAAATCCAAGAAATATAGACGAAGCCTGAAGAAACTATGGCAACAAATGACTGATGGATATGAAGGGTTAAAATATGAAAATGCTGAAACTAAACTGATAATGGATTGTGATTTTCTTTCAGAGCAAGCTAACAATGTTTCTCTCCAGGGTTATTTCAAGCAGCTAGGGGTAAAACCAAAACAGGGTGGACTAATGTTTTAAAAAATGTAATGGGTTACTGTACAGAGTTTGGGTTAAACCTCAGACACAGGAACAGACAGAACAATTGGTTATACCACAGAAGTATAGAACAGAAGTGTTCATTATCATTATGTGCTTGAGCTCGGGGGCGTGTCACCAGTGCCAGAGGTTTCAGGATCAGTCGGGTTGCTTAGAGAAATCTGAATTTACAAGTGAAAATACTACAGTATGACCAAAAATTACTTCTTTAAACCAGGCTGTAATAACTATCGCTGAGGGTAGCTACCACAATATGCAAGTGGTAGCTGCTCTCAGCTAAGTCGGAAAATCACTTTAACAGTACTTAACACTTACATGTAAGTGGTAACCATGTGTTGCTGCCTGGTAGTGCTATGGAAAGCCTGTCATTCAGAGACTTTTCAGTTTGGGGCTAGATTTTAGGAAGAGAATATGTCTGCTGTACAGAATAAACCTTTATTCATTATTTTCTGCATCCGTCAGTTATTCGCACGGTCCAGCAAGGGGTCCTCACCAGCAGCAACAGATGGGTCTGGCGGACCAGAGAGAAGGTAAGGGTCTTTTAGTGGCAGACCAAACCAAAATGCCACTCATGGTGGAGAATGCGGCCCTTCTGCCCAGACCCCATTTCACTTGTCTGCGTCGCTGGTTACCCCAAGTCACTCTCCCAGTGTGCTTGCATTGTCTGATTGCTGATTCAAACAGCCTTGGCTGCACAGAGAAAATGAACAGTGTCCTGTCTTGTACTGCAGCCTGCAGCCTTCCTGCTGTAAAAAGATTACTGAAAGTAAGTGTTCAACACTGCTAGCTTGCTGCTCCATGCCTGAACTGTTAAGAATAATTATTTATTGAAATATTGGAGAATACCTGTGAGCAGATGCTCATTTGTAGGTTCCTCAACAGTTACAAAAAAAAAATTGAACAGGTGCATAGCATTACATTACAAGGCATTTACATTGCAAGCAAGTACAAAATTGCACTGGTACAAAACAATACATTAGCCAGGCATCTGCTCCACAGAGCTGGGAACTACTGCACCCCCCCAGCTCCTACCTCATGGCAGGGCTTTTTCAGAACTGTTCCGTTATTGCCAAGCAAACTTCCCCCACTGCTTCCATCTAGCCCCATGACCACAGTGCCTCTCACAGAAGGGTTTGCAGCTATAGCAAATACAAACAAAATTATGAATTAGCCCTCATGCTGCCTCTCGTCTGAGGCCTACAGCAAACTGCCACTCTGTGCTCCCCACCTCGAGTTCAGTGCCAAACCTCCTGCTCCACTTCACAGTGCAGAAAGCCACTCCTAAATGGGACTGTTAAAATCAATGAATAAATAAACCTGGACTTGTGGCCGACCATGGCTCCTTTATAGACAGCCTCCGCTTAGCCACTCCTGCAAGCATGGAGCATCTGTTCCTCCCCAACAGCACATTATTACCCCGAGCTCCTAGTGACACCAGTGACTGCTCTTTCCTGACCACGGCTTCACCAAATGCCACAACAGAAAGCTGCTCTCCTCCGATCTGCCTACTCGCACCTGCAGCTCCACTCTGCCCTTCCTGACGGCTGCTTCAAAGACCACTCCACACAGGGAGACATACAAGCAAAAGCAGCTCCGCAACCTCACCACAACTGAATCACTACCTTGTAGTCACTCTGTTACTTTGCAAACGCAGCTCCACATGGTATACTCAAAAGAGCAAGGGATTGCGGCTTCACAGCACCAACAAACAACCGCTCAGGTCCCTCAGCACTTCAGGGCTGAGCTCCATTCCTCCTGAACTGTTGCATTCCTGAGCCACCACTTAAATTGCACCTTCCACTCAGCACATAAATACGGATCAGAAAGAACAGAAACAATAAAACAAACCACAAGCAGGGCACTGTATTAGTAATCGGGGGCATGAACAACAAAATAAGCAGGGCTCACTCAGTACTAAATAAAAACCCAGAGAGAGAGAGCTCTTCAAGTAAACAGGGGACAGCAAGCAAATAAAATGAAGGCAGTTCCCCAAAGTACCCAGCCTTGTAAACAACAAATGAAACCAAAATAAATAAAATACAGAGGGACCACCCTGGGAGTCAGAAAAAAAGTAAAATAGAAGCACAGTGAACAAAACGGGAAGAAATAAAGCTCCATAACCCAAAACGGAGTGCAGCTAATAAAATTTCCCCAGCAATTGTCACTCACCACAGAAAAAGCCTGCCATTTCTGTTAGAGAAGAAGGCATCAATGCGGTAATCACCATTTTGGACAGTGTGGAGCAGCACAGCAGCTTCGTGGCAAGGATCTTCCATCTTGGGTTCATCAAAACAGGAATTGACCCTTAACCCCAATGCTGGTAGCCATCTTGCTACAGTCAGTACTGCAAAACTGGATGTCACAGCCCAGCAGCCATCTTGTGAAGGGCACCAAATCACCTCTCTCCATAGTAATCAATGACAAATCTATTGAATTAAAGGGACACTGCAACAAATAGCTGATTTTTGCAACAAAACCTTTATTTAAATAAGATGACACTGAATTGAGTAGGAATTGTTTATTAAGATGTCATTTGATGAACTTTGCTTACAGTTAAGTCTACAAAAATATTTTCTTCTGAGACTTCCAGTGACGTCACCAACAGCATGGCAGCCTAACCACGGAGCTCTAACCTCTCCTTAGCAGGAGAAAACTCTCCACACAGTCTCTAGCGAGTGGATTTGAGCAAATAATGCATAAATCGCACAGTGGAGCTACCTCGGTGAAGAAAACCCAAACTAAAAACTTAAAACTAGAAAATAACCATCCTGTTTTGAGCCCGAAAAGTTCAGCCAGTGAAGGATCGCCGACAAGCATGGCAGAGGGAGACACAGAATCGGAGATGGAAACTCAGTCTCGTTCAAGGTTTGAAACTCTACTATCAGAAATTAAGCAATTCAGAAATGAAACTAAACAAGAATTCAACAAGTTACATACAGATCTTAGTAAGGTAGAGGCAAGGGTATGTACAGCAGAAAATCGTATCTCAATGGCAGAAGACGACTTAGTACACATCTCCAGGGCGATTGAAATCCTGGCCCAACAACAAGAGCTCACACATGCCAAATGCTTAGATCTGGAGGCCCGTTCACGCCGGGACAATTTAAGAATCTATGGCCTACCTGAAAGAAATGAAATGGGAGATATGGCTGATTTTTGGGGGGATCTCCTGTGCCATACACTTGATCTACCTCAGGCCTTTTCATTTAAAATCGAGAGGGCACACCATGCTCTTGTGCCTAAGCCTACATCAAACTTTGCTAGGCCCAGATCAGTTGTGGCCAAATTTTCCAGTTACCGTGACAATGAAACAATATTGCGGACGGCGTGGAGACAGGGGAAAATAGAGTACAATGGTGCGAGATTATTCTTTGATCAGGATTACCCCCCCTCCCATTCAACAACAACGCTTAGCATATGCACCTCTCCTCCGTAAGCTGAAAGAATTGGGCATTAAATTCCAGACGCCATATCCCTCACGATTGAGAGTTCATTGGGACACAGGCATTGAGATATACCATACATGTGAAGAAGCTCTAGAAGCCATGGGGAAAAAAGGGTATGAAGTTGCATTACCAGCCTTTTGTGCAGACCAAACCCCTAAACTCCAAAATACATGGCGCTCTGCAGCACTCCAGAATACCAGAAGATCGGGAAAGAAATCGGCGAATGCTACTCTGCAGGATATTAAATATATGTTGCACAAGCTGACCCATCACCAGAGCATGGAGAAGATGGCAGATGAACAGGAGAATGATACCTGAATGAGAACAGGATCATTTTGGACTTTAAACTAGGTCTAATCCTCTCCCTCGATTTGGAGGACTGTTCCTGCGGAAACCCTGATCATCTTTATTATGAACTATCACTAACACACAAGTTAAAGGCTGAATTCTGGGAATAGTGTCAACTTTAAACAGTGATAACTACTTTATACCTTTTTATTTTTGTTTTGAGAGATGAGCAGAGGGGGAAGGGGGAAATGGAGAAAAAGGCACCACGACGTCTCAAGGGTTGATCTTGGCATCTGCCCTTAATATTTTTCTGTTTGCTGCTGCAGCACGGACTCGAACTTGTCATGATGGTGGACCGTTTGCACTTAATGCAGCTATACTGTGGGGGCTTAGTGAAAGAGTTGTGATATAGACATTTTGACTCTCCTGCTTGTTATTATTTTTTGTTTATCATTTCTGGCCCTGACACCTCGGAGAGCATGGCTGAATACCAGCATTGTGGATTAACATCACCCTCTGTATTTGTGAATAAGCATATGCAGGGCTTTACACTGTTGGGTCACTAGAGGGGGCAGTTTGAGCAGGATGCAACTAATAAGTTCGGGTTTTATGGTTTAATCAGTATACAACTGTGGGGGAATTGCTCCACTTTTTCTTCCTTTTTTATTTATTTATTTATTTATTTATTTTTAGGAGACTCAGCTACGAGCGATGCAGCCATGCTTGAAGTTGGCTGGCTTCATAGCAGCGATACTAATACATCTCTCCTTAGTTGTTTACAAAAGGAGCACTTTCGAAATGCAGTATACAGGAGTCGTGCCACCAGTGATGAAAGGCCACTCCATTTGGTCAAGACCCGTATATTTAAGGGTCAAGGAGGAACGAGCCATTAACTTGGCCCCCTCTCCTCCTCCTCCCCGATACTCGTTTGTTCTGGGGAATAGGGAACACGATAGGATGTTCCCCTACCTTGGGGGTCACCTTGCACATAGTTTATTACCTGGAACGAGGTATGCCCTGTTAGCACCCACCCAGGGAAAGTTGGTTTTTATATGTTATAGATGTTGTTGTGGTTTTGTTTGGTCAAATTTTGTCACTTGCATTATGAAACATACATGGCATTGCATCCTGTGGCAACACTGGGAAGAATATAGATCTCTGAACTATAATTGGAATATGTGGAACAATAGGGGAAAGAGAAGGGCTAAATACCAAAGAAATTTTGGAAGAGGAGTGGGATTAGGCAGGGTTTGAGTAGTACCAGATGAATATACCCCCCCCAATAGTTTAGATGGCTGAGAAGATGAATACAAAAATGATTTCCCATAATATTAGTGGGCTAAATAATCCGGCAAAGAGACATAAAGTCCTGTCAGTCATTAAGAGGCAAAAGCCATCTTTTGTTCTATTACAGGAAACCCATCTTGCAAGGGCTGAGCACCAGAAACTAGGGAAATTTGGATTTAGCCAAGTAGTTTCCGCATCCTATGGGAAGGGGAAGAGAAGGGGAACAGCGATTTTGGTTGCACGAGGGGCACAGTTCCAATCAATATCAACATATGCAGATCCTGAGGGATGATTGGCGGTGCTGACTGGTAATCTAGAGGGATCCCCTGTCCCTTGGCATCACTATATCTCCCACCAGGATCCACAAAAAAGGTTGTTTGGTCCCTATTGCAAAAAATTACTGAACTTCATATGGGTTGTTAATTCTGGGGGGAAACTGTAACCAAATATGGGAACATCTTGATACTTCCAGAACTGTGACATTTAGGCAAAACCCAGCCAGTAAAGTGATTAGGGAACATTTGAAAAGGGCCTTTTGGGTAGACGCATGGAGAATGCAAAATCCAGGTAAAAGAGAGTATACACACTATTCTTATCCCCATGGCTCCTACGCACGAATTGATTATTTTTTTATATCTGGAGAGCATCAGGGTCAGGTAGTGGAATGTCAGCAGTTGCCGTCAGCCCTTTCCGATCACTCTCAACTGCTCTTGAAGGTGAATTGGAATATGGCTAGGGGACAAACTCTTTGGAAATTTAATAATTTTTTGTTGAACTTGGAGGAGTTCACAACCATGGCCAAAACACGAATAGCACAAATAATACAGGAAAATGACTCACCAGACATTTCCATAACCATTTTATGGGACACCATAAAGACAGTCTTTAGAGGGGATTGCATCAAGTATGCGACCCACTTTAAATGCCAGCAAACTCAGCAGCTGGATAGCCTCCAGAAACAGTTGCAGGATTTACAGAGCCAGCATTCCAGCGGAGATACCTCAGTGCAGGCTAATCTCCAGGCAACCAGACAACAGATTCAAAAATTGTTGGAGATTAAGGCAGAGCAGGCGTTGCAGCGTCTACGTCAGAGGTATTATGAAAATGGACCTAGGGCAACTCGTTTGCTAGCACATCGGCTGAGACAAATAACATCTCAGACTACCATTACCCAAATTCGGGACCATAAAATTGGTCGACTAATTAGATCCCCAGAAAAGATATTAACTAGTTTTCAAGAGTTCTATCAGACCCTCTGCACCCCGGAACACACCCTTAATGCCTCACAAATAGAGACGTACTTGGTAAAACTTAAACTTCCAAAGCTGTCACAGGGCTTAAGGGATTTCATAGATGCCCCCATTACCTCATCAGAATTAGATACCTCAATTAAAAATTTAAAAACAAACAAGTCTCCAGGTCCAGATGGATACACTTCGAAATTTTATAATTTTTTTAAAAAAGAACTTAAACCCTCTTTATTAGAGGCATGTATAACAGCACAATCGGGAGAAACATTTCTGGATACCTGGAATTATGCGGTAATTTCAAGTATACCTAAACCAGGCAGGGACATCATATATTGTAAATCCTTTCGTCCTATATCTGTCCTAAATGTTGATTATAAATTATATGCATCAATATTGGGAAAATGATTGGAGACAGTGCTTCCTGATTTTAATCGATCACAACCCGACAGGTTTTGTCCCAGGCAGGCAAACCCAAGACAATATTAAAAGAACGCTGCATATATTACACCATGCTGCCCAGTTGGGGTCTCTCTTTCTACTTTTAAGCTTGGACGTGGAGAAGGCCTTCGACCGGGTAGCATGGGAATTTCTAGGTTTGACCCTGAATGGATTTTGCTTGAATGTTTCACTAAAATTATAAATAATATATATTCCAGTCCCAAAGCATATGTGAAAATAAGCGGAGAATATCACCACCAGTATCTCTAGAACGGCACCAGGAGGATGTCCCTCTCCCCTCTTCTTTTTGCTTTCTATCTTGAGCCTCTGGCTCAGGCAGTAAGACAATCCAAAACAATACGGGGCTGGGAGGGGGGTGGAGAGGTGCATAAACTAGCCTTATATGCGGATGACCTGCTAATTTACCTCAAAAACCCAGAACAGTCTCTAACATCTCTATGGGTTTGTTTAACAGAGTTTGGCTGCATGTCAGGATATCAGATAAATAAAGTTAAGACTGAGGTTTTACAGCTTCAATATGAACCCTCTGAGAGGATCAGACAGACCTTCCCATTTTAGATGGGATTTATCTCATATAAAATACTTAGGGGTTCATTTAAGCTCTCGATCTGACCAACTTTACTCCCTTAATTTTACCCCAATACTAGCTAAAATTAAGCTGAAATTGGATAGATGGGCACCGGTTCCTATCCCCTTAACACAGAGAGTGGAAGCGGTTAAAATGATACTTCTTCCAAAGTTTCTATATCTAGTACAAACTATCCCCTTACCTCTTCCAGATTTATATTTCAGTTTACTCAACAGGGGAATTTCCTGGTTTTTATGGGGCAAGCAGAGACCAAGAGTCCGTCTCTCAGCCCTTCAGATTCCGAAGAAGGAGGGTGGTTTATCCCTACCCAATTTCAAATTATACCATTATGCTGCTCAGCTACGCACAGCCTTCTATTGGCTAGACTCTTCATATCAGGGTAAATGGAAAATTTTGGAACTAAAAGAGGAAACCCTTACAAATTTAAACAAAACTCTCCTTGAGCAGACGATAAAGCCATCTTCACACTGGGAAGGAAACCCCTATACAGTATCCACTTTGATCATATGGTTTATTATTCTTATGGATAAGGGGGCAAGGGGTTGGCGGCATCTCTTCTGGTCTGTTCCGTATATGGATTCATTCACTCCTGCAGGATGGGACTTAGGTTTTAGGAATTGGGAGGGGAAAAAAACCTGCACTTGATATGGCATTTCCTTGAAGGGAATGAAATAAAATCATTCAGACATTGGTTACCAAATTTGATATACCCTGGCGAGACAGATTTAGATACCTTCAAGTTAGAAATCTTATCAAATCTATTCAAGTCCAATTGAAAGACAGAATTCTTTCTCCCCCACTAATTGCTAATCTTTTTAGATTGGCGGTGGAAAGGAAACCTCCTACAACTCATATTATCTCTGTTCTTTATAAAGCCCTGCAGTCATGGAAGGGAGACTCCACTCTCTCTGTGAGGAGGGCATGGGAAAAAGATATGGATACTCAGATTTCAGATGAGTTATGGACCCTGACTTTGTCCAAGATACATTGGGGTTTATCTTCTGTAAGCTGGCAGAAATTCTCATGGAAAATCTTCATCAGATTTTTCCGAACTCCAACTATACAAAGTAAATACCAAAGGGAAGTAGCCTCAACCTGCTGGAGGAACTGTGGACATGCCCCAGCAGCACTGGCCCATATAATGTGGGTTGCCCAATCCTAGCCCCTTTCTTTGGGGAGCTATAACAGGCATTACAGGTTATTATAGATGTTGATCTACTCCTAACACCTTGCCTTTATTTTTTTCTGGACTTGCCAAAAAAATATAGAGATGCCCCTACAAGTAAGTTTTTGAGGACAGCCTGTCTGGCTGCACAAAAGGCCATAACAAAGAACTGGCTTTCTCAACAGGCCCCTACTCTTTTGATATGGCATGATATCATGATAAATATTTATAGAATGGAAGCTTTAACAGTCAAGCTTAATAAGAGAACCACTCAATGTGAGATTCTTTGGAGAAGATGGGCCTTATTTATGGATAAAGAGAAACCAGATTTTATTCCTTAATTGGACATACAGAGGCTAATGTCATGAACACCTTACATAATATTACCCCTTTTTGAACTGAGTAGATCACCATCTAGAATTAAGTACCTGACTGTACAACCCTTTGTTGAAGTGGGGAAAAATATGAGATAATAGAAACTTCATAATGGAATCTAGAGATACTCCAAACAGGAAATATGCTTGTAAAATGTAATTCTTACAGGCAATAGTGTGTCTCCTACTGATGATAACTTTCCTATTTTTTTATAATACTTATAAGTTATTTATTAACCAGCCAACTGGACATCAACTCGTGAACCAAGTGATACCTGTAGTTATGTTCCCTATTTCTATGTATGTATATCTTGTCTATGTGTAATGCAAAAAATATAAAGTTTAAAAAAAAATAAATTTTTTTCTTGGCACTTCATCTACTCCACGATGTCTAGTCTCTTGCGTGACGGCAACTCCTCATCCTTACAACCTTCATTCAGTGAAGCGCAGCTAGTCTTCAACCACAGTGTCTGAAGATGATGCAGATATGGGTGCCAGAGCATCTGGAGTTCTACCTTCACCCACCGCAAGGGTGTGGGACACAAAACAGAAACCATCCTGCATGACATCTACTCATTCATCTCAGCTCAGGGAGCACCAGCTATGCAAGCCATTCAAGATGATCTGGCCTACATTAAAGCTATTTCACCACAGTCCAGGGTCTGTACCAGCCTACAAACATTACCCTTCTCAGCCTTGCCTCATGAAGATGCTGTCAACTGGCTCGAACAATTCCAAGCCTGGATTTCTTTACATGGTTGGACTAATCCTTTGCGTATTTCCAGTGCCTTGTGCTTGTTTCTGAAAGGAATTGCCATTTCCTGCTTCAATGCACTTCCAGAACAAGTCAAAGGAGATACTGCCACCCTGTCTGCAACTTTCAAACACCATTTTCTCCAAGCACATCCACTCTGGGTACTGGAACAACAGCTGTGAGATTGTACCATGCAACCCTCTTAATCTCTAGAAGCCTTCATGGTGGACCTTGAGTCTCTCTGCAGAAACCCAAGAAAGAGCAAATCACAACCTTTGTCCAGGGACTGCTTCCTCAGCTCCTTCTTTATGTCATCCAGCAGAAACCAACAACCTGGATGAACACAATCCAAGCTGCAAGACTTGCACAAGAGTCCATATCAGTGTCCCAGGCCACCAGTATACGGGTACCTCAGTCGTCACAGTTAGCTACACTCGCAACATGTGTATAGCAGCAGCAATCAATGATAGAGACGCTCATCACAACTCTCAATAGTCTGTATCGCAGCTCAGTTGCTTCTTCTGCTACCTCTATCAATGTTCTTTGACCATTTTGTCAGTGACCTGATCCATCTCCGCCTTCATGAGAGCCTGTGACCTGCCAGTGGTGTGGATTCAGAGGACACACTGCTGCTGTTTGCCAAAAGCTACAGTATCACAACAGAAATCAAGAGAACCAAAGGTGCCCACCACCACACAATCAGCAAGATAACCGCAACTACTCCCAGGATCAGCAGAACACAGCAACTGACTGCCCCTCTGACTCTTACAATTCAAACAAACCGCACCTTCTAACTGCTAGCTCAGGCACCCTCTTGTTTCCAGGAGTAAATTTACCTGTCATCCGATTACCTCTCCTAGCAAACTATGTACCTGTAACCATTGGAGATTGGTCCACGCACACCTTGGTCGACACTGTAGCAGAAATGTTAGTTATCAACAACAGTATTCTGCACAACCAAGTTATTCGTCACATAACTAATGTTTCTCCAGGTGACCCAAAGTACATTATCACAGCAAGTACAGCTACAGTACCTATCACAGGTGTGGTCCATCTCAAGCTACACTTTAGTTCACAGCAAGCCGCTGTCAAGTTCTACCTAGTGCCTGATCTCAACCTGCAGTCATTCTTGGCCTGGACTTCCTCAAAGCTCACAGAGCCATCCTAGACTTTGCCTCAAACAAACTGTCACTAGATCCTCGGAGGCAGCTTGCAGCTATAGACTCAGACACTGTGCCTCCTCAGTCAGAGATGGTTTTGATTGCCAAGATCCAAGGTGAACCACTTTCACAAGGTGTTGTTGACATCGTCACGGGATCCCCCATGCTGCATTCATCAGGTCTTCTTCCAGGAAACACCTTATCAGTGGTGCATGGCAGCGCAGTCTTCCAAAAATGCTGCAGCTTCACAGATGAACCTGTGGTCACCTCAAAGGGTGCCAACATTGGAAGGTTTGTCTGCTTGTCTACAGGGGACCAGCTCCATCTCATGCAAGAACCTCAGCCTGGTTCCACCAACTCTAATCCTGTCAGTACTAATACGACCACTCCAGCTTCAACAGAGTTACCCCTCAATCAGCGACTATCCTCTTTAAAACCTTCAGCATCTCCAACAGAAAAGCAACAACTTTTGAAATTCCTAGAGAATTATCTGGATGGCTTTGTAGGTCCAGATAACAAGCTTGGATGCTGTGATATCCTGCAACACAACATCGAGGTGCAGCCCAACCAGAAACCAATCCATCAGCGAGCCTACAAAATGGGACACAAACAGAAACAAGTTCTAGAGGACATAATCAAAGACATGCTGGAACAAGACATTGTTGAAGAATCTACAAGTTCCTGGGGTGCACCATGCACCATGCCTGCTGGTGGTAAAGAAGGACAAAGGGTATCACTTCATGGTAGACTACAGAAAACTCAATACCTACATCAAAGCTCATCCCTTGTCTACAACCGAAGATGCCTTAGAGAGTCTTGGTGTGGCCAGCCCTGCTTACTTCACCACTGTAGACCTTCTGAGTGGGTTGTACCAAGTTTCCATTGATCCAGCTTCTCATCCATACACAGCATGGCGCTGCCACTTGGGACTTTTTCAGTTCAAATGTCTGCCTATGGGACTTTGGAATAGTCCAGCCACACTCCAACATGTTATGGAAGCTGTACTACGTGGGTTGTCTTGGAAGTCTTGCCTAGTCTACCTGGACAATGTTATTGTCTTCAGCAGAACTTTGCCAGAGCACCTCCAACATCTCAAAGGAGTGTTTGAATGTCTCAGAAAAGCCAATCTTAAGCTTCACTCAGAGAAATGTTGTTTTGCACGGCATCAAATTCATTACCAGGGACATGTTGTTAATTCTCAAGGCATCTCTTCAGACCCAGACAAGCTCTCCGCAATCAAAGACTATCCTGAACCTAACAATCTCAAAGACCTTTGAACTTTCCTGGGCTTGTCTGGCTACTACCGAAAGTTCATTTGTAACTATGCCAAGATTGCAGCTCCATTATATGCCCTCACCAAAAAGGGATGTAACTATACATGGACTTCTGAATGCAAAAAGACCTTTGAAACTTTGAAAGAAAACCTAATATCTTCTCCAGTATTGGCCTACCCAAGGTTTAACCAACCTTTCAAGCTCTACTCGGATGCTAATTCCTTTGCAGTGGGCGCCGTGCTCTGTCAAATACAAGGTGGAACAGAATGAGTTGTTTCCTGTGCTGAGCACTCTCTTCAGCTGAGTAGAACTGTGGCATCACAGAAAAATAAAGTCTAGCCATGATATTTGCCATAAAGAAATTTGACTGTTACCTTCACTACCCCTCCTTTACAGTTATGGTTGATCACTCTGCCCTCAGATGGTTATTCGAAATGAAGGAGCCAATAGGCAAGTTCACCCGATGGATCACCATGCTGCAAAGCTACAACTCTGAAATTCAGTACAGACCGGATTGAGTTCACTCAAATGTCAGTGGTGTAAGCTGGAAATGATATCCCTCCGCATCATCCACAGCTGACAAAGTATCCTGTTTATAATCTCTTTCCTTCCATGCCACGGATGTGCTTCTTCCTCCTCTACTTCTGACCTCTTCCTGGCAATGGTCAAAACACAACAAAGAACTAATCCTCAATTCACAGACATAATCACGTACTTAGAGTCTGGAACCTTACCGCAACAAAAGAAGCATCGCTAGGATGTACTTTTCTTTGCTTCGCAGTACTTCCTCAATGACGGTGTGCTTTTCCATATTTAGACCAAGGAAGGCAAGGGTCATCGCATGGATAGAACTCATGTACAGCTAGTTGTGCCAACCTCTCTAATCAATCCAGTTCTTCTCTCTAGTCATGCCTTTCCACTTTCTGAAGGTCATATGGGGATCCACAGAACTCCCAAAAAGACAAGGCTTCTCTTCTTCTGGGCTCACATGAACAAGGATGTTGTCCGATTTGTAAAATTCTGCCAGCCCTGCTCCCAAAGAAAGCTTCCTGCCAGACCGACAAAGGCACACATCATTCCAATGCCTGTAGCCACTGGACCATTCCAGACAGTCAGCACAGACATTATTGGGCCTTTACCCACATGCTCTGACTCCAGCAACAAATACATCCTTGTTTTGGTGGACTACCTAAGTATTTGGAATTATTCCCCCTGAAAGACATTAAAGCTGCCACAATGTCAAGTGCCTTCCTCAACACAGTCATTTGTCATCACGGTACCCCATCATACCTTCATTGAGACAGAGGCACTAACTACCTTTCAACCATTGTCCGGGAAACATGCAAACTTCTCAACATCAAAAAGACTCGCACAACCATTTATTATCCACAATGCAATGGACAAAGCAAAAGAATGATGTCTGCCATTCTCAATATGCTCTCCAAATACCTGGATGAAACTCACGACACCCAGGACCATTTTGTTCCCTTTGTGCAATTTGCCTACAGTACCAGCCCTTGTGTCGACAGTACAGAGTACATACCATTTTTCTTAGTCCATGGATGCCACACAAGAACTCCACTGGACAGGGATCTCTCGCTGCTAGAAGTTCCAAAATCAGCTTCTCCCTTCATCATTCCAATGCTGGAACAGCTTGAACTTGCCAGACATGTTGCCATCACCACGTAGGGCCAGAGAAAATCTGCAATGCAGAAAATGCCAGCAGCTAAGTCGCATGAGCCTTCATTCTCCGTTGGGGACATTGTGTATTTGTACCGACCTATCCTTGTTCCAGGTGCCACCAAGAAACTGCTTCGCCCCTGGACTGATCCCTTCTACATTGTAGAAAAGCTTCCTCCTGTACACGTTCGTCTATGCCACAAGTCTGATTGAAAGCTGTTACACAACAAAGTCCACATCAACCAAGTGAAACATGGGTACCTGAGTAACACCCTTCCTGACGACCCCAGTCCACCAAACAATGAAGCTGCATTTGAGCCTGTCATCCTCTCTCAAGCTGAGATCCCTTCAGTCAACTTGCAACCAGTTCCTACAGATCTTCCCACTCCTGGCACTCTTCAGCCAGATTCTGTTTTGCCTAATTTGCCAGATGAGCTCCCTGGGAGTTGTTCTTTTCAGCCTTCCTCTTCTCAGGACTCTCTTGTGCATACACCAGTGTACCAGATTGAGAAGATCTTAAGGAAGAAGTACACAAACAGATCCTGTACTTACAGAGTAAAGTGGTGTGGATTTGACAGTGCACAGAACTCCCCCGTCCTGTCAGGAACTGGTGCAGTCCATTGTTAACTGGGCTTAGTGGTGGTACGCCCTCCGTATTTCTTGTTTTCATGTACATATTAGTGTTCTGCAAGTGTTATTAAGGTGTTGCCCTGTGTTTTAGGTATCCTCCTGCTGTTCCTCTTCCCTCTCTTACCTTTTCCTTTCCCTGAACTTTAGTACTTGTTGCATGATCAAGCTTCAAGTTGCTATGGTGTTCCCCATTTCCTTGGCACTACTCTGACTGGTCACCAGTGTAGTCCAGCCCCCCCCCCCCCACAATGGAGTACTGTTTCGTTTAAATGTAATACCTTGAAATGCTTACAAATGTGTTTTGCTTTAAAAATTTCTTAGAAATTGTTATAATAGTTATTGCTTGTTTGAGTGGTGCTCACATTCACTGTCCCAGCGGTGATGTGAAGCACATATTAATCATGAGGCTTAATGTTGTTAGCTGCTACCCCTTTAAGAGCACATAGAACTTGCATGTAACCATTTGTGGTACTGCCTGGCAGTGCCATGTATGCCTCTCAGTCAGAGAATTATTCAGTCTGGGGCTAAACCTCAGGAAGAGAACATGACTGCTGTACAGAATAAACCTTTATTCATTATTTTCTGCATCCGTCAGTTATCCACACAGTCCAGCAAGGGGGTCCTCACCAGCAGCAACAGATGGGTCTGCCAGACCAGAGAGAAGGTAAGGGTCTTTTAGTGGCAGACCAAACCAAAACACCACAGATGAGAAAGACATTACTAAAACCTTACAACAAACTGTGCCCAGTAGTCATGGGGAAAGACATTTAAAAGTGTGCCCTGCTTAGGTTGCAGAAATTTTTAACTTGATGCAGTTGTGCCCTGCTTTTGCAGAGATTTAATGTGTGTGCCCTGCGGTATTAATTGCTGATCCATGCTGGAATAAGAGAACTGTGCCCTGCTTTAGTGCAGTGTTTCACTGTGAACTGTGTCATGTCTTAAGTTTATTGGCAGCTCACATTGTGAAAATTTTAGTAAATAGTGTTCCCTTGCTGGTGCTTGATCCACAAAGAACTGTGCTGCTATTGCAGTGTAATCACAGTGGCTGTCATTAGGTTTATTGGCAGCCCACAGCTGGGGTTGGGGGGTGGGGGTCAGAAGCAAATCCGGTGAGCTGCCCATTATTCTTTAATACCAAGCCACTGAAATGTTTTAGTTCACACCCAGACAGCACCTTTACGTACTGACATTCTAAAATGCCAGCAGAATAGGCCTAACAGTCTCTCAAGTCTGCTTAATTTTCAGCACCTGCACTGAGGGCCGATTTTGGTTTCCCCCTCGGGTTATACTGTCCCCAGTCCCAGATGTTCCACCTGTATTGGGCCTGGTCAGATTTACTCTCCCCCTGTACCTGTCCCATCCCCTGTTAAACCCGTCCACAGTCTCCACCTCTACCAGTTCCCTGGCAGTGCATTCAATGGCTCCACCACCCTTTCAGTGAAATAACATCTCCTCCTCTCCCCTCTGAGCCTGCCTCCTTCCAGCTTTCACCCATGACCTCTCATTACCCCACCCTCCTTCCTTTGGAGCACCCTGACTGGGCCTCCTTTATTGATCCCTTTCATGTACCTAAAGACCTCTATCACGTACCCCCATCCCTCCTCTCCTCCAGGGTGTACATGTCAAGCTCCTTAAGCCTCTCCTCATAGGTCCTCTCCCCCAGGCCCCAGATCATTTTGGTTGCCCTCCTTTGGACCCTCTCTAGGAGTGTAATATCCCTCTTTAAATGTGGTCTCCAAAACTGTACACAATACTTGAGGTGTTGCCTAACCAAGCAGTTGTACAGTGGAAGGATCACTTCCGCCTTTCTGGAGGTAATCCCCCTAGCGATGCATCCCAGCATCCTATTTGCCCTTGCCGCTGCCCTCCTACAGGTCTCTGAGTTGTTCATTTTGACATGTACCACTATCACCAGGTCCCTCTCACCCCCGTGACTTGAATCATGTCTCCTCCCAGGGTATACCCCTGGCCTGGATTTCTGACTCCCAGGTGCAGAACCTTGCACTTCCCCACATTGACTTTTAGTTTCCATTTTCCTGACCACCTTTCCAGAGCCTCCAGGTCCTCCTGCAAGGCCACCCTGCCTTCCTCCTCATCCACTACTGCACCCAGCTTTGAGTCGCTTGCAAAGTGACTCATCTCACTCATGATCCCCCTCCTGATATCTGAGATATAGGTGTTGAACAGGAGTGGCCCCAGCACTGACCCCTGGGGAACCCCACTAGTAACCCACATTGGGGATGAGGCTAACACTGCAACCACCACCTTCTGAGTATGCTCAGAGAGCCAGTTTCCTATCCATCTTAAAAACTGTCTCCCTACCCCCATTTCCTTCAGCTTTGCCAGCAGGCCACTGAGGGGTACCAAATCAAACGCCTTGCTAAAGTCCAGAAAGAGGACGTCCACTGGCCTACCCTGGTCCAGGGCCCTCGTCACCCAGTCATAGAACTCAATAAGGTTTGTCTGGCACGATCTTCCCATGACAAAGCCATGCTGCTTATCATCCAAATACCCAGTTTGCTCCAGTAATCCCCTAGCCTTTCCTTGACAATACCCTCCATCACCTTGCTGACTACCGATGTCAGGCTATCGGGCCTGTAATTTTCCGCCTCCTCTCTTGATCCTCCCTTGTGGATCGGTACGACATGGGCCACCCTCCAGTCTTGGGGCACCCTCCCAGTCCTCAGAGAGATATTGAAAATCTCCACTAGAGGGACTGCCAGGACATCTGCCAGTTCCCTCAGCACACTGGGATGTATCTCATCTGGCCCAGGTGCTTTCTCCATCCAGAGGGTCCTGAGGGCTTCCCCTACGTTCTCTACCAGGATTTCAGCCTCCATGTCCTCCCCCTTTTCATCCTGCACTGCTGGGCCCCCACCTGTCTGTGGTGGCCACTCCCTTTCCCCAGACCCATCGGGGCCCCTGGTCTCTACCAGTCCCACCCCTTTCTCCAGTTTGAACCCGCTCCCCTTGCAAGACATAGCCCCTTCATCCTCCTTGGTAAAAACTGATGCAAAGTACTCATTTAGGACTTCTGCCTGTTCCCCCGCCTCCTGTGCCCAGCCATCCCCTATCCTTATCATGCTGATCTGCCCCCTTACTTTCCTTTTTTCCCCTATGTATCTAAAGAACCCCTTGTCCCCCCCCCTTCCGGATCCCACTGGCCAAGGACTGTTCCTTTTTTGCCTTAGCTGCTCTCACCACCCTGGTGACTCTCTTGGCTGTCAACTCATATTCCTCCTGATCCCTTTCAGTCCTTGAGCGCTTGAAGCACCTATAGGCCGCTTTCTTTTCCCTCACCACCTCCTGTACCTCCCAGGTCTACCAGCAGGGTTTTCTGGCCTTACTCTTGTTTTGCTAACCTCAAACTTTTTAATAATTGCAGTTTGCAGCATGGTTGGAATAAAATTAGCAATTGCAGAAGGATGGCGGCAAAAATATGATGCGGAAAAAAATTGGCTATAGATAAGAAGTGAGGGGGAGTTTGCAGTGCATGTTAGCTGCAAGTTGTGCTGTGAGTACAGAGATGAGCTATGTGGGTTGAAGAACTTCAGTGAGGCGTTAAATTTGGGGATTACAGGCCCCTAGATGAAAGCTGACACCACCCGGAAACATCTTCTGACAGAGCAGCACAAGAAAGCTGTTAACATTTTGACATTTGGTAGAACAAGATCATCACTTGATATAAATCACCATACCACAATTGGTAAGTTTAAAATAGTGCGGGGAGGGGTTAGGGGTTTGGACCCAGACCTAAAACAATTTTAATTTATTTGCAGGGAGAGCTTTCAGTAATGCAGAGGAACAGCATAGAATGATTCTAGGCAGGCTGATAGAGATCCTGTATATGATGGCCAAAGAGGACATCCCTTATTAAAAAGTTTGAAGCGATAGCAGAACAGGAGACGTGCCATGGAGTTCATTTGGTCAATAAATACATTAACGCTGTTAGTGGGAAAGAACTCATGATGTGTATTGGCAAGAACCTAGAAGATAATCTGCTGGCAACTGTGAAAAATGCAAATTATTTCTCGGTGCTTATGGACGGTAGTACTGACAGTGGTGTAATTGGAAAGGAACTGGTTTATGTAATTTAAATACATCCCATCAGTGGTCACGTGGAGATTAACTTTTTACGAATGAAAGCTGTATCGGATGGCACAAGTCAGGGATTGAAAAGTCTCCTCTTAGGCATTCTTACAGAGAGTGGCCTTAATATAAAAAATATGTTTGGGTTTTGGGCTAATGAGGCATCTTTCAGCATGGTTGTAAGATGGGGTCTTGCAGCTCTTATAAGGGAAGACATACAGTGGTTAGTTGGTGTTCATTGTTTCTCACACAGATTAGAACTGACCATAAAGGATGCTTTGGATAACACCTATTTCAACGATGTTTCAAACTTTCTGACCCAACTGTATTATCTCTATCAGAAAAGTTCTAAGAGACTCAGAGAGTTACGGTCCCTTGCTCAGGCCATGGATATATCAGTTGAAAAGCTCAAGAAGGCCCATGGCACATATTGGATGCAGCATAAACTTCTTGCCACCCATGCTGTTACCAAATCATTCCCCGTAATTTGTGCCCATTTAGAATCTATGGCCACAGACCCAACTCATGACCAGGTCAAAGCCAAGGGAGTATTGCAAATTATGACTAAATTCCAAATGGTGGCACACCTTTTGTATTTTGAACAGCTGCTTCAGCCACTTACCAGGTTACCACTATCACTTCAGAAAGTAGTTGAACTGCCAGAGCTACTTAGCTCTGCTGAAACTTTGAGAAACACTCTTGACCATGCTAAGCAGAGTGGTCTCATAGGTGGCAGTGAACCTGACATTCTCTTAAGAAAACGGGTGTGGTGTTCTTTCAGGAGCGTGTGCTGAAGTCCGTTACAAGGGTGTGAAATTAACACATTTTAGTGGCCAAGTTGTTAAAACTTTTAAACATCAAACCAAGAAATACATTACAAACATTGAGAACTATTGTGAACAAAGGTTCAGTTTGACTGATGAAAGTAATATCTATAACCATGAAAAAGTATTAGATACCAGACTTTAGCCAGTAGACAGGAAGGAACTGGAGCTGCATGGTAACAGTGACATTACTGCAGTAACTGACTACTTTTTAGCATTTTTGCAGCCTGACTGACAGCACTCTGCTACTTGCAGAATGGCAAGACTTTAAGATTTTTGTTCAAACCAATTTCATAAATCTTTCTGCCTCTGCTGTCTGGTCAAAGCTGGTATGTGATTTCTAAAATTGTTATCCAAATCTGTTTCAGCTTGTCAGTGTGTTAAGAGTATTTCATGTGTCTAATGCAATAGCAGAAAGGTATTTTTCAAGTATGAAGAAGGTAGAAACGGACTGGAGAGCAAGTCTGGCAGGAGATACTGTAGAAACATTGATTCGCATTAAAAGCAGCCCCCAGCTGAATTCAACCCAGACAGGGCTATAGACATGTTTTTAGTGTTGAACCAAGATGTCCTGGTGATTTGGCAGCTGATTATGGTGGAACCCCCATCCCTCCCCCATAAAACAGGCCAGAATTACTGACTACAAGCCTGGTGGAGAAGAGTAGCATAATAGATCGACCCAGTCCTTGTTGGTTGCTTTGTGGTCAATCACGGTACACCCTCGTGTTCATGCTGGGGCAGGGGTTCATTTAATTTATGTTTAATTTGTCATGACTCAGGAGCACGCTTTCACGAATATCATGACCTGCTTTGGCAGACATCCTATCTCTTGGCTTTTAAAATTTATGTGCTTCTGCACAATTGCTGTAATTTCTCTAGAAATGGCTAAATGAAACCATATCAGGCTCAGGAAACTTGTGTGCAATGTGTATTTTATCAATACAGAGCAAGATAAGTATATTTTATGGGGTTTTGAGCAAAACTGTAAATTTTTGGTAACTGCTAATCATCTTTGGCCAATTGCTAATCATTGTTTACTTTGATTAGTGAAGGCTGCTAATCAAGTCTCCGACACTAATTTATGCCTTGCTAGGCCACATGGCTTCCATGATAGCTATGGTCCCAGGTGCCAGATTCCAGAAGAGGGACATCCAATATCACCTGTGGGCTCACTGGTCCCAAAAGAGGGATTCCCTCTCAAAGCTAATTCCAGTCTCAAGAACCTTACTTCAGGCCCTAGACTGGTGGAATGAAAGGGACAACCTAAGGGAAGGGGTCTTCTTTCAGCAAAGACAGCCCTCCTGGGTTCTTACCATGGATGCCTCCCTCCTAGGATGGGGAGCTCATCTAGCGGACCAGTCCATAAGTGTGACCTGGTCCCCCAGGAAGTCCAGTCACCATATCTGCCTTCTCGACCTCAGCGCTGTGTACCTGGCTATCAAGGCCTTCGTCCCACAGCTAAAGGGTCACTCTGTCCAGATCAGAACAGACAACACCACTGCTGTGTTCTAAATCAACAAACAGGGTGGCACAAGATCCACCAAACTCTGTACAGAGGCCATGAAAATTTGGTCCCTGGCCTACTCCCTGGACATGCACCTGTCTGCCATTCACCTCCCAGGCAAGGACAGAGTATTGGCAAACTCTCTGAGTTGTATCAATCAGGGCCATCATGAGTGGACCCTAAACAGACAAGTACTGAGCACAGTTTTCAGGAGGTAGGGCACCCCAGAGGTAGACCTCTTCGCCTCTAGCCACAACCATCAGCTCCCACTTTACTGTTGCAGACCCCCAGCTCTGGGTACACTGCCATTGGATGCTCTGACTCTGGACTAGGTAGGGAAGTTCCTTTATGCCTTCCCTCCTTTTCCTCTAATATACAGAACTCTCCTAAAGCTCAGAGATCAGCCAGCTGCCATGATCCTGGTGGCACCAGACTAGGCAAAGCAGCCCTGGTCCCTACTCCTTGCCCTCTCAGCCAGGAAGCCCATCTGCCTGCCATTGAGCCACAGTCTCCTGTCTCTGCCTCAGATGGGGGTAGCTTATCCCAACATAGAGTCACTTCACCTCAAGGCCTGGTTCTTGAGGAGTTTAGAGTATCCTGATTGTCACTCAGTACTCTGAACATGTCCTTGAGATCCTTTGTATGGCAAAAAAAAAAACTGAGCACTAAGACCTTTGCTTCCAAGTGGAAAAGGTTTTCCTTGTGCTGTAGTGGTAAGCAGATAGATCCTCTCAGGGCCAGTCCACCTACTCTACTGGACTACTTAGTTCACCTGCAGTCATCAGGCCTTAAAGCCTCATCTCTTAAGGTGCATTTAGCAGCCATATCGGCCTACCTCTCTGCTGGGAATGAAAAATCTGTGATTTCCCATTCCATTTTCAAAAGGTTTTTCAAAGGTCTGCACTTTCAGTCCTCACTAAGGGAGCCTGTCCCTCCCTGGGATTTGAACCTTTGCATAGCTAAGCTCTTGGAACCTCCTTTCAAGACCATGGCTTCCGCTTCCTTGAAGTATGTCACCTGGAAAACCGTCTTCCTAGTTGCCATCGCCTCTGCCAGGACTTCAGAGCTGCAGGCCTTGTGTACTGAGCCTAACTACATCATTGCCCACAGCGACAAGGTAGTGCTTAGAATGAATAGAAAGTTCCTACCTAAGGTGGTCTCTGAGTTCCACCTGAACCAGTCCATCACTCTCCCAGTCTTTTTCACAGAAAAATCCACACCAGGTGAATATAAGCTTCACAGCTTGGATGTAAAAAGAGCACTGACCCTACTACTTGGAGCATACCAAGCAGTTCAGGGACTCTCATACTCAGCTCTTTCTTACGTGTTGTGAGGTAGGTAGTGGAAGACCAGCTACAGTACCAAGAGAACTATTTCATGTTGGATAGTCTCTTGCGTTCAGTTCTGTTACAGCAAAGTAGGCAAACTGCTCCCTCAGGGTCCATTCCACCAGAGGCAGTACTGCCACAGTGGCAGCTTCAAGGGATACTCCCCTGCTTAATGAATGCAAAGCAGCCACCTGGAAAACTGTACATACCTTCAAAAAGCACTACTGCCTGGATGTATGGTCCAGATCAGATGCCAAGTTTGGCACAGTGATTCTGAGGAGCCTGTTTCCTAAGTAGGTTCTGTACCCACCTCCCAACTGCACTGCTTTGTAGTCTGCACTTGTCAAGCATACTAAAGGACTGTTTGGTGAGAAGAATAAATTGCTCACCATAATAGTATTGTTTCTTCCATGGTGTCCTTTAGTATGCTTGACCTTTCATCCATCCTCCCCTACATGACCTGAGGATGGCTCTGTATCCCTTTTTCTTTGCCAATTTTTTTGCTTTTTTTGCCTTAAGGCAAAGTTTTTAACAGTTGTTGGTGTTTTCTATTTTTAATGTAGTCTTAGATACTTTTTATCCTGTCATGACAGTTCTTATTTGGGGGCCATGTTTTGGCCCTAGCAGCTTCAAAATAATTCTGGTACCCTCTAGGCTGACTACAGGCAACACAGCCTCCTGCTCTCTCCTCATTGGCTAATTCCTTATACTCATTGCCATTGACTCCACCTCCAGAGCAGCTGAACCCAGCTGGCATTCTGCACTCGTCAAGCATACTAAAGGACACCTTGGAAGAAACAATATTACTATGGTGAGTAATTTTTTCTTACTGCACACAGGGGTCAGTTGGAGGGGTATGGCATACCAACAGTTTTAAAAATAATGCCTGTTTAATTTCCCCTGTACATACATATGCTTTTCAAATCTGTTTGTAGCATACCCCTAGCTTTCCCCAACTACTTCAAGGATTGCACATCACTGTTAGTACCTAAAAACATACTGACCTGGTGAACAAATGAAAATTACTAATCAGGTACTGTAGATTCCCTAAGGGAATTAAACACAAGCAAGTGCCAAGAAAAACTTTGCAAGACAAAGGCAGTGGAGCACTTTATTTTGAACTGTATTGCTACAGTTCCAAAGAATCTGCCAAGCGCTCTTAAACTGTCATTGATTAAAAGCCAAATTAAGTGTGAGCTGTGTAACTTAACTGCAGTAACTGCACATGAACTCTGTAATCTAGCTCTGTAATGATGAAATGCTACCTACTGTTATGTGCACGTTACCACTAATTGTATGTTACTAACAATTTCCCTGTAAGTCCTGAGGCATGACTAAAACACAGATAAATGATCCGGTTCACTTTCTTGTAAAATGATCAAATTAAAATGAGGGCAACACTATATACCACATCACCAGAGTTAGACATTGGGAGTATCAGTTTTGCATCAATCCCACAACATGCTTGGATGGCAGATTTGTTCTTGTCAAGTGCATCACATTTTGAGAAATGTTTCTGATGTGTGTCATTAACAAGGCAGATATCTAGGTGATGTCCAAACGCAATACCCAGATGTTCAAAGCAGGGGATTTCTTTCATCTACTAGATAGATAATGACACCCCATATTTGTTGCAGAACTTCAGAGCTTGTCCTGAGGTTTTCTCTTCATGTCCAAAGTATAATATATTACAGTTGCTTGGAGAGATGGTAGCTACACGCGTTGTAGTTCACATGTGTACATGTCTGCTGTGAATTGGTTGTTTTTGTTCCCTTGGATTTTCAAAATTATTTTTATGTTGGCTTGCAAAGCATGCAAACATACCGGTGTTGGTCTGAACTTTAAGTGGGTTTTGGAGGTGCACCCCTCCTCCACCTATCACAGCTTCAGAAAATGTGTCTTTGAAATCCTTGTCCAATCTCAAGGCAGGAAAATGCAAGTTGCAAGGTTTTCTTGTGTGACTCGTAATACCTACGTGAAACTTGTCTTGCGCGTTTGGTTCGGCTGCTCTGCTTTTACACTGGGACACTGTGACAGGGTAGCAAACTGGGCAGCGTCTTGGGAAACACAAAGAGAACACTCCAGATACCAGTTTAAATTAAATAAAAACTGTGTTACCTTAGGTAACGTAGACAAGCATTTGTCAATGCCGAATGTTTGCTTGCTGGCATTGGCAGTGTAGGAGTTACAGAGCTGCATAATAGGAATGGCAGTGAAGTATTGAACTGAAGCCAACCCCACCACCACCCTGCAGATGCTAACAGGCATTGAGGTGTGTCTTTGGGTCGTCAGGACTACCGGGCACGCCATTTCACCACACCCTACCCTGCAGACACCAAGTGTCACGGTGTGCCTTGGGGTCTTTGGCCCTTATGTTCACCCCATTCCATCAGGAAATATGGTGAGATGGGTGCAGTATAGGAGAATGGGGTGAACTTTGGGTCCGAAGAGTCCAAGGCACACCTCAATGCCTCTCACTGGCTGCATGGTGTGGGTGTGGGTGTGGGTGGAATGGTATGAGCATTACAGGCGACAATCCCAAGTCACACCCTTGATGCCTGTCAGACTCTACAGGGTGGGGTGTTATGGTCGGAAACTCTTAACGCCTTAGGCATTCGTTGGTATTTTCACTCCAAATTTTCAACATGTTTTTTTTGTGACTCCCACCTTATGAACAGTGGCACTATCAGTTTGTTAGCCGAAAGCTGATTTTGCACAGTGCCTATGCTATTTGGCACCACAGGTGCGAAAACACATTTTGAACAGGATGTGAAAAATGAGAGCTGTACTGTACATGGGGAGGTGTAAAAAATGGCAATGTTGAAAATCTGAAGTGAAAATATCAAAAACACTGGTGAAGTCATGAGCATGTGTAGAAACTGTGCAACGCACACCCGTAATGGGGAGGGGGGCATCACTGGCAGGTGGGGGGAAGGCAAAGCAGGGGGATGAGGTAGCGGAGGTGGAGATCATGAGCCCTCAAGTCCCTTAAGATGGAGAAAGCACCAGGGCCAGATAAATTACATCCAAGAGTGCTGAAGGAACTGGCAGATGTCCTGGTGAAACCCCTGGCGGAGCTCTTCCGCATCTCTCTGAGGACAGGGTGGGTACCCCAGGACTGGAAGGTGGTGCATATAGTGCCTATCCACAAGGCACGATCAAGGGAAGTGGCAGGGAACTACAGGCCTGGCAGTCTGACATCGATGGTGGGCAAGGTGATGGAGGGCATTGTCAAGGACAGACTGGGGGGGACCTGGAAAAGTTGGGTTGCCTGGATGATAGACAGCATGGATTCGTCCCGGGGAAATTGTGTCAGACAAACCTTGTGGAGTTCTATGACTGAGTGGTGAGTGCCTTGGATCTGAGTAGATCAGTGGACGTAATTTTTCTTGACTTCAGCAAGGCATTTGACTCTGTTCCTCACGGGGTCCTGTTGGATAAGCTGGGAGAAATGGGGGTGGGAAACCAGATGATCAGATGGATAGGCAGTTGGCTCCAGGACCGGACCCAGAGGGTCATAGTTGGCGGGATAGTCTCATCCCCAAGGAGGGTCATTAGTGGCGTCCCTCAGGGATCGGTTCTTGGGCCCCTCCTGTTCAATGCCTATGTCTCTGATATAAGGAAGGGTATCAGGAGTAAGATGAGTCTCTTTGCAGATAACTCAAACTGGGGGCGGTGGTGGATGGGGAGGAGGGAGGAGGGTGGCCCTACAGGGGGATCTGGAGGCTCTGGAAAGGTGGTCTAGAAAGTGGAAGCTGAGGTTCAATGCAGCGAAATGCAAGGTACTGCACCTTGGAGCCAGAAACCCGGGGGGGGGGGATGCTACAAGTCTCAATGGCTGACAGGGACCTGGGGGTGGTGGTGGATGTCAAGATGAACAATTCGGAGACTTGTAGGAGGGCAGCGGCAAAGGCCAACAGGATGCTTGGATGCATCACTAGGGGGATCACCTCCAGAAGGAGGGAAGTGATACTCCCACTGTATAACTGCTTGGTGAGGCCGCACCTCAAGTACTGCGTGCAGTTTTGGAGGCCACATTTAAAGAGGGACATTGGACTCCTGGAGAGGGTCCAGAGGAGGGCAACCAAAATGATTTGGGGCTTGGGGAATAGGACCTATGGGGATAGGCTCAAAGAGCTAAATGTGTACACATTGGAAGAGAGAAGGGACCGGGGGGACATGATAGAGGTCTTCAGGTACATGAAGTGAGTAAATAGAGGAGGAGCAGTCAGGGTGCTCCGAAGGAAGGGGGGGCAACTAGAGGGCATGGGTGGAAGCTGGAGGGGGAGAGATTCAGGGGAGAGGAGGTGCTACTTCACTGAGAGGGTGGTGGAGCCATGGAATGCGATGCCCAGGGGGCTGGTGGAGGCAGAGACGGTGGAGGGGTTCAAGAGGGGGTGGGACAGGTACAGGGGAAGAGTTCTGGAAGCAAAAACCAGTGCAGAGAAAATATGCGGGACTGGGAAGGGAGAAGCCGGTGGGGGGCAGCAAGATCATCTCCTAGGTTGGGGGCTGAACAAATGAGCAGACACGAAAGAACGTTAGGCCTATTCTACTGGCATTTTAGTATGTTAATGTAATTTGTTTGGGGATTTTTTACAGCAGATTGTCAACACAGGCATTTTGGGACCTCCGCTCATGAACAGTGTCACTGTGATTTTCTTAATCTGTCCCGAACAGTGATTTCCCACAGCAACCAGCATTTCTGCGCTGGAAATGCGAAAACACATTTCGGGCATGGTGTGAAAAATGACAGCTGTACTGTTCATAAGGAAGTGTGGAAAAATGCCAGTGGTGAAAATCTGGACTGAAAATATTACAAATTCATGAACTTACGAGGGTGTGTGGAAACTGCGCAATGCTCGCTCGTAACAGTCATTTTATGGACTTTTGTCACCAAATTTTTAACATAACCATTTTAAGACCTCTGCTCATAAACAGTGTTACTGTGATTTTCTTAATCTGTCCCGAACATTGATTTTGCACACCGACTGCGCCATTGTGCGCTACATGCGTGGAAACACATTTTGGGCGCGATGTGAAAAATCATAGCTGTACTGCTCATAAGGAGGGGTGGTAAAATGGCAATGTTGAAAATCACGAGTGAAAAATATAAAAATTCACGAGCACCTGAAGCGTGCATAGGAACTGCACCAGCGCACGCTAGTAAATCAGTCATTTTGGAATTGTTTCACTAATTTCAACATAGGGTTTTGGGGCCTACCCTGAACTGTGACATTGTCGCTTTCAGAATTGGTCCAGAAAGGTGGTTCCGTGCAGTGACCACAAAATCACCTTCGAGCCGATAACACCATGACAGTGCCAGAATTCATGAGGAGGGTCCCAAAACCCCATGTTGAAAATCTGGTGCCAAAATTCCAAACAATGCCTGAGATATGCATCAAAGTTGAAAAACCTTATTTATTCCATTATACAGCTTACTGGCATTTCCTCAGTTTGGGGTCGGCTTTGAAGAGTGCAGACGTGTTTCCAGTCCACTGAAGATCGTCCGCCAGCCTCCGAGGTAAGTATGGGGTGAGGTGGGGTGTGGGGAGGCAGGGTGCGCAGATGGTGGGGCAGCGCCTGGGGGTCAAGACAGTCAGTGAGGGACCTTTTCTTAAAGGGCTTTTTTTTTTTTTTTTTTAAACGACGAGGACTTTGCAACGCTGGGTGGGCTCCCAGGGTGGCAGCTGGAAGGCTGTTTGGGGGCAGTGGAGCCAACGAGGATTGGTCACCTCCTTCGCCGTGAGGACTGTTGCCACGCTGGGGTGGGCGCCAGCGTGGCACCTGGAAGTCCACTGGGGATACAGTGGAGCCGACGGGAGTGGGCACCTATTGGCCTTACAGAACTGTTGCCACGCTGTGGTGGGCTCCCAGCATGGCACCTGGAACTTAGGGGCGGGCAGCGGAGGATTGGACACCACCGTCAGCCATACAGTGTGTGTGGGAAGGGAGCGTATGAGCATGCTGAGGTGGGCTCCCAGTGTGCTACTTGTTACGGGGGACGGATCTGTCTATGACAGCTGATTCAGTGCAGTGCCGATGTGCAGGCACTTTGCATACTGCCGACGTGGCAATATGCAAATTGCCCACACATTACCACCGCTGATTGCAGCATTTTTTTGCCTTCAACTGTACGCTGCTGCATCTGAAGGGCAGTCATAGACAGCTCCGACATTCATTGGCGGGGTGCGGCCGTGCCTGCAAAAGGCAGCAGGGCATTGGAAGTGGGGGAGGCACACCTACAAATTCTCGTATGGTAGCACTATGTTTCTTGCACATGCATGCAAGCAAACATAAAAAAACAAAGAGCTTGTATATAGCTTTATAAAAAAAAGGTTTTTGCAGTTCAGTCTCTTGTCTCCCCATAACAGAAAACATTTTTTTAACTTCCTTTACCCCCTTGTTTACCCTTCCCCTTTTTTTGGCTCAAGTGTTACTTGTTAACTCCCCCCACCCCCTCGAGGGATAGCCAAGACACAGAACATGCAGTGTAGTAAGGTCTTAAAGGGCCAATTCTAAAGTAAGAGCAGTTTGGAAAAATATCCCCACAGTCCCTGTCAAAACCTGTGTGGATTGTGTTGCAGGGTTGTTGAAGGAGTTTACGGGTTAAAGGAGTGTGACCAACATAGACTGTCACAGGCACAGTGAACTTTTAGCTTTTTGTTTTTTGATCCAGTGTGCCTGTCAAAGACTGCAAGCTTGCTGGTTGTATCTAGGCTGCCCATTTTGCCTGGCTTCTTAGTTTATTGTAATTTTTCATTCAAAATGTGAGTTCACGCAGCCCAAGCTTCTTATCTCATAGCGCATCTGAAGTTCCACCTGCCTGATGTTTCTGTGCGACCCTAAGGACAGTAGAACGTGGGTCTGAGCAAGGTGGTCTTGAACACATGTGAGCTCTTGCATGCACTAAGCATACAGCCTGAAAGTAGGTGTCCTGAACATTGCAATATGTTTTATATTGAAAAATGAGCGTGGGACACTTGAAACTATTGCTTTGAAAAATGGGCATGCCCTGAGTCACAGTATGATTTTCAAAACAGTAGCATGCTGAACTCCAGTGTCAGTGGCTCAGCAGGTTGCACACTCACTTCTAAGGCCAGAAGATTGGAAGGCTGAGGGTTCCATCTCCACACTAGGAACTTGGATTAAATCCTAATACTGACACTGTAGTGCATTATGAGGGGATGCTTTACTCCTGAGGTGCCGTCTTTCGGTTGAGTCATTAAACTGAGGCACTGTCTGCCTGTCCTGGTAGTTTCTCAGGAGGACACTAAAGATCCCATGGCACTTCACAAAAGAGTAGGAAGTTTCCCCAATTCCCTGGCCGAATTCTCCCCACTCAGTAAAAATACCTCCAACAGCCTAATCTGGTTCAGCATCAGTTGGTTGACATCTGTATCCCCTCCTCCCCCAGGATGAGACTGAAAATGGGCAGAATTGCCTAGTCCTCCGTTCACAGTCAACAAAAACTAAAACAAAATGAAAATAACAGGCAGAATTGCCTAGTCCTCCTTTCCTGGTCAATAAAAAATAAAAATAAATACACACAAATACATATATAAAATAACTCAAGCAGAATTGCCTATTTCTTTTCTGGTCATCAAAAGCTAAAACAAAAACAAATGTATAAATAACAATAACGTAGGCAGTTAGCATTCTCTTTTTTCCTGTAATATATGGACCCCAAAAACAAGAAAGTTTATTGGTTTTTCGTTACCACTGCCATAACTTGCAGTTTGTTTAGCTATGAACAGGTAAGATCTAAAAACAAATTAACTTCACTTTCTTGTTGTTTTGGGGACCATATATTCTCTTGTTGTTTTAGGGCACATATATTTTTGTGGGGAAAAAAACAATGGAATGCTAAATGCCTGCGTTATCACTGCAGCTCAGCGTGCTACTGCTTTGAAAATCAGTACTGCCACTCAGGGCATGCCCATCAGCATTGGGGCTGATGCACATGCTCCGAGTCGCAGTTCCAGTTTTCAAAGAAATAGTTTCAGTTGTTCCCATGCTCATTCTTATGTTGGCTTGCGCACATGTGCAAGTAACATAGTGCCACTATATGACTTTTAGAGGTGTGCTGCCCGCTCTGCCAATGCCCTGCTCCATTTTGCAGGTGGGACCAGACCACACCACACCAATGAACGGCCGAGCTGTCTATGACAGCACTTCAGATGCAGTGGTGTGCAGTTCAAAGGAAACCACCACTGCAGTCAGCAGTGGTAACATGTACCAATTGAAATACTGGTGTCGGCAAGCAGCGGCTATTGTCAGCAATTTACATATTGCCGACATCAGCAAGCAGCGCCCTGTCATCAGCCATCTGTCCATCCCCATGAAAGCTGACAGGGGTGCCCAATCCCCCTATCGGCATGCCCCCCTCCCCAGTTCAGTTGCTGACAGGGTAGCCCAATCCCCATCGGCATTTTGCACGCTCCCCTATGTGTTGTGTGTTGAGGGGGTGACCAATCCCCCTCGGCTCAAGCGCCCCCCAGCACACTTTATGGCTGACAGGGTGCCCAGTCCCTGTCGGCTCCACTTCCCCCAAACAAACATCCAGGTGGCACAGTGGGAGCCCACCTCAGCATGCCCAAAGTCCCATGTGTCTTTTTTTTTTTAATCATGTTAAAAAGAAAATGTTCCCTCGTTGACTCTCTTGCCCCTCCCCAACCCACGCCCACCCTCTGCGCACCCCACCTCCCCGCACTCCCCTCATCCAGTACTTACCTCCAGAGGCCGGCGTGACGATCTTCGGTGGACCAGGAACACGTGTGCACTCTTCAAAGCTGACCACAAACTGAAGAAATGCTGGTAAACTGTATAATGGCATAAATGTGGGTGTTTTTTTTTTTTTTTAGCTTTCGTGCATATCTCTGCCATTTTGGGGAATTTTGGCGCTAAATTTTCAACATGGGGTTTTGGGACCCCACTCATGAATTTAGTCACTGTCATCTCATTATTCGGTCCCAAAAGGTAATTTTGTAGTCACTGCACTGAATCACCTTTTGGGACCGATTAACGAAATGGCAGTGTCATTGTTCATGAGATGGGCTCCCAAAAAACCTATGCTGTTCAAATTTGGTGAAAAATTCCAAAAAATGACTGTGTTACAAGCGCAGGTTACGAGTTTCCATGCACACTCATAACTTCACGAATTTGTAATATTTTCACTCCAGATTAACATTGGCATTTTTTCACACCTCCTTATAAAAGTACAGCTGTCATTTTTCATATCCCGGCCGAAATGTGTTTTCGCACTTCCAGCGCAGAATAGCACAGTTGCTGTGGGAAATCACTGTTCAGGACAGATTAAGAAAATCACAGTGCCACTGTTCATGAGGAGAGGTTCAAAAATACCCATGTTGAAAATTTGGTGGAAAAAATCCCAAAAATGACTGTGTTACAGGCGTGCATTGTGCAGTTTCTACGCACATTCGTAGCTTTGCCAATTTTTCATATTTTCACTCCAGATTTCCAGCATTGCCATTTTTCACACCACCTCACGAACAGTACAGCTGTCATTTTTCACATCCTGCCAGAAATATGTTTTCACACCTGTGGCGCCAAATGGTGCAGTCGCTGTGCAAAACCACCTTTCCGGATTGAGTAACTAAATGGTAGTGCCACTGTTCATTATGTGGGGTCACAAAAATCCCATTTTGCAAATGTTGAGTGAAAATACCAACAAACGCCCGGAGCGTTAGGGTTTCCAGCCATAATGCCCTACTCCGTACAGACTGACAGGCATTGGGGGGGTGACTTGGGATCGTTGCCTGTAATACATACGTCATTTCACCCCCACCCTGTAGCCAATGACAGGCATAGAGGTGTGCCTTGGGGTCTTCGGCCCTAGCGTTCACCCCATTCTCCTATACAGCACCCATTTCAGCATATTTTCTTATGGAATGGGACGAGTGTAAGGCCTGAAGACCCCAAAGCACACCGCAACACCTGTCAGTGTCTGCAAGGCAGTGTGAGATGAAATGGCGTGAGTGTTATGCCTGATGATCCAAAGGCACACCTCCTGTACCTGTCACTCTCTGCAGGGTCGGGTGGGGCTGGTGTTAGTTCAGTACTTCACTTCCATTCCTATTATGCATCTTTCTAACTCCTGCACTACCAGTGCCAATGCCAGCAAGCCAACATTCGGCACTGACAAATGCTTGCTCAATATAAAACATATTGCCATGTTCAGGACAGTGCCTACTTTCAGGCCGTATCTTTAGTGCATTCATGAGTTCACATCAGTTTGAAGCCACCGAGTTAAAGTAACGAGCTGTAAATGAGCTTGGTACATTCAACAGATGTGGATTTGATTCCCACAACCTCCACATGCATACTGTGTGACTCTGAGTAAGTCATTTAACCTTGCTAGTTCTCCCAGGTCACCCTTGAAAACAGATGCTTGTGCCTAGCAGGCCTTACCCAATTACCTAAGAACAAAAAGAAATTTCAAGAAATGTATGTATGCTTCATCATTGCTGTTAATAACGCAAGAACCATAGATCAGGACTCTGAATTTGGACTTTGTGATGGCTGGATAGCTGACCATTGTCAACAAATGACTTTTTGTGAGACAACTGCAGCACAGCAACATTTCCACTAAGTTCAGGACTGTACTGGCATCATCCAATTTATGTTTTTCTAAATAGGTGACACCCAAACTCCTGCAGTACTGTGGAGATGCAGTAAGATAGCGGAGTATGTACAGTAAGATGGTGCTGTGGTTCCCTTAGACCATTCGAGTAATGACTAGTCATTGACACATCATATATGAGTCTGGTGTATACAGTGTATTACAGTTTGATATTTTTAATGAAAATAATGGTTTACTTGTATGGGTTTAGCACACTGCCAGAGATAGAGTATGTAATTTATTTTTCCTTGTGCTGAAACTATATTCTTTTAGGCTAAGCTAGACTGTTTTACATTTTACCTAGTAGCTAGTAGAGACCATGAGGCATATACCAGTGCAGTTACCAGACTGGTGATCTAATAATCCTTAATGTCCATGTGACATAGACATAGATTTGTAATATAAATATGTGGCCTTATTGGGGAATAATTCTGACAAATTCATCAGATGTATAAAAAGGGTTAAAAGTCATAAAAACACTAACTGGTCTCTGTGGACCCTACCTCCTCCCTGTTTTCGTACGTTTACTGTACATTCTGTAATCTAGTAGTGCAAATGTTAAATATTTATATATTTAATATTCTCTGTGACTGCTTAGTGTTTTATAGGACAGGTAAAATCCATTTCTAGTGAGCAAACTGGAGTTCTGCTACCAACAAACACAACTACCAAGCATGAGAGTAAGCTATGTCTGATACAGAGAGGTGAGAGGTTCCTGGGAGTGACTGAAGAGTTGTTTCTGTTGTGAAAAGTAAGGCCTTGAAATGAGTGAGCAGTGGCCAGTGGTGTGACTAGAACCCAATGAAGATACCCAGCTACTCAGGAAGGTGGTAACAGCCCAGGTGTCTGGTCGCCCTTGTCTGTTACTGCATGACAGACCATTGACAGGGTAAAGGTTTGTCACAGTTAGTAAAATGTATGCTTTACAACATAGCAAATACCTTAAAAATGTAATTTCTTTAAACATATATCCATTAGACGACCAGACTGTATCCTGTCCGTTTACCATTCCCCAACCTTCCTGTCACTTAAAAACTGCCCATGTGGTTCCTGGGCATCTGGGGGTAAGAGGGCCAGATAAAGAGGTGTATCAGCCCCCTCCTCTGGACTTTTGGGGGCTTTGGGACCAGCAATGTCTGTACGGACAGTGCCGGGACAACATGCATTCAGTAGGATCTTATCACCTGGCCTCTGCTGAGACAGCAGTCTGGCATGGATTCGGGACATCACAGTTACCCTAATTTTAGTAACTCCATAGGCGTTGTTGGGCCACCCTTTAGCCTGGTGATCCCCATTCTTGGTATCCTGCACAAACTTGTTCATCAAGTCCACCAGCTGTTTTTCTGTGATGATATTGCTGCGGAACTGGGCTTGAAGCTCAGGGCTGCACTGGTTCAAGTAACGCTGACTGACAAAACTTGAGACATTGACCACTCTGCCATGTGGCTTTATGATTGGTAGGAGAATTCTTGAGACTTCCAGTGTTCCAAAGAAGTTAGTCTTCATTGTTATTTCAGCCTGCACCCCCAAATGACTCAGTGGCCTTTACTGTGGAGGAATGGCATACAAAATATTTAGGGAAATAGAAGACAATAAGAGGAAGAGCACAGAATAAACACTGAATTTAATTTTTTTTAATATTTTTAAGTTTTCTAAATTCCTCTTCTGTATATTCTTACCTCACCCTCTGTTTATCTTCTGTCTTACTTACTGGCATCACTCACAGCAATGAGTGGAGTGGTAGAAGGGCCTTTTCTGAGACTGGCACCAGATCCTGCTTTGGAGCCAACCATTAATGGTGTCAGATGGTAATGCCAAGAACTCCTTCATGGAGCAAATGTGTAATTTCTGCAGTTAGTCTGCTGGTATCTCAACTGAACTTGCAGGCCATGAAAGAGAGCAGATATTGGCTGCCATTTGTAACCTCAAATCTTTCCCATGTATTCTTCTCATTGAAGAGGAATCATACTTGATGGTATTCACACACCTATGATTTGCCTTGACCCTGCAGGTCTTAAAACATAATTGTCCAGTAATAGTACTACAGAATCTACTGTTTCCTTACCACCCATGGGACTTTAAAGGGGAACAAACAGTACAAAGGGCCTCACACTGAAGTGTTGGGCTGGTCCCAGTGTGTACTTTGTGTGCAAAACCATTTGTTTTTCTTACTGTTTACTGTGGTATAGTAGATAGTAGATAGTATCTGACTAATTTTGCTTAGTTCTAGGCTGACACCTTCTGTAACTACAAATCCCAGAATCCCCAGCAGCTGACATCAGAGCAGTAGGTAGCAGTGGGAGATTCACTAGCTTGCAGTGCATGTTAGAGCTTTTATAATCTCCAATCAAATGTTTTCTGGTCCAGATTTTCTCCAGGGGTTAAGTACAGTCCTTTGTGATTGTACTTAGCCTAGGGAGGACATCGAGACCAGCAAACAAAAGATCAGAACTTGTGCAAACTCTGTGGGGAGGATGATCCCTATGAGTTTGGGTTCCTTTCCAGGTCTACCCTCTCCTAATGCAGTGAGGATTCTATGGTGTATAATCTCAGGTCTGTTCCTAAAGTCTCCCAGAGACTGGAGGAGGGCAGATGTCCCTCTTCAGAAAAGTGGAAACAAGGAGATAGCAGGGAACTACAGACCAGTCACCCTGACCTCTGTAGTGGGTAAGGTCATGGATTTACTGCTGAAGGAAAGAATAGCGGAACACCGGGCTGCCAACGGACTACAGGATCATAGACAGCACGGTTCTGTGGGAGGGAGGTCATGCCAGACTAGCTTCATTGAGTTCTTTAATTAGGTAACCAGGGAGTTAGATCAGGGTAGGGCAGTGGATGTGGACTACCTGGATTTCAGCAAGGCATTTGACACTGTGCCACACAGAAGACTGTTAGGCAAACTAAGAAACATGGGGGGTGGGGAAAAGTAGTGATGTGGGTGGGAAATTAGCTAGACAATAGGACCCAGAGGGGGGTGGTAGTGGTGAATTGTATTCACTTTGAGGAGGGTAAAGTGGGGTGGGGTTGGGGTTACTGCAAGGGTCGGTGCTGGGTCCGGTTCTCTTCAGTGCCTTTATTAGTGACACTGCTGAGGGACTGGAGGGGAAGATCTTAGAGGGGGTAGATAGAATTAGGGGGGATTTAAAAAAGCTGGAGGATTGGTCAAGGGACTGGCAGTTGGGTTTCAGTGCAAAAATATGCAAGATAATACACATGGGGTACAAAAACCCAGGAGCAACATACCATCTGGGGGTGGAAATAGCAAGCTGCAAGCAAGAAAGAGACCTGGGAGTGATCATCTCTGATGACCTCAACGTAGGTCAGCAGTGCGGCAAGGCAGCAGATAAGACTAGCAGAATGCTGGGATGCATCGGCAGGGGAATCACCAGCAGGAAAAGGGAGGCAACAATACCATTATATAGAACACTGGTGAGGCCAAACCCCTAGTACTGTGTCCAGTTTTGGAGGCCCCATCTACGTAAGGACATTGATAGGGTAGATGCATTTCAGAGGAGGGCAACTGAAATGGTACAGGGCCTACATCACAAACCCTATGAGGCTAGGCTGAAGGAACTAAATATGTACTCCCTGGAGCAGAGGAAGGAGAGGGGGGATATGATTGAGACATTTAAATACCTTATGGGAAGGAACAATGTACAGGAGAATACAGTGTTTCAGAGGAAAATCTACTCAAGGACAAGGGGTCACAGGATGAAGCTAGAGGGGGGAGGTTCAGCAGGAAAATGAGGAAGTACTTCCTTACAGAGAGGGTGGTGGACAAATGGAAAAGACTGCCAGCAGAGGTGGTGGAGGCAGAAATAATTACTGGTTTAGAAAAAGGTTGGGATGGACAGAAGGGGATACTGGTGATCGGGGAGGTGGTCAGCCTAATACCAGCAGGGAATAAAGGTGCACAGGTGATACAGTTAATGGGGCAGACTGGGTGAACCAAAGGCCCTTATCTGCAGACAACTTCTATGTTTCCAAGATCCCTTATTTCAGGTTTTGCTCAGAGAACAAATCCAAGATGTCATGGGCTTTGAGGACAAGCAGAAAGACTCCAGTACAAGACATTTAGGAGAGTTATTGGGGGTTGTGATTGCACATCTTGTTGTGGTACTTCCTGTAGACCTTATATTTGAGGATATACCTTTGCTGCCTAACCTAAGCATCAGTCTTTGCCAGCTGCCCTTAGAAAGACTGATACGCAGCATCTTGCTGTGCCTTCATATGCTTCCCAGCCAGAAGCTCATTCTGCAGTAATCGTGGCAACTTATAATCACTCTAGAGTCATGAGTACTTTGCTTCCTTACTCTTACTTCAGGTAGACATAAATCATACTTAAGACTGGATTGCATTTGGTCTCAAAATGTATTATTATTGAAAGTTCATGTCACCTGTCAAAGACAGAGTCCTAGTATCTGTTAGACCCTAATCCTGTATCTTTCAGTATGCCATGGGACTATTCCTGTCCACCATTATGCTAATGGCAGTTCAGTAATTCCTTATTAAAGGACAAAGATTTTTTTAGAAAGAGTTGTGACAGCAATCCACAATTGTTAGTTATGTAATAATCAAGACGAGGGAAATTTAATAGAAAATTGGAAGGTCTTAAAGGCAGCTTTATGTGGTGAAATAGGGAGTATGCCAACACAATCTAGCATGCACATGCAGCACTGAGGGGAGGGAGGGTGTTGAGGGGAGGGTGTACAGGTGCCCAGGATGCACCACATAGTAGGTGTTGCCGCATGACTGGGGTCATCCACACACTGAACATGTTCTAGTGATAGGAATGCCCCTGACATTATTGGGCCTGTATGATGGTATGTGCCTGCCCCCCCCCCCCACCACCTCTGGGGCACATACCGCATACCTGTACATATACCATGTGACACACAGCCAGCCATGTGTGTGTTACCGTGAGGATCCCATGCCAGTGCCATGGCATATGTGGGTGACAAGACAGTATGACAGTGTTGTCCACTCTCAGAACACACCTGCCAGCTGGGCCTGTATATGTGTGGATAACAGCATTCTGTATTACCTGGCATACACACGGTATGCATTGATGTGTCCCTCACAATACCAGCTACTCATGGTACTGTAGGATACGATACACACTGTAGCAGAAATAACTATATTTCTGTGGCATGCAGCACAAGCACCGGCACTCGTGGTGCTTGTGCTGAGGGCACAATAGTCTGTGCTGCTCAGGAGTGTAGCCAGAAATTTCCATTTTGTACACAATCTCCAACAGTTAAACCCCCCCAATTAAAAAATGTATACATCCTTTCTAAATGGCACCCACTTCCAAACAAGTCAGATTGTTGTCAGATGACTCCTCTACTCTCTAAAGAGGGTTATACATGTATTGGACACTCCTCAGTGGCCTACACTAACCCAAATACTACAGATTAGAATGATAACATTAACAGAGTGGCTTATGGTTTGTGACAGACATTCAACAAAACTGTACACAAATGTGTACAGTGAGTATGCCTGTCTACACCCTTGGGTCACTGCTGCTGTGTACAAACCCAGCTGCAGTTACCGACTTGTAGTACCAGGCTGACATATAGGTGGTGCTGTGTGCACTCCGAAATAGCCAGGGCAATCTACACTTGAAAATGCATGCAAATCAGGACATAATGACGTGCTAATGTGTCTGTTTGCCCTCAAAATGCTTAAGTAGGCTCATTTCCATTTTGAATATGGCAAACTTTTGCTCCGGGCAAATGTGTTTGCACTGGGAAACCTGTCTGAACCTTTGCACGGTTCTACAGTATTTGGCCTGCACTGATGTTTGCAGTTGTTCTACGCCACTTCTTTTTTAGTGCCCATAGTGGCCACGTAGTTCACCTTTGCCTGACTCCACCTCTGTGCACTGGGCTGCTGTTGCTCTTTGCACTGCCCAGTTGCTATATTCAGAGTTGTCTTTTTAGCTGGGCTGTCTTTGCACTGCATTCACAGCCATGTTTGTCCACCTGGTTTGCCCACTATAATCAGTAGTGTTTGCCCCTGGGACAGTGCTTTGAATGTTGTGTGCTGTTGGCTGTGGGCTAGATTTGCCCGCCAGACAGTGAAAATGTTGCCCTCTGAGCAAAGTTTTGACTATTGGGCCCCTAAAATTCTAAACATGCAAGGACTGCCTAGGCTAGGCTCTTTCTCCCCAAGGAGGAAGGGTATTTATCATCCCCGATCCAAAAAAGTATTACATTACTTATAAAATTAAAACTATTTTAAAGTGGGTTTATGAGGACAATTGCAACAGCAGACTGGGCATTTCTGTGCTAGATAGTGACCCTAAAGTCAATACATCTATCCAAATTATTTTGTTTGCTCCTTCTGTATATGTAAATACCAACAGGAAAAGAATGTCTAATGTTAGCAGGATAACCAAGTGCTTAATCATCAAAAACAAATGGAAAAGAAATTATATTACTGGTAAAATATGAAACAATCCTAATCACAAAATAAATGGTAAAATATCTTACTTTGAGAGGGCTCTTGCAGTAGGTAATTACATTTAGGATTGACCCGGCAGGTGTCGGGACCCCATGGAAAAATTTCTAGCTAGCAGTCTCTGGCAGGGGACCGCCCCCACGTCAGGTGGTCGACATCGTGCGACGTGAGTATAAAGGGGTGGTCCCCCACGCCCGCTGTCCAGTTCTTTCCCGCCGTCGACTTGTAAAAGTTCCTCACGGTAGAGTTCTTTCACTCATCTGTCTTCCATCGGTCAGTTTTACCGATCTTTTCAACCGTTTGTTCTTGTTTCCTAATATCCATGTATGTCGTCCCCGACTCCTTCCGAATTGCATAAAAATAAGTGTGACTCGTGCGGTTCCTAAATGCCGCATAAGAACGATTACTCCCTGTGCCTCTTCTGCTTATGCCTGGACCACCCTGTGGAGAAGTGCCAGCATTGCCAGCAGTTCAACTTGGCCACCCGAAAACAGAGGCAGCAGTCCCTGGAGGCCCATGTTCTCAAGAAAAAGATGGCTTCGATAGAGAAGGAGTTGAAAAAGTTAAGGCAGGCTTCCACATCCCCCGAAGGGCATAAGAAGAGGAAGGACAAGCACCGGGACTGGGACTTGACCTCCATGTCCTCCGCAACTCCAGCTGGAGTCACGGTTCTTAAGGTAACGTCCCCTCTGGGGGACCGATCTTAGACGACCATCTTGGCAGCGCCCAAGAAGGTGTCACCCCTCCCGTCGGGGTCACGCTCGGGCCCCTCGGGTGCCTCCAGGGCAAAGGAGGCTACCGCTCCTGGGAAGGTCGCTGCCATGTGGCCCTCTGGGTCGAGCGGGTCCACTAAATCGGACACTGGTGCCACCGACGTCTGCCCGGACAGGATCAATAAGACACCAGCTCCTATGGGAGGGCGCACAGTCCCTCGCACGCCAGCCCACCAAGGTTGCATCCCCAACGCGACCCACATTGGGCTTAAGTTCTGATAAGTCGGACGCCGGCTCCTCTGATGTCCACCCGGATCCTGCTGTTAAGCCAGACATCAGCCCCTCCAACGACCGCCCAGCAAAAGAACCTACATCAGACCCCTTGGACCAGTCCAACGTCCCTGGCTTTCCGCAACACCTGGGACTGCCTGCCGAGGCTCCCGCTTATCCTCTGCTGGACCCCAGGGATTTCAACCCTCCATCCCCGGGTGACATGGAGGACTTGGGTATGCTGCCGTCAGGGCTCCTTCCTACATGGCCGGACTCCCTGACGCTGGAATCTCGGATGCCGGCTCCGACGCCAACCTGCCCGATGCCAGCTGACGTCCCTCTGCCAGACACCGCTCCAGTGCCGGGCCCGACGCCCGCGGAGCCACCTCTACCTGGCCCACTTGCTGGGCCTCCCCCAAGGCCTTCTGCTCCATCAGAGCCCCTGGCTCCTGGGTATCCGACTCTGCTTAATCCGGAGTCGCCCTACTCGGTACTGCAGTATCCGACGCCGCAGTACCCGGCGTCAGTTTATCCAACGCCGCAGTACCTGGCATCTCAATACGCAATGCCAGGTTTTCCGCCATCAGGTTATGGATATTCACCTTCCGGATACTCTCAGTATCCATATCCCTTCCTCCTCCTCCTTCACGGCCCTCACCACAGCCGCCGGTGGACTTGAAGGAGACTCTGGCTGCCTGGTAGGCTGAGGCCAAGGCTCAGCTCACCATGGAGGTGGAGAGCCGTGTTCCGGCACTGGACCCTGCATAGGACCCCCTACGCTGGAGACGGGAGACTCCCTGTCCCTTACCCGACACCAGAGGTGAACCCTCAGGCGCCAGGGAGGGACGGCACGCTTCAGAGGGCTTCCCAAGGGACTGTTCCTCCCAGCGCCGAGAGGTCTTCCTCTTCTTCATCAGACATCTCTGACTCAGACTCGGGGGATGCTCGATCCTGGTGATGAGCCACGTACTCCAGATCATCCCAGGCCAAGGACTCCTACGAAGTCTCCTCCGGAGGATCTTTCCTTTTTGGAGTTATTGAGAAAAATCCAGGAAGTTCATCAGTGGCAATCTCTGGAGCCAGATCCACAGTGTAAGAAGCTCGCTGCCCATTTGGATCTGTCCAAGACTGCTCTGACGTTGATTCCACCCTGGATTGAGCCTCACGCAGACCTTGTTTCCACTATTTGAAAGCAACCATCCATAGTAGCCCCCCTTCTGAGGAAGGCGGACCAGCTATATCAAGCTCCTGAGGGAGTAGATTCTTTGAATGTACACCCCAAGGCAGATTCGGTCATGATTAGCACCGCTCATGGACGTTCTGCCAACCCCAAACATCTCAGCTCATCTCCACCTGACAAGGAGTCCTGACTTCCAGACCAGTATGGAAAGAAGGTTTATGCTTCTTCTTCTACCCTGGGTATTAGTGCCCTGAACTATGTTGCACATATGGGGGACTACCAGAAAACTATCCTCAGTCAGATAGAATCAAAATTGGACTCCCTTCCTGAGTCCTAAACCAAACAGGAAGTTGCTGACCTTGTCCGCTCTGCTCATTCAGCCAGTCAGCACATACTTCGTGCCACATACGATGAAGTGGACGCAACTGGACAGAGTTCAGCTTTCGCCGTAGGTCTTCAGTGTCATGCCAGGCTCCGGGTGGCAGGATTGGTCCCTGAAGTGCAATCCGCTATTCAGGATGCGCCCTTCAGGGGTTCGGTGCTGTTTGGTGGCGATGTCAAGGACATCATCACCGACCTGCAGGAGAAGGATACTGCACTCAAGTCCATGGACTCTCTGTACCAGCCCTCTTAGGGACAGCGTCACCCTTTTCGTCGACGTTCTCGATCAAAAGCAAAACCACAGGGCAAGCGGGCCAACAAGCATTGGGGCCCCCCAGCAACCAAGACTCCTCCACCCAAAAAAGCTTCAGGAACCTCGGCCGCTGCTCTGCCCCACAGCCTGTGGACACTCCAGAGGAACCAATAGGAGATAGGTTCTCCTTCCATCTACCGGGTTGGGAGAGGATTACATCAGATGCTTGGGTGCTCCAACTGATAGCAGAAGGACACTCAATCGAGTTTCTTCAGAAACCGCCCTGAAGACTACCCCCCAAGTCGTCTTACTCCCTAGAACATCTTCCTCTGGTCTGGGAAGAAATTTCCTCCCTTCTCGCGAAGGCGGCGATAGAACCAATCCCCACCCTTCTTTGGGGACAGGTTACTATTCCCATTTCTTCCTAGTTCTAAAGAAAATGGAAGACGTGAGGCCTGTTTTACACCTCAGCTCCCTAAACATGTTCGTGCAGTACAAACGCTTCAGAATGCTCTCCCTGCAGGGCCTTCTGCCGCTTCTTCGGCAGGGACAGTGACTGTGCGCTTTGCATATGCGGGATGCCTACCTGCACATCCCCATCCACCCTTCCCACTGCAAATTCCTTCAGCTTTCATTTCAGGGGGACCACTACCAATTCAAGGCCTCCCTTTTGGCCTTTCCTTGGCTCCCCAAGTGTTTGCCAGATGCCTGTCAGTGGTAGCAGCCCACCTGTGTACCCAGGGGGTGCAGGTATTCCTTTACCTGGACAACTGGCTCCTGGCGACCCCGTCCAAGGAGGAACTTCTACGCTGTCTTTCCTTTACCCTGCAGGTTTTCACCAGCCTGGGTATCACCATCAACCAGGCCGAGTCCCATCTGGTCCCTTGCCAAGGACTTCAGTTCATCGGGGCGATCCTGGACAAGACCATTGGCAAGGCCTTTCTGTCTCAAGCAAGTCTGCTGTCCAGTTGCAGAAGGGTCAGTGCCAGGTCAGTCCTTCGCCTCCTCGGGCTCATGGTGGCTGCTATTCCAGCAGTCCCTCGCGCTCGGTTCCATATAAGAATCTCTCGATGGACGCTTCGGTCTCAGTGGGACCAAACACTGGACAACCTAGACTAGGAGGTTCTAGTCTCCAGTCCCATGGTCAGGGACTTGCAATGGTGGATGGTGCAAGAGAACCTTTACTGGGGAGTTCCCTTCAATATCGACCCCCCCCCAAACGTTGACAACAGTTACCTCAGGAGAGGGCTGGGGAGCCCATCTAGGATCTCACAGGACTCAGGGCTCCTGGTCTAGGCTCGAGCAGAATTTACGTATAAATATGCACGAACTCAGAGCCGTTCTGTATGCTCTCCAGGCTCTGCACTCCTACGTTCATCCCGGTCATCTATCCATCCAGATAAACAACGTGTGTAGTCAGGTACTGTACATCAACAAGTAGGGCCCTCTGTGCAGGGAAGCAATGAGAGTTTGGAGTTGGGCTGTTCAGCACAACCTTCACCTGATGGCAGTTCATGTTCCGGGAGTAGAGAATACGCTGGCAGACCACCTCAGTTGGTCTTCAGCAAAAGCCCACAAATGGGAATTGGATCAAGAGGTAGTAGACGACATCTTCCTGCTCTAGGAAATCCCTCAGGTAGACCTGTTCGCGTCCCCTCAAAACACAAAACTTCCCGCCTTTTGCTCTCTCGCTCCAGGGTGAGGCATTTTCTGGCGGGACACTCTGTCTCTCAACTAGAGGGACAGATTCGTCTATGCCTTCCCTCCAATTCCCTTAATTTCAAGGTTCTTACGCAAGCTCAGTACAGAAGGAGCCTGGATTATCCTTATCGCTCCATTCTGGCCTAGGCAAGTTTGGTTCTCTCTTCTGCAACAATTTTCAGAGGAACCTCCGCTTCCTCTTCTTCTGTCACTGCTCTTGCTGACCCAGGATCAGTGGACCCTTGTCCATCCAGGTCTCAAATCCCTTCAGTTGCATGCGTGGCTTCTGCAGACGTAGCTCAAGCCCAGTTCGGGGTTTCTCTGCTTGTAGCAGATATTCTGGTGGAGAACAGAAAGCATTCCACTAGGTCCACCAACACCATGAAGTGGAAACAATTTTCGATTTGGGCCCCCTCAAAGGACTTTGAGCCTTTCTCTTGCCCAGTTGCGAGAGTCCTGGACTACATGCGTCATATCTTTGACCTGGGTCTCAGCCATTCCTCTTTAAAGGTTCACATGGCAGCTATTTCGGCCTACCATGTCCCTTTCGGAGATGGGACTTTCGCTCAGTTGGAAGTCTCTAAGACTTTCCTCAGAGGGGTTCGCCATTTGAGACCTCTCCATCTGCATTGCTGCTCCTCCTTGGGATCTGAACTTTGTTCTCGAGAAGCTTACTCTGCCTCCTTTCGAATCAGCAGCTTCAACAGACCTGAAGTTCCTCTTGTGGAAGACTCTCTTCCTAGTGGCCATTACTTCAGATCGACGGATTTCCGAGCTTCAGGCCTTGATGTGCAAAATCCCTTATTTGATTTTCCACAAGGATCATGTGGTCTGCGCACTAACCCTAAATTTCTCCCTAAGGTGGTAGCGGAATCTACGCTGAATCAATCCTTTGAGCTACCTGCTTTCTTTATGCAACACTCCAATCTAGGGGAGTAACTCTTGCATACTTTGGATGTTCATAGAATACTGAGATACTATACCACTAGGACTAAGAATCTCAGGAAATCAGATCAGCTTTTTGTCTCCTTTGCTTACAAAAGAGAGGGCAATGCAGTTTCTGAGCAATGCCTATCAAAGTGGTTGACTCATTATAGCACCTTCTGTTACGACAAGTACCACAAGGCCCTGCCAGGTCAAGTCAGAGGTCACTCCACCAGAGGAGTAGCCGCCTCTGCGACTTGTTTCAAGAATGTGTCAGCAGCAGATATCTGTACAGCCGCGACTTGGACTTCTGTCCATACCCTTACGAAATACTACAGTTTGGATATTGCCTCTCGCCGTAGAGCAGGCTTCGGGTTGGCTGTACTCCAACGTCTTCTTTCCTAAGACCCATTCAGCCAGAGGTTCCATTGGTTGGATAGTTTTTCCTCCTCCCGAGTGCTTTTCCTTTTTTCCAAACTGCTTGGGATTCAGCCCTATATGTAATTACCTACTGCAAGAGTCTTCTTGAAGTAAGACAGTACAGTTATGTAAGAACTTACCGTAACAGTAGATCTTGGAAAGAGGCTCTTGCAGTAGGTAATGCCTTCCCACCCTCCATCCCACTTAGCTTTTTCAGCTCCTTTTCCAGGAAAGGGAAATATCCACTTCTCTCTCGTCTTGCCTTTTCTGGGCCTTTGGCGGGAAAGAATTGGAAGGCGGGCATGGGGGACCGCCCCTTTATACTGACATTGCATGACATTGGTCACCTGATGTGGGGACGGTCCCCCACCAGAGACTGCTAGCTAGAAATTTTTCCATGGGGTCCTGATGCCTGCCGGGTCACCCCTATATGTAATTACCTACTGCAAGAGCCTATCTTGAAGATCTACTGTTACGGTAAGTTCTTACATAACTGTACTTTTCATGCACAGTGGCATAATAAGGGTATACACAGATGGCGTCACTTAATGGCAGATAACCAATTTATGGATTGGGATACCTTTAAAGAAATCAGTTTAAATCAATGTTTATTTTATAAAGATTTAGATGGGGTAGGGCCCTAAACAGCAGCTTGATTGAGTTTGTCATAAAGAGAAAATGCAAACAAAAAGGCTTACATGCTTGGTTATATAAAAATTTGCTTAATAACAGTCATTCTTTCACAAACAACTCCAGACTTACCCCCTAGCCACATACATCCCACTACTGCCCAGCTCTCAATCCACCTACTCCCTTAGGTCCCTGGACTCTACCTCACTCATCACACCCAAGTGTTCGACCAACATGAGTAAGCAGGCATTTTCTTCATTTGCTCCCAAGTACTGGAACTCTCTCACCCCAAAGGTCTGAGGTTCTACTATCACATCCTCCAAATATGCCCTCAAGTCCTACCTCATCCAGTCATTGACCTGTAACTGTTTCCAGCCCCCCTGACCACAACTGCTTGGGTGGTATCCCGTGTACAAGGCAACCGAGGTTGAGCGCTTTCAAAAAGGGTGACTCAGTCACGGCACCTGTGCAGAGGGCTACCTGGCAGGGTTGCAGCCGGATGGGGGGTAGGCAAATATGCACGGGATGTCGCTATGTATACACATGGGGGTGGGAAGGACCACGCCATGTGATGGGTGGAAGGGAGGGAGGGAGGTTTGTGGGGTGTGGTGCGGCAGTGGGATGCTGAACTGGCCATGTGGTGTGGGGGTTTGTGGCAGCTGGGGTTGGGAGGTGCCCGGTTCAGTTCTGGGTGCACTCATGTTCTGGGCGCGCTTGTGTTTTGGGCGTGCTTGTGTTTTTGCACTGGATAATGGTTTTATTTTATTTTTTAGTTTGCCCCCCTGAAGCTGAGAATCCTTTAGTGGGGAGGGGTGGGGGGTGAAGCCCGGTGTAGGGGACATAACCCCTCGCATAAAATAGAGAAACCTGAATCTCGGCCACCCTCTTGCTGTTTGCCATGAGTGTACATTGCCAAAATTTATTTTCGTCGATGTACCCTCGCTCAAACAGCAGTTGTGATTTTGCGCTGGCCGTTATCACATGGAACTGCTTGGGCATTGCTTAATTTGATTCTCACACCACTGAATGTACCTGTTGCAGCTTACTTTGATACCTAATTGTTTGTCTACTTTTAATACTTTCATATTGCCCTGTTCCCAACTGTACATTTTTCACTTGCCTTAATTTAATTATTTGTCAACCTGCAATAATGCTAACTGTACACACCCTTACCCCCAGAACTGTTAGCTCTCTATATTTGTATCTTGTTCACCTCAATGTACTTGTGCTTTTAACCCTGCTGTATCTCATGCTGTATACTCTCGCGGGTTGTTCCTGAAAATAGGCATTCAGTTGTCTAGTGTACTTACCCGGTCACCAAAAACCAAATACGTAAATAAACTTTACAGGAAAACAAGAGAAATAGACCACAGATAATAAATCACTTACTACAGACCTACAATAGGGCAACATAATGGCAGCAATTAATGGATACAGATCAACCAAAGATGAGAGACAATTCAGTACCAAATTATTAATAGGGCTTACAATACCCCTGTTAAACTGTTTAAAATGAAACTATCTCCTTCAGATAAATTTTGCATTGGCAACACGACTGTGCAGATTTATATCATGCTCTGTGGAACTGTATAATGGTCCAAAGATGGCGACAATATATTTTTGTTGTATTAGTTTCACTTAAACTGAAGAATTGTTTGATTTTTTTTTTTTTGTGCGTGGTGTCACAGCAAGTTAATCTTAGATATAGTAAAAAAAAAAAGAAAAAAGATCTTATAAAAAAAGCAGGCTTCGTGGCAACTAAAAGGATAATCCTGACATTTTGGAAGGAAGATGATTTGCATAAGTCTTTCCCTTTGATGGAATAGAAGCAACTATTCCTAACTGATTTATGCAGTAGAAGGTTAATCAGATCTGACGATCAGTAGTGGAATATTTATTCAAAATCTTTAACAGACTGGAATGAAGGGCTTTTTTTCTTAAAGTTGTATGAAAATGGATCATTATTCTGCATTTATACATGGATGTACCCATGAATTATGCAATATATAATTTAAGTGTTATATAATGTATAGTTTTGTACAGTGATCACACATACTGTATACTAAGTACTAAAAAAAGCAAAAAGTGATCTATTGTGCCAGAGTCCTAGTGAGGACAAATGAACACTACCCTGGCCCTTTGGATCCCTGCTTATCCTTCCCCAGGGACTGGGGACCCACACAAAAGTCAAGATATTGATACAAGTATGTTTAAAGGGTAGGCTCCCAAAATAATAAGCAGAATACATGTTAATATCTAGTGATGAAACCAGAGCTGTGCAAGTGGGAACTCTCGAAGCAGAAGGGATTTTCTATCTGCTATGTCTTTCTTGTAATAAACGTACAACTTTTTGACAATGGTGAGCACTCTATGGATTGGTATGGATGACCTGTGCCACCCATTCATAGTTGTTATTACTGTTGCATTTGTATACACACATCTCTAATAAAGTGATCGGGTGTACCACATTTGTGCAAAATCTTAAACAGATACTCATGACAAGACATCAAAAGCCATCTCGTGATCCATTCGTAGTCCTTCTAGAGTACCACTGTTGACCCTCTCTAGGATGACTAGGATCTCTCTAATCAAAATAAAATTATCGTTACATCGATCTGTTCAGCACTGAGCAAGATTGATGTTGACTCATAAGATGTGTTATGGTTCTAGCCAGCCTTTTCAATAAAATTTTAGACAACGTTTTGTTTATCCAAGTTTAATAAGTGCAGAGGTCTCTAATTCTGCACGTCTCTTATATCCCCTTTTTTTGCACAAAAATTTTAAGAACGCCATAGACATGGATAGGGCCATTTTCCTTGATCCTAACAGATAATTATACAGTTTGGATGGAACCTAGTTAATTAAAAAAAAAAGTTATGTAAAATTTGGGAACCAGGCCATCTGTACCTGACTCTATATTAGGCCTTAGTGACTTGACTGCCCCAGGGACCAGCTGACGTACAGTAATAAGATTAAGCATATCATGTTTCATACTATCAGGCAGAATGAGTAACTCTAAATTAAGGAAATCATTGTTTTGATCTATGAAAGCTTTTGTCCCAAAAGTATGGGTAACTTATTCAGACACCACCTCCAGCATCTCCTAAGTGGTATTTACTGACTGGCCTAACAGGGTTCTCAGGGCGGAAAAGATTGTATGAAACACTCTATTCTGATATTTCTGGAATGGATCAAATGCTCGCTTTGTACCTTGTGTTCCAAATTTCATTTCCCTTTGTAAGGACAACGCTCCGTCATATTTGTTCCCTCTCATCTCTAATATTTGTTTTGGATATAAGTAATTTTTCCACTCCGTGTTCTAGAGATCAGTTTGTGTAGCTCAGCCCTGAGTTCTAAGTATCTCAAGTAATCCATTCTTGATTTTACAGCAGAACAATACTGAAAGAAATGTTTAAAATCCCTTTTTGTATCTTCTCACCTGTGGGAGACAGTTATCATAGTATGCAGAACATTGTAAAGTCAACTGTAAATAATGTAGTCCACTCTGCCTGCAATGTTGGTTCTTTTAATGATTCATCACCTTATTATTGTTGCATCAGAAGCGGAAAGAGTGAATTTCAGTAACAGATGGTCTAAAGTATCCATTGCCTGAGTAGATGCTAATAAAATGTAAAGTGAGCTAGATACAAACAAGCATTTGTCAATGCCGAATGCTGTTGCGCTGGCATTGGCAGTGGCGGAGGTGGAGAGGCATAGCACTGTGAGTTTGTTAATGTATCCGAAAAGGTGATTTTGCACAGCGAGTACGCCACTGTGCGGCAGAGCTGTGGAAACGCGTTTTGGGCAGGCTGTGGAAAATGGCAGCTGGACTGCTGGTAATGAGGTGTGCACAAATGCCAGTGGTGAAAATGTGACATGAAAATATTGCAGATTGTGAAGTTACAAGGGTGCATGGAAACTCGCCAATGCAGCTGCAACACAGTCATTGTCTGGACATGCCACCAAATTTTCAACATAGGCATTTTAGGACTTCTGCTGATGAATAGTGTCACCGTCATTTCCTCAAAGTGTCCCAAAAAGTGATTTGGCACAGTGACCATGCAGTTCTGCACTGGACGTGCGAAAACACATTTCAGCCAGTTGTACTGTTCATAAGGAGGTATGGAAACATGCCAATGATGAACAGCTGGAGTGAAAGTATTACAAATTCACAAAGTCATGAGTGTGCGTGCAAACTGCGCAACGCGCACTTGTAAAACACTCATTTTATTGACTTTCGTCTCTAAATTTTCAACATAGGCATTTTAGGACATCTGCTAATGAACAGTGCCACTGCCATTTTCATAATGTGTCTCGAACATCAGCTTTCCACAGCAATTGTGCGCCGGAACTGCGAAAACAGATTTTGGTCAGGATGTGAAAAATGACAGCTGTAATGTTCATTAGGAGGTGTAGAACAATGGCACTCTTGAAAATGTGGCGTGAAACTATTATAAGTTTGCGAACTTACGAGCGTGCGTGCAAACTGCACAACGCACACCCGTAACACAGTCATTTTATGGAGTATTGTCACCAAATTTTCAACACAGGCATTTTAGGACCTCTGCTCATTAACAGTGTCACTGTCATTTTCGTAATGTATCCCGAACAGTGATTTTGCACATCGACCGCACTATTCTGCACCAGAAGTGTGAAAACACATTTCGGCAAGGATGTGAAAAATGACAGCTGTACGGTTCACAAGAAGGTGTGGTAAAATGCCAATGTTGAGAATCTAGCATAAAAAATATTGCAACATGGCAAAGGCACCTACTACATGCATTGCTATTCGCACGCCTGTGAAACGGTCATTTTTTATTTTCCCACCAAACTTGCAACATAGGCTTTTGAGAGCTCCTCTCATGAACAGTGGCACTGTCACTTTGTTACTTGGTCCCGAAGGTGATTCCATGCAGTGACTGAAAGTCACCTTCGGGACTAAATAATGCCATGACAGTGCAAGAATTCATGAGAAGGGGTCCCAAAGACCCCATGTTGAAAATTTGGGGCCAAAATTTGCAAAAATGCCTGAGATATGCATTAAAGTTGAAAAAACCCTATTCATTCCATTATACAGCTTACCGGCATTTCTTCAGTTCACGGTCGGCTTTGAAGAGTGCAGACATGTTCCCGGTCCACCGAAGATCATCGCGCCAGACTCAGCAGGTAAGTATGGGGTGAGAGGGGGTGAGGGGAGGCAGGGTGCGCAGAGGGTGTGTGCAGGTGGGGGGAGGGAGCATCGAGACTACGAGGTACCGTTTTTCATTTTACAGGAAAAAAAAACCCATCACAGGACAGTTTTTGTTTTGCAGGGGATTTGGCACGCTGGGGTGGGCTCCCAGCGTGCCACCTAACTGTTTGTGGGGTCTGTAGCAGGGGATTGGGCACCCTTGTCAGCACAGAACACAGTGGGATGAAGAAGTAATGCCGGCGGGGATTGTACACCCGTCAGCACACAAAAGCGGAGGGTGAGCTGAGAGTTGGGCACCCTTGGCATTCAACAATTGGGGGTTATGCCGACGGGGAGTGGGCTCCTCTGTCTGCACACAAAGAAAGCGGGGGTGGGGGTTAACCAACGGGGATTGGGCACACCCGAAGTCGGCAGTAGTTGGGCAGCCGCCTGCTTGCCAACCATGCTCATAATGTCGGCGGGCACGTAGGAAGGGCCCGCTGCGTATGACGAACTTTGCTCAGAATCCAGCGGACCTTTTCTTAGATGTGCTCGCCACATTACGTATGCATGGTATGGCGCTGGCATGCAGGCTGATTGGGGAATGAGGGATGCACCTACTGGTGCGTGCCCTGCATTCGCCCAACAGCAACCCCACCTCCAAAGCTGCACTGTCCCACGATGTTGGCTGTGCAAGCACACCAACATAAAAAGGAGTCTATCCTAGTGAAAAGAGGACCCCTAATAAATGTTTTACTTCCTTGTGAATACAGTGTTCTATAAGTCTTTTGTAAACTAGTTGTATGCATTGTTTAAGTACATAAGAATCACAGAACATCTTTTTTCTCTGTAGTCCATGATCAGTAGCTGATAGACCACAAATAAAATCTGCTTGCAGCAGGGCAGTCCATTGGCAGAGCAGTAGTGCTACCACTCTTGATGCAAATTCAGAAACGGACCTGTGTCACTGGGAGCCCACTAGGGAGCAGGATTGAGCATCCAAAGGAATGCACTTCTTCAGACAGGGAAGGTTTCTGTCCTCACTGCTCGCCTGCCACCTAGGTGACCACAGTGGCAGTGCAGTTGAGGTTGAGTGGGAGGGGAAGACAATGGCCAGGGCCCCATTGCTGTGTATGCTCTCGCGTAGCAATCTCCCTTGTGTGCTGACATCATCGGGATGGCAATATCTGACGTCGAACCTTTGTAAAAGAGCCTTGGCTCAAAGGTATTTGTAATCCTAGACTTGATAAATAAATAAATAAATAAATGATAAATAAATAAATAGAGGGAAAAGCTCAGCCTGGTGCTAACTTCTTATGGAGACTCTAGTATGTCCGGATGGTCCCTTTTGCCTCCTTCATCATCTGATGGATTGCTTGATTGGGGTACATCACTCCACCCTCGTACCCTGCCTGGTGATGTAGTCCACAGCTCCATGTGTATGGATGACTGTGAGGTAGGTGGAAACCAGGAGGAGGTACTAGGTGAACACTGGAGGATGCAAACCGGTGATACAGGGACAGAAAACATGTGAACTGCAAATAAAATCAGTGTCATGAACAGACTGGAATAATGGGCCTACTCACCAAAACCATATTACTTGGTGCTTATTTGTGTAGTAGCATCCAGATTATATTCAAAGGCTGCTATGTTTCAGGGCAGTAATATCCTTTCATCAGGGAATCTGGTATTGCTCTAAAAATATAATATTTTTTACAAACATTTTTTGTGACTCAATATGAGTTATTTAGGACTAATGTAATAAATTCCAGAGAAAATGCACTTACAGCAACTTATGCTAATCACTCTGCTGAGTAGGGTTTTTCAACCACCAAGGACTTTTTATCCTGTATGCATAAATATTTTTATATACATATGTATTTTCCAGTAATTTTGTTTGTAACATAATAAATTAGAACTATGCAAAAACGCTGATATATACAGACCACGCCTTAATATTGTGATACAATATGGCTCTTTGAAATTATTTTCTTATTTTTCCACTAATGAAAAACAATGTTCACTATTAGTTACTTTTTGAAATTTTCAATGCCTTAAATAATACCTTATTGAATACATTTAGTACACTTTTTATTTATTTTTCACTAGATAGTGACCTTTACTCCCTAGTTATTAATACAGTTAATATTCAATATTAAATCATATCACCCAGTGTAAAATATCTTCATTGCTTGTATTAAACTTGTAACTTAGGCTTTTTGCCTTCCTTTCTTTTCTTTTATGTTGGGGAAACCTGCATCAAAAGCACAGTTTAACGTATTAACATGTTTTTCTTTTTACTTATCTTAAAAGGAATTCTGTACTTTTCTGTTAGCAAAGCTTACCAGTAACAGATCTGGTCTCTGCATGGCTCACAGCATTCATGCTATATTGTGAGCGCATGGTGGCTATGCAGCTGTTTATATAGAGGTAATCATCCAGAGTCTGGTGTCTCTTCTCACACTCCACAGGTGACTGCATGGTGTCATGCACATGACCGTGCATGCTTAAGCACTGTGCAAGCTCAGCTGGGCGCCAGATCTGCTGTGTAGTGGCACTTAGTAGTACAGAATGTACCCAGGTGTCTAGCTATTTGTGAAAAAAAGTGAAAAGTTATCATTTCATTACTGTTCCAAAACTGCCAGGAATGCCTGTGTATGAGTAGCCATATTTTTATTCACATACATATCGTTAATGCACTAGTTAGGGTTGAGATTAAAATGACAAAAGTAGGGAAATGTGGCATTAGGGTTTCAAACCCTAACTCCCCACCCCCAGTCACCAAAGAAAAAATGTTAAATTATGGTTTTCGCCCCTGATTCACCAGGACTCACGACAGTGAAAATCATAACGTTTTTTCCTTTGGGGGTGGAGATTAGGAATTGGAAATCCTAGTGCTGCTTTCTTGTTGCTTTAATCTGAACCCTAACTGGTGCATTAATGCAGTTCTTTGCAAAGAATTTCCTTACGGTACTTTCTGAGATAGTAGAATTACATCCTCATGTATGCAGATCTCTGTGGGACCTGCATGAACACATCCATATGACTATGGAAGCACTTCCATGCCTCCATTGATGCACATGTGTATTTTGGTGTGGAAGTGCAGGACCCTTCAGGCCCTGTGCGTCCATTCCTCCATAAAAGCAATTTATCTGCTTTGTTGTACTTTTTTTTGTGGGGAGTGCATCAAAGAAATAAATACATAATGTGTGGCTCTTAACTTCCAGTGGTTGATTGTATAAAATTTTTGTCACTTTGTGTCAAAGTTGTTATATCTATAGTCCAAGAGGAGATTCAGTCTTGATGCATTTTTGAGGATGACCGGAGCTGAATTCTGGATTTGGTACTACGGTGAGATTGGCAGTGATTTTGGGGTGCTGTGTGCATCCCATTAATTTTTGAGGGGCTATTATGTATTAGTCTTCTAGAACTCATTGAAACCTTTCTTTTGATATTTTGATTGTCCCCTAACTCCAAAGATTGACAGAATTACAGCTTGTTAAAGTTGCAACGTTATTCTATGGGTATTTTCATTTTTACATTTTTATTGTTTTTTATATGGCTCTTGAATTTTCTTGGAGGGTATTATGTGTTAGTCTTGTAGTACCCATTGGTGCCTTTCTTTTGATATATATATATATATATATATATATTAGAGCCAAAAAACTCAGTTTAATGCATTAGTTAGGGTTGTTCCACAGCGACAAAAGCGAGGAAATTTGGTGTTAGGGTTGAAAGCCCCCCTTGGACCCTCCGCCCACACCCCCAACCAGCATCGGGGTGCGCGTTGGGGTTGCCGGCCCTAACTCTCACCCCATCAGGTGTGTGAAGAAGCAGAGGTATAGGAAAATGGGGTGAGAGTTAGGACCGACAACCCCAATGCGCACTCCATGCCGGTTGGGGGTCCAAAGGGGGCTTTCAACCCTAACACCAAATTTCCTCACTTTTGTCGCTGTGGAACAACCCTAACTAATGCATTAAACAGAGTTTTTTGCCTCTAAATTCCCTTCTTTTTGAGAAGTATAATGAGAAATAGTGAATGTAATGCGGCCCAAAGGAAAGATAAACAGTATTGTAGACAGAAATGGTTAAAATAATGCAAACGCAAGCGCAAATGGAAACGCAAAAGGTAACACACACATGGTGCCATAGAAGGGAACAGTAAGTGAAACAGTTATGGAACCGCAAGCAGAAGCGTTAAGGATAACAGTAATGTAAGTGCACAGGCTAGTTTTCCCCAAAAGGTGTATAGAGAAAGACAGTGAGTACAAAGAATGTATGCATAATAATGGGTCTCGGAGCAGAAAATGAGGAGTTGGAATAGTAAATTGCTTATATCTCAGGAACCGTATGATGTAGAAAAAAAATCTAAAAGTCATATGATTTATGACTTTCCTGGCTGAATTTTGTACCTAGCCCCTAATGGGGCTAAGATTTCAGACGCAAACGTCCCAGATCTCGTGACCAAGCTTGGAGATATGGGCCTGGAAAGGCGCGCATATGCCGTATCGTTATCCTATGGGGAAAAAGAAGTTCGAGTGCCATAACTTTGGCTCCTGTAACATTTTTTCACCAGTAAAGGCACATCTGTGGGATGTTGGCTTTCTTCTCTCCAAATTTCAGCCCAAAACCAAACCGTTATTTTGCAGCAGGGAGGCAAAGGATTCCTGTAATGCGGCAGATGTCATAATGTTATCCTATGGGAAAAAGCGTCAACTTTGGAGTGCTGTAACTTTGCTGCCCTGTAATATTTTTTCACCGAAACACTAAAAGGCACATCTGTGAGATGTTGGCTGCGTTCCTTCCAAATTGCAGCCCAAAAGACCAAACCGTTCTTTTGCAGCAGGATGCCAGAGAATTGCTGTCATTTTCACACAGCCTGGAAAAGTACTGTTGAACTTTACGAAAGCCTTCACAAATTCATTCGACACTGTCACAAGTGCGAAAGTACTTTGCGAAAGTAATTTTTCCAGAAATCTGAAAAACATATTTCTGGGGTGTTCTACCCCAACATAAAGACATGCCTAGTATCCTCAGGGTCCGACTAGGTGAATACAGAAAGAATTAGGTTGCTAGAGGGTCCCAAATTTAAATGCCAAGCATTTTTCTGATGACCAACTAAAAACAAATAGGCAGATTTGCGACAGTTAAAGGGCCATTTGCAAAAGTAAAAACTGTATTTGTGACACTGTCAAACTTTTTGTTAACTTTTCCCATTGACTTATAATAGGAACTTGTTTTTTGAATAACTTTTGAACCGTTTAATATTTTTTTACAAAATCTTCAAAAGGCACATCGGGGGCCCCGACCGCACAGTTCCTGAAGATTTTGGACCAGTCGCGCAAACCGTGCACCCTCTAGAGATGACCAAAGAATTCCAAAAAAGCGTAAACACGCGTGCAGATCATGCTTAATAACTCCACAGCCATATATCCGAACAGTACAAAAGTTGGCAGATCCCAAGATCTGTGGTTCTTGATCTTGTATTCCAAATTTCAGGCAAATCCGTTGAACAGTTGCAAAGTTATTAAGGTGCAAAACTTTAGGTTTACCATGTAAATGGCTCCTCAACCCTAACTATGGTAGCACTACCGTGCTACCATTTATATATATATATATATATATATATATATATACATATATATATATATATATATATGGCAAAAACTCCATTTAAAGCATCAGTTAGGATTGTTCCACAGCGACAAAAGTGAGGAAATTCAGTGTTGGGTTGAAAACCCCTTGGACCCCCAGCCCACCCACCAACCAGCATCGGGGTGCGTTGGGGTCATCGCCCTTACACTCACTCCATCACATGTGTAAAGAAGCAGAGGTATGGAGAATGGGGTGAGAGTTAGGACCGATGACTTCAACGCCACCCCGATGCCGGTTGGTGGGTGGGCTGATGACAACGGAGTTTTTGCCTCTACTTTCCCTTCTTTTTGAGAATGATGATGACAGATAGTGAAAGTACTGCAGCGGCAGGAAGGGCCCAGCGCTCCCGCCACGTGATGTCTTGTGACATAGTAACAGGAACAGCAACACAAACAGAAGTGCCAACAGTGGTGCACATGGTAACGGAAATGTAAATGGTAAAGGAAATGTTAATAGAAACGCAAGCGCAAAGTGATGCCAAAGCGAACAGTGACGCAAACGGATATTGAAGCTCGTACGAAAACACAACTGGTAGCACGAACAGTGATGGCAGTGGTATTTTAAATGGAAATGTTAAGTGTCACAGCAAAAAGAACGTGAAAGGGAACAGAAACGGAAATGCGAATGCAAGCGCACATGTAAACGCAAACCGTAATGCGCACAGCCATGGTACAGCAATAGTAAACCCAAATGGTAAAGTTAACATGAAGAATAATGCCAAAGGAAATGGAACCGGGAAAGGAGGCGCGTATGGAAATGCAAACCGTAACGTGCATGGTCACGGAACCGCAATTGTTAATGCAAATGGTAACAGTAACAGCAACAATAACGCCAAAGGAAAGAGAAGTGCGAATGCAAGTGAGTACAGAAACGCAAACCGTTACGTGCATGGTCATGGTACCGCAATTGTAAACGCAAATGGTAACAGTAACAGCAAAAATAATGCCAAAGGAAACAGAAATGCAAGCACTTATGAAAACGCAAACCATAACGCACGTGGACAGTACCGCAATTGCAAATGAAACTCGTAATGGTAACGGCAACAATAACGCTAAATGACATAGAAACACAAACGCAAGCAAAAACGCAAACTGTAACGCACATGGCGTAGACAGTAACGGTGCCAGAAACGGTAATGGAAACGCTAACTGGCACTGTAATGAAAGGGCACACTCTTCTTTTCCAAAAAAAATGCATTGGAAAACATAGTGAAAACAAAGAATGTATACATAACCATGGGCCTCGGAGCAGATAATGAGGACAAGGAATATTAAATTGCTTATATCTCAGGAACCATACGACGTAGAAATAAAATGTAAAATTCATATGAATTATGACTTTCCTGGCTAGTTTTGTACTTAGCCCCCATTAGGGGGCTAAGCTTTTTAGTGATGAAAAGTCCGTATCTCGTACCATTTCCAAGATACGGGCCCCAAAAGGTGTGACGGGCGCCGTAATGTTATCCAGTGGGAAAAAGTGTTAAATTTGGAGTACCGTCACTGTGCCGCCCTGTAATTTTTTTTCACCAAACCACCAAAAGACACATTAGTGGGATGTTGGCTTTCTTCCTTCCAAATTTCAGCCCAAAAGACCAAACCATTATTTTACAGCAGGGCGGCAAAGGATTACTGTAATGTGGCGGATGCTGTAATGTTATCCTATGGGGAAAAGCGTCAACTTTGGAGTGCCGTAACTTTGTCACCCTGTATTATTTTTTTCACCAAAATACTGAAAGGCACATCTGTGAGATGTTGGCTGTGTTCCCTCCAAATGTCAGCCCAAAAGACCAAACCTTTCTTTTGCAGCAGGGTGACAAAGAATTGCTGTCATTTTGCCATAGCCTGGAAAAGTAGTGTCGCAATTTGCGAAAGCTTTCACAAAAATTTGCCACACTTTCATGAGTGCGACAGTACTTTGCAAAAGTACTTTTTCCAGAAACTTGAAAAACATATTCTGGGGTGTTTAACCTTAAAAAAAGACATGCCTAGCATTCTCAGGGTCTGACTAGGTAAACACAAAAAGAATTGTGTTGTTCGAGGGTCCCAGATTTAAATGGCAAGCATTTTTCTGATCACCAACTAAAAACAAAATCGTGTATTTGCAAGAGTAAAAGGGACATTTGCGAAAGTGTTGAACTTTTTAACTTTTCCCCTTGACTTATAATGGGAACTTGTTTTTTAATAACTTTTGAACTGTTTAATATTTTTTCACAAAATCTTCAAAAGGCACATCGGAGACCCCGGCTGCATGTTCCCAGAAGTTTTCGGACCAGTCGCGCAAACTGTGTGACCTGTAGGTGAGAGGAAAGAAATCGCAGAAAAGCGTAATTGCGCAATTCGTTGTTGCTTAACTCTGCAGTCGTATATCCGACCAGTACAAAACTTGGCATATCCCAAGATCTACCATGCCCAATCGTCCATATAAAATTTCAGGGAAATCAGTTGAACAGTGGCAAAGTTATTAAGGTGCAAATTTGACCCTTTAACCTTAAAAGTGCTACTCAACCTAACTATGGTAGCACTACTAGTACCATAATATATTTATATATATAGGATGCATGATGGGCACAGAGTGGAATGGAGAAATATTTTCACTCCTGCAGAGTGAGCCTGGATATTTCGCTGCGTCAAGGCAACGAGTGGAATATACAGTGCTCACGAGGTAGGAGTGAAAATATTTTTCATATTCCATGATGTGCACATCATGGGTTCTATTTATACAATGGGGCACTGCTGCAAAATGTAGAATTTGTGCGGGGTTAGCCCGGGTTTAGTGTGGCTTTGTGTGGTTTTAGCGCGATTCCACAGGTTTAGCGTGGGTTTCGGGAGTGTAATAAACGGTATTTATTTTAACTCTGCTGACATCATCAGGATTTATTTCACTGCAGTAAAAATAACATGGTTTATTTCACTGGAATGTGTTTCAACCCCATTGTATAAATATATATATATATATATATATATATATATATATATATGTTGTCCCTTAACTCCAGATAGTGATGGTATCTATAAGGCCCTACACAGGCAGGGCCCTGGTTACCTGTTAAACCTTCTGTCACCTGCCTTCTCCTCGCTTCCTCTTCGCTCCTCTAGTGAATGCTTCCTGACCATTCTCAGAACTAGGTTGAAATCTGCTGGCGATAGAGCATTTAGTTCCACGGCCCCTGTTCTGTGGAACTCTTTACCAACTATGGTCAGAGAAGCTTCCGCAGTTGATGTTTTTAAGGTCCAGCTTAAAGCTTTTCTCTTTTCTAAAGCTTTTAATGTCTAGATGTATATTCATAGTTATGGCTTGATTTCTGTAAGATTTGTATTTATTATGTGTAATGTTTATATTTAGTATATCTTAATGCTTGTTCTAAATTTTGTATGGCGCCCAGAGCCTCTGGGATTGGGCGTCTTTTAAATAAATTTTGCCTTGCCTTTTTGCCTATTATGGCATGTTAAAGTTCAAATGTGCAAAACAAACAAGTCCAAATTTTGCTGTCATAAGAACTAATCCTCTTTCGTGAGACTGTGACGTTCCCATGAAATAGGATTGGTTTGTACTAAAGAAAAATGTGAAAAAAGCTAAGTTCAAATTCTTCTTTCATATGAACCAATCCTTTTCCATGAGATTGTATCATTCTCACAAAAGAGGATTGGTTTGTACAAAAGCAGAATGTGAAAAAAAGTTACATTTTTCTTTCGTATGAACCTAGTTTTCTTTCGTATGACCCTATTCCTGTTTCGTGAAGCCGTGCGACAGAAGAAAATCATCTCAAGAAATAAGATTTTTAAAATATTTTAAAAACATACTTCTGGGTCTTTTTTTTCTCAAAACCTAACTGCAGAATCCACATTATGGAGCCCCATTCAGCAAGATACATGTGTTGGTGTCTCTGCAGGATATGATTTTTATGGATTTTCAAAAAAAAATTTTTTCTGGGGGGGACAGAAACAAGATGGCTTATATACAGCTGATTCTAGAACTCTGAACTGAGTGGCTGTGTTTGAGAAGAGCTCCCAAAGCTAAGTGCTTTTTGATATAATTTTCAGTTTAAAAATTGTTTTGTTTTATGTAAATTTAAGTGATTGTGAAAGACAACCCTGTAGGCTCCAGGAAGATATAAAATTTGTGTGGTAGATATTCGTAAGAAGTCAGAAGGATCAACACATTTATTTAGTGTGATCTTTCTACTCTGATGTGGTTAATTTTAATACTATTTTAATACTATAGTTTAAACCCTTTCTGTATGTGCCTATGGTGGTGTCTTTATTGAGAACCTAAGTGTCATTTGTGGGTATCCTGTCTGTTTTGGTAGGTACTTTATTTTCTCTGTTAAACAACTGAGTATACCTATTGCCTAATACTTTATAGTACATTGTATCTTTTTGCTCAGTCTCTGATTTTTCTCTTCTTTCTCCAATGTTTTAGAACTGTTTAGTTATTGTGGCAGAGGTGTGGTACTGTGTTCTTTCTTGTAGTTCAAGGTGCTTTTGGAACTGCTGATTTCTATTGGTTTAAACGATTACATTTTTTATTTTTTTTATTTTAAAAAAAGCTACATCAACTTGGTATGTTGTCACCTGTTTGTTGTTGCTAAGTAGCAGATGTTTTTGCATTGTGCTCTGATTCTGTGATAGAATCTGTATTAGTAGAAGGTAGTTTATTGTGATTGTAGTTACCTTTTGATGGTAAGGATAAAGAACTGAGATAGAAGTGTATGTATTTTCAAATATTATAGAGGAACAGTGGCAGGATTTTTAGGACAGTAAATTAATAAAAAGCGAACTAGGAGAGCTTTAGTAGCAGACAAGTAGTGGAATAGCAGTATAATTGCAGTATAATGTGGGGAGTGGTGCAATGCAGTGGCTGTGGGGCAGCCATATTCAGGCAGATCTTCTGGACACTGAGGGGCTGCCCTATCTGCATGCATCTCTCTGGACTGCGGGATGAGGTAGCCAGACTCAGAGCGGAAGTAAACTGGATCAGGAGTACCATCACCCCTATCCAGAGACCACTCAATCCAATGCAGCTGCCTCAAAGGATGCAGAGAATGAGGAGTACTTGGATGACAGTGGGCTCAGGGAGGGTTAGAGCGGTCAGGCAGAGGCACATCCCAGGTCCTATTCCACTCAAGAACTCATATGCCACACTGGCAAACGGGGACAACCAAATAGAGGTACCCAGAGAAGTGGAAGGAAAGGATGTGAGGTTAGCCAAGGAGGTGACCTCAGCGGGAGACAGTGGACCCCAGAGGAGAGGAAGCGAATCCTGGTGGGGACTCCATCATAGAGGGATCCAGCTAGGAACACAGGAGGGGAGGACAGGGAGGTGAGGTGCTTACCAGGTGCCACGGCATGGAGGGATGGAAGGAAGATCCTGGGGATCACTGGGAAGGCAAGGCAGGAGGTGAGCTGGATGTCATTATCCACCTAGGTACTAATGACCTGGCAAATGAGCAAAGGAAGTTCAGGAAGAGTTTAGGAAATTGGGGAGGGGTCTCAAGCAAGTAGCTACTTCTGTCACTTCTCAGAAGTACTACCTGTGAGAGGCAAGGAGAGCATAGGTGCATACACCAGGAACTTTAACTCATGGTTGAAGAACTGGTGCTGTGAGGAAGGGTTTGGATTCATTGGTGACTGGGACCCACCTGGAGGGATGGAGGTTTGTTCAAGCCTGACGGCCTGCATCCATCCTGGAGGGGAATCCAAGCACTCAATGATAAGTTTAAATGCTACATTGACAAGCATTTAAACTAGCAAAGGGGGGTGGCAGGCCATCAAGGAGGACACCTACTTGCTCACCCCCCACAGCTAGCAGTGGAAGCAGTGGAACCAGTGAACCAGAGGAGTTGCTGTCTCTACAAAACAGTGTGCAAAAGATGGAGATTAGCACCCAGGAGGTGGATAGACAGAGTAGGGGCAAAATTCAGCAGAAGGGCAGACAGCAAGGTGAACCAGGGATAAAGAACAACCAAGGAAGGGGCTGGAGTAGAACAGCGAAACAGTCTAGGGAGGTCAAATCATGGAAGGCCATGTGTGCAAATGCCAGGAGCCTTAGCAACAAGATGGAAGATCTGGAGGCTGTCATGGTGCAGTCAGACCTGGACATTGTGGCCATCACTGAAACCTGGTGTAATGGTAACCACGACTGGGAGTTGGCCATACCTGGCTACAACATATTCAGAAGAGACAGGGCAGGCAGGAAGGGAGGAGGAGTGGCACTGTATGTGAAAAATGACATAAGGGCCACAGAGATCCAGGAGGAAAAATGGGGAGAGATACTGTGGGTTGTTGGAAAGAAAAAATGGGGCCAGCCATCCGACAGGTGTGGTCTATAGACCACCAGCCCAGAGGAAGAAACAGATACGGAGTTGATGCTAGCCATCCAGAGGATGGCAGACAAGGGTGAGGTAGTACTGTTTGGAGACTTCAATATTCCAGACGTGGACTGGAGCATCCCAGCAGCAGCATCAACTAGAACCAGATTTATCCTGGACTCCTTCAGGGTGCCTTCCTCAAGCAACTGGTCATGGAACCAACTCGGCAGAAGGCAATACTGGACCTTGTGCTCACAAACAGGGACAGTGTGATGGGGTAAGAGTGGGGGAGCACCTGGGAACAGTGACCACCAGTCACTGTGGTTTGAAATCACAGAAAGAGCAGAACCAAACCACACAAAACACGTATCCTGGATTTAGGGGCAAACTTTGGGAAAATGGGGAGATACCTGAAAAAGGCATTAAGGGGAATGGGGCAGGAATCAGGGGTTGAGGAACAGTGGGAAGTATTTAAAATGGGGATTACAAGAGCAACAGAATTATGTATTAAGCAGGTTAGCAAGAGGAAAAGGAAGATGAGACCATTATGGTTTTCCAAAGACGTAGCAAAGAAAGTGAAAGCCAAAAAGATTGCATTCAGGCAATACAAAAGGACACAGGCAGAAGGAGATAGGAAGAAGTACCAGGAGAAGCAAAGGGAGGCAGGGAGGTCAGTAAGAGAAGCCAAAGCTCAGACAGAAGAACACATTGCAAAATCAGTGGGAGGAGGGGACAAAACCTTTACAGGTACATAAGTGAAAAAGAAAGGCAAAGGGAGGATAGTGAGACTGAAGGGGAGGATGGGGGCTGTGGGAGGATGACAACAGTAAAGCTGACATATTGAACAGGTATTTCTGCTCAGTCTTTACTGAGGAAGAGGAGGGTAATGGGTCTGAATGGAGTACAAGGGTGAGAATGGTGCAGAAATGGACACAAGTCCCTTTACACGAGAAAGGGTCCTGAAGGAACTGGAAGTATAAGAGTTGATAAAGCAATGGGGCCAGATGGTGTGCACCCAGGGTCCTTAAAGAACTAAGAGAGGTGGTGGCTGAACCTCTTGCTATCCTGTTTAGCCAATCACTAGAAACAGGGAGGTACCCAAAGACTGGAGGATAGCAGATGTAGTCCCTTATACAAAGTGGGAACAAAGAGGAAGGGAACTACAGACCAGTCAGCCTCACCTCGGTAGTGGGGAAGATCATGGAAGCACTACTGAAGGAGAGTTGGTGGAACATCTGGTTGTCAATGGACTACAGGACCCAAGGCAGCATGGTTTCACCAGGGAAGGTCATGTCAGACCAACCTCATTGAATTTTTGACTGGGTGACTAGGGAGGTGGATCAGGGAGAGCAGTAGACATGGCCTGTCTGGACTTCAGCAAGGCCTTTGACACTGTGCCACATAGAAGACTATTGCACAAACTGGGGAATATGGGTGTGGGCAGGACAGTAGTGCAGTGGGTAGGTAACTGGCTGGGCAGCAGGACACAGAGGGTGGTGGTAAATGGCTGTCACTCCACAGGGGAAGAGTGACCAGTGGGGTACCACAGGGATCAGTGCTGGGACGGTACTATTCAATATCTTCATCAGTGACATTGCGCAGGACCTAGGAGGCAGAATTTCACTGTTCGCTGATGACACAAAGCTCTGTAACAGAGTAGACACACCAGAGGGTAGACAGAATGAGAAGGGACCTGCAGAAACCTGAAGAATGGTCAGGGTTTGGCAGTTGAAATTAATGCAAGGAAGTGCAAGATAATGCATATGGGGCACAAAACCCTGGCACAATATATCAGTTGGGGGGTGAGGATATAGCATGCACCAAGCAGGAAAGGGATCTTGGGGTTATCATCTCTGATGACCTCAAGGCAGGGAAACAGTGTGACAAGGCAGCAGGTAAAGCAAATAGGATGCTGGGATGCATAGGTAGGGCATCACCAGCAGGAAAAGGGAGGTCATAATCCACCATACAAGACACTAGTGAGGCCGCACCTGGAGTACACTGTGCAGTTCTGAGACCTTACCTATGTAAGGACATAGACAGGGTAGAGAAGGTTCAGAGGAGGGCAACAAAGATGGTGCATGGATTGCATCACAAGTCCTATGAGGACAGGTTAAAGGCACTGAACATGTACTCCCTGGAGGAGGAGGAGGGGGGATATGATAGAGACATACAAGTATACAGGGAGGAACAGGGTGCAGGAATGCACTATTTTTAAGAAAAAGATGTTCCAGGACTAGAGGGCATGGGATGAAGTTGGAGGAGGACGATTCAGAGGAAGCGTGAGGAAGAATTTCTTCACAGACGGGTGGTGGACAAGTGGAACACCCTGCCAGAGGAAGTGGTGGGGGCTGAAACAATCACGGGATTTAAGAATGCATGGGATAGACATAAAGGAATTCTGGAGGTCAGGGGTAAGGGGCAACAGACTTCTTGGAAAACATAAACTGAACTTACAAACTTAAATGGGCAGACTGGGTGGGCCATAGGCCCTTATCTGCCGACACTGTCTATGTATATACGAAAGAAGAAAAAATAATTTCTCCCAAAAGAGGATTACTGCCCTCATGAAAGAGAATCCTCTTTTGTATGGCCAGATTCTTCTTTTGTATGAAACAGCTATCGAAAAGACCACACCAGGCATGCTTAGAACCAAAATTTCAAAACCTTATAACTCTGGAATGGATTGCTTTTTTTTTTTTCCACCAAGCCAATGAAAGATACCATTTAGGTGCAAGCCTATTCTATCTTGAACATTTCAGAACAAAATTCCAAACTGGCCGGACACTAGGCGATGACAAAAAATCCCCAACCCCTCTTTCAGTAGCTGGAATCTGCATACCCAACTAGAATGAAACTTGGCACATTAAGAGACCTTGCCCCCAAATTGCGCATGCACAATTTTGTGCAAATTCATTGCATGGGGAGAAGTTAATAAAGTGTAAAGTTAGGGGTTTATCATTAAACAGCCTACTCAACCCTACCTATAGTGGCACTACCATGCCGTTATATTATTTCATTACTGTTCCAAAACTGGCAAGAATGTCTGTGTATGAGCAGTCTTTGCTACATGAGCCCACTTTCATTTTCACTGCGCTGTCTCTATACCTGCACTCAGTGCTGCTTGCTACTTCCCTCTGTGAAACCATGTACTATAAAAAAAATTAAATATGAGTGACCATACACAACTCGCCTTGTGTTTCCATCTCAGGGTTGAGGACATCTTGAGCTTCGCTCTTGAGGTCCATATGCTGTTATCTCTACCCCTCGATGAAAACAAAGGCTTGGTGTGTATGATCATCCATACTTTATTCCTTGAATAATAGTAATAAGGCTGTCCAACTCATAGGGGTAATTAAGACTGTTAATCCTACCCTATATACATAGTACGTCAGTACTCATACAACAGAGGAAGTTATGTGGCACTGCTGCAAAGCTTGGGGAGGACTAACCCCTGTGGCAGACAATGCTTACAAACATAAATGAGGTTGGAACATGTTATCACAGTAAAGTAGGCTAATGACTATCAAATCGTAGGACAGGTAATGGGGCTACAGACCCTCTGAAAGTGTGGGGCTTACCATTGGCCTCCTAGAGCTCCAGCTGAACTGCTGCTGTTTGTTTCTCTTCTCTCTCTGAACTCAGAACTGGTACTCTATGCAGAACTGCAGGTGATAGATTTTTTTTGGCACCTCCTGCTCCACTGTGTAACTGCAGCTATAGCCACACTTCAAAGGTTTCCACCCATCACTGATGGAGGGAGGAAGGGAGTAGTTGCATTCACACAGACCTTTTCTCCAGTCAATACCCTGACCCAGCTGGACACTGGAGTGTGACCACTCTAAACAAACAGTGAGATCAACTAATGTTGTAAGGGCAGGGGCCCCGTTTAAACTGCAACTTTGGGGCCAGTGCCTCAAGCCAGCTATGGCAATCACCATCTTTGTGCCTCTTGACCCTGTCCCCATAGTGGTAGGGAGTCAGGAGTTGTTGTCTCAACCAGTTGGGTTGCTGAACCTGGACTAAGTGCTGCAGAGGCTCATGGACTTCTTTGGGGGGGTGATTAATTCAGGTGACCTTTTTCCAGCCAATAAGCTATCAGGAAACAAACCTTCAGAGCTGCCTAGTTTGAGTAACAGCCCTTAGGAGCAGTGGTAGCTGGGTTTTTTTTTTGTTGTGGAGAGAAGAGCAGGGACTGTGCTGACGGATCTGTATGGAAGGTTTTTTTTGTGGAGAGAAGAACGGGGACTGTGCTGACAGATCTATGGAAGATCATGATAGAGAATGATGACTATCGAGAAGCACTCAAGCTGAACTGCAACACAATGTTTATCTATAGTGTGACAGACAGTCTGTGAGTAAAAAGCTGATTTCTCAGGGAGAGAAAAGAAGGGCATTCTCAAGCATGACAGCATGTGGGTAAGTGCTGTGACATGCAGTCATAGTGAGACAGAGAAAGCAAGAAAGAGCTGCAGCTTGGCTGCTGTGTGGACCATTAGCTGGCAGCATAGCTAGGTGCCAGGCTGCCACTGCCCTGCAAATGCAGAGGCTTGAAGTTTGGGGTTAATGTGGACATGCAATGGTCAGATTGGCAAAGGACAGTTGAATCTCCAGACTGAAACAGTGAAGTAGATGACAGACACTGAGTGAAGCGGGAGAATGGAGAGACTGCATGGCTGCTTGAGTGAGCTCATTGAGAGCATAGACCCAGAAACATGCATCAGGAGAGTGGGAATATGGTCAATATTTGTCCATGTAACCAGGGGAAGTAAACTATTGTTTGTGAGGTGTTTCTTTACATTATGTCAACAGGCCAGGGGAAAAGTACATATATCTCAGGTTTGAGGTTTAGTCTGCTTGGGGTATACAAACATACAAAACTTGGCAGCAAAAACAGGCCTTACGGTCTGTCAAGTCTGCTTGTATCTGCAGCTAGCACCTCTATAATGCAGCTGCCCCACCCACCCCACTCACTTCCTGGGACTGCTCAGTGCCCTTTACCCCACCCCCTTCCGCGTCCTGTCCCATGCCCTTTTGAAACTCCCCACCGACCTGCATGCCACCACCCCCTCTTGAAGAGCGTTCCATTTTGACACAACCCTCTCTGTGAAATAATGCCTTCTCTTCTCCCTCCTGAACTTGCCACCTCCAATTTCAACCCATGCCCCCTCATGTCCCTTTCCTTCCTCTGCTTAAACAGCCCCTCTGCCGCAGATTTGTTGATCCCTCTCAATCATGTCCCCATCCCTTCTCTCCTCTAGAGTGAACAAATTCAAGTAACCCAGCCTTTCCTCATAGGTTCTGCCCTCCATCCCCTGTATTATTTTCATCTCCCTGCGTTGCACCCACTCTAGAAGCTTGACATTCCTCCTCGGCTACGGTCACCAAAACTGCATGCCATGCTCCAACTGCGGCCTGACCAAGGACCTGTAAAGGGGCAGGATCACCTTGTGCCTGGATGATAATCACCTAAGTGATGCACCCCAGCATCCTATTGACCCGGGCTGCTGCCCTCCTGCATTGAGCAGTTATTCATGCTCCCCGTTACCATGACCCCCAGCAGGGATGGTGTTAAGAATTTATCCCGGTGTGCTCCTTCAAATCAGAGGAGCATGGTAAATCAAAACTGTATCCTAAAATTTGTGCTCCATCAGATCTTGGCCATGCTCCTACTTTTTATATTAAATATCTATATTGTGCAACAGGAGTTTCCTCAATGCATGCAGTTTCTTCTGTCTACTGACAGTAAAACGTGTAATCTTTCCTGTTTTTACTCAGTCCCCTTATTTTTATTTAACTGTTGGTCCATAGTCGATACCATCATTCCCTCTTTGCTGTCCCTGCACACAAAAACACTTGTTTCCCACCTGCCTGCACGTTCTCTCACAGCCAGAGTGCGCACATAAAATTGTTCCCTGCCTGCCACAGCACCACTTGCCCACACACTTGTTTCCAACCTGCCAATTAAAGCCCTTCGTACCACAACCGCTCATCCCTTACCTGCCCACCTATGTGGGCATTTGTCTACCAGCTCTCTCATACTTTGTCTGTCCATGTACATACTAGCCTGTGCTCACTGCCAATAAGCTTGTTCCTTGCCAGTGTGCTGCAGCACATAACTTGCTGGCCCACCTAGTAACTTGACTGCTTCCTGCTCACCCAATAGCTTGCCGATCTAGCTCTGAATGCTGCCAAATTAATAACAAAAGCCTGATCTGCATCCCAGTGTCTCTTCTGGACTCCCCCACCACCCTTCCACTGCCTGGAACTTCTGCCCATAACCGTGCCCCTGAAAGATAACAGGAGCACAAATAACTGAAGTTTCTACAAAGAAAATGTGCTCCTGTAATCACTGACTGTGCTCAGAGCACTGAGCACACCCTTAACACTACCCCTGACCCCCAGGTCCTTCTCCTCCTCAGGGACCCCTAACCATGCCCCACCCAGCAATATTCCCTCTGGTTCCTCACCCCGATGTGCATAACTTTGCAGTTTTTTGCGTTAAATCCCAGCTGCCATCTCTCTGACCACTCCTTCAGCCTGGTGAGGTCACACTGTAGCCTCTGCTACCCCTCTATGTCATCCACTACAGCACCCATCTTGGTGTCATCCACAAACAGACTAATTCTGCTCTCTACTCCTTGTGCTATATCCGATATGAACAGTCCAAACAACACTGGCCCCAGCACAGAGCCCTGCGGCACATCACTGATCATTGCCTTGGGAGATGAGAGTTCTGTCCCACCACCACCCATTGCAGTCTATCCCTGAGCCAAGTTCTGATCCATCCAGCCATCTTAGCCCCCACCCCTACGTGTTCCAGTTTTACCCCCAGTTGCCCATGAGGTACCGAGTCAAAGGCCTTGCTGAAATCCAAATATAGGACGTCCACTGCATGGCCCTTATCCAGTTCCTTTGTCACCCAGTCATAGTATTCTATCAGGCTGGTCTGGCATGATCTACCTGAGTTGAACCCATGCTTTCACCCATCTTGGAGATCATTGAGCTCCAGGAAGGTATCAGTCTCTCCTTCAAGATGGATTCCATTAGCTTACCCAGTATGGAAGTGAAACTGACCAATCTGTAGTTGTCTGGCTCATCATTGGGGCCACTTTTATGGATAGGCACCACATGAGCCAACCTCCAGTCTTGCGGTGCGCATCGCGTGTCCAGGGAGGTGTTGAACAGGTCAGTCAGTGGCCTGGCCAGTACCTCCGCCATCCCTCTCAACACCCTAGGGTGAATGCCATCAGGACCTGGTGCCTTGTCCACCCTAAGAGCCTTCATACCTTCCAATGCCCTACTTTATTGAATCACTTCATCAGTCACCTCTTCCCCCCTCATCCCCACCCCTCCAGCACATGGAGGTAGCGGTCCTCCTACCCCCCTCATGAACACAGCAGAAGTATTCATTTAGTACCTCTGCCTGTTCCCCTCCCTCTCACCCACCCCTCACCCTTCCTAATCTGGACAATCCGGTCTTTACACTTCCTTTTTTCCGTCACGCACTTGAAAAACTCCTTCTCCTCCTCCCTTATGCCTTGAGCCAGCCTCAGTTCCTTAGTGGCATTGGCCTCCCTTACTAACTTGGTCACTTCTCTGGCTCTCTTTGTGTAGAACTCCTTGTCCTCCCCTCTCCCAGTTCTCTTAATTCGCCTAAATGCAGCTCTCTTGGCTCTCATCCCTTCCAACACTTTCCTGGTCATCCAGCATGGCATCTTGGCCCTGGACTTCTTGCTCAAAATCCTTGTGCATGCTACAGTGACCTCTCTCAGGCCAGACTTTATGATTTCCCACCTTTGGTGCATGTCCATCTCTGACCTGATCCCTCAAAGCTCCTCCTCGGTATTTCCCTCATCCTTCCAAAGTCCGCCTGTCTGAAGTCCATTACCCCACCACCTCCTTGCTCTTGCTTAGCCTGAACTATGCTGAAAGGTGGTCACTCCCAGCTAGTGGATCCTCCACCCATAGCTCCCTCACCATCTCCTCATTTGTTAGAACCAGATCCAGTATGTTGCCCAGTCTGGTTGGTTCACCAGCCATCTGCACCAGATGGCTCTCCTGGAACGCATCCAGTAGCACTTGTTCTCTGGTGCTAGAGGTAGCATGGGTTCCCCAGTCCACCCAAAGTAGATTGAGGCCCCTGACAATCACCACGCAACCGTTGCTACAAACCCATGGAATTTGATCTGCCAACTTCCTATCCATCTCCTCGCGCTGTGCTGGTGGTCTGTATGTTTGATCATTTGCTCACTGTTTTATTTAAAATGCACCAGTGGTGGTCAGCCAGCTGCAGTGATCTGTGGGCCAGCACCAACTTTGCACTGGGTATCCAGTAACATAAAATGGGAGTTGCCTAATGTGATACAAAGTGTAATACTGATCCCAGGTTGGAGAGGGTAGCGGCCTTCAGTACAGGAGGTCAACTTGAGCTGTACAGTGCCTTGTGCAGTGGGGGCAGACTGAGTGTGGGGGCTACAGCAGGAAGGGCCTTATTAGTGGCAGCCCAGGAAAGCTGTAATTTGGTTACACATGCTCAGTGCATGTAACAGTAGTCATTGTTGCCCAGGGTGTGTTGGGCCGTGCCTTCATAGGACATAGGAAGACCAGCCATATTACAATGGTACTACCTTATATTGCTACCTTACCATTTTCCCTTCTTAGGGTTTATCCCTAAATAAAGTTGTGTTTTGTTGAAGCCAGTACTCATTATTGTCAGCACAGAGTTAAATGCATGCTGTTTGGGAGGAAGCACACAAAAGGTAAGGGCAGGACAGATTTAATGCTTCAAATGGTATTTTATTCACATATAATGAATGTAAACATTCAAGCCATAACTAAATGGCACCCTGAGTGGTTAAAAAAAAATACAAAAAGCTGCAACAGACATCAATAGCAAAAATCTGAAATAACAGATACTAATATCTTTACTGAAGGGGTCCTCCACTCTCACCCCACTGAAATATTTCTCTGGTGGAGGCCCTACACTATTTCTGCTTTCTAGCTACAAATTCTCCCTCACTAGTGAAGGAGAAAATGAACATTGGAGCCATCAACACATCTATGGTGACCCAGTGGCATTGTAATGTAGTGGATACACCTACCCCTAAGCCAGTTGGGAGGACATCCACCCTACTGGGGCCTTACTTCTTGGAAGGACAGCTGGGATCTTTTCTCTGGTTTAACATCGTCACTCTGGATGATCACTATTGTGGTGAAGCAGTAATTTGACCCCCCCCCAAAAAAAAGTTTAAAAATGCACTGTAAACAATATGGTCTTCCAAGAGGTGAAAAAAATGATACAGGGTGAGAGGGTATGACCCCACAAAGCCGTGCTTCATATGGAACATCCCTGATTGACTCAGCAAGTGCATGATTCTGAGGATATTGGACAAACATCTGAAAGCAACAGTGCAATGAAATTAGGCAAAACATTTGACCCTACCTTTTTTCACTATAAAAGATTTTGGGCATCTTCCAGTTTTATTTGGTGGTACAGTTTTCTACTTCCCCCAAAATGTGAGTATTTTATAAATGTTTTAATTTAATTTTTTCCCAAGAAAAAAAAGATGGCCACCACATTTTGCATAGAAATAGCATTATAGCCCTGGAAAGGGTTAGTATTGACAAAAAAAAAGACTTATGGTGCATAGCAAAGGAGGTACCTAGACAAGTAAATTTGACATGTAAGCTAACATTTTTCTTAATGGTAGCTGGAACAAGCTTTTTTGGAAAAACAATTTTCATTGCACTGTTGCTTTAAATCGCTTTGAAAACGTAATACACAGCAATGATATGTGATGTCAATACAAAAACTCTTACCATTGTTGTAGAGAACCCCAGGATGTGGACCTAGACATGGTTCCAAGTTTTCTGGACCCAGACAGGATGGAGGAAAAGCAGAAATGATTTCACCAGGGGAACATCCTAAATTGTGACCCCGACTTCCTGACAGGAACTGATTAGAAGGTACAAGCAAAGGAGTGATTGGACAAGGAAGGAAAAAACACACGGGACTTGAAGAAACCATTATACTATGTGGAGTCAGATGAAACACTTGCGGAGGTGGTACTGGATACTGTGAGTTTGTTAATGGAGAAGATGCCCTGCCCCACTGTGAAATACAAGGAGTAACAGATATTCCGTCTGTTTTCCAGAACTAAGGCAACACCCCTGACTGAAGAGGATCTTGATACCAGGAGCGAGCAAACTATGGTCATGGTAAAGAACTTAAAGTGCTCCAACTATGTGAAGAGGTCTTTTTTGAGTGTAAGTTTGAGGGGTCTAGCCCTGAGTGCCATATGAGGCCCTCTTAGCTTCAAGGGCCATGTTTGATGTTAGAACATGTGTGGGAGAAGAGAGAAGAGAACACCTGGAAAATTCTGTTGCAGCTGGTCCTTCTCAGACAGAAAAAGGTGGAAAAGATGCCAGAGTTTATTGTGAGGGTGGAGAAAGTCATCCTACTGGCTAACTGGAGTGGAAGTTTGTATGTGACAGACATAGATCAGAGTGGAGCAGATGACTGAATGAGTGAATTTATGATGACCAGATACCTATGAACCTGCATCTCCAAAATCACGTAGACAAGCCAGGAATCTAATTGAAGAAGTGCAGGAACAGGAAGAGCAAAAGTCCTTAGTGACAGCCAGTTGGAGTGCTCTTTGGCCTGTGATGTGAAGCACCTCAGTGAATGCATAGGAGGTGCTGGCAGTATCAGACCTACTGGCAAGAATTGACACCTTGACTTGGATGGTAGTGGAGCAACATAAGGGTGGACACCTGGATGGCGGAGTACCACCGACATCAGTAAGAATGGAGTCGTCTTGCATGAATGTCACCCCTCAGAGAGAAGGTGAGAGAAACAAGTCAGGGCCAGCACCTGGACTGCTGGAGGACTATATATGCTTCTGGTGTGGGACGTATGGATACTGGCAGCAAAATTGCTGTAACTCTGAGGACTTTCAGAAACTTAACAAACAGCTGATCTGGAAAGTGATGAATCAGGGAAAGCTCAATAGTATCTAGTAGGAGAGCACGCTGGAGCCCCATATGCAAGAGTCCCACAAAAAAAAAAAAGTTGTCTGATCTGTGTTATGACTGTACATGGCCCAACATTTGCCACCGGTTAGGCATTGAACTGAAATAAAAACAAAAAAGCGCTCAAAGGAACACACAGCTAATGGCATAAAATATGCTCAAATCTTTATTGCAGTCCAACGTGCATGAAAAATCGGGGGGAGGGGCTAAACCCCAGTGCCCCATGGCTCCAGGTATCCTACTCGTGGTGTCATTTTTTTTTTTTTTTTCATTTTGTTCCAGTATTGGAATTTTTGGACACAGAAGTTCCTGTAGTGGCCTGTAGATGTCGCTGTTCAGTGTTTATGTTGTGCATAACTCACCCTTAAGCATGATCTGAGGACAGCAGTGCAGAAATGCATCAAGTAATAGTTGATTTAGGGCAATAAACACATTAATACACACTTTAAAGCACTTTGGAATACCCAGTGGAACGGTGTGGTGTCCTCTGCAAACACTGCATGCCATTCCTATCTGAATACTAATGATTCAACAGGCTGGGGATACAGCTTCGACTGAGGAGAGGTGCAATCTCTCAACCTTTTGTCACTCAAAATGAGCTACAATATAATAAGGGACACTTCCTTATCTCACTGAGGAGTGGGGACCCTTTGGAAACACTCTGTCACATTCCCATCTGAATACGGTATGACAGACTGTGCATGTGGTTCATCATTGCCTGTCAGAATAAAAATGAGACAAATATAGTACAGTATATAAATATTTATTTGTATAAAACAAAATAAAACTGTGTCCCATCAATGGACGGAGAAAATACAACAGGAAAAATCACTGAGGTCCCAGTCCTCCTCTTCCTTCTCCTGGGAATCTTCACGGATTCTTTGGGTGTGGTGAGTATGTACCCCCTGTCCACCAGTACCAGCCTTCTCAGCGGACCACGATAGCACTGAAACAAGAACACAGATGACAGTCATGAGCTTGGTGCACATGGAAGCCTGCAGCTGTGTACAGCTGGCACACAGTGACCCCCCACCATGCACTTACCTTTGACGACTCCTCCAGGGCCCACAACTCCCCCACATCATCTTTCTAGCAGGCATCACAGCTGCTCACCCTCCGGGACAGGAAGTCCAGCATGGCCACAGCCAGCAGTGCCTCCGTGCCACCACCACCAATGTTGCCTTGGGTTGACCCTGCCTCTTCAGCACTATCAGTCCTGGATGTCCATAGAGGTTCTGTGGAGACAACATCGGTGACAGTGCACACATACACACAGTTAAAGCATGCACCATCAACCCACAATAAATGTGTACTGTACTTACCTCTGCAGGCTCAGTCATCTGCCAGTTTCCCCCACCCCCAGGAAGTCCTAGTATGTGGAAAGGAACACCCTCCACAACTTTCTAGGGTATACTCCATGCCTCCCCACACTTGGTATCGACACACTTCACACTTACATAGTTATTTTGATGCAAAATACTGGATCAAACCAGGACAACACACAATGTAAAAGGTCATGTAGGAGAGATGTTCTGTGGAATTCATATTATGAGGGTGACATTATAGGGAAAATGGTTTGAACAAAGTTAAATGCAAGCATCCAACAGAGTATCACAACAAAGGATCAAGTCAGTACCTTTACCTCTATTACAGTGACTGTACAAATGTTTGCACCTGTCTCATCATCCCCTCTCCCAAAATACAGTAGGTGGAACTGGACTCAGCAGCCAACAGGTACTATATCATTGAGCATGACAGTGTGTGATTGCATAGTCTGCAAATATGGGACAATGCTTCTACATCACAGTCAGAGTCTCATCATCCCTGGAGCTGGATTCTGTGATTAAACTTGACGTTGTGTCTGTGAAGCAGATTTGATTCACTTGCTCTGTGTTCACATAGTACATTTATCTACTGTACACTGCCTCACATAACCCATTTACTTAGAAATTAAGATGATAAATGCATAGAATTTCAGAGTTTAGATGACATGCTTGAAACCATGATGCCAGAGTTTTCATTGCAGAAACTGGTAAACTACAGTATCTGCATTTTTTAACAAGATAATCACACAGTGTGCATGTTTATGGAACACATACAAACAGAGGAGAGAAAGAAGTAACTGCCTCAGCTGGGACCAGCTGAGGCACTTACTTCTTTCTCACCTCTGTTTTTTTTTTTAACAAGACCCCCACCCCTACAGACAGGATTAGCAAACCTGAAATCATACCTCAGGATGCTGCCCGGCTAGGTGTTAGAACTTGACACCACACTACAATCTGGATTACTATTCAGTTGCTCTTCTGAATTTGAAAAATGTTTATGAAAGAATTGAGCTGTGTGCTTGGAGAAATTGACTGTTAGTCATATTTATGCAATAGGTGTGGACACAAATCCAAATGTAAAAACAAAAAAAATGGTATCCCCACATACCCAGTACAGTATTGTAAGAGTGATAAATTTTAGAAACAGGATGCTGGATAAAAAGTACCCTGAACCTGTTGTCACAAGCCCACTCCTATGGGGCTGGGATTCCCTGGGCTACAGTGAATCACCTTGTGATCAGAATCAGGGATACCTCTCCTCTGTCCTTTTAGTATGCTCACTGTTTCACAACTGAACATATGCCAGAGGATCCCAAGGCTCCCTCTCTCCATGCAACGGGATGCAAACTACAGTCTCGAGTCTGTGTTCCTGGGAGAGAACCCTCTTGGCCACTGCACAATGAACCAGAAAAGCCACAGGCGTGTATAGTCCTTAGGGGGATGCCCTATACACCCTATTGTGTGTCTTTCCCCAGAAATGCAGAGACTGGTTCAAACCCTCACAGACCCCTCCTGAGACCTTTCATATCCCCCCCTTTCATCCACAGAATCCCTTGTGGTACTTTACTTTGGTAGTGTTTGGTCCTTAAACAGTCACACAGGCGCAGTATAGTTTGAACAACCCTTTCCCAAAACAACACACACAAAAGACATTGGCAGAATTATCTTAAAATAAGCCAAAGGCTTTACTAATTAATTAAATGCAGTAAATAACTTAAAGACAGATAATTTTAGATATTGGTTATAGGTTATGGAAAATAAAATGAAAGTATACAAGAAAAACTAAAATTCTAGTTTGGAAATTTATACCTAAAGTCCTTAGTTGCTGAATTTGAAGTGCAGAGTGTCCTTAGAAATGGTAGCTGAAAATCATAGTTCGTTTTGGTCCAGGAGAGTTCTTAAAAAGAAATGTTTCTGCTCCCTCAGCAGACAGGGTCCCAAGCGCAATGTTCTTTCACCAAAGTCAAAGGGTAAAATGGCAAAAGGCCATAAGCAAAAGCAGAAGGGCGAATGGCTCTGATATAACCTTCTGCATCCTTGTTTTAAGGGTTTCCAAAAGGGCAGGTCCTGTGGATACTAGCTTGCCCTGTGGTTGGTTAGCATTTCATCTCCATGGCTATGCAACCAGTCAGGGTTTAGTCAATCAATGAATTCTTTATTTAACCAGACGAACACCATTGAGTGTACTCATTTCCAAGGTGGACCTGGGAACAAGTCACAAGAACAGTTATACATAGCCGGTCTGTTGGCACAGTGGTTGGATTTCCGCTTGCGACCCCAGCGATCGGGGTTCGGAAACAGACCTGGGTCATCGGAGGACTGGCTGGGGCGGGAAGGATTGAGCGTCCCTCGGACAGCTCTCCTTCCCTGGGGGGAGGGCAGGGTGGCACTCGGCGTGGTAGCGGCACCTAGTGGAAGTTGGGTGGCTGCACCACGTCGGTGCATAACAGGAAGTCAGGATGGGGCAGACGCAGGTCGTCATTGCACATCCCCATCCTGTTTAAAAAGAGACAGGAGGAAAAAATCCTGTGCCTGCCGTTTCAATGGTGCTCCTCCCCTGGGAGCCCTGATCAGCCTCCGGAAGCTGATCCCCCAACCAGTCACAGTTCCACGGCCCGATTCCGGGGGTCGGAGCCATGGCCCTGCTCTCTGGGGGGTAAGCCAGGGATGACCGGGGGATTCAGCTACATATCCGGAGGTGGGGGCACCAAGGGGTCCGTGACAGGAGCAGATGGCTGACAGAGGCAACAGGAGCAGAAATAGAAAATAGAAAAAAAAAAAGGAACAGTTATACATAAAACAAATCACAAGTATGCAAAATACAGAATGAAACAGCGCACAGACGTCATTACAGTGCTCATGTACAGTTAGACATATGCATAATACAGGAAAACTAAGAACAGTATAGACAGAATATGCATTTAGGCCCTGGGGACCTCTCCAGGTGGAGGGGGGAGGGCGGAGAATAGTACAGCCGGGAATCTAGAAAAAAAATAGTATATACAGTATGAGCAGATAGTGCATTTCAGCATTGAAGCCCAGGTGAGCTCTTCAAGTTGGGGATGGGGCAGTTGAGTTGTAAACTATTTTACTGTTTTATAAAAAAAAAATCAGTTCTGGCTGGGAACACAAGGTTTAGAGGCAAATCAGTTTCAGCCTGAATTCCAGGAGCAGATCCAGCCCCCCCCCCAAATGGCTGTAATTAAGCTACACTCAGTACAGTCATTTACTTAAAATGTTAGTCCATTTAGCTGTAACTAGATTAACACAGGGTAGACTTGAGAGACAAAAGAAATCCAGATGAAAGGGCACCACTAGGTGTCTGGCCTTTCACAAGCAAATTGGGCTACCTAGCCCCCCAGCCATGTTTAATTAGCCCTTTTGTCTTCTTTTAAATGGTTTAATCAAACTCTCAGTCCCTGGCTAAGCAGCCAATAGTTGCTCTGCCCAGTAACAAGAAAATCACATCATTTTTGGGCCCATGGCTTTCTTTGTACCCATGATCCCTTGCAAGTTATGCTGGGACACCATGGGCAACTCTGATGCATTTCTCACATAAAATAATATGAAATATGATCAAAACAATAAGGTACAGTGCTGTCACGCCACTCCTGTCCATCTTTACCACCTTATGAATTACTGTAGAACTGTAGCAAAAACAAGGATGGGGTAACATGGGCTAATGTTAGTTAAAGAGCAGGTATTTACTTCTTATAAATAGACAGCTATTTTATTTATTGTATTTTGATGTGTTTATAGTTACTTTTTCACATTTCCTAACACAATATTTGACAGTGCGTTGACTGTACTGTCTGTTCTTTGATGCCAGTGATTCTAGGGACATGGATATATGATTCTAGGGACATGGACATATTTCTTTCTGGACTTTTTCTTTCATTCTGCTGCCTTCTTCATAATTATTTGTACTGTCACAAGCCCACTGCAGTGGGGGCAGAATTCCCTGGGCTACAGCGAATCCCCTTGTGATCTGGGTCAGGAATACTCCCCCCCCCCAATCCTTTCAGAATGCTCGCTGATTCCCAACTGAACGTCCAGCAAGGAGGTCCATGGCTTTCTGTCTCTGTGTGTGAGGGGTACAAATACAGTCTCAAGTCTGTGTTCCTGGGAGAGAGCCCTCTTGGCCACTGCGCAGCGAACCAGAAAAGCCACAGGCGTGTATAGGCCTTCGGGGATGCCCTATACACCCTACATGTGTCTTTTCCCAGAAAAAACAGAAACCTGTTCAAACCCCACAGACCCCTTTTAAGAGTCCTTTGGTATTTCCCCTCCTTTTGTTCACAGAGTCCCGTTTTGGATTCTAATTTTGGTAGTGTCTGGCCCTTAAGCATTAGACAGGAATAGATTCATTTAAACAAACTTTCCCAAATCAACACACACAACAGATGCTGGCAGAATTAGTTTAAAGTAAGCCAGAAGTGTTACTAATTTATCTATAAGGACTGTAAATAACATACAAATAAAAATGATATTCCTTAATATTGGTCCTTAGTGCTGGAAAGGAAAAGGGTTTTTATCAGGCTGCTGATTTTCCTATCTGTTTGGTGGAAATACAGACAGGGGCCCAAAGTCTTTTGCTGTTGTTTCCTGGAGAGTCTTTGAAAGAGAGGTTATGTCTGCTCCTGTGTCTCTGGCAAGTTCTGCAGGCTCTTTTAAGAAAATTCAAAAGTCCTGCCTCTGGTGTTCCTTGTTTTTATAGGCTTGCATCATCACATGCTGAGAGAGGGCCAACCAACACCCATGTTCAAAGTTTAAAAGTCTGAAAGTTTCCTAGATGGGGGGGGGCTTCTTCCTTTCGGCCTCCACCCCCCAGGTTTGAAAAAAAAAAAAACACAAGTGCACACAGGCCTGACTGATGTCAGCATGTCTCAATACCTGCTGGTTTTGCTAATCCAAACTCTTTTGTTTCCAGTAAGCCACTTGGATCTTAAGTGGCTTCACTCAAGTTGTAATTACTCTAGTCCTGCTACAGAAGTCCTTAGACAATGGGACATATGAATGTACGAAAATGCCAGCAGAAGCAGGCCTTATGGTATATCGAGTCTGCTCGACTGTGCAGCTAGCCTCTCAACTTGCAGCTGCCCCACCCTCCCCACCCCTCTTTATCATAACAGCCCCTCACCCTGACCCAACCCCTTTTAAAGCCACCCACCACTCTACAGGACACCACCCCCTCAGGCAGAGCATTCCACCTGTCCACCACCCTTTCCATGAAAAAATGTCTCCTGATTTCCCTCCTGAATCTTCCCCTTCCAACCTCAACTGATGCCCTCTCATATCTCTCCCTCTTTTAAGCTGGAAGATCCCTTCTGTAGTAACCATATTTATCCCCTTAAGGTATTTAAAGGCTTCAATCATATCCCCCCTTTCCCTCCTCCTCCATGGAGTATATTTTCAGCTCGGCTAATCTATCCTCATAGGACTTTCCCTCAAACTCTTGGATCATCCGTGTCACCCTACATTGCACCCCCTCCAACGACTTGACGTCCTTCTTCAGGAACGAGCGCCAGTACTGCACACAGTACTCCAGGTGAGGCCTGACCAGAGACCTGTACAGGGGAAGGATCACCTCCCTATTCCAGGAGGAGGTTCACCTTGCTATACACCCTAGCATCCTATTGGCCTTTGTCACCACCTTCCTGCATTGAGCCGAGTTGTTCATGCTGTACTTTTATAAGCACCCCCAGATCTTTTTTCCCTCACTACTTTCCAGCTGCACCCCTCCCAGTTGATGGTTCCTCCCCTGGTTTCTAGCTCTGAAGTGCAGTGCCTTGCACTTGTTGGTGTTGAACCCCAGCTGCCATGTTGCTGACCACACCTGTAGTTTGTTCAGATCCTCCTGCAGCCCCTTCCACCCTTCGATGTCATCTACCACAGCTCCCATCTTTGTATCATCAGTGAACAGACTGATCCTACTCCAGACCCTGTGTGAGATAGCTATGAATATCCCAGACAACACCGGTCCCAGTACCGATCCCTGTGACACCCCTGTCCATCACTTCCCTTGGTGATGAGAGTTCCCCACCACCACCACCCTCTGCTGCCTTCCATTCAGCCAGTTGATCATCTTTGATCCCACCCCTATGTATTCTAGCTTCTGCCCCAACCTCCCATGTGGCATGGAATCAAAGGCCTTGCCGAAGTCCAAATACAGGACATCCACGACATGGCCCTTGTCCAGTTCCCTGGTCACCCAGTTGTAATACTCAATTAGATTAGTCTGGCAGGATCTGCTGGAGACAAACCCATGTTGATGACCATCTTGGAGACCATTGTCCACCAAGAAGGTCACCAGCCTCGGTTTTAGGATTGTCTCCATGAGCTTCCCCACAATCAATGTGAGGCTCACTGGCCTGTAGTTGCCTGGCTCATGCCTGGCTCCACTTTTGTGAATGGGCACCACTCTAGACTCCTCAGCACCTTCATGCTGACTTTTAAGCCAGGGCCCTTTGTTAAGGCCAATAGTTCTAGTAAGCTAGGCTTGACTAAATGGTCCTGCTATTAGACTTAAACGGCCCTCCCATTTAACACAGGAGCTCTGGAGGTTCAAATCCCTTTTACAATTTAAAGAAATATTGTTTGAATGAAAAAAATAGGTTAGCTAGTAAGCTACATGGCTGCCAACCCAAAACATAGGGAATTGTACCACTTCAGTAAACCACATTTGAAATCAGGTTTATGCAGTAGGGCCTTTGTATGAATTACATAATTAATATACCTGGGAACACAGCAATGGGGTATGGCATGATCCCACCACACCTATAACCTTTGTTTTCCCCTCACCTACAGAAAGGATTAGTCAAGTGCTGCCCTTCTAGATGTTGGAAAATCACAATGCAACACAACACTACGTATTCAGTACCTGTTCAGACTCTTTGACAACTGCCCTCCACAGATGCTATTTGCAAACCTGAGATCATGTTTCAGGATGCTGCCAGGCTAGGTGTTTGGCCAGAGCAGGTGTTACATACTGACACAGCAAAGATATGAGACACAAAAATATAGCAAAACACTTCTGGAAAAACAAAGTTCAGTTTTATTATCATTATTTTTACATTTCTGTGGCACAATTGCTGCCACAAGCAATGGCTAACATCACGTTATCCTTGTAATCAGTATTTTTATTACAGTCTTCAACTGTGAGCACTCTCTTCCAAAAATGTATTGTGCCTCATATTAGTTGAACACTGTTCCTTGGCTTAGCATGCCTCCCAATACAGTGCTTCATCTGATACCACACCTTCTCTGTTGTGTTCAGGTCTGGTGATTCTGGTGGCCTTCTGACCCAATTCAACCCCTGGTCCTTATGTACACCCGAGACACTGCATGCTTTGGGTCATTATCTGTACAAGAGAAGGAACACACGTATGAATAAACGCATTGAACACTGTGCTGTATATCACCACCTTGAACACAAAGAAACTGTAGTTGCAAATTGCTCAGTCTTGAACCTTAGAAAAGCTGATGTTTATCTGCAAAAACTGACTCAATAATGGGCACCAATGTATTGGACACTAGCTCTTCTCTGAAGGAACCACCTTTCATGACGTCACTGAATAGTAATATGGGCCCTAGCCCATGGCAAAAGATGTCACCCCAGATCTATTTTTTCAGGGGGTGTTTGGGCTATGGTTTCAGTACAAGGAACCCTTTTTTATGGAAAAGCATGAGGCAAACAGACTGCATCACTATGGTAGTCTCATCAGTAAAAAGAACATCCACAAATTGTTCATTTTCTTCCACCCATGCTTTAGTCTGTTCCAAATGCTTATGTTTGTTGGCTTCATGAATGAGAGGGCATATACTGTTGGGAAAAAGAGCTGTACATATCTTGCTCTTTTGCGGTACTGCACAACACATTCCTGCAGTACACACAGTACAACACATAGATTCTTACACAGTCAGTCACAAAATTAGCAAAGATGAAGAGATTACAGAAATTAACTGGCTTTAACTTATTGTTGCGTACACTGGTCAGAAAAATCAATTACTTATGTACATGCAGTGTGCATAGCACTGTACTTACCCTGCTCTGGCATAACGCCATCTGTTTTGGCATTGCATTCATCTGACCGATGATCATGATACTGAGTATCCCCATCCTGTCACTTTTTGATGGACCGCTACTGCACTGCTCTCACCGTCCTCCATTGTTAGCTGAGCCACAATTTGGGAAACCTCACTTTGAAATATATTAATACACATTAGTTAATGACACACCTTCATGTTCTGACAGTTTCCTGTAAATTAAATCATAACATTTTTGACATTAATTGCTGTGTATTTTTTAGTGTGGCCACAGAGGCAGCCTCAGAACATTGCACTGCCTTGTAGTGTACTGCGGCTTGCTCAAGGCCATAGAGGCAGCCGCAGAACATTTCACTGCCCGCCTATTGCACACTGTCTTCTTGTGTAGATGTTCTTTGCATGGTTGAATGTGTTTGTAGAAAGCAGAGAGAGAGAAATCATGATTCAAGCCTCTACAGGATAGTTCTATATATCCAGTATTGGAGTCCCATTTTTGCACATTTCATGGACAGCATTGCTATGTCTCTCATCCAGTGTCTTGGTCATAATAGAGTTTGCAAATTTCCTCCAAAAGGTGTAGACAAATGACACATAAATGCACAGTATTTATACAGTAGAGGGACAGGTACAGTATGCATGGCCAGGAACTGTGAACCTGGGGATTAAGGAGCCAGTAGATCAGATGGTGAGGATCCAGGAAGCATGATGCAACTATGATGTGAGAAACAAGTCTTAGCCCGTCCACTCCAAACTGATGGCTATCTTAAATTGGGGAACAGCATATTATGGGGGCTTTGTCAAGCTTGAAAAATATACATCTAACTGAGAGGCAATACTCTGTATCACTGTACTATATATTGAATTGAAGATGACTACCAGATTTGAAACCACAAACCTTTATGGGACCCCAAATGTAGGCAAACCTGACAGGAAGAGAAAAGCGGTAACACAACTGAAGAGCAGCACACCTCTGAGCAGAAAGAGTGGGGGAAAGGAAAATGCCACACCACCAGGAAAATGCTAGGTTTTCAGAATGCAACCCAAGAAATACACGGTAAGACAATATTGTTTTGAATAATAGGTATTCAAGTAGTTTTCAACTGCTATGATTTTCGTAAAGCACCCTAAATCAGACACACAAAATAAATACTGTATTTACTGACATGCATTATAATGTTAAGTAACTTGATAGAAACTGTCCTAAACACCAGACAAATATTGACCAAAAATGGTTTACCTGAGCAAGAACAACTTTGTAACTATAATATCTGGCATTGTGTTGTACTTAAAATCCCCACTGTTTAGTCACACAGACCCCAGTTTTTGGAAGGATACCCCTGAAAATCAGAGACAGTTGAGAGGTATGCCCAGTCCTATTTTCCAGATAAGCCCCCAGCCCTACAGTCAGACTTGATAAATGTGGTTCGCAGGCAGGTAATATTCTGTTTTAAGTATTTAGATTCTAACTGTATTTCTTGTTTCCAAACAGTGTGATATCATCACCAGGGACAACGAACCATCCTTTTATAAAGAATGTGAAAAAAACCTCAAGCCAGCATCCTATGCACAGGAGGAGGCAGCAGCACAGGACAGACCAGCACCTGAGCACCAGGCCTCTTCAGAGGACAGGGAAGCACCACAGCAGCTGGCCTGTTTAAAGGATACAGAAGCACCCAAGCAACTAGCTCATCTGAAAGACATAGAAGCACCACAGGTGCTGGCCCATCCAGAGGACAAGGAATCACCTTTGCAGCAGGCCAGCCCAGAGGTCCAGGAATCACCAGAGTAGCATGTGGAGGGTGCACAAGGGGAAAAGGCAGCTACAGAGTACCAAGGGCCAACATGAAAACAGCTACACATGGAGCACGGAACAGAGCTGGAGCAGCCAAATTTTAGCATTTCATGTGGAAGAGCATACAAGAATGGAAACAGGAATGCCAACAGGTGAGGGAGACCATGGAACATCTAAAGGCAGAGCAACTCCATCTGCATGCAATGATCCAAGACCTGAAAAGGGGAAAGAGGAAGACACGGCAGCAAATGTCATTGCCATGGACATCAACACCACTGGAGAGGCACAATACAGCTAGACTTTTAGAAGACACTAACACTACAGAGGCAGAGAGAAAATGAGAGACTCACTGCAAGACAGTTACACAGTGCCAGAGGCAATGGCAGATGAAAGGGTACCTGTGTTGGTTCCACTGAGAGCAGTCCATAGTCACAGCATGGATACAGTGAACATTCTGTTTGATATAGACATTGTGCCTCTCACAAGAGAAAAAGAAAGTGATCTTAGATGCTGGAGCTCAAACAAACCCAAATGCTTTGCAGCACTGATTTGTTGTGCCTTTGTGCTGAATAACATATATGTGCAATGGACAAATAAAGTAAATAATGATGGCACAAGGGGTCAAAAATGGGTTGTCAGAAACCTGATCAGTGTTATTTTAACCCATATCAGGCAGCATTGTGATTTAACACTACCAATTCTTGTGAAAATAAGGGACAGGGACATAATGAAAGAACAGCTACAAATGGTGCAGAAAGGTGAAACGCCCACTGACAGTACTGCGCCATCTGACCATAAATGACTTTTTTGTATTACTGACTTCTAAATATTTTTTTCAAGTTGTATTTACCCTTGAAATGTGTGTATGTGTATATATATATATATAAAAAGTGCTGTGCTATGCTGTGTAATATCTTGATAAGGTTATTTGTGTTTTTTTATTTTTGCTTGCACTGTACTGTTTGATTGTTTGAAAATAAAGGTTTTTGGAGTTTGCGTGTGGGCCTGGTGATGATAGGAGCCTGAAACCATAGCTGTATCACCACTAACAAATATCCTACAAATAATTCCAGACTAAATCAGTGACAACAGCTAAGAATAATATCTCCCATCATTGGTAGCTGTTGACTACCATCTGGGCAAGTTTGGTCAGATTTTACTGCAGATTTTTCATTTTATCATGGTTTTAGGTTTCCACTCAGAATGGCTGTTGTACTTCGCGCTATGTTGGTTTATACTGCTTAATGCTGTGAACTGAAATGGACAGGTGACAGCTCCTGAAGACACCTCTACTGGCCATCAGAAACTATTTCCTACCTTGGGGTCATGTTTGATTGAAACTGCTGATTTTTCATTTTACTGAACTTTGTCTATCTGCCTAACTACAGTTTGAATTTTCATCTCAGAGGAGCTGTGGTATTCTACGTTGTAGTGCTGGTTTATGCTCTTTAATGCTGCCAACTAAAAAAATAAGTGACAACTCCTGAAAACACCCCTGCTGGCTGCCAGTGACCATCATCTGCCCTGGGGTCAAGTTTGGTAAGAACTGACTGCTTATTTTTCATTTTACTGAACTTTGTTTATTTGCCTTACTGCATTTTGAATTTTCATTTCAGAGTGGCCATTGTATTTCGCTCTATAGTGCTAGTTTATGCTCTTTAATGCTACCACCTGAAAAAAAAACAAGCGACAAACCCTGAAAACCCCCTGCTGGCAGTGGGAGACCATTTTCTGCCTTGGGGTCAAGTTTGGTTAAAATCGACTGCTGATTTTTAATTTTACTGAACTTTGTTTATTTGCCCTACTACAGTTTTAATTTTTGTCTTGAGTGGCTGTTGTTACCTCGCTCTGTAATGGTTTTGTTGTTTAATGCTGCCAACTGAAACAAACAAGTGACAACTCCTAAATTCTCCTCTGCTGGCTGACGGAAGTTATTTCCTTCGCTTACTTTAAATTTGGCTAAAATTGCAGACTTTTCAAATTATTAAGAGTTAAACTTTCCTTCTTAGCTGGATTGTTTGAAATCTGCACTTCACCGCAATGTCATTGCAACAGACGCCAGTGAAGGTAAAGGGTGGTGGGAATCCAGAGTCAGCTTATACTGTACTATTACCAAAACCATATCCTCCACCCACAACTCTGACCTTACAGCCATTCTTGCTGTGTTAACTAATATACAGAATGATATACAGTACCTTAAGGAATCCAAAATGCCAGCACCATTATTGCTTACAGACTTACTGAGGCTGAGACCAGGATTGGAAACACTGAAGATTCTGTCACTCATTTAGAGGAATCCTGACTTTTTTAGAGAACAGATTACTAAACTATGGTCCAAATTAGATGACCTCAAAAATCGTGGCCATCAGAATAACCTATGGCTGGCGGGGGGCCCTAAAAATGCTGAGGATAATTATAACTTATCGTTTTTTGCAGAACCTTCTACCGAACTTTTTGAATTACAATTGGCACTGCGCCTTAGAAATTGAAAGGGCCCATAGATCCTTTGCTTCCAAACCCAATGAAAAACTGGGTCCCATCTTAATTTATTTTCTGAGATACTCGAACACATTCTAAAGCTGGTAAGAAAACAAAAGTCTTTACAATGGAATGGTCACAAACTTTTATTTCAAGATTTTTCAGCTGAAATAGACGTCGTAGAGAATTCGACATTATTAGGCTCACTTTACAAAAACTGGTGGTACTTTACTATTTTAAATACCCAACTACTTTCTTTATTTCCACCAGTGGAGAAAGTTATTTTATAGAGAGCACTAAAGCTTGGGACTTTGTCCAAAAGACCTGACCAAACATCACTTTCCAGAGTCCAAATGCAAAACCTAACAGTCATCATGAGCATGAAGACAGGAATTCCCTGACACAGGTGAAGGCAATAGATTCAGGCTGCGAAAACCAAGCTGCAAATTTAACTGTTCAGTAGTCCATGAATTATAAATTAAAATCTAGTACTTCTAAACTCCGAAGATCCTACCCGGACTTCAGTTGGCACACCATTTCTAGGAAAAGCAGGAGTACAACCCAAAGCAAAAGCAAGTCAGTTAATAAATCCTTTGAGGAGCCAGCAGCTAAGATTAGAGTCAGGAGCCACAGCATGGGAAGCAGGAAGTCATTAGACTCTTCTGGCTCCTCTCATGAAGAAGATACCATTTCAGATCCAGTCCCTATGGATACCACGGTTTCTTCCATGCCTCCTGAAATCCAAATACCCACTTCACTGTGAAAGTTTGAAGCTCTGTACTGCATAGAACCAGGGATAACGTTATATGCGATAGGATATAAATGTGTATACACTGATGGCATCTTCCCCTTGCCCCCCTCTATTCTTTCCCCACATTGACCCCCGATCTCCCCGGCCCCCACCCATACGTTAACATAGTGTATAACTCTTGAATGCTATAAGTATTCATTTACCTTGCTCAATTCATCCTCCTCTTTTAGATGAATGGGTCTAGTGCTTTGGTTAGGAACCCCTTACTCATAAGGGGTGACCTTACCAACCCATTTATGCCCATCTCATTTATTGCTGTACTGAGTAGTGGCAAGAGAGGGTATGACAAAATAACACATTCCTTGGTACTCTAAGAAAAAGATTAATGGGAGCAAATATTGTTTTCTTTTCAAGGTGCGCTCAGATAGGACATCTAGAGTAGATGTAGCTTTTGGAAACCACCTCTTGACACTTAGTTTCTTATTTTCTAACACTGGCCAATACAAGCTACACATTTTAGCTCATCAGGAAACTTGTACTTACTCCCTTCCCCCACCTCATTCTCACTGTTCTCACCCCCCACTCTACTATCTTTCATTTATTACATCTTGCCTCCCCCCAAGTTTGTTAAGACTGTTCAGATTAGTTTTGTTACGCAGTTTCATTCGGCGATAAGTTGATTGTTTCTTCTGTCATCTGATTAGTTTGCTGCTATGAATTTTGAAATGCTGTTATTTCAGATGTTAAATCTCCTATTAACAGTTGTTAATACTTCTAAAGTTGGACTAAGGTCTCCATTGTTACCTTTGGGCACTTCATGGAATTCGGGTATTCATTTGTCTATACTTCTACATCTGTTGGGCAAATGTTTACTGAGAAATATGTTCAACATAATTGGTTTGTCTATATCTACATGTTCTCTTATTTAATCTACTTCACTGGGTGTAAGTTTTTCTTATGGCAAACGTACGCCAGTGGGTACTCCCATATTTCACGTAAGGTCTTTCTTTTCTCCATGACTCTTATTACGTGGCACTTATTTACCATCACTTCATCATGGCCCCCTTAAATGTTATAACCTGGAATGTCAAAGGCCTAGGGTCCCCCATTAAGAGGAAAATAATTCTATCCCACCTTAAAAACCACAGAGCAGACCTTGTCTGCCTTCAGGAAACTCACCTTATTCCAGCTGAAGCTGACAAGTCACAGAGAGGATCGGTAGAGTATGTTTTCTACAGTTGTTATAATTCTAAACAAAGAGGGGTGATGATTCTAACCAGAAAAGGACTTAATTTCACTAACGTAAACCATACTGTATATCTGATAATGAGGGTAGATGGCAGCTCCTACTTTGCTCAATCAAAGGGAAACAAATATGCCATCTTCAATATTTATGCACCTAACAATGCTCAACCTGTATTCTTTTCAGAAACCCTTTCCTGCATAGAAACTTTATCAGATTTTGAGGTACTGTTGTACAGTGATTTTAATACTGTTATGGACACAGTCCTTCATAGGTCATCTCAGTCTTTGTACTCCCTTACAGATACCAGTTCATCAGCCCTGAACTCAGTTATTAAAAACCTCAATCTCACTGATACCTGGAGACTGGTCAACCCTAAGGGTAGAGATTATACCTTTCCTTCTCACCACGTCATAATTCATACAGTCATATACATTATATTTTTGCCTCTTCATCTATGTGAATGCATGTTATCTTCACCCACATTGATAAATTCATGCTGTCTGACCATGCTTTATACTAACTCTCTGTAGGCACTATCCCCAATAACCTGTCTCAAAAATGTTGGTGGTGTATGTCTCTCTACTGAAGGATGAAGCACTTGTTTCTTGGCTTAAACAGGAAGTCCAACACTTCTTTCAAACTAATCTGACAGGTTAGGTTAACAATGGCATACTCTGGGATGCCTTCCAGGCAGTCATAAGAGGTCTTATCATATGTTTCACTGCTAGAAGGAAGAAAAAGAAAGATAAGCTTAAACTTTTAGCTGATAAAGAAGCAACTTTGACTAAACTGGAGTCTAAACTTAAGAAAGACCAAACTTTAAATCAGGACTTCTTATACCAAATTACTTTGTTAAAGTACAAAATTAATACCTTACATAAAGAAAAAATAGAATATGCTTTGTTCAGATCCAAACAGAGATTCTTGGAATCAGGAGAAAAGAACAGGAAGTTGCTTGCAAGTAGACTAAAACATTGATATAGGACAAATACTATTGCAGGATTCTGAGATATATCAGATTTGGTCAAAGTCAAAAGTAACAAAATCAATTATATTTTCTACAAGTTCTGTAAGAAGCTGTACTCCTCCTGTTCACATGCCTCTCCCCTGGAAATTGATCAATATCTGATTAATTGTAATCTCCCCCAACTCTCTGAGGATATTTGTAACTCTTTGGGCAAACTTATCTCTGAACAAGAACTGGAACCTGTTATTGTTGATTTACCTAACAAACATACTTCAGGTCCTGATGATTTACCCAATGAACTATATAAAATAGTATGTCCCCTCATTAGTGAACATCTTCTTCATACATTTTCTGAAGACTCCATTAGTCATTTTCTCCACACCTCAATAAATGATGCCAGTATTTCTTTAATCCATAAAAAGGAGAAAGACCCCTCTTATTGTGATAATTATCAACCCATTTCACTTCTTAGCAGTGATTATAATATTTTGGGCAAACTACTAGCAAACAGATTATCCCCTCTTTGAATAACCTCATTGGTAAGGAGCTGGTGGGATTCCTTTCAGGTAGATGGGAAGCTGACAATGTCAGGAGACATATCTACTATATAGGCTGCAAAATATGACAAAGATAATGCCATGGCACTCTCACGTGATATGAGTAAAGCCTTTGACTCTTTAGAATGGCCCTTTCTTATACAAGCGTTGAAAGCTTACAGCATTGGCAACAGTTTTTGTGGTTGGGTAACTACTATGTATGTGAATGCAAGAGCTTCCATTATTTCTAATGGCTTTATCTCCCCCAAATGCCTTCTCTGTAGAGGTACCAGATAGGGTTGTCCCCTGTCTCCTCTCTCTCATTCCTTCTAGCTACTGAGCCTTAATTTGATCTATAGAAAAAAAAATACATTGTTGGCTTTAAAGTTGGCAATTCCAAAAATAAAACCTTTGCCTATGCGGATGGCATTTTAATCACCATGGAATCCTCCCCCACTTCCTTCTTGGCCTTTATGAGGGAGTTAAATAGCTTCAGATCTTTATCTGGCCTTCAGGTCAGCTGGACCAAATCAGAAGCCTTAAATCTTAATCTGCTCTCTAAGACCTATATCAATCTACAGGAGCAAATCAAAGTCTCTTGGCCTAAACACTATATCAGATATTTGGGACTCAAGATCTCTCCTGATCTTACAAAATGGGCCTCCTTAAATTTCAGTCCCTTATTATCAGATATTGAAATTTACCTGGTGAGATGGAGTAAGCTTTCCCTATCCCTGTGGGGGAAGATTAATTCAATTAAAATGATGATTGCCCTCAAGGTCTTTTACCTCTTGAATAACCTTCCTATTCAGATTGCTCTGAAGTGGTTTACTATATTAGAAAGATTCATAAGATATTTCTGTGGGGGCAAATGAAATTGAGAATTAGTAGTTCTAAACTCAGAGTTTCATTGGGTGACAGAGGGTTTAATCTTCCCTGGTGGAGTAAGTACCATCAAGTTTTCTTAATTAAACAATCTTGGTTCTGGTTTTCCCCTCCCCTGATGCTTCCACCCCATATGGGCTTCATTAGAACATGATATTATCTCTCCAAATAGGTTTTCAGACTTCTTATTTATTGGTCTTCCCCATTCCTTATTGTCTCATCCAGCTATTTCAACCACCTTTTTAGCTATTAAATCCCTAAAAGCTTCACTGCATTGGGATTCATTTCTGAAGCAGTTTATGCCTCTTTGGAATAACTTGGTATTTCATTTAGAACACTTAAATTTTGACTTTCATGTCTGGAAAAAGCACAAATATTGACTTTGTTAGACCTGGTGGACCCTACTATGGGCATCCTCTTACCCTTTGAATTAATTAAAGACTGATAAGTATTCACAGGTTCAAATTTTGTAATTACCTGCAAATTAGATCTATTTTACAAAAATCTATCCTTTTGGCTGTTAACAGTATTCAACTTTGCGATAAATGTTATTCACTGGTCTCAGTCAAAAAAGGGGTTAAATTAATTTATAAATCCCTAACTGACCCTTCTTACTGTCTAACTACAGATGTGAGAACACACTGTGAACTGGATCGTAATATTACTATATCTGAAGTTACCTGGGAGGACTCTGGAGTAATGCTTTTAAAGCTAGTAAAGCTATCCAAGGAAAGCTTGCCCAATTCAAAGTACTGCATTATTATCATCTTAGCCCTGCAAAACTGGAGCAAATGGGCCTTCATGAGAAAGGTTTGTGTTGGAGATGCAGCCAGCCGGTGGCACTGACAGCTGAGGTGCTGGATGCCTAGCTCGCGCTATGCCAGTGACCCAGGTTTGGGAATGACCATGGGTCATTAGGGTACCAGTACAGGGAGAGGAAGAGTGGGAGAAAGTTTGAGCACTGGCTCTCCTCTCCTCTCCTGGGGAGGGGGTTGTCTGCCTGTAGTCCTGCTATCACCGGACGGAGGTCCGGTGACAGGTGCAGGTGGTAATGGTGCATCAGGAAGGGTGGAGTGTCCCATAGTGCATGGCGTGCGCATGCCTCCACATGCATGTGCGATGCTGGGATGCATTGGGTCGGGGAACAAAAAGCCAAAAAACATACAAACTATTTACAGAAAAAAAAAAGGAGATGCAGCCAGCCTCTTGCTTCTGCTGTTCATATGCTTTGGTATTTCTCAAAGATTTTTAAAGCCTGGGAAATGATAAGGTCTATTTGGCAAAATATTACCAAGATGGATATCCCTTTACTTCCTGAAATTTGGCTACTTTATGATTACTCCAAGGCCTCCCAACTTAATTCTTATCAGTGGAAATGATTACAACTAGTAGCACTTAACCTACAAAGGATTATTTTATAATATTGGAAATCTGATTCTGATACACTAGTAGAGGATTGGTTGTCCTATATGGCCCCTTGTGCTGCTAATGAATGTATTAGTTACAGTATACTAGACAAATTAGAGTAGTTTTACAAGATCTGGAATCTATTTCTGAAATGTGCCAGATCACCGTTGTTATGTTCAAATTCCTTTCCCTGGTAGTCTAGTGGTACTCCCCTCCCCACCCATAACCCTGATCACTGTCGTTATGTTCAAATTCCTTTCCCTGGTAGTCTAGTGGTTACCCCCTCCCCGCCCATAACCTCGATCGCCGTCATTAAGCATCATGTAAATTCCCTGGTAGTCCAGTGGCACCCCCCCACCCACACCCACACAGGACCCCCCAGCCCACCCAGCTCTCCCTGGTCATCGGCAGGCAGCATACCCATCTGCATACCTCCACGACTGCCTGCTGAATGACAGCTTACAGTATGTGCTGCAAGCTAACTGGTCCACACTGTGGATCAATGGGCTTGCAATGCATACTGTAATAGTCATTCACAACTTTGTACCCAGTACTGGGACCGCATGCTGTGCAGGGTGCCAGGTGCATTTTGCTGGCCAGTCCTGCACAACTCATGCAAATGGGGCCATAATGACATGCAAATGGACCCATTTACACCTTGCATGCATTATGGCACCATTTGCATATTGATGTCTGAATATCAGGAATTTGCACATGTTATATCTCTGATGCGCTGGCGCATTTCCAATTCCTGGTATTCAGACCTGTCTGGGGGATGCGCCGGTGTATTGTAGTTTCACCATGAGCATTCTGTGATCTATTCAGATGAGATGAGCCATGGCACATCTCCTTTGAATATATTCCTTTTGTGTTCCAGCGCAACTCAGTTGCACGGAGCAACCACTTGCGCCATTGTCAGGTGTACTTTTGAATATCGGGCCCATGGTGTTTTGTTGTTGAACTTAGTCCTAATACTTTAATTGTTTATTGTTATGTATAGTTTATATTTATGAACTTATTTATTATATATTTGATTTATATTAGGTTATGTACTTTGTTTCAGATACTTTCTTGAACCCTGTTTGTATGTAGTTACAGGAATTTTCTGCATGTTTTATGATATGTATTTATTGTATCTGTTCTGTTCCTTTAATTCTAAATAAAAACAATAATGCAATAAATAAATATAAAAAATTAAAGACTTTGAAGAAATCAGACTTCTTGGTTACTCAGTAAACAAAATCATGATTTTAAGGTAATGGTTTGACACACTATGACTCTAAGGGGTGGGGGTTAGAAATATAGCAATAGCAACAAGCTACACTGTTGCACAAGGATTCCTGCACACACAAACCAATACTGGGATGCCAAAAATAGTAGCAAAAAAACTTACATTGAATTGAAATGCAACCAACAGTATACAATGCCTGACATGTTTCGGACAGCATGTCTTTTCTTAAAGGCTACAACAGTTTGATGTTGTAGCCTTTGAGAAAAGGATGTGCTGTCTGAAAAATGTCAGGCATTACTACTGACTTATGTTAATCAATGTAAGTTTGTACTACTATTTTATGTAATCCCAATATTGAACTATTGAATGAAAAATACTAATACAACAATCAATATAACGAGATTTCCTTGCACCACTTCCTCCAAACTCTATGGGATATTTCAATAGCAACAAGATCTAGTCATAGCCACAATGTATATCTGAGTTTTGCTGATGCTCTTTTTTCTTGTTGTTTTTTGCTGGTGACTGATATTCTCTATAAATGAGTCACAAAAGTTTTGAGTACAAAGGTTTCAAAGATTGCTTCAGTAGTCACACAGTCAGTTTAAAGGGACACTGTCAACCTATTTTTCATCATATTATTTCTAGTCGAAACCCCACATTTTATGATTGCTTACCCTCTCTAAAATTCAGTGATGTTGCTGTTTGTTTGGTCTGTCTCCTTGTTTAGTAGAACTGAAATGCATGGCAATGTACATTTATAAACAACCTTGTTTTGTTTACAATCCTAGTTCTGTTCTTACTGCATGCTTCCTGAGCATCAGAAACACACCCAAACAGTTCAGTCACTCATAAGGAAGTAGCCTCTAAACTCCCACAGAATCATGAGGGCTAGACTGTTTTGTGGGTGTTCCCAAATCCAGGAAAGATGCATTTGGTGCTGATCAAGGAATGTAAACAAACCTGTTTTGGTGTGAGAACACCAGTATCTTGGGCAGTCTGTTTTTTACTTTTGTAAAGAAAATACGAGTTAAAATCAAACTACCAGCTACACCAACAATCTTTACACAATTTTGGTAATCATAAAATATGTTTTTTAAACTAGGGACACTTTGAGACCTAAGGGGGTTGACAGTGTCCCTTTAATATCAGATAATGTAATTGTAAATGAGCTTTTTTCAATGACTATTTCTGAAATAAAACTTTACGTAGCCATGAAATGATAAAAGAGGTATGTGTGTTTATTTGATAGCTTCTGCACAGATGGAAAACGAGTGCAAATACTGTCTAAAAATATGTACGAAGGCAATGTAACATTAGAGGTGCTCATGCTTGTTAAACTGGCTTTATAATACGATAGCTCCTTTTTATTTGATAATTGCACAAAAATAGCTGTATTACAATAAGAAGTAGAGCAAATTGCTGCATGCACGAACAGGAGAGCTGACCTGGAAAGCCAAAATTATGAATATTAATGAGCTAACTAAAACTGGAGATCTCTGTACTCATTTTCCATCTCTGCAGAAGCTTTCAAATAAACAGATAGAAGGTCTGATTTTCACATTATCTCTTTCCAGTCACACACGTAACCTTCCCATTGTTTGTATACACAGTGGATTGTCATTTTTAAATGTTTGCAATAATGGTCATGTGTTCATCTCTCTGATGACATCATTGTGCAAATGTGCGCCAACAGAATAGCTTGGCAGAAGACACCAGGAGAAAGGACTGCTGTGTGACTGGACTTATCTGCTGGGACTATATTGCCCTCCTTCCTCCCCTCCACCCCCATCCAAAGCTAGTTCTATTTTTATAGGCACAGATTTGACTGACAACAGAAACTTCCTGTTTGGGAGCAGGAAGTGAGTGATCCAGAACCACAAAGACCCACCATCCTAGAAGGGCAAGAGTAGCTCTCTGCCCCCTCTAGCTGCTGGAGGTCTGCCTCAGAGCAAGTAAGTGGTCTACTGAGAAATATAGGATATTCTTGTCTCAGAACAGGACAATCAGGAGCTTAAAGGGCACACAGGCAGAAAGTAAGGAGAGAGAAAGAGAAAAAAAAAACAGAGGAAAGAGTAAGGATTTCAAACAGTTAACGGGCCAGAAATAAGATATGATTGGAGTGGTGCAGTGCAGTGGCTGTGGAGCAGCAATCTTCTGGGAGACGTTCTGGAGGATGCGGTGTTGTCCCATCTGCAGGCACCTCTCTGGGCTGAGGGAGGAGGTTGCTCATCTCCAGGCTGAGTTGGCCAGGATTTGTGGGACCTCCTCTTCCATCCAGGGACCACCAGTGCCACTGCCATTGCCTCAGAGGTTGTCAAGAAAGAGGGGCGGTTGGACCACAGTGGGCTCGGGAGGGTAAGAGTTGGTGGAACAGAGGCGCATCCCTCAGTGGTACCTCTCCACAATTCCTATGCCATTCTGGAAAGTGTGGTTCCTCTATGGAGGCACCCAGTGGAGACCAAGGAGGATGCTGGGAACCTCCATAAAGGAGACCCACAGGAGGGTGGCAGGGGACCCTGCAGGGAAGAAACAACTCCTGGTGGGGACTCCATTGTTAGGAAGGTAGAACTGGGGAGGAAGGGAGAGGAGGTAAGGTGCCTGCCTGCCTGGCGCCATGGCTGAAGGGACAGGGCAGATCCTCAGGATTGCGGAGCAGCTGCACAAGGAGGGGAGCTGGATGTCATTGTCACCTAGGGACAAATGACCTGGCTAAGAAAGGGATTAGAGAAGTGCAGGAAGAGTTTGTGGAATTGGGGAGGGCCTTAGTCAAGTAGCACGCGACGGTAACCTTCTGGAGGTGCTGCCCATCTATGGCATAGGAGAGGCTAGGTGTCCCGCACCATGGGATTCAATCAGTGGTTGAAAAACTGGTGTGGAGCTCAGGATTTGGCTTCATTGGGGACTGAGGGTCCACCTGGAGTGATGCAAGCCTATACTGGCATGATGGGCTGCATCTGTCCGGAAGGGAACCAGGATCCTAGGTGATAGGTTTAAATGCTTCATTGGCAAGCTTTTAAACTAGCCAAGGGGAGAGCACTGGAAAGGAGCAGGAAATCTAGCCCCCAAATAATCACAGTAGTAAGTACGGCAAACACCAACATAGAGGTGTCAATAGGGAGAAGGGCAGAGGTAAATGGAGAACGTGACAAAGGCAAGAAGGACAGGGATGGGGCAAAAGGAGTAAGGCCATCAGGAAATGGAGGTAATGAGTACCAATGCCCGTAGTCTAGGAACAAGCTCCCTGAGCTGGTGGCCGTGATGGAAGAGGATGCCTGGATATCAGTGAGTCACAGAAACATGGTACACAGAGAACCATGACTGGGATGTTAACATACCGGTGTACACAACCTACAGGAGAGACAGGCAGGAGAGAAGAGGGAGGGTAGCTCTCTATGTAAAGGAAGGATAAAAGCAACTGAACAAAAGAGTAAACAGGGAGGAGAAGAGGCACTGTGGGTCACCTTGGAGACTGGAAAGGGCACCACAGTCCGCATAGGGGTTGTGTACAGACCCCCATGTTAGGGGGAGGGAATGGACAAGGATATGATAGAAGGCATACTTAGAATGGCAGAGAAAGGGGAGATACTGTTGATGGGAGACCTGAATATGCCAGATGTTAACTGGAGCACATTTGCTGCAGCCACATCCAAGAGCAGGGCCATTCTTGATGTCCTACAGGTGGCAGGCATTAGACAGCTAAGTTTGGAACCCACTCGTGAGGGCAATCTTAGACCTCGTACTCTCAAACGGGGCAGTGAGAGGATCTCAGATCTAGAAGTGGGTTGCCATCTGGGGACAAGTGACCATCAAACAGTGTGGTTCACGTTAAAACTCAGCTACAGAGTCAAACCATACAAAAGTGAGGTACTGGACTTTAGGAGGGCTGACTTTGCAAGATGGGAGAGTGCCTCAGAAAAGCACTAGCAAACAGGCTAGAAGGAGGTGTGGAGCAACAATGGGAATCATCAAACTGCCATCACAGAGGCAACAAGCCTTTGTGTGAAGCAAATAAACAAATCAAAATGAAAGAAAAAGCCACTATGGTTCTCCAAAAGAGGTGGCTGTGAAAGTCAGGAAGAAAAAGATAGCATTCGGAGTATAGAAAACACAGAAGGAGCAGGACAGAGCTGTACCAGTTAAGGCAGAAGGAAGCAGGGAGGGAAGTCAGAATAGCAAAGGCCCAAACTGAGGAAAAGATAGCCAACTCAGTTAAGAAGGGGGATAAAACCTTTTATAGGTACATCAGCGAGCGTAGAAAGACAAAGGGAGGGATAGTGAGGCTGAATAGAATGAACGGTGGGTGGGCAGAGGGGGACAGTGAAAAAGCAGGGATACTGAATGAATTTTTCTGCTCAGTATTCACAAAAGAGGAGGGGGAAGTGCCTAATCCAATTAACAGAAGCACTCTTGATAGGGGGGTCGATCCCAGTCCTTTCACAGAAGAAAGGGTTCTGCAAGAACTCCTAAAACTGAAGGTGGACAAAGCAATGGGTCCTGATGGAATTCACCCCAGAATTCTAAAAGAATTAAGGGAGGAACTAGTGAAACCACTGGCTACTCTTTTTAATAAATCATGGGAGGATGGTGTGGTACCCGAGGACTGGAGGAAGGTGGATGTGATTCCCCTTCACAAAAGTGGGACCAAGACAGAGGCAAACTACAGACCTGTCAGTCTGACCTCTGTGGTAGGGAAAGTGATGGAGTCACTTCTGAAGGAAAGAATAGTTGAGTACCTAGAGGCCAGTGGAGCACAGGACCCAAGGCAGCATGGGTTCACAGCGGAAGGTCATGTCAAACGAATCTAATAGATTTCTTTGACTGGGTGACCAAAGTAGTGACCAGGGAGGGGCTGTGACATGGCCTACCTAGACCTTTTAGCAAGGCATTTGACACAGTCCCACACAACAGATTAATAGTCAAATTAACCAGCCTGTGAGTGGGTCCCAGGGTGGTAGCCTGGGTAAAACATTGGCTGCACAACAGGACACAGAAGGTAATTGTAAATGGAGTCCACTCTGAAGAAAGAGGGTTACTAGTGGGGTACCGCAGGGTTCAGTATTGGGTCCAGTCCTTTTTAATGTCTTCATCAGTGACATTGCAGAGGGACTGGAAGGAAAAGTATGCCTTTTTGCAGATGACACAAAGATCTGCAACAGGGTTGATACACAAGGAGGCGTGGAAAGGATGAAAAGGGACTTGGCAAGGTTGGAGGAATGGTCAAGTATGGCAGCTAAGTTCAATGCAAAGAAGTAAAAATAATGCCTGGGAAACAAGAACCCAGGGAAGAATACACGATGGGTGGGAGGTAGTAACAACAACAAAAAAAGGAAAGGGACCTGGGGGTAATCATATCAGATGACCTTAAGGTAAAGCAATGTGAGAAGGCAGTAGGGAGGGCGGGGTATACTGGGATGTATAGGGAGAGGCATCAGCAGCAGAAAACAGGAAGTTGTTATCCTCTGTACAGACAGTTGGTGAGACCCCATCTGAGTACTGTGTCCAGTTCTGGAGACCCCATCTCTGCAAGGACATAGACAGGATAGAGGTAGTCCAGAGGAGGGCAACTAAAATGGTGCAGGGTCTGCAAGAGAAGCCGTGATGAGGAGAGACTAAAGGAGCTTAATATGTATACCTTGAGGAAAGAAGGAGAGGGGGACATGATAGAAACCTTTAAGTACCTTAGTGGAATCAACAAAGTCCAGAGGTAGCATCTTTCAGAAAAAGAGACTTGCAAGAACAAGGGGACACAATTTAAAGATAGAAGGAGGGCGGTTCAGGGGTAATGTGAGAGTATTATTTCACAGAGGGTAGTGGATGGATGGAACAGCCTTCCTGAGGAGGTTGTGGGGTCTAAAACTGTGGGAGAATTCAAGAATGCATGGGACAGACATAAGGCAATTCTTGTGGGTGGTAGGAAGAAATAGGCTGTTGGTTAACTAGAATCTAAGGGCCTATCCTGTAGGTAGGGAAATGGGCAGACTAGATGGGCCTAGCGGTCCTTATCTGCTGTCAAAGTCTATGTTTCAGAAGAGCTGATTCAGAAAGCCAAATCATGAATATTAATGAGCTAACTAAAAAATTGAGATTTCTAGGCATAGGGAGCACCTACAAATGAGATCAAGATGTGAAATTACAAGACAGCCTATCCTCTATCAAACCATGTGCAAGGTGTTTAGAAAATAAAACTTTTACAAAATGGTTTAATTTTTCAACTACAAGGAAGGGTCAGGAGCAATAAAAAAATAGTGCGGGGGAGGGGGAAGAGCTGACTCTGAAAGCCACAATCATGAATATTAACCTAAAATTTAGATATTTGCACTCATTTTCCATCTGTGCAGAAGCTGTCAAATAAACCCATAACAGGTGCATTTTTCACATAATCTCTTCCCATTCACACACATAACCTTCCCATTGCTTGAATACCAAGTGGACTTGCATATATATATATATACTGTATATATATATATATATATATATATATGGGTGACTCCATGAAAAGGGGTCACCAATGGTGTCCCAAAATGTACATGCCATCTATAAACTATGTAAAACCTGTGGCTAGTGAATACCTATGCTGTAGAACAATATGTGATGTGGAGAGATAAATTACATAATATCAATGCTGCCAGTTGTTAATTTCCTCAATAAAGAAAGAAACATGACTTGTGATAAAAGCTGTAATTTTTTGTGCCTAATTTGTGACATTGTGGCACACACTGTAAACAGTATTCATTATTTTAATAAAAATGCTCTTTACCACAATAAACTGATTTACTGTACTTTTTGTCCTGTATCCAGACTTCATTTTCAGACCATTTAGTTAATGTTAAATGTGCCTGTATAGCGCTTACACAGCAGAGTAAATGTGGCAGCTAAAGTAATCACTTGTGTCTCCAGTGGTTACGTTCATCCTTGGCCCCCCAAATGTCTTTATATTAATAAATCATCCAGAAATTGCATTGTGTTTTGATCAGGGAGCTTCTGCAAAAGACACAGCACTGAGTTTCACTGGAGAATACTATACTGCAGGAGTGCTGTGTCTGACCTTTGTCCCAATGGTCTCCTGGTGTCCAGAAGTCCCGGATGTTTGTTCACTCCCCCTGGTGCCCCTCCCCACCCCCAACAATCATGTTAGTGCATTTATGTGCACCAAGATTGGGGAAGGCTGTCAGAGTTCATAAAAGCACAAGAATTTGCATCAGAGTCCCAATCCTGCTCTTGCCAGCTCGCAGAACAATCCCAGTGTCCAGCCAGCAGCATGTCAGTTATGTGAGCAGCCACATGGAGCCCAGGTAGACCATTGCTACTTTCAGGTCTAAGAATACAGCTGCAGAACAGCTTGTACAAATGGGACGTTGCTTAGAGTACAGTGTATATCTGTACATATTTTTGGGTGCTTATTCTAGCAAATAGTATAGCGATTTGATGATTTTAATGAGCATTAGAGCCCTGATGCAGTGTTTGGGGACTACAAATGAATTGTAGTCTCTCTGTGTTCACCACCAAATGGGGCTCATTCTCAGTACTGCTGTGTGTATCAGGCTGTAAGGTTGGTGGAACAAAATGTTTCTGTGCACTTACTGTGCAGTACAAATGTGAACATTTTAATATATATTTTTTCTTGTGAAATGAGGCTTGGAGATATTGTTACTGGAGAGGGTCACAGTTTAAGTAATGGAGACCCCCAACATTATGTGACTCTGGCTCCTTTCTTTTTTACAAACTTCCAATGGGCAGTTATAATGCACAAATGCAGTCTAGCATTATACAGCAGCTTTAATCAGTGGCACATTTCTTTTGGGCAAGTTAAGTTGTTTTTTTGAGGGAGATTTGGTGGTACAGTTTTAATGGATCCCAAAGGCCAAGCACCCAGGTAGGTGTGTGTGTGTGTGTATTTGTCTGTTTTCCAAATGCAGCCTTAGCAAAAAATAATTGTGTTCACAGAAGTGAATTTGTTCTTGGTAAATTATTTTTTTCACATTATTTCTAAGGCTGTGTGATTTGGCTGAAGTTTGGGCCTCCTTGTTCTTGTACTAATTGTGCAGTTGTAGTCCCTATTTGAAGTGGTTTTCTAACAACGATACAGTAATTGTATTGCATGACAAATGTAACCTACAGATGCCTTCTGTGTTATTACTAAATGTGCTTTAGGCAAATGTGTTGCTTTTTGTCAGTATTTTAAGTCTTTGTTACTTTCAGCATCATGTGCTTGGGGTCCCCATTATGTTAACTGCCCATGCAGTGTATTTTATTAAAATAAAGAACCCTTCATGTAAGCTGTGCTATTGGGATGGTGTATTTCAGCTTTCTGTTTATTTGGGGCTTGATTCAGCAATTATCTGGGGAATATGGGTGTGGGCAGGACTATTACACAAACTGGGGAATATGGGTGTGGGCAGGACAGTAGTGTGGTGGGTAGGTAACTGGCTGGGCGGCAAGACACAGAGGGTGGTGGTAAATGGCTGTGACTCCACAGAGGGAAGAGTGACCAGTGGGGTACCACAGGGATCAGTGCTGGGACCGGTCCTATTCAACATCTTCATCAGTGACATTACTTGAGGCCTAGAAGGCAGAATTTCACTGTTTGCTGATGACACAAAGCTCTGTAACAGAGTAGACACACCAGAGGTGTAGACAGAATGAGAAGGGACCTGCAGAAACTTGAAGAATGGTCAGGGGTTTGGCAGTTGAAATTCAATGCAAAGAAGTGCAAGATAATGCATATGGGGCACAAAAACCCTGGCACAATATATCAGTTGGGGGTGAGGATATAGCATGCACCAAGCAGGAAAGGGATCTTGAGTTATCATCTCTGATGACCTCAAGGTAGGAAACATTGTGACAAGGCAGCAGGTAAAGCAAATAGAATGCTGGGATGCATGAGCAGAGGCGTCACCAGCAGGAAAAGGGAGGTCATAATTCCACTATACAAGACACTAGTGAGGCCCCACCTGGAGTACAGTGTACAGTTCTGGAGACCTTACCTACGCAAGGACATAGGGTAGAGAAGGTTCAGAGAAGGGCAACAAAGATGGTACATGGATTGCATCACGAGTCCTATGAGGACAGGTTGAAGGAACTGAATATGTACTCCCTGGAGGAGAGGAGGAGGAGAGGGGATATGCTAGAGACATACAAGTATCTTACAGGGAGGAACAGGGTGCACGAATACACCATTTTTAAGCGAAAAAGATGTTCCAGGACTAGAGGGCATGGGATGACGTTGGAGGAAGGACGATTCAGAGGAAACGTGAGGAAGAATTTCTTCACAGAACGGGTGGTGGACAAGTGGAACACCCTGCCAGAGGAAGTGGTGGGGGCTGAAACAATCACGGGATTTAAGAATGCATGGGATAGACATAAAGGAATTCTGGAGGTCAGGGATAAGGGGCAACAGACTTCTAGGAAAACATAAACTGAACTTACAAGCTCAAATGGGCAGACTGGGTGGGCCACAGGCCCTTATCTGCCGACACTGTCTATGTATCTATGTATCTGTGTTTTATTTTTTTCAGAGTTTGCATTTTTGCCTACTTTTGTGGTCTTGATTACTTTAGGCATCATGTGCTGGCAGCAGGCCAAGAATTCCCAGAACACCCCTACCTCATGCAATATTTTGCTAATGTGTTGATTGCCGTGGTATTTTGCAATCTTTCTGCTCACAGCAAGTGTTGTTTAATGCTATTTCACACCACCACCCTTCCGTAACCCATAATGATTTTCCTATGGTATTCATGCCAAGGCTTGCATACAAACAAGGTGGGGCTTGTGAGTGGTTTGGTGCCATTCATTCTTGAATTGGCATAATATTCCATGAGCAGGGAGGGCATGGGTTAATTATTAATGGTATATGCTTTATGTGTGAAATAGCATGAAATCCCTTCTTCGGGTGTGACAAGATGCCGAAATGTGCGTGTAACCACACACATTTGCCCCACATTGCCCAAGATGTGGGGCTGGGGGAGTACTTGGAGTGCAAAATGTGTAGAACAGTGGTTAGCATGGTAGCTGATGATCTACTGCCCCACAATACATCAGCAATATGACCTCGCTGACTGTGACATCAGTGCTACTTAGGAACAGCAAGCAAATGACTGCCAGGGCAATTGCCCGTGAAGTCACGAGAACGTAATGCTGATGATGTATTGTGAGGCAGTAGAGTTGTCAACTGCCAGTCTAACAGCTGTGAAACACATCCAGCACAGTATTATCACATCACGACTTTCTGATGAGAAAAGAAATATACTTCAGAGAATAGAAAGTTACTATGGACTACTAGTTCAAATTTGTGTTTTCCTATCTGCCTCTTTTGGCTCCAATAGCTCTTTACCTTTGTGTCTTCAAGTGGAAAACCCTTACCACGTTCTAGCATGCACATCTTGTAATGGTTTTTAAGAAACATGCAGTCTCCTCCTTATCTGTGTATTTGCCAAGTAGGAATTCTTTGCCACTTTCTTGCATATGTGTCTTGTAGCAGTTCTTAACAAAATGTTGTGTTCTCTCCTCCTTAACTATGTGTTGTTTAAGTAGAAAAGCATTTCCACTTTTCTGCATGTGCGTCTTGTAACAGTTCTTAACAGAATGTAGTGTAGTCTTCTCCTTAACTGTGTGTTGCCATTGCTAATGCAGAAGTCCTGTATACATACTGCAAGAACTATCTAACCAAAGAGCCAGTCAGTGAGGGGTGTAGCCATTCCATTCACACTTTTTCCTTTTTTGGCAGCAATGACATTAAACGAAACATGCTTGATAATATCAAAACCATACCAGGGACCCGCCAAATACAAAGTATAAAGTCAGTGAAAGCAGGAGTGGTTGCAGTCAGAGACTTAATATGCTTCTGTAGACAATGTCAATGAGAGCTACCATGTGACAACAGAAGGTATGTAGGACAGTGGACAGTCAAGCATTTAACAACGGCTTCTGTGCCCACTTCACAAAAGACCCATGTTTGCCTGCTGCACACTGAACAGTCACGAGCCAACACCAGAATCTTCTGAAACTAGTGGTCACTCAGCTGAAACTATTTTTAGCATCCCTATATTAGTGGCCACTTGTACTAATCAGAATGACATTGCCTCAAATGATGTAGCCTCCACAACAAGCAACCAAACTGATCTTCCCAGGGACCCATGTGTTCTGCTACCTGACACTACCACACACAGTGTGCAGCCAGCAAAAACAAGAATCACGCCCTCAGGCCCAATTGAAGTCAACAAACTGTATGATGTTTATTAAACAAATGCATTTTACATTGGTGAGGTCACAGCAGTCCATAAGCACCTGTACACCTTCAAATTCCTGCTCCAGCGCGGGGTTTCAACATTTACCTGGCAACGGCTTTATGACTACGACAATGTAAACGTACCCGAATATTTTATGGGCTACTACAGTTTCAGGGAGATAGAAACTTTAAAATTAGCACTGAAGTATGGAAGAAATATGTGGAAAGTATTCCAGACTGAGGCAGAAATGGGATTAGGAGTGTACTGGAGCTTGTCACAAGAGTTGAAAGACATGTCTGCTGACCAGAACAATTAACAATATTTTACAAATCAAATGAAATGCACTTAGCTAAAATGTTTTGAAATAATTTTCATTTGCTTGCAGGACAAGAATAGTTTGTTTTCCAGCCATACACAATGGACTTAAATGCACTGCAGGGCAGGGAAGGTTGACTTGAAACAGATCTTGTAAATATTTCACATTTCTATTGCTTGATGTTAGATGGTTTGTATTGTGTAATGGACTGTGCTATTATACAATGAATGGTAGCTTTAATAAAATCCTTTCCCATCAAAAAGGTCTTTGGTGTCCATGTTACGTGTGCAACCTTAAAGATGCATTAACCACGTGCCCATATAAGGGAGTTATCAAATACCACACCCCATATTCACTGGTAAGTACACAAGTTAAACCTAATAACAAATGTTTCCTAATATGAGTTACAAAAACACACATACACGTCACAGTTCTTTGGTGTCCCTTGTTACGTGTGCAACTTTCATGACCCATTTTCTCATGTACCGATCAGGAAGTTATCTCCCAATATAATCACTTAATAATAAGTGGTGGGGAGCAGCATCATAAAACACATAACAAAATTCATCTACTTTGGGTTTTAAAAATTGACACTCGTGTCACACTTTGGTAACCCCTTTTCATGGAGTTGCCCATATATTTTAGGTGTTTTACCCCATTTTCTCCTGGACCCAGGACCCCCAGGAAGACATGTACATACGCATGCGTGGTGGCACACACTGGACACTGGCTCATCCCCTTCTGCCCCACCCCTTGCTATAGCTGCTACCCCTACCCACCTGCACTTCCTACTGGACCTCCAACCGGTGGGAGCAGAACTATGGGCGGGTGCGGGAAACCACCCCAGAAGGGGAGAGCTGCCTTGCGGCTGCTCGATCCCACTCCATCCCTCCCCCTCATGCTGGCTCCCCAATGACCTGAGGTTGTTCCTGAACCTGGGTCACTGGCAATGCGCGAGGTAAGGCATCCAGTGCCTCAGCCCTCAGTGCCACTGGGCTAGCAGACTGGCATATTTTTAAATGTTTTCAAAAATGTTCATGTGCTTGCTGCTCCGATGACGTCATCACGTGAGTGTGCATGAACGGGAGAGCAGACTCGGAAAGCTAAGTCACGAATATTAATGAGCTAACTAAAATGGAGATTTCTAGGCATAGGGAGCACCTACAAATGAGATCAAGATGTGAAATTACAGGAGAGCCGCTCATCTATCAAACAATGTGCAAGGTGTTTAATTTTTCAGTTACTGGAAGGGTTGGGAGCAAGAAAAAAAATAGTGCGTTGGGAGCAAGAAAAAACTGTGAGGGGGGAGAGGGAGAAGGAAACACATTTTAGTGAATGGGTAAGAGGCAGACAGATTCATTCCCTCCTAACAACAAAACTGTGCTGCGTTAGGAATTCTGCTCAGACCCCTTTTTCTGATAGCAATATGTCTGCATGGCTCCACCCATGCAGCCATAAAAACAGGGATGGGATAACATGGCCTAATGTTATTTAAAGAACAGGTGTTCACTTCTAATAAATAGACAGCTGGCTATTTTATTGTCTTTTGATATGTTTATAGTTCCCTTTTTACATTTTATAAAACAATATTTGATAGTTCACTGAAACAAAGGGGTTTTCACCTTTACTTTTAACTGTACTAATAAAAATTATTCTTATCACGTACTCTTTAATGTAGCTGTTAATTTTTGGCTTGGCATTTTGCTTAAAGTTAGACATGGGGAAGGGGAGAGTGGGAAGGTTGCAAGGGTGAGTGTATACAAAGTACAAAAATGAGGGCTATCAGACACAGTGTGTACTCCACGTCACCAGTGGCTGTGCAACCACACCAGATTGAGCAATGGATCACAAGACACCAAGCAGAGGCTAAAGAAATACTTTTCCATCTGCGGGTCACCTGCTTCTACCTCTAGAGGCCACCTGTCTCTATCATAGCTCTGACTGTTTTCCAGCTCAACTAATCCAGCTAATTACTCGGTCTCCCCTCTAGTGGTCAGAATCCTGCATTACCACTCCTTGCAAACTCTGTCCCTTTCTGGCTTCCCCAATTCAAAATGCAGAAGCCTCTGTATTGCTGCTTTCTATTTCTGGCTGTCTTTCTTCCACTCCCATCTCCCCATCTCACTCTCCCCAAATCTACTGCCCACCCCCATAACCCCTATTAAACCCTCCCACTCCAACTTATTCCAAGACCCACTCACTCCTATCCCTTTGCACCACATCCCAAAGCCTTTCCTGTTACTCTCTCCCCCCCTTTCACCCCCACTCTCTGCGCAATCCATCCCTTTCTTCCCCGCCCCGCAATCCACCCTTCTCTGCTCCACTCCTACCTCCTCAACCTGGAGGCACTAAACTGATGCGTAACCTGCGCATGCCTCCATCAAAGCGCTGTTCAGGCTCAACCAAACACTCCCCGCTCCACATCTACTCCTCCATCCTCTTACTTTTAGCTGGGGACATACACCCCAACCCAGGCCCTCCCAAACCCAGGCCTTCCTCCCTCCTATCCTCCTCCCCAACCGGACCCCCCTCTTCCACTGCCCAAAAATCTCCCCAAGGGCCTCCACATTTTCCTTCTCAACACCAAGAGCCTTCTCCCCCAAAATGGACTCACTAGTTGTCTGGGTCTCCGAGCACAACCCTGATGTACTCTGCATTACGGATCCCTAGCGCCTCCATTGCCGTACTTTACTACATCTTATTCCACCAGGACCATGGCAAGCGTGGTGGGGGCGTGGCACTATATATTAGACTGTCCTATTCAAGCTCCATCATCCTCAGTGAATCCTGCCCAGTTTCCCACAAATCTATTGTGGCTCTCCTCTCCTCTCCTTTCCTTCCCTTTCCCCTCCACTGCCCCCCTCTACATAGGGGCCGTATACGCTCCGCCAAAGTCCTCACCCGCCACTGTCATCAAGGCCATCTCCTCCATCTCATCCAAGACATCAACTGGCGAGCTCGTGCTACTTGGCAACTTCAATCTCGACTGGCTCTCCCCCTCAAGTAAACCCTCCATCCTAAAGATCGAATCCCTAAATCTCTCACAACTAATCCAAGAACCCACTCGCGTAAACCACCAGTCCCTTAATCACACCTTCCTGGATTGAATCCTATCTTCTCGTCCCCACCGCATCTCTGCCTCAGGCATTCTTTCTGATGCCCTTAGTGACCACTGCATCACCTACTGCATCCGCAAAATCCGATTTCCTTTCGCCCCCCCAAATTCATCTGGTCCCGCAGCCTTTAAAACCTTTTTGTCCCTGCTCTTCTCCAAGACTTGTCTCACGCAGGCTGGCTTCCCATCCTATCCGTCACCGACGTGAACACTGCCCTAGCTCATTCTGCAGTACCTCCTGAGTATCTGGGACATGCACACCCCCTGAAGAAAGTAAGGGTAAAATGCCACCATCACCCCTGGATCACAGCCGACCTTATCACCTTGTGTCGATCCAGGGACAAAGCGTGGTGACTCTATAAAACCTCCCACTCAGCCAGAAACCTTCTTTCCTATAAGCAGCTCAGAAATAAATGCACCAAGGCCATCTGTAACTCAAAATCTACCTACTTTAAAGTGCACTTCCTCAAGCCCAGAACACCACAGCACCTTTCTGGAAATTGATCAACTCCCTCCTTGACCCCCCCCCAAAAAATCAGGCATGTCCGACCCTTATTGTAGACGACAAAACCGTCTCAGATCCTGCCTCCGTGGCTGAGCTACTCAACAAGTTTTTTATCTCCTGCGCCTTGCCCAACACCACCACACCACCCCCCAACCTGGGCAGTCTATCCCCCCCTGGCCTCAGCTATCTCTTTCCTCCTATCACACCGCAGGAAGTCTACAATGTTCTTTACTCCCTTAACTTATCCAAATCCAGCCCTGACGGAATCCACCCCAAAATGCTCCATATTTCTGCGGTAGCTATTGTTGCTCAGTTGACATACATTCTGAACCTATCCATTAACACAGCCACAGTTCCAAATGCCTGGAAATCGGCCAAAATCATCCCCCCCTCCACAAAGGCGGTGACCCCTCCTAGCCAGGTAACTATAGGCCTATCTCGCTCCTCCCCTCACTCGCCAAAATCCAGGAGTCCCTCATACTGACCAAGCTAACTGACTATCTCTCTGCCAACAACTACCTATCACCAATTCAGTCTGGCTTCTGAAAACACCACTCCACCATCACCACCCTTCTTAGTGTAACTGACTCCATCCGCACAGCCATGGACAATAGCCACGTCTCAGCAGCCATTTTCATTGACCTGGCTAAAGTGTTTGACTCTGTCTCCCACCCGCTTCTTCATAGCAAACTTAGCTCTTTTGGCATCACCCAGCCTGCCATTGCCTAGTTCCACTCGTGCCTCCTAAATAGACAGCAGTCAGTCCAAGTGGGCGACTCTCTCTCCTCTCTTTGCTACATCCTATCTTGCATCCCCCAAGGATCCATACTTAGCCCTCTCCTCCTCTTCTCCTCTCTCTTTATTAACAACCTTCCCTTCTCCTGCTCAGCCTCAAACATGCATCTCTACGCAGATGATACAGTCTTATTTGCCTTGGGCCCCTCTTTCGACAGTGTCCTCCCCATGCTTCAGGACGATTTCAACAGAGTCCAATCCTGGTTCTAGGACAACCTGCTCATACTAAACGCAAAGAAAATGGTCACGATGGTCTTTGGCTCGAGACAGAAGCTGGCCTCCCTCCCAGCCACCCCTGCTATCACTACCACAGACGGCGTTCCCCTGGAGCAAGTCCCCGCTTTCAAATACCTGGGAGTCTGGCTGGACAGCCACCTCAGTTTCTCCACCCACTTTGAGGCACTCTGCACAAAGATCTGGCCCAAACTTGCCATCCTCTATCACCTCAAAGAGTGCCTAGCAATCCCCACACGTTGCGAACTGGTTCGTAAAACTATCCTACCAGTAATTGACTATGGAACGGCCCCAGCCTCCTCTCTCTCCAGACTTGACATACTCCTAAATTCCTTCTGCTGCTTTGCTACCGCCTCACCCCCTCTCACTCACCATTGCCGGCTCTATGCTCCCCTATCCCTAGCTCCGCTCTCCCACAGGCATACGATTCACTGCGCCTCCTTCGTAGCTAAGTACTGGCATGGGTCCCTACCCCACTACCTCACCTCCCTCCCTCACCCCAACCTCCTCCTAAGCTACCTTCTCACGCACCGGGGACACCATGCTTTCCACCTCCTCACACTCGCCGCATGGCTAAGCTGCCTTCTCGTACCACGTCCCCCTTCTCTGGAATAACGTCCCTCCAAACCTTCATCTGGCACCTTTCAGTTCCATTTTCAATCAACTCATCAAGCGCCAGCCCACCCCATAATGCCCTAAATCTTTAAATGGTCACAAAACGATACTGAAGCACCACCCATCATCCACCCACCTACCCCAGCACCCAGCATCTTAGAACTAGCTGACTTATCTCCCTTCTCCCTTTCCACTTGAATTTGTTAAACTGTTTTAACCAGTGACTCGATGTATTTTAAAACTGCTGTAAATCGTTGTACATACTATCTGTTTCTTGTGTCAACTACTACTACTACTCTCTGTACAAACAGTACCCGGGTCACACCTTCAAACGAGCCTCGGCTGAGTGTGCTTTTCCCGGTCATCAAATTTTAAATAAAATATAAAATAAAAAAAATAGAAAATTCAGCATTTGCACCTCCAATATCACATGGTGCTTTGATAGATTGACAGTCCACTGTTGTGTGCTATAATGTGCAATATCTTTGAAAGTGGTAATGGCTACTACTATATACATGGCTGACGTACAGTGGGCTCAGGCAGTACTCAACAGTGTGTCCTAGGTTAAGTTGGTATTCATGAACTTCTGTGACTGGCATCTGATCCATCTTCTTTTGTTGTCCCTGTAGGGATTGGACATATGGAGCCTCAGCGACAAAGCTTATACCTACCCAGACTGTGCAGTTGTGGATATCAAGCTGCTAAATAAGGCATTTATTTATTTATTTAAGAGTTTTACCAGGAAAGCATGCTGAGCAGGTAGCTGCTCAGTTCCAGATGCATCCTGGGGGCAAGACCCAACAGTAATATGTAATTTTGTTTTATACAGGTACAATTAAATGTGAAAGACAGGAAGTACATTTATACAGAAGGCATAGTAATACAGGCATGAGGGGTACACACATAAAGCTCCAGTAATTAGGCTGAGTGAGAATAGTGTGCAACAGGTGAATTCTCAGCGGCTAGGCTGGTGAGGCGTACACATTCACACTGATTAGAGGTTATGGGCAGATGGAGAGTACTCTAGAAGCACATACAGTCGGTGGCAAAGTGGGCGCTGAGGAGTAGATTGAGGTGCTGAGAGATAGTGGTGTGTCTCATGGTAGCAGGCAGAGCATTCCAGAGTTTGGGCATGCGGCATTTGAAGGCAAATTGACCTTTGGTCATGCCCATGAAAGAGACCTGGAGGAGCCTGGAGTCTGTGCTTCTGAGGGAGCAGGTAGGTGTAGGCTGTGTTGAGAGGGCAGATGCGAGGTATGGGGGAAGGGACATGGACCAGAATTTGGCAGCAGTCCTTGCACAGTGAATCTGTCTGTGTGTCAGGAGAGAGGGCAGGGCTAGAGAGCTGTAAAGGTCGCAGTGGTGAGTCAGTTGTGGACAGTCCAGGATGAAGCGGCAGAAGGAGTGGAAGAGTGTATCCAAGCTGGCTAGGGAGGAGGAGGGAGCACTGCCACAGACTATGTCACCATAGTCAGATAGTGGGAGAATCATCTTGTGAATAATTTCCTTCCAGTACGGTGTGGGGATACTACCCTTGTTACGGTATAAGGCGCCAAGTTTAGGGAGCAGTTTCTTATGGATAGAGTCAATGTGTGTGGAGAAATCAAGGTGCTGGTCAAGCCAGACACCTAGGTACCTGAAAGAGGTACACACTTCCCGGGGGGGGTACCGTCCAAGGATTGGAATGAGGGGCAAGCAGCTAGGCGGGAGAGTCGTGCCAGAGAGCCGAAGGTTAGCGAGATGGTTTTCTTGGAGTTTAGGCACAGTTGGTTGGAACAGAACCAGTGCTGGACTGCATTGAAATCCTGTTGGAGTGCGTTAGCCACTTCCCCGGGGGAGGGGCCTGCAGCATTCAGAACTGTATCATTTGCATACATGTGGATGGATGAATGTTGGCAGACCAATTGGAGATCATTTAGGAATATGGAGAAGAGTAGCGGTCCCAGGACGGAACCTTGGGGGACACCGGCAGTGACTGGCAGTGGACTAGAGCTGTGGGTGCTGAATTTTACCGATTGGCATCTGCCTACCAGGCATGCATGAAACCAGCTGGAAGTCGAGCCAGAGAGTCCGGCAGCTTTTAGTTTGGATAGTAGCAATGGGTGGGAGACGGTGTCGAAGACCTTAGCCAAGTTGATAAAAATGGCTGAGGTGATGAGCCCTTTGTCTATGCCGGTGAGTATGTCATCGGTGAGTCTTAGTAGGGAGGTGATAGTTGAGTGTGATTTGCGAAAACCTGATTGGTAGGGGGTGAAGAAGGAGGATGCGTCTAGATAGGAGGTGAGTTGGGCAAGAACAAGACGTTCCTGCAGTTTGGCCATGATAGGTAGGAGAAAGATCGGGCAATAGTTACTCGACAATGAGGGGTCGCCACCTTTGGGGAGGGTGATGACAGTTGCCTGCTTCCAGTCGACTGGTAATTTGGCTCGTGAGAAGGAATGGTTGAAGAGGTCTGCCAGTGGTGCGGCTATGATGGGGGCAGACAAGTATAGCATTTTTGCTTCCAGGCCTGTCGGAGAGACTGGACGAAAAGTGAAACTAAGTGCTTAGCAGGAGAGCTCCGGATCTGGGGGGGTCCTCGATGTGGGTTGGTGTTGGAGAACAGCTAGAAGAGAGTCCGCGCAGCTGGTGAAGAAGGTATTAAATGCAGAAGCAACCTCACCAGGGTCAGTGACAGTGGTACCCTGGATGGTTAGGGTTGGGGTCCGTGGTTGGGCAGGGGGGAGAGGAGGGATTTGATTGTTTTCCAGAAGTTTGTTCGGTGGTTCAGATTCAAGTTGAAGGCAGTCAGGAAGTAGTTCTTTTTGGCCTGGCATATAAGTTTGGTGCAGGAGTTGCGGAGGGCACGATAGCATTGGAGGGACGATTTGGTGCTGGTTTTCTTGTGAGTTTTCCATGCCAGGTCCCTGGCTTGGCAGTGGCTAATGATGGTGCCAGAGACCCAAGGGAGGTGGGCACCTCTGACCCTTTTACATCTCGGGGGGCATGGGAGTCCCACACTGCAAGGAATCTGGCCTTGAAGGATTCGAGTGCAGAGTCAATGGAGAGCGTCTTTGGGATGAAGGACCAGTCTATGTGAACTGGGTCGTGTAGTAGGGATGCTAGGTCTAGAGACTTATATGACCTTGTGAGCAGTGTCCTTGGGGGGGTGCTGAGGGCCTGTGTACTTTCCTGACCATGTAGGTCATGTGGTGGTTGCTTAGGGAGTCTGGGAGAAAACCGGCTTTAATAATCCTGTGTGGATGGGTGGTGAGTGCCCAGTCCAGGAGGGAGTGGTTCTGCATTTTATGGTTTAGTCGGGTAGGGTGAGAGAGTAGCTGGGTGAGGTTAAGGGCATTTGTTTTGGTTCTCAGCTTGGCACTGTCTTTAGCGAGCCAGTTGAAATTGAAATTGCCATGGATGTGGAGCTCATCACTAGAGGCTGATGACTTTAAAGTGTTCAGATGGTCTAGGACGTTAGGCAGGGGGTGCCAGGGGGACAGTAGGAGCCGGCAACATATGCTGGATTGGAGTAAGGGAGTGATAGTTTGATTAGTAATGAGTCTATTTCTGGCTCAAGTGTAGGGATTTGTACTAAGGTGAATTGTAGCCTGGTGGAGATAAACATGACAATGCCATCCCCTCTTTTCTTGCCCCGTCGATCATGCCTAATAATCGAGTAGCCAGGGATGGATAACTCAGAGTCTGTGTAATGGGGTTTTAGCCAGGTCTCTTAAGATTAGTACATCTGGACATAGTGATAGGACGGTGGGTTGCAGTGCGGTAATTTTGTTAAGGATGCTGCAGATGTTGAGGTGTAGGATTTTGAGGCCTCTTGGGAGAGGAAGTGGGGTGAAAGTGTTGGGAGTGGTAGGTCCAGGGTTGGCTTCAATATCCCCTGCCAGGAGGAGAAGCAGCACAATAAATTGTTTTGATTTGTGCCAGTAAGAGTTGGGTCTAGTGAAGGGGTTGGGTAAATGAGGGGTTGGCGGAGTGCCGCATGGTGTTGTGAAGCAAAGGACCATTTTCCCCGAGTGAAAGGAGGGGGGCAGTATGGTAGCACTAATATCCCAGTTGTGTAAGTGGTCAGAGGGCATCTGTTGAGGGGTGTTAGCAGTACAGAGGGACAGGGGAGTTGCGCTGGGGGGGATAGGAGGAGGATTTGGTTGCTGTTGATGGTAGATAGTTGGGTGGAGGGAGACTGGTGGAAACAGCAGGTAAAATAACGTTATACAAAAAGGTAGCATTGTGACTGAATGAATGAAGCAGGTTTAGCGGCCACTAGTAGTTGCAGCAGATAAGCTGCAAATGGTAGAGTGGGCTGATAGGTTTATATTGTCACGTAGTACACGCTCGGCTCTCTATATAGCTCAAAGCTCACCAAGGGCAGTGGTGGGGGTGGTGGGGTAGCCAACGCGCAGTGCTGGCGGGGCAGCACTCTCTCTGATTCCTACTGGCGCTGAGACTGCCTGAACCGTACCTTGCTTTGGGGGAGTGGCGTTCGTAGCTCCAGTTGGGGAGGGCAGCTTCTCCTGGCCCTCGCGACCCCGCTGTTCTGTGTAAGGAGAGAGAGGGGGGAGATTTTAAATCACAGCCTGAGGAGGAGGAGCAACGTTAAGGTAAGCAGCTCTGCTGGGTAAATGAGACAATGAAATTCAGTTCAAATACAGTTTGCCCTGTATCCAATAGAGCAAGTATTAAATAAACTTAAGTAGCACTACACTTTACAGGGAAGCTGCTCCTAAGGTAAAAACAAATATAGAAACATAGAATTTGACGGCAGATAAGGACCGCTTGGCCCACCCAGTTTGCCCATTTCCCTACCTAATGGATAAGCTGCAGATCCTAGTTAACCAGCAGCCTACTTCTTCCTGCCCCAACCCCCTAGAATTGCCTTATGACTGTCCCATGCATGCTTGAATTCCACCACTGTTTTTGACTCCACAACCTCCTCCGGAAGTCCGTTCCATGCATCCACAACCCTCTCTGTGAAAAAATACTTCCTTAAATTACCTCTGAGCCGCCCCCCCTCTATCTTCAAATTGTGCCCTCTTGTTCTTGCACACCTCTTTTTTTTGAAAGTCTGTGATATGAGCTATTTCTGGCGGAGATAGTGAGATATAACTGTTGCAGGGAAGCTGCAAAACCTATACTTGCTAATGCTGATGCAGATGGTAAAGGTACAGCTGATGCAAGGTAGCTAACGTAATGTAACATTTACAACATAGTCCTGGCATAGAATGGTTAAAGTAAAATATTCAGCACTGAGAAACTAGCTGTTTAAAGTAAATATTCTGCACTGAAAAACTTATCTGTTTGTCTCGGCCAACATTTATGTACTTTAAGGGAAGGTCCGTTTTTGAAATAGAATTTTTGGCGCCAAACGCTCTCTCCGATTCTTGCTGGTGCTGAGACTGCCTGAACCGTACCTTGCTTCGTGGGGTGGGGTGGCATTCGTAGCTCCGGTTGGGGAGGGCAGATTCTCCTGGCCCTCGCGACCCCACTGTTCTTGCTTTGGGAGGATGGCGTTCATAGCTCTGGTTGGGGAGGACAGCTTCTCCTGGCCCTGCAACCCCACTGTTCTTGCTTTGGGGGGTGGCGTTATTAGCTCGGTTGGGGAGCAGCTTCTCCTGGCCCTCACAACCCGCTGTTCTTGCCTGGGGTGGCGTTCATTAGCTCGGTTGGGGAGGGCAGCTTCTCCTGGCCCTCGTGACCCTGCTGTTTTTGCTTTGGGGGGGGCATTCGTAGCTCCGGTTGGGGAGGGCAGCTTCTCCTGGCCCTCGCGACCCCGCTGAAACCCCATTTGAGGTTAGAGGACCCATGGAAATCCTAGTCTTTGTGTCCAGAGTCTGGCATGTACTACCACATTGTATGTAATTAGTAGAAAAAAAGACTCAACCCTTTGTTAAATCCAGAATAATAATTTTTTTACTTATATTTCTTTGTATTTTTTGCAGCTGAGTTCATAACAGTATATTCACGTGACAATCTTCTTCACAAGTATCTCAAGATTTTTTACTTTGAAGTTACATTGAAAGGGCATGTTTCACTTTATTTGACATTTCCATTTGGTAAACTTTTTCTGAATAATCCTGTCCCTTCCTCAGACCATTCAAAAAGTGCTCTAGTGAAAGAAAAAAAAGATATATAATACTAAAGTGAGTGAATAAGGCTCAAGTGTCCTTCTGATATATTACAAATGCAATAAAATGTTTTTTTAGAGTTTTAAGTGCAGGGGGAACACACCTGCTGTAAGCTTTCTTGTATGCTTGTATTAAGTGATACAGAAGGTGTCCTGGTATGGCCTTGATAAAACAAACACTAATATTTTGTTAAAGTCAGGATTTACATTCTCATGTTTATCTAAATTATTAGTAGGCTGCTATTTTTATATTTTTATTTCTTACTTCAAAATAAACGGCCTTCAATAACATAAAAAGCTTTCTGCTAATTAATTACCTTGGGATGTTTATTCAATAGGAACTGAATATAACTCTTTGTTTTTCAGTTCTGTTTTTGGGTCTCTCTGTTATGGAGAAGAAAAAAGCAATATAAAATCTTTTCCTTTTGCTATATTGGAATATCATCGAGTTTTTAAATATCTTTCAAGGCCTTTTAAATTGCCCTGATTTACTTCTGAGTAAAATAAAAAATTTCTTATCAGGTATTTAAATAAATATTGTATGCAGCTCCATCGATAGGGTAAATCCTGTGGTATACCAGTAAAGGTCCCAATTACCATGCAGCTTTATCAATGAAAGACATTCGGGCTGAATTTTTAAAACATTTTCAAAATTGCTGCCGCCGTGATCGAGGACGCCACTCGTACTACCACATTCCCATGTTTATTTTGGCACCAATGCTCAAATGTTCAGGTGAGTAAAACAGCTGTGTGATAAGAGAGAAGCTTGGCGGCAAGATAGAGTGTTACCTAGCTGTAGAATAGTGAAGCAGGCCTAGCAGAGGTGCAGTCAGCAAATCCCAGGAGCTGAGGATGGCATGGTTGGAATAATTTGGCACCAAGCTGGAGAGGAGATTACCCTGCTGCCACATGCTGAGTATGCTGCTGGCGGTGTCATCTGCTTGGAGAAAGAGGATACCAATCAGATTTTGATGGTTGATGTCCAGAAGGAGCATGGCTTACCTGATGGGCTACTGGTCAGCTACCTTGTAATAACAGCCCAAGTACATGCTGTGGTGTGATGCATTACTGTTCAGGTGAAGAATGTGATGGAATGGCCTTTCATAGTTTGCAAAGGCAGAACATTGGCCTGAGTGCATTGTGCTGACTCTGCCATACAGCTCAAGGTGGGTGTGGATGGACCAAAAAGGAGTTGGATGCTGCTGCATTGGACTTTGGAGAGTTGCCTCTATCCAAGGAGTGCAGAGCCTTGATCATCCAGAAGCTGACAACCAAGAACTATGTGTTTTTTGTAAGTGAATGGGATGAGGGGTGCATGACTGGAGAAAAGCAACATATCCACCTGCACAACCATCAATCCTTCAGGGAAATATATTGATGTTCGGCACCTGCAGACACTGATGTGCACTGTCACATGCAAGAGTTGCTTAATGCAGGAATCATACAAGAGTTTAAGGGTCTGACATTCAGAAAAGCTCAAAGTGGAGCGCAAAGGTTTGCACTGTGCATTGCAATTGTCCAGGGGTCTTAGGATGCTATATTCAGTTGGATAGGGCACCTGCGCTATCCAACTGAATATAGGACCATGTCAGTGCAGCGTTGTGTGAAGTAGTGCTACCTGAACATGGCTTCTGAAGTGGGTCTTAAGAGTGGATAGTTCCAGAGCGCTATCTGCAATTTTCAAGGGGACCCATGCAGATGAGTTCATTGGGCATGTAAGGTGCTAAGGGTCCATTTGCATGCCCATTATGGGCCCATTTGCAAGGGTAGCAGAGTAAGGTTAGCATGGTGCAGCTCCCTCATAGAAATATAGAAACTGTCAACAGATAAGGACCGCTAGGCCCATCCAGTCTGCCCATAAGCCCTAAGCTTTCCTGTGTCCTCTGATCCTATCTGGCCAGCAGCTCCCCCCCCCCGCTTCCCACCTCTAAGGTTCCCTTATGCCTGTCCCAGGCATGTTTAAATTCCTCCACTGTGCTCACTTCCATCACCTCCTGTGGCAGACTATTCCATTTGTCCACCACCCTCTCTGTGAAACAAAGCATCCTCACATTTCCCCTTAACCTGCCACCTTCCAATTTCATATCATGTCCTCTCATTCTTGTACTCCCCCTATACTGGAAGATGTCTCCCCCTGCACCTTGTTTATGCCCTTTAGGTACTTGAAAGTTTCTATCATGTCCACCCAATTCTGCCTCTCCTCCAGCGAGTACATATTGAGGTCCTTTAAACTCTCCTCATATGTTTTCTGGTGCAAGCCCTGCACCATCTTAGTCAGCCTTCTCTTGACCACCTCCACCCTGTCAATGTCCTTGCAAAGGTGCGTCCTCCAGAACTGCACACAGTACTCCAGGTGAGGCCTCACTAGTTTTTTTTTATACAATGGCATCCCTACCTCCCGCTTTCTGCTAGTGATACTGCTCTCTATACACCACAGCATGGCACTGGCCCTCCCTGCAGCCTTTGTTCTCTGCTTAGACACCTCTTTCCCAGTCCAGGACCTATGTAGCTGTCACTGGTGCTAGTGGTCCCCACTTCCCTCTGTTTGCCAGCCCAGTGTTTAAATAACATTTCCTGGTGCTAGTGGCCCCTCCCCAATCCCCAGCCCAATGTTTAAATAACACTTCCTGCTGCTAGTGGTCCCCCCCCTCCAATCACCAGCCCATACTAAAAAATCTCCCTGGTGCTAGTGGTCTACCCCCCTCAATCGCCAGTCCATACTGAAAAAATTTCCCTGCTGCTAGTGGTCCCCCCTCCCTCCAATTGACAGCCCCATGTTTAAATAACGCTTCCTTGGTGCTAGTGTTCCTGATCATCAGCCTGATGTTTAAATAACACTTCCCTTGCTGCTAGTGGTCCCTCCCTCCAATCACCAGCTCATACTAAAAATCTCTCTGGTGCTAGTGGTCTACCATTCCCTCACCGACCCAGTCCATACTCGAAATCTCTGCTGCTAGTGGTCCCTCCCCTTCAACTGAACAGCTCCCATGTTTAAGTCAACATTCTCAGGTGCTAGTGGTCCCTGCCTCGATTGCCAGCCCATACTAAAAAATCTCCTTCATTCTGAGGTCCCCGATTGCCAGCCTGTAGTATAATCTAAACACCCTCCCTGCATCCAGTGATTCCCGGTGCTGATTCATGGTACCTCGATTACGCACATCTCTAATCCATGATATCTAGCGCCCCCATTGCTCAGCACCCCAGCCACTAACCAATATCCTTGGTGCCATGGGTCCACATACGTACTGTGCAGCTCTTCTCTTACTACCTCAGTTAGCCACTGTATGTCCAGGCAGGTAGCATATGATTTATTTATAGGACAGGTGCAGCATCCTGTCCTATAAATAAGTTGCACATTCCTGCCTGGACATACAGCAGCCAGGCGAGGTGGTGTAAGGAGGGCTGTGCTGGGTGCCATATGTGGACCCATGGCACCGAGGATATGGGTATAGTGACTGTGGGGGGTGGCTGCTTGGTGCCACTGTGGGGGGGGGCATGGTAGACACCAGGGATTAGAGATGTGCAACTGCAAGTACCATGGATCAGTGCCGGGGGGAACCACTGGACACTGGTGGGGTTAGGTTATACCACAGGCTGGTGATCAGAGGGATGGGGACCACTAGCACTAGAGAAATCTTTGTTAGTGTGGACTGGTGATTGGAGGGGAGTCCACTAGCACCAGGGAGATTGTTTTAGTATGGGCTGGCAGTCAGGCAGGAGACCGCTAGCACCAGGGAAGTCTTATTTAAACACTGAGCTGGCAATTGGGGGGGCCACATGCACCAGGGAAGTTTTATTTAAACGTGGGGCTGGTGATCGGGGATGGAGGCCACTAGCACCAGGGAGATTTTATTTAAACATCAGGCTGGCGATTAGGGGGGATCACTAGCACCAGTGAAATGTTATTTAAATAACAGGCTGGTGATCGGAGGGAGGGGGAATCACTAGCACCAGGGAGTTTTATTTGTAACTACAGGTTGGTGATCGGGGGGCATGGACCACGGGGGTGGGTGTGCTCCCCCAGCAGCCAACTGGCTAGTTGGCTGTATTACTTCCAGCAGCTACTAGGGTTGCACGGACTAAGAAAGGGTTTTGTTTGGCAGTATTTGCGCAGTGCAGAAGCATCACGCTAAACCCCCTTTGTGCGGTGCAAATCTGCTGAATATCGGTTTGCACCGATATTCATGTTCCTCCCCAACCCCCCCATTTTGGTGTGCATGGGTGCTAACCCTGTTTGCCGGTGCAATTGAGCCTTTTGAATACTGGGCTTTAGCGCATAACCCGGTTAACGCGGGCAAACACTGGTTTTAGTGCCCGTGCAAACTTTTGAATATCAGGCCTCAGAAGTCCTTACATGTCACCCACCATTGTGATATAGAAAAAGAATGAAACTACGCATTTGTGTTGATTATCAGACTCTCAATAAATGCACTATACCTGATCAGTATAAAAGATGCATTCGACCCCCTTAACGAAAGCTGCTGGTTCTCAGTGTTAGACCTGAAGAGAGGACATTATCGTGGCCTGAGAAGATAAGTTAAAGACAGTCTCATTTGTCTGTTTGGATTTATGAGTTCCTGTGGAGGACCCAAGGCATGTAGGCTGCGTGAATCCATTGGCCGCCTGATCTATTTGGACCATATGATTGTATTCAGCAAGCCCACAGAGGAACACACAAGTCTCGTGTTCAATGTGTTTGATTGTTTGGAGGAAATTGACCCCGGTCTTAGTCACCTTTCTGGTTATTACCATCTCCTCGCTACTCCTACTTTGTCCTTCTACCCTGAATTTTCCCCATTTTTCCCCTGCAATACCCTGCACTCTCCTCTCCCACTTCCCCCTAAATAGTCATCATGCCCCCCCCCACACACACACACACACACACTCAGTGCCTCTACTCTCCTTTCTGGATAGCTGCTTACTGTCTTTTACTTGACAATGCCACCTAGGCTGCTACTGTTACCTAAATTATCCTAGTGTTAAAACCATCTCTGTTTCCTGTTTACAATGTATTTTTGTCTATGTTTACTCACCTAGCTAGATACTCCTAACCCCACAATGTATGTAGACCCACCCTTTACGATGTGGAACCTTTGTAAAAGAGCAGTCTCCCGCTCAAAGGTATTGCAATCCAAGACTGAATAAATAAGAATAAAATAAATAAAAAATTGGCTTGAAACTGTCATTTGACAAGGGCAGTTCTTTAAAACTTCTATAAAATTTATTGGCCCTGTCTTGTATGCTGATCGCATTCAAGTGAATCCCAGCGAAGTAGAAGTGCTGGCAGCCTAGTCTCTACTCAAGAGATTCTTGAGATTCTGTGGGTACTGCGTATGTTTCACCAAATATTATACCTGTGTGGTGAGGCCCCTGCTGAACTTAATGGGGTAATTACCGACCAACAAAGCTCATTAGATCAGTCCCAAGTAAAGTTAGGAACCCCAAGCCTATTTCAAGGTCCATGAGCCCTTTGCACCCTAGTAGGCTGAAGAAGAGGGGTCAACTCTAGAGCAGGTCAGTGTCTACTAATATCTGGGGTTATGGGTTGACTCAGTTAATATCTGATTATTATATTGACAAGTTATGTATAATTGTTTCACAAATTCCTAGAGCATTAAGAAAACACAACCACTGCCTATTACAGAAATCAAGAATCATAACTGCAAACAATTGTGCTTCATTTTGATTATGGGAGTTTGATTTATCATCTTGCAAGTAAGACCACATTATTAAAATTAGATCATATGCAATATAGGGTAGCTAGGTTTGCCCTTGGAATTGTAGTGCCCCCCCTCCCCAGCAAGTGGCATCATTGCTCTCTACTCTTGGAACTAAATTGGACAACACTTGATATAAAGAATGAAAGAAATTTGTTTGATCTGCTGTATAAATGCGTAAAAGGCTTAACCTCAAACTACTTAATGAAACAGTTGGCTGTACAACATACAGAATACTCATTAAGGGAAGTTTTGAAGGTAGGGGGTTGATGGTGCCTAAGATGAAGTCACATTTCACTTGTATGTCCTTCTGCTATTTTGCCACAACCTCGTGGAATCACCTCCCTGTAAATATGCATAATTTACCAACAAAACAGAGTTTTAAGGATGCTTTATTTAAACAGTGCCAGTTTTCATGTGGTTGTACATAAGAATGTAGTGTATGCAGCATATGTATTGCTGTTGTCTAATATATAGAGGATATACAATGGCCTGTGTTCAAATATGCCATTTATTTCCATGAGTGAGTTATGAAAGTCCCGCCACCTCACAAATGGAAATTAATGGCATATTTGAATGCAGGCCATTGTATGTTCCATGTATACAATGTCTGTGTCCCGTGTGACAATTGGGGGAAGATTCATTGTGGTATTGGCAGAATGGGTTGCCAATCAACCAAGTTGACTGTGATATAGGCAAGTAAAAAATAAACAGTGTTATTTATCCATTGGGTGAATAACTTTATCTTTCACTTGAGTCAGAGTCTTTGGAAAATAATGCATATATTTAAGCAGTGGAATCCCTACTTACATTGGGTGGGATATTCTGACATGCTCCAGGCATGGGCACAAGCCTGACGCAGCGCAACTGGGATGTGCCAGCCCCATGGCCCGAGCGATATTCAACGGTGCTGTGCCATGGCTCAGCACCATTGAATATGGCACTGGGGCCACCCACACTGCACATGGCACAGTGGCACTGTACCAGCACAAGTGGCAGGAGAGGAGCAGGGGGCTGTGTCAGCACAAGTGCAGCTGCGCTAGGCACAGCAAGAGCAATATTCAGATGTGAACATGCAAATGAGGCCATTATGAATGCAAGGTGCAAATGGGGCCATTTGCATGTCATTATGGCCCTATTTGCATGCAGGTGCACTGATCCCCAGCGACTTGCTGCTGGTGCCTTGCCAGGCTGCAGACGATGGTGACCAATGCCCCCTGCCCCTTGGCAGGCAGTGCGCCCCAATGCCCAATCGTGGGCATCAGTTACATCTAAATTCCCTGGTGGTCCAGTGGACCTGCTCCCCAGCCCGATCGTGGGCTTAAGTAGAATACCATATTCCCTGGTGGTCCAGTGGACCCACTCCCCAGCCTGATTGTGGGCTTAAGTAGAATACCATATTCCCTGGTTGTCCAGTGGAACCCCTCCCCAGCCCAATCGCGGGCTTAAGTAAAATCAAATATTCCCTAGTGGTCCAGTGGACCCGCTCCCCAGCCCAATTGTCGGCTTAAGTAGAATACCATATTCTCTGGTGGTCCAGTGGATCCGCTCCCCAGCCTGATCATGGGCTTAAGTAGAATGCCATATTCCCTAGTAGTCCAGTGGACCTGCTCCCCAGCCTGATCGTGGGCTTAAGCAAAATAAAATATTCCCTGGTGGTCCAGTGGACCCGCTCCCCAGCCCGATCACGGGCTTAAGTAAAATAAAATATTCCCTGGTGGTCCAGTGGGCCCGCTCCCCAGCCCGATCATGGGATTAAGTAAAATAAAATATTCCCTGGTGGTCCAGTGGACCCACTCCCCAGCCCGATCATGGGCTTAAGTAAAATAAAATATTCCCTTGTTGTGTGGTGGACCCAATCCCCGCCCAATAGCATAAATGCATCCCTCCCCACCTGCCCTCAGACCCTCCACCCGCTCCCCAATCAGCGGCAGGTGGCAGCTCCCCACCCAAGCTGCCTGACGCCTGCCGACTGACAGCGACAGTACGGCTAATCACACCCATTGGTCCAATGCATGAGCTATGCGTGTAAGATCAGATTGCACCACATATGTTCCCGAAATGCAATGGTTCATTCACATTTTGGGACTGGTAGTACAGTACGGAAATGCATACTGGCCCACGAGTGGACCAAGTGGGCATTCAGCCATACTGTACGCTGTCAGTCGGTGGCCAGCTGGGTGACTTGCGGGTGGGGAGCTGCCGCCAGCCGCTGACTGGGGCTGGAGTGGGGTGGCAGGTCTGAGTGGGCAGGTGGGGAGGGGGTGCCGATGACCCACTGGGGCAATTATGTACAACAGAACCCGCAATCGGGCAGGGGAGCGGGTCTACTAGACCACCAGGGTATTTAATAATTCATTCACCCACAATTGGGCAGGGGAGCAGGTCCACTGGACCACCAGGGACAGTAAACATTAATTTGCCCATGATCAGGTGTGGGGGTAGGGCCTACTGGACCACCAGGGTATTTAATCATTCATTCGCCCACGATCAGGGCAGGGGAGCAGGTCCACTGGACCATCAAGGACAGTAAACATTAATTTGCCTGCAACTGGGTGTGGGGGTAGGGTCCACTGGACCACCATGGATATTGATACATTACGCCCGCATTCAGGCGGGGGCGCACGATGCCCGGCCTGTGTCTGGGGTGGTTGGGTGGCCACCCACAGCTGGTGGCTGCCGTGTTGCGCCCTGCAATATGGTAGCTCACCTGTGGGTGGCCAGAACTTGCTCCTGCTTTTCAGGGGCAGATCTTTGCTCCCCCTGTGCAATGCAAGGCGGGTTTGTGCCTGCATATGTGCCTCACATCCCGGGCTGAATATCGGGATGTGCTGGATATGCATAGGCATGCCCCCTGCACTTGCACCGCATACATTACTAGTGCACCGCAGCACATCAGGAATTGCATAGCGCAACATCCCTTTCGACTATCGTGCAGGGGTGCATCAGTGGGTTGCGCATGGTGCACCACTGTTGTGCCATGTGCAACCCCTTTGAATATCCTACCAGTTGTATACATATTGGCTTGGATATTCAAAAGGGTTGTGCATAGCACAACAGGGTTGCGCCATGCATGACCAATCAATGCACCCCTGTGCGATATTCAAAGGAGCAAGTTGTGCTGTGCAACACCTGATGCACCGGGGCGCATCGGTAATGTATGCGGTGCCAAGTGCGGGGGGTGTGCCCATGTGGCACCTCCCGATATTCAGCCCGGGATGTGCGGCACATATACTGGCACAACCCCGCCTTGCACCACTCAGGGAGGTACAAAGTTGTGCCTGGGAACACCAGGAGCAAGTCCCGGCCACCCACAGGAGAGCTGCTGTATTGCAGGGTGCAACACGGCAGCCGACAGCCATGAGTGACCACCCGCCCACCCAGTACACTGTCCACTAGCCCCCTGCCCTGGGAGCATTGTACCCACCCTTCACCCGATCGCGGGCATGTGTAAATGTCAACCCTGGTGGTCCAGTGGACCACTCCCTATCACTCGATCATGGGCATAAGTTAAATCTATCCCGCGTTCATTCACATATCGGGCCTGTGTAGTACAGTATTGTCTGTACACCCATTGGCCCACTCAGTGGACCAATAGGTATACTGACAGTACTGTCAGCTGTCAGTCGGCGGACGGCTGGGCAGCATGCAGGCGGGGTGCCGCCACCTGCCGCTGACTGGGGGCAGGGCTGGGTGGCGGGGGACCACAGTGGACAGGTGGGGAGGGGGTACCACTGGACCACCAGGGGTACGATTATGATTTCCGCCCGTGACCGGGCACTGGGGGGGTTCCACTGGACCACCAGGGATTGATTTAACTTATGCCCACGATCGGGCGATAGGGAGTGGTCCACTGGACCACCAGAGATACTTTTTACAGATGCCCACAATTGAGGGATAGGGTATGGTCCACTGGACCACCAGGGATTATTTTGACAGATGCCCGCGATGGGGCATATGGATGCGGGATCTGCCAAGGGACTGCAGGGCGTCGGTCCCCGACGGCTGCAGCCTGGCAGGGCGCCAGGTGCTGGTTGCCAGTGATCGGTGCACCACATGCAAATGGGGCCATAATGACATGCAAATGGCCCCAATTGCGCCTTGAATGCATTATGGCCTCATTTGCATGCCCAGTGCTGAATATCGCAGTTGATGCACCTAGCGCAACTGCACTTGCGCTGGGCGCATCCCCCAGTTCCCCTACTGCCACTTGCGCTGGTGCAGTGCCACTATACCATGCGCAGTGTGTACGCCCTCAGTGCCATATTCAATGGTGCTGAGCCACGGTGCAGCACCGTTAATTATATCGCATGGTCCTTGCCCTGGTGCTGCCCAGTTGCGCTGCGCCCAGGCTTGCACCCCTGGCTGGTGCAGTCTGAATATCCCACCAACTATTTACAAATTGTATGAGTGCATTATATATTGTACATGAAACTGTATGAATACTACAGGATGATCCTGAAAACAGGCGCTGCCTAGTGATTTTATCCTGTCTAAACATACATAAAATTCAATGCAATTAAAATTCAACTGTTGTGAAGGAGCATTCTGGGGAAATCACTGCCAGTTTGAATAACTCACCCCAGTAAGTCTATGAAGAACCACACAGAGCAGGGAAATAACAGTGGAATCCATTAAAGAAATGACTTGGGTCTCTGAAATTGTACAGTTCCCCCATTTGAATGGAACCTTGGTTTCCGCTTGAAAGTCTTGTACTGGAAGGACTAATAGTCGTGAATGAACATCACTGCAATCATTGACTAGAAACCATGTCAAGCCCTCTTGGACAGTGTCTCATAAGTAATCCTCTTGTACCACCGATGGCTTGATAACCACAACAAATAGTAAAGGTGAAACTGAGAGGGGGACCACCACCTTCTTCTGACGTGTTAAACCTATCCAGTGAGTCTCATTACTTGCACCTTAGCCTGAAGATGGTTACATGGCATATGTAACCAGGCTCGAAAGTTAGCCCACAGTTGAAATTTCCTGGTGCAGCCTATAGAAATGACCTGTTTGGCCTATTGAAGACCTTTTCTGACTGTCCTGCATCACCAAATGAGTTCACCTATGATCTTGTACTGTAGACATTTATTATTTTTTTGTTTTTATTGATTGAGTAGGTACACTGAAGAAACAAGTCCCCATCTCTAGGGGCAGCCTGGGAACCTATACTCAGTACAGTACAGTACAGTAATGGTTCCTAATGTGACCCCCCCCCCATGAGGGATTTACTTTTAAGGCTCTCTGCACTCACATATCAAAGGCACCAGCCACTGCCAATGGAGCCATCATATCAGCACACTTGACTGAACCTAGAATCCTCCCATTGCTACCCCAGCTGAACCAGATGCATTAGTGCACCCATGCAGGACTGATGTGGAGCTTGAAACATGCAAAGACTGCCTTTTGAGCTACCAGTCAGTGGCCATCTTCATCACCTCTGACCTGAGCTGGTATGGTGATGGGGGTCAGAGGGTGGCTAGGGTGACCAGTCAGGGTCAGAATGCCTGAGGGGAGAGCCACAAGTACTTATGGACCTGTACAATCAATTCAGGAACCTTTGCAGCACATAATTGCCTGTTGAGTGAAATGGTTCAGGCTTGCTTACTTTGACTGGCAGTTCCCATAACCACTTGAGAGCTGTCATTCCCCAGTGAACAGTAAGGGCTGTTCAACAGCTAGTTCAGTTCTGCTGCTGAATGTGAACGTGAGAGATGCCTGCGTGCTGTGGAGAGAGACGGTTGCTGCTGCACTACTTAACAGAAGAGTGCATGTCTGCCAGAAGCAGAGTAAGAAGTGAGAAAAGAACTCCTGCTGAGAGACAATGAGAAAAGAAAACAATTGTGTGCTAGATCAGCATTAGAAGTGAAGCCAAAGGCTGAATCAATTGATATATGACTTTGCTATGCTGCAAGCCTGAATCAAACTGTGACCTCAGCTAGAATGGGAGCACCTAGCCTGTACCGCAGTCCAGTGCTGGTTACTGCCATACACTAGGGAGTGGATGCCAGGATATGGTGGGCTGGAGTAGTAGAGCGGGTTCTCACAGGTTGAGCTCCCCTGTGTGTGCACTGGAGGGAAGCAGCTGAATGCTGAGGTCATGAGAGGCCAGACTAGGACTAGAGAAACAAGCAGCCATCTGTCAGCCACCACAGAAGACCTTCAGAGAAGAAGATGAGAAAAAACAGCCAGAGAGGGACTGACCACAAACTGCACCATCACCCCTGTGCCTCAAGGAAATCCTTCCTGCTCTGAGAGAACCACGGGTAAATTCTGGGCTCGCCATGCACCTGCACATTCTGTATCAAAACTGGGAAAGCATTTAATTAACTAATTTATTTATTTATTTAAGAATTTCACCAGGAAGACATATTGAGTAAATTGCTCGTTTCCAGATGCATCCTGGGGAAAGGGGTAGGTACAGCAGTGGATACAAGGTAACAATAGGCAAAAAACAAAACATACAATATAATGGCATATAATACAGTGAATAGAACAATGTAGTCATACGAACAGAGTATATAGCTTTTCAGTGATACACTGTCAATTTGTATTAACAATAGCAGTTGAGTAGGACTAGAGCTTGAAAGCATGGTAACAACAGACAAGAACACAATTGGAAGGGTACAGTGAAGATAATAATGTGGACGTGATTTGAGTAGTGCATTACGTTGTCAACCAGCAGTTGTAGGATAAGTGCTTTAAGCAAGCAATAAGACATGACGAGGTATGGGTTATTGCCTGATAAGAGCATGCCCCAGGTGCATTATGAGGCATGACGTTACTTGTGCAGAGTGCCTTGAGCACCTGGTAAGTGGTCTTATCAGGCCATAACCCACACCTCGGAGTGTCTTATTGGGCTTATAAAATGGGCCCCCCCGCCCATAAACCCCCATAGTAAAAAAAAAAGAAAAAATATTGAAGAAAAAGTATGCTAAGAATTATAAAATATGGAGAGCACAGAAAAATAGTCCATCTGATTGTGCAGACCATATGTATCATCTAGTGTATGGTTGTCTTTCTCTCTCCTCCCAACTCTGTCTCCCAATAGACAAACACTTGTTTATTTATTTATTTATTTGTTTATTTTTGACTTACTTTAGTTTAGCTTTGTTTAGGTTTTGTTCTTGAGTTGCAACCATCAGCCCACTTGACTGTGAGGGAGCGTATCTCTTACAGCCCATAGACAATGGTTTCACCATGGCGTCTGTCTCTCTCCTGTCAACTCTCTCTCTCTCCCCCAACACATATACACTTTTTTTTGTTAATTTACTTTATTTTGCCTTGTATACAGTTTCCATTTCACTTACAGCCACAGGCTTGGTTGCCTGTGAGTGAAAGGCGTCATCCCTTTCGGCCTCCTTACAGAGCGGTTTCCACTTCGGGCTTTTGAAATCGTCACAGCACTGCCTGCATTATGGGATTTTCAGCTCATTTGTTCTGAGCTTTAATGGATGCAGTGGGGTTGGTGAGAGAACTGCAGAATGGAGACAGGAGATGCTGGAAAATGGACAGAGAGTAGACATAATGCTAACGGTCAGTGCATGGCGTCACTAGTTCCTGGCTGCAGTTTGAATAGTGGGAGCAACAAAGATTCAAAGTTGTTAAGGATGGGTAGCAAAAAAAAAAAATTCATTAATAAAAGGGAGTAAATCTGTAAAGTTTGTTCTCCTGCGGGAGTGGGGTGGGGATATTGGTACGGTGATTTTCTGTTGGTGACACTGCTCTTTCAAGGCAGCACTTGTGCTTCTGTGGAATACTAGCTGCTGAGCTGCATCAGAGAGTGTTGGCACGGATTGATTCCCTGTGTGCTGCGTCTTGATTGGCACAAGTAGTGCCCATTATAAGATTATTTCCTGATAAGGACACAGCTGGAAAGGGCTTCTAGCCAATCAGGACTCAAGAATTTGCCCATTTTATAAACGATAACAGGTCATAGCAGGTCAGTGTTAATGGACTAGTTCATTCAGCTGGGATTTACAGATACCACTTGTGGATGTAAGAGTCTTTGGGTTTGAGGTATGAGATGCAACAGCCATTGCTTTGATTTATTTGAGTGTGTCACAGCCAGCCAATCACATGCAAAGTCATTGGGTCTGCCTCGTTTCCATGGCTGGGTACCCAATGAAGCACTGGGAGCTCCCCAAATAGTTAAAGGGTTTAAACTGATAACATGTGTGAAGGGCAGTGCCCCCAGCGCATCTGGGGAAAAACAGCCTACAGTACCGTGCTAAGTGTGGTGTTGGGGCAGACACTTCTATATGGCTATGCCTAGAAGGGTACTTGAGACACAGCCCAGGTTACAGTATTGGTCTGCACCTTGGAGGGCAATTGAAGAACATCCAGGGCACTGTATACAATTTAGGCTGGGTCTAGAAGAGCACAGAAGAAGCAGCCAGGCCTATACAAACTACATCATGCTGCTAGCTCCCCTTTTCCCCTTTAGGGTCTTGCTGTGACATTTACATTCCCTGTTTGTTTCAAATCACTGAGTGAGTGCACATTATTTTACAGTAAATGTTGGATGTTTTCTAAGGCTGTCACTGCAGTGAACTTGTTTACAGGTGGATTAATCCTGTTTGGAGGTGGGAGGTAGGTATTGCATTCCAAAGAGTGGTACTATATGTATACCAGAACTACTTAAGCTTTCTCTGGGTGGTGGCACTGAGCTGTACTTCATCTCAGCTTTGGGTATGTATATTATTTTTATTTATTTATATATTTATTTTCAGAATTACAACCTTTGTGTCAAAGACTCCTTTGCAAAGGCTCCACGTCTGGACAAACATACAGATTTATGAGAACACAACATACAGATTAATGTGAACATGCCCCAATGAGGAATTTTTTTTTCCGTAGAGGCCTTTTTCCTTTCTGGTCATCATGAACGGGCTCTCAACCCTGTCCCCACCTCCTCTCATCCGGCACTTCGTCTCTTCTGCATCTTAGGCCCGGGATCCCCCATAGATTGCCCCCGTGGTGGGGCCGGGAAGGGGAGGGCCATCCTCCTCCCACCCAGAGAACCATATTTAGGTTGGGCTGGAGACTGGCTGATAGTGCAGGATGAAGCTAGGCAGGCAGGGCTTCATGTAGCCTGTGTCAACCATTTTTCCATCTTCTTGGTTCTCCCTAGACTGCGCAACATTCAATGGCATAGCGATGAGCTCCACCTCTGTGGAGATGTCCTCAAACATCTGTGATTAGTTGATGTTGTGTGTACCCAACCTGTGCTACCACCTGGCCACCTCCAGGTGGCAGGCAAGCAGCAGAACAAACTACCCCCCCGAGGGAGGAGAGCCGTCCATTGGGCTGCTCAATCCTCCCTCCACTGGCTGACCCCCAAGTGACCTGCATCCATTCCTGAACACAGGTCATCGGTGTGGAAGGAGGTATGGTACCAGCACCTCAGCCCTCCATACCATTGGGTGGGCTCCCTATCAGGAGTTTAACAGACCGAGGCCCTCAACCTGGCTAAATCTGCAAGCCTGGGGTAGTACTACCATAACATTAATGGCAATCCTGTAGGCCTAGCAGTAATACTCATAATGACAGGTACAGGGTCATACTTGACATTCTACAATGACACTGAGAAAGTTCCAGACATTATTTGTAGGTGTCTATGATCAGTCTTTGCATCTATCCAAATTGTGAACATGCCAGGTGAACTTTGATGGCCTTCCCCGAAGACATAAATCTTTTAGATTTTTATCGGCATGACAAAGCAATTCTCAGGTACAAAGAAAACAACAGTATGAGTCAGTATACTGTATATGCACCAGAAACCAGAAACATTGGTAGTGGCGGTGGTGGTGGGGGGCACAGTAGGGTAGGTGGACAAAACCATTCAAAGACCAAAGGATTTCCTGCAGCGAACGGCTCCACATAACCTTCCTTTTTATTAAGCACTGCATCCAAAACCTTAACTCCACTCTCTTTCAGTTCCTCAAGGACACCAAATCTGCAAAACTCCAGTCTCTCACCCAGCAGATCAACAACCAACAAGAGCCCTCGAGTCAGACACAGCCTAACAATTTGGTATTTTGTATTCCTCCAGACCTTCCCGACACAAGATGAGCAATCACTCCTTAACAAAGGTCTCTCTTTTGTGTCCACACCCAGATATCTTGATGCACCCCAGGTTCAAATTGATCTGCAGTGCTTCTATCGTAGAGTACGCCTTGCAGCTCATTTTTCTAATGTGACTCCTCTTCCCACAGATGATGACAGTATCACCAGAACAATCGATGATATCAATCCCCAGCGAAGTGCATGGACACCCCCTCCAGTACGTTTTGCTGCTGTTGATTATTTTGTTAACCAATGCATGGAAAACTCCACTAACTTTAATCTTCATTGCAGGCACAACCATTCCAACCTGACACCTGGTCAGCTTGCAGCCCTCAGATCTCTACAATGTAGGAATGACATTGTTATTAAACTAGCTGATAAGGGAGGTGCTGTTGTGGTCTGGCAAAAGGAGCTATACATCACTGAAGCCACACAGCAACTCTCTGACACCAGGTTTTATTCTTCTCTTCCACAGGACCCCACTGCTGACTATCAGACTGAGGTCACCACCACCATCACCTCTGCTATTGAAAACAAAGAGCTCTTCTGCTTCTGCTAAGAGACTCATAGTTCAGCATCCCCAGACATCCAGGTTTGATCTCATTCCCAAAATCCACAAAACAGGTAACCCGGGTTGTCCCATAGTGTCTGCCTGCTCCTGCCCCACATCCCACATCTTTGCATTTTTGGACAGCCTCATGAGACCCATTGTTGAGTCCCTGCCCTCCTATGTTAAAGACACTTACCATGCTCTCCAGTTATTTGACAGGTTCCGATTCAGTGACTCTCATCAGTTCATCTTCACCATGGACATCAAATCTCTTTACACAGTGATCCCCCATGATGATGGTCTGACAGCTTTGCAGCATTTCTTGAATAAGTGGGAAGTCCAGCAGCCACCCCCACACACACTAACTAGTCTGGCAGAACTGGTTCTTACACTCAGTGCTTTTTCTTTTAATAACAGTTTTTTCAGCAGGTCAGTGGAGTTGCCATGGGTACCAAGATGGGTCCCAGCTTTGCTAATCTGTTTGTGGGTTGGGTGGAGGAACATTTTTTTCTCTCATTCACAGGGACTGTGCCAGAACTCTACAAACGCTACATTGATGACTGTGTGGGGGCCACCTTCTGCTCCAGGGAGACCCTTCAAGTCTTCCTTGACAAGTTTACCATGGCCCATCCTTCCCTTCAATACACTGTTGAAGTATCCTCCTCTACACTGCCTTTTCTAGGTATCCAGCTGTCAGTACAGAACACTGGTCTGAAGACATCAGTTTATTACAAACCCACTGACTCTCACAGTTTCCTCCTCCATAGCTCCTTCCATCCTAAACATGTCAAGAATGGCCTGCCTTATTCACAGTTTCTTAGACTTCGCAGGTTATGCAGTGAAGAGGATGATTTTGCTGAGCAGACCTAAAAAATGCATAGTTTTTTTATCAACAGAGGATACCCTAAAAGCACAGTGGACAGAGCACTCTCCCGGGTCAGTAACATGCCCGTAACCTTGACCCCCGGAGGAAGGATACTGTCACACAGGGAACAACGGCGAATTACACTAGTGCTTCCTTTCCATCAGCGCACACCTTCTCTTCACAGGATCATCACCAGTAACTTTCCCATTTTACAAACTGACCCTAACATTGGTGCTTCCTTTACAGAACCACTTATCACCTCCTACCACCGGCCACCTAACCTGTGGAATCTCCTGGTTAAAAGCAGCCTACCTACTCCTAACAGTTCCTCCCTCCCAGGTACCAAAACTTGCAACTGGACTCACTGCTACACCTGCAAATTTATTTCCAGTGTAACTGAGATTCGGGGGCCTGCAGGTGTTTTTCACATCACCAAGGAGTTCTCATGCACCTCCACTAATGTGGTGTACTGTATTCTTTGCAGGAAGTGTACAGCTATTTACATTGGAGAAACTGGCAGGTGTCTTGCTGACCGTTTCAGAGAACATTACAGAGCAATCAGGAATGGTGAAACTGCTAAACCCATTGTATCCCACTTTATCTCCAGGGACCACAATGTCAATGACCTTTCTGTTTGTGTTCTTCAGCAGGGCTTCTGGGATCCTGACCATAGAAAAAACATGGAAGCCAAGCTGATCATCCGCCTTGGCTCCCAGCAGCCCTCTGGTTTAAATGATAGACTTATTTTCCACTAACATCTTTCAGCCATCTCCTTTTTTTCCCTAAAGTCTATTTGCTTTTGTACTCATTTAATTTATTTTTCATTTTCACCGTAAGTCTCCATCTCTGTCTCTTTCCCACACATTTGTCACCTTTCAGCCTTCTTACTAGGCCCTGTTAATTTGTCCCCACCTGGGAACTTCCCTAGCTCTTTCACTTCCATTATGCTTTATCTTCCCCATCATCACCTTTTTGTTTCACATATTCTCTCTTAATCTTACCATTTATCACTTCTTCTCCCTGAGCCTCCCCTTTCTTCTTTCCCCACATACAGTGTATATATAGCTCTCATTTTACCTCCCCTCTACACTAACTTTGTTTTTTTTTCTCTTTTAGATATTTCCTGAAGAAGACCTAAGGTCGAAACGTAGATTTTTAACTCTATTTTCAGCATGCATTTAATATAACCATTTTGTTTTACAGTAGGGTATGTTCCATTTAATTCATCTAGAATTTTTTAAGGGGGTAGCAGTTTTGTCAAGGGGTAGCAATTCCCCTGAAAAATGTAAAATGTTCCCTTTTAAAGAACAGATTCAGCTTTAAGAGTGGCCTAAGAGGGTAGTGGGTATTACTTCTACGGTATTTCCACATAGCTGGATCCACTAGTGAGGTACTGTAACAGAGCTGTCATATAATTTCTTAAAAATCATTTAATAGTGTGATATGCTATTTTGGAGAATCAAACTGATTTCTATGAGAACAATATCTCTGTTTCGTAAATGGTCTTGATAGTAACACACTGACAAACAACATTTAGTTGATCAGATATTCATTAGGGTCTTTTTTTTAATAAAGGTTTTCATCCTTCAGACCCTCTGAGGGCTAGCCCATAGAGCTCCCCCATGATTCACCTCATGGTGGGGCTAGGAGGGGGACATGCCTCCTCCTGGGACACACATCCAGATTGCGAGCCTAGATCCCCAGGCAGTAGTGCAGGCCAGGGCTAGTGGACAGAGCTTCACAAAGCCCACTCAGCCTATTTTCCACTTCTTTTTTTCCCCCAACCCCCGCTGAAGCCTGCAGACTAAAGTGGGTGCTATGTGAAGGCACGCACACACTGTGTCAGACTGTAGCCCTTCCCTTTATGCCTTCCTGCTTGCACTGTCACCAGATCTCCATTTGGTGGCTGTCAACAGTGAACTGACAAAGCCTCCCTCCCCCAGGAGAAGAGAGCAGTCTCTGGAATGCTCGATCCTCGCCTCCTCAGCTGACCCTCAGCGACTCGAGTCCGTTCCCAAACCTGGGTCACTGTCGTGGTGGCAGGTGAAGCACATGGCACCTCAACCCTCAGCACCACCGATCTGGCCATTAGGGATTTTTTAAATTGAAAATATTAAGCTTAGCCCTGCAAGTAAACCTGTCAGCACTGAGTGTGTTTTATTTATCACAAATTGGTATTAACAAGAATATGGCATACGCTGTGTTGTTATGCAGTTCTACTCACATGTTTTCTTTCAGTACTCAAACAGGTGTCTTAAAGGTCAGTGTGCTGGTGCAACATGGACTGACAGGGAGGGAAGACTAGAGTGTCCCAGAGGACTCTCGCCTTCCCTGGGATGCAAGGCTGACTGGCTTCACTGCACTACTACCGTGGTCACGATGGGTGATGATATAGCTAGAGCAGCATGTGGAATGGGGGACACAGGCCAGCTCTGGCTTACATTACATGCCATCAACACTTGGGGTTCGTTTGTGCCAATGTGCTGTGGAAGAGGATTAAAAACCAGTGACAAACAAGGAATGATTGCAGGATGGTGTACCAGCACTACTGGGTCCAACACCGCCAACTGGGCTGTCCCAAAAATGTTGGATTTAGTCTCTGAAGGGAATCACTTCACACTAGAGGCCTCACTATGAGGGAAGCCAGGGAAACACCTCAGAGGTTAGTCTCAGAGAAAGCAGGGCAGTGGGGCTGGGTGGTGGCTGGATGCTGAAGGGGTAGGCTACCCTGTGGGAACAGAAATAGTAAATGAAAAAAAAAAGAAACATGGTATTTAAAAAGAAATATCTCGGCAATGCCATGTTAACAGACAAACAACAAGAATCACCTTGATATACTGTAACTGAGGCCTTAATTTTAATTATGACCAGTGGAACTACTAGCCTTCAAGACTTCTAAGTCATCTTATCATCAGTTATCAATACAGAAAAGCGGTGGGTAAGGCAAATAGAATGCTGGCATGCATTGGGAGGGGAATAACAAGTAGGAGGGAAGTGCTGATGCCACTTTATAAAACCATGGTGAGACCTCACCTGGAATATGGGCTCCAGTTCTGGAGACCTCACCTATGCAAGGACATAGATGAGATTGAAAAGATTCAGAAAAGGGCAACCAAGATGGTGCAGATTATGCATAGGAAGCCCTGTGATGAAAGTTGTAGGGAGCTGGATCTGTACCCATTGGAGACGAGGAGGGAGCAGGGCGACATGATTGAAACATTTAAGTGCATAAAGGGGATTAATAAGGTGGGGGAGAGGGACTTATTTACAAGGAAAGTAAGTGCTAAAACTAGAGGGCATAGTTTAAGATTAGAAGGAGGAAGATTTAAGGGCAATGTAAGGGGTCTTACTTCACGGAGAGGGTGATGGAACCCTGGAACAAACTACCTGAAGAGGTGGTGGAGGCCAAAATGGTGAAAGGATTCAAGATGGCATGGGACAGACATAAGGAGTTAACCAGGGGACAAAAGGGGATGTCCCTTGCCAAATGTGAAGAGAAGGGGTGGTAAGGGGCAGACTCAATGGGACAGAGTGATCCTTTTCTGCAGACAGATTTCTGTGATTCTATGATCTTAATCAGACATGAGTGTATGACAGTTTGGACAGAATAGAATTTGGAGTTATACTGCTCCTTTCATAAAAAAACATTATAGTATATGGTTAGGGCTTATTGTATTTAAAAACCAGTAGCTGCTCAAATGTTGTGCACATTCTAAAAGTTGCGCACATTTTAAAAGTTGTTGTGCATATTCTAAAAGTTGTGCACATTCTAAAAGTTATTGTGCACATTCCACAATTAATATTCATCAGGCCCATGCTACCTGGCATCTGATTGGATGAAACCATGTTTTTCAAATGAGGAATCCAAACAAACATAGCAGTGCTGTTAGTGAGCAGGTCACAGGGAGATTTAGACACAAGAGTACTGTAGTTGGCTCTGTTTTACCAAAAGGGCAGTAAGTGAACTTAAAAAAAAAAATGTAGTTATGCCACTAATGTTTTAAGACTCAGGACTGGAACAGGACTGCAATGATGACTGACCGGCACCGACAAACATTACAGCGCACTGAACTGCCCACAACAAGTGGGAGTGCGAACACAAGGTAGGAGACGTTGTGAAACTAAAAACCCTTCAGAAATGTCTTTTTTTTTTAATCTCAGGAACCATATACTACAACAAATAAAGTATGGGGAACCCTTAACACAACTCGCCCAGTGTTTCCATCTCGGGCTTGAGATACCAGTATGGACCGCTCGAGTTTCACTGTTGAGGTCCATACACTGGTATCTCAAGTCCTCGATGTAAACTCAGGCTTGTTGTGTATGGGCACCCCTACTTTATTCCTTGTATCCCAAAGTGCTTGATATGGCAGTACTAATACTAGTACAGTGCAGTAGCTGCTCATCGTGTTAATACCACATAGACATACAACCACAATACATTAGAAGTTATGTTGAGGGAGGGTAGAAGTAAGGAAATGAGAAGGTTAAAGATCCCCTGGCTCTTTTGGAAAAGAATGAGGAAATATCCCAGTGTTCTTATTAACATTTCTTCTGAATAAAACAGGTCTTTATGGGGGATGTTGTTGGTCCATAATGACTGCTCCATTTGTCTGCATACCATCATTGCTCTACCAGTATCAAACTCATTCCTTTAAATCCCTTTGAAATACAGCATGTATGAAGGGGGAAATGTTAAACCAAATTCCATTCTATAGTGTCACCCCACCCCCACAGGTGGGGGCTATAAGATTGCTAGCCAAGCCCCCATAACTCCAGTTGTGTAACGGGGGGACTGGCAGGGAGTGTTGAAACCCAATAATAACAGCATATTTGGACAAATTCCCTGGACTCCATTGGAGCTGCCATCTTGTGACCCTCAACCCGGGGAGACAGCCAATCACAGTTTCCCAGCTAAGATAATCTGGAGGACTTGGGGGGGGGCAGGGTGGCAGATTCTGGCACCTTTTGCGGGATCTATAGGTGACACGGTTTGAGTAACAGCTGTTTGAACCAATGTGAGCTGCCCCAGAAATGCTGTTATAAAAGGGGGTATGGTCTATAGACTTGTAGATCTGGGAGAGATCTTGGAGGAGAGTTCAAACTGCACCCCAAAGGCCATGTGTCTGTGAGACAAATGGTGAAGAAAGCTGCTGAGTCCTTGTGAGGAAAAGGGCAGCATTTACATGCTAGCTATCACAAGCAATGATGCTACAGAGACAGCATGGAGTGAAGAAATTGAAGACAAGGCTGCTGACACAGGTCCTGTAGCAGCCACTACAGCTAGGTGTCAAGCTGTCACTGCCCTGAAAGTTCAGAAGCCTTGATATGAGGATTGGTCCAGGATCTCAGCAGTTGAGGAAGGAGAGAAAGAAACAGCCAGCTGAACGTCCATGAGGAAACCATGAAGCCAGCATCTGAAAGAGGTGGAGTGAGCCTGAAGAGGGAGCCCAGCTGATCTATAGGAACCATGGGAGACTTGAGTTCCAGAGGTCTGCTGCACCCATCAGGAGGCACTATCTAGCCAGAGAACAGTGGTTAAAATCAGAGATTGCCTTGCTTCAGACAAAACCACTGCTTACTGAGATCTGTACATTTGGCATTGAGCTAGGATCTTGTATTTGAGGTTCAGTGCCATTAAAGCAGTTGCATGGCCTTTGATGGGATTTATTAATTTGACGCTCCTTTAATTTAAAGTGCATCACCGCTGGCTAACCTGTGGTACCATCAGTGGGCCTGCTTCAATCCATCCCTGTGTACCCACTTCCCAGGACCTGCCATAAGGGGAGCTCCTATAGTGTTTCAAGGGAAATCTTGGTACCAAGTGGGCAAAAAAAGTGGCCACTAGTGCCGGAGTGCTATCTGCAGTATATAGCTGTACTGTATATACTGTAGTTGTACTGTGGGTAGCAGAGTGGGAGTGAAACTGAGTGAAAAGGCTATACCTGGTTGGGCCTGATTAAAGAAGCCAGGGCAACCTGTTCTTTTGCTGAGCTTGTACAGGGCCTGAATAAGGAAGGCCACATGGGTGAGTAAGTGGCCAGACCCCACCTAATTGGTCTCCTAATGGGGTCTCTGAGCTGGCCTTCCTGAAAGGTTGCACTAATCCTTTGTTTTTCAATTTTAGGAACTCTTCTTGAATAAAGCTATGGTATACTGTTAATTCTGTTCTCATTATTGAACTCTAGTTGACTGTGCATGGGGAAGAACTGTTGCACTGCTTGGGGTCTGCAGGAAAGGTGACCACTGTTTGTATGTGGCAGGTACTACATCCCTGGGGTAGTGCTATTATGCTATCAGCCCTACTTGAAACTTTCTCTGGGTTGAGGCACTGCACTGTTTCTTTCTCTTGGATATTTACCCCCCTCACTGCATTAGCAAAAAGAACCCAAGAGCCACCACAACCATCTCCAGTGACCTGGTGGTGGTGTGAGGTAGCGGCACCCCAACCCCTAATGCAACTGGGAGGGATGCATGCCCTAACTGGGACCTTACAGTTATATTCTAGTTTAGTTTAGTTCTCAAAGGTTTGCAATTAAATATAATTTTAGTTAAAAAAGCATTAAAAAAAATATTACCTTTGAATACTATGCCAGGATTATTAACCAGCACATCCAACCCTCCGTAGTTCTGCATCAGGTAATTCTTCAGCTTCTCAATACTCGCTGTATTGGTGATATCCAGCTGATGAAAAATAGGTTGGAGTCCTTCCTTCTTCAAATTCTCTACTGCATCCAGCCCCAGCTTCTCATTTCTGGCTGTTAATATCACATCCCCAGGGTAGTGCTGTTTGCAAAGTCCAGCTACAACAGCTTATAACACAGTAAAAAAAAAATGAGCAATTTGATTGGCTGTGAGAGAAGTACAGGAGTATAATTATGAAAGCATAATTACACTCCGGTGCTTCTTTCATATCCAAAAGCCTAAGCACAAGCAACAGCAGAAAATCCATACACTGCACTCTACTTCCGAACCTGACAGTAGCTGTCAAGGCTGGAAAGAAAATGTAGGAAATGACTGAATACTTAGTTTATTCAGTTAGCAGCTCCAGTCAGCAACTTAGCAAACTGTCCCGCTATGAGCGCCACTGCAGAAATAGCCGAGATCACGCCTGACAACGAAATCCAGCATCCAAAGGGCAGCACAACTGTGCAGAACTGTACCTTCACTGGTGATGTTGTCTTCCACTTTTATTGCCTCTGTTGCACAGTGTAAGTGCTCGGTTGTACTCTTCAGTAAGCCCCTTCCTACTTGTAGTGGCTCCGTTGAGCTCCGTTTACAGGGACTATTTAATCATAAATGACTTCTTCTTTTCAGCTCTAAATTTGTTGTTTTCAACTTGTTTGTTGACTGGAATGACTCGTTTTTTTCTCACTGGGTTATAAGTGCCATAAGACACTTCAGGGATGTGTAAATATGCTGTCATAATTGCACTTAGCTCTCGGGTGTTTAATGGCACCCCTGAGCTGTGCAATTATGACAGCATATTTACACACCCTGGCGTGTCTTATTGCATACATATCCAACGCCTTTGTTGGCACCAGTTACAACCGCCACCTTTCGAGACATTCTGGAAGACAACAGTACGACAGGCAAACTATAAAGAAGCTGCTGTGTTTCAAGCAAGTTAGCTGAAATAAAGCAAAGCACTCTGGGACTTGCAGTTACAGCACTTTGTTCAAATGAACTTTACCCCATCAGAGTTTCTGCCCATCCCAGTAACGACACAACACTGATATACGAGAACCAAGGCTGCAGCTTCTGTTAAAGATCAAAGGCAATGCTATAAAATGTACTATTTCTGTAGAGCTCCACGTTATTAATGGGAAGTCATAACTACTGGGTATAGTGCACAGTTACCAGTGGAAATGGCACAGTCTAAGCTTTAGAGTGTTGAGCACTTGAGGATTCCGAGCAGTAGCAACACCCCAGTTCAGCTGAACTATTTACAGAGGACAAATCATTTTGAATGAATGAATGAATAAAATTTTATTTTTATACAAGCTGAATGAGTTCTTAGGGTAAAACCCTATTTTCAACAATTTTCTGTAAAAAACATATAAAAACAAAGAAAACATATACAAACGTTATACATAAAAACTTTGGTTTCATACATTTTCAACCTTCTTTCAAGATTTTCATTTGGGGTTGCAATTCTACATAGCAAGTTGGGGCTACCTGGTTCCAGGGAGCACCCCTAAATTAAAAATGTGCCTGTTAGGTTGCAGCTTTCAAACTGACAAACCTGCTCCACCCATTTCCATAGGTGGACTGGGGGCCACATCTGTCTTGCATTAAGGTGTTCTAATGGTCTCTGATTTATTTTTTTTGGAAAAGGTGCCACAGATAAGTGCATTTTACTTCCTTTGTGGGGTAGTGTAGGGCTCCTGGGGTATTTCCCTCGGCTTCTGTGTCGGTTGCCCCCTCCACCCCCAGCCTTCAGGTTTCTGTTGCTGCTAATTTAAACAAAAAAAAGATGTGTGTTTTTGGGGTATTGCCTTTTTGTTGGCATTTCCCCCTTAAGAGTGTCTGCAGGTATATTCCTTTAGTAGCGTTTTCCTTAGTGGGCTGCTGGGTACTCAGTCACGCCTGTTATAGTATTAGTGCTTGTGGTAGTTTTTCTCTTAACTGTTCTTAATTGTTCTTAACTTAGGCTGCGATCAGAGGGCCTTTGGAGTATTCTTTACTTAGGCTGCGATCAGAGAGCCTTTGGAGTATTTTTCTACCTCAGTCCTCTGAACACTTTGTGCTCCAGCCATTAAGCTGTTGTGGCAGTTGGGCACATGCTGTCCTCCCAGTTTGTCTTTTGGCGTGCATGGTTTTCATGTGCGAGAGGGTGCGTGGAAGTCCGCTTAGTGTGAGGTCTGCTTAGCATGAGGATGTTGGGAGCATGCCCTCCTACTTTTATTAAATCATGCTTGTTTTTGGTACACCTGGAGGTGCGCACACACATCTGCGTCATGTGATAACATCACATGGGCCATCCTGATGTTGTGTGCATGCCCGCTAGTGAGCGCATGCGTCTATGTTGCTCTCACTGGACGCGCGGCTCTCTACTTGCAAGAATTTTCTTCTGAGAAAAGGGAGTGCCAGATTTTCGGCCTGCATAGTAGGATCTACTGCATTAGTCACTCGTAGCACAGGCAAGCTAATAGAACTACATGTAATTAATTATTCTCTCTAGATTTGTTATTTGTACTGCAGCATTCGTTGGTATTATTTGTAACTACACAACTATACAGGGCTGTTCTACTTGGCACAATGGCTTATTGTTATGACCATTAATTATGAAAAGGTGTAAGACCTGTAAAAGGGTGATGAGGCCCTCTCCCAGGAGTTCCTATTGCCCTCATTGTGTTGCCCAGCATGATATTCTCTAACGGTTCTCCCAGCTGGTCCTCCAAGCTAGGAAGGGGGGCACCTGTTTCTTCAGTTAGCATTGGCAAAGCAGAATTGTGAAAATCACTTTTGTTGCCCATTGTTGAGCTTTTGGGCCCCGAAGTTTGCAGGACATCCCAGCAGATGCACCCAACCCCAAATGGGCCCCTCAGGTCAGGGGGGCCACATACATGTCCAGGTGTGTCGCAGCAAGACAAGGCTGCGGAGACAGATGTGTAGGTAGACCACAACCTTGAGTACTTAGAGGGTCAGGGTGAGCATTTGGGGGATCTTGGGGAAACTCCTGACCTTCAAAAGTTGCTCTCTAATGATGGAGACATCCTCTCTGAGGAGGAGGCGGGGAAGTGAATGGAGCCCAGGTCAAGGATTCCTATACCTCCACTGTTTGACAACAAGTCCTTGTCTTTTTTGATAGCTGAGGCATGTAGGTCCTTACAGCTGAAGGAGGAACAGTCTGTGGAGACAATGGATGTTAATCCAGTTCTGTCCACGTCTTCCTCTACTCCAAAGTGTTTTCCAAGTTTTATTCACTGTGACAAAATTATTGAGCAAGAATAGGCAGGTGTGGATCAGAGAAAGTGTCTACCAAAACCGAAGACATGGTCCTTTCCTTTTTTAGAAGAAAATATTTTGCCGATGGGAAGCCCCTCCACTGGCAGACAAGGCTCTGTATAATTTGGTCAAACACACTGCTATTCCTTTTGAAGGGTCTCTGGCCTTAACAGATTCCAATGACAAATGAGTGGATGCTGCATGCAGGAAGGCTTTAATGGCACAAACCTATGCACTTCCTATGCCTCCTTTATTATTGCCAGAGCTTTAAACTTGTGGGCCACTACCCTGGGCAGCTCCGTTTCCCCCAGATCTATAAGGAGCGAGCATCTTACAATTGTTTGCCATGGCCTCCACTTTTCTTGGTGATTGTACAGTGGATAATTTGCACATTTGCTTGTTTGGCTTACCACATTGTGTCGGTCATGTGGGGTATATGGCTTAGGCATTTTGTCACTAATCAAGCTTCAAAATCTAAGCTGTTTAACCTCCCCTTTGAGGGAGATGTGTTGTTTGGTTCTGGCCTGGATGCTATATTAAAGGATCTCCTGGACAAGAAGAGCCACCTTCCAGAGTCAAAACAACAATGTAAGGCTACCTCAAGCCAAAATGGTCAAGGTAGTGGCCTGCACAGGCAGTTTCGAGGAGGATTTTGTCCCTTTTGGAATTTCAGTAACCAGAGAAAGGGAGGAGCCTACTCGGGTAACAAGGATTACAGTAACAGAGGGGCCTTTACCAGATGCTCCACTGGTGGTCCAGGCCAAAGGTCTGATACCTCACAATGAGGGTATGTGGTCACATCCCTGCCCCACTTTCCATGGTGGAAGACTACACAATTTCTATTCAAGATGGGCCCAAATAACATCAGACACATGGGTTTTAGAAATTCTAGCCATGGGCTATGTGATAGAATTTTCAACAATCTCCTTAAGGGGGCATTTTCTGCCATCCCCGGTGTGGCGAGCTACCCCACTACTAGCCCTTATTTGTAGATATTATTCTGTTGAATATATGGTTTTTTTTAACGTAATTATGTGTGCCACTGTCAGCAAAGGCACATAGAAAAAGACTGGATTTTGTTTAAAGAGGGGTTTGACCTTTCTCTGACCTATAAGGCCAGCCTTGCTTGCAGAAATCTGACAAGTTCTTATCAAAAAGCTTGTGGATACATGATCAAAGAGTATTCTTCTAAGTTAATGGGCCAAGGGAAACAGAAGTCATAAAATCAGCTTATATAATCATACAACTTACAGGATCTTCCTTATAACTAATTAAATTAAGCCAGTTCAAAATCCCAGGATGAGAGAAGATATTTCCACTGTTGTAATTCCTTAAGATCAAAAGGGAGATGGTCTTAGACAAGAGGTGACAGAAAAGGTTGCCACAGTACATTGACATTTTTTTAAATAAGTGCCAGGAAACATCCTTCTGACAGGCCTGTGTGAGATTGTCAGGTGACAGAAAAGGTTCCCACAGAACACTAACATTTTTTCTAAGTGCCAAGACTTTGGGAACGCACAAGAGTGACACCCGATGGCCTAAAGTGGAAGGGCCAGCCTTTATTCAGAGAAAAGACAGTTTGTTCAAAGACTGTGGGGTGGTCTTCTATATAAATTCTCCAGCACAGACACTCGGGGACATTTTGCCATTCAGTTTGGACTCTCTTCTCCTGCCCACAAGCAAGCAACTGCCAGCACAGAGACTGCCTAGGAGCCAAAGGCTGCTACAGAAAGACTGCAATATTTTGCAAACTAGAGATTCTCTGGACTTTGCTAATCTAGGTATGAAGATTTCTAACAGTCTCAGTGCATTTCATTGTACATTTTTCCATTTTCTTTTCCTGTATACTGTAACACAAATTAATATTCTCTTTTAAGTTGTACTTGTATTTATTTACATATTTCAGTAAGACTTTTGTTTTCCTAAAGAAATTATGCCTGCGTGAGAGTTCTTATATTATATGTGACTGTAGAAGGTTTATTAATAATTGGTGAAAACTGTTATTGCCAGAGGGACTACCGTAAGCAACCAGATTGAGAAAAGGGTCTGTAAGGGATCTGGAAGGATAGGGAGAATACCAGAGTCTACAAAGATTTTCAACCAGGCTATTGCATGTCCTGTAGGTAGAAGGCCAAGTCATGTTTTTACACTGTTACCCCGAAGAGAGTGTGATACCTGACTCTTCCTCCTGTATGTAATAGCCAAGGAAGGGTTCATATTTGGCCACAAGACTCAGGTCTGGTACTGTGCCCTTATCCAGAGCTAGAGGGATGCCCGGGATCCTCATGGCAGAGGTTCAGTCCTGACCTCAGTGAGCATTCTAAAGGATGAGGTGGGTATCCCTGTTCCCCCCATCACGGATTGCACTTAAGAGTGGGCAATGTGAGCTCAGTGGGTCTGACCCCCAGGAGTGGGTTTGTGACAGATCTGGTGCGCAGCAGTGGGATCTGAGAGATTTGGTTGCATAGTGTTGTGATTTGAGAGATATTGGTGGCACGGGCATAACAGCTGGATTGGAGCCCAGTGTATCAGACTGATAAACTGTAAACAGTCCACACACAATTAAGGCAGAGATTTAAAAAAAAAAATACATAATTTGGTTACAGTATAAAGTTCCCTACCTGTTTTTGTTTTCTTCTCAAGTACAAGCTAGTGTAGCAGTAGTTAAGGAAGAAGATGGCTTCCATATACAGCAAATACACTGCAGACTACCTGAAGCAGTTGTGTCAGAAAAGAAGAGCCTAGTGCACGGGGTAAACCAAAAAGCACCTCAGGGAGGCTCTTTTAGCAGCCGATGAGTAAGCGACTGCCCAGGACCTCGAATCACAGCCAGTGACTGAAAGGGACCAGACCTTGGGTGTGGGGGTGCTAAGGGACATAGCAGAGTCCAGTTCCAGGGAGGAGGACAGCAAGACCAGAGGGAATCCAGAGCCACAGCACCAGGAGAAGGTCACCACAACACTGAAGCCGGAACGGATCAGGCTGCTGCTAGAGTTGAGGAGATTGGAGCTGGAATTTGAGCAGAGGAAGTTCCGGATAGAGCTGGAGATGCAGGAAAAAAAAACAGCATCAGAGAGAGGCTGAGAAAAAAGAAAGGCAGCTTTAGAGAGATGCTGAGAGAGAGGAAAAACAGCATTAGAGGGAGCTTGAACTGGAGAAGCTAAAACTCCAATGGCCAGCGCCAGAGGAGGTAAGTGGCAGGGGTGAACCTAGAACTCCAGAACTGGGGTACAAATTAAATTATAAATTAATAGCTGAATTTAATGGGGGGGGGGTGGATATGTATACATTTTTGAATTTGTCTGAAAAGGTCTGTATCCAAGTTCAACTACCCAGGGAGTCCTGGAGCTTCCAGCTATCCTCGCTGCTTACTGGGAAGGGGCATGAGTCACTAGGCCAAATGGACAATCAGGGCAGTAGTAATTATGAGAAACTTAAAGTTACATTGCTTAAAAAGTATAAATTAATGCCTGAAGCATACAGGGTTAAGTTTCTTAAGCTCCAGAGAAGCCCTGACATGAGCTATGAGGAACTCACCACAAAGCAACGTCAGCTTTTGAAACGTTGGTGGGAGGAAGTGGAAGCAAACTCTGTAGAGAAAATTGAGGAGATTGCACTTCTGGAGCAATTATTTTGGGCTTGCCCAGCAGAGCTAAAAACCTGGTTAGAGGACCAAGACCCCAAAACAGCGCAGGATGCAGATTTCTCAGATCGCTATGCCAGGAACAGGCCTGCTCTATAAAGGAGTGGGGCTGGTGTGGCAGCGCAGAAGGGGAAAGTGAGCCTTCAGGGCAGCTAAAACCCTCACTGCATCCACAGAAAGGGGGAAGCCCCAGGTTACAAAAAACAGATTTATCAGATATAAGAAATGATGATTGTTGATTTTGCAAACAGCCAGAGCATCTTGCTAGACAGTGTCTTAAAAAGGCACAGAGCAGACAAAGTGGTGCTCAAACAGAGTTGGGTGCACTTTGTATCCCTGAAAGCATGCCTATAAACATGAGGGAGCACATACACCCAGTTACTGTAAATGAGGTGCAGACCCACGGGTTAAGGGACACGGGGAGCACCTCTTACCTTAGTAAAAGAGGATTTGGTTGAGCCTGAACAGCTTATACCTAATCAGTTAATAGTGGTAAGGGGATTCACTTGGGACGAGAAAACTCTGCCACTTGCTAGTGTACTCCTGTACTGGGGTGAGACTGGAGAGAGGGTGCAAAAAGTGGCCGTGGCAGACAACCTTGCCCTGGATGTGATTATAGGGAACTATCTCCAGAAGGGGGTGATGTGTGCGGTTACTCACAGTTAGATGGTAAAGGCCGATTGTAGGTCCCTGGACCCCATAGAGGCCCTTGTGGAAAACAATGGGAGGCTGGATCCCCAGCCTGTGTCTCCTGAAATGGAGAGTAGTGAAAGGGAGGTAGGACTTCCCCATGTAGCAGTTCACAAAACAGCTACAGAAGGTTACTCTGAGGAGGGAGGAGTAACCAGTTGTCAGAAGGTTAGGGATGGCAGTGACCCTGAATGCCCCGATGTTAGAGTTATGGACCCCAGTTTAGGAACTGAAGGGGACATGCCCCATGCCTTTGGAAAATGTGAAGAATTTGCAGCTGCTCAGAGGTCTGATCCTAGTTTGGAGAGGCTGAGGGCTTGTGCAGAGTCTGACAGTACACAGGGAGGTGACATGAGACATAGAGTATTTTGGGACAATAGACTGTTATTTATGCAGGACATAAGGACAGAGGGAGGGATGATGGTCAGGCAGCTTGTCATTCCCCAGTGGTACCGTGAGCAGTTGCTCAAGATCGCTCATGATATTCCCATGTCTGGACATCTGGGAATCACATGCACCATGCAGTGATTGGCCCAGAATTTCTATTGGACCAACGTCACCCAGCAGGTGAAAGATTACTACAGGTCTTGTCACAAGTGCCAACAAATAGGGAAGGCAGGTAGTAAAACCAAAGCCACTCTAATTCCCTTGCCTATTCCTATTGTGGAGGAGCCATTCCAGAGGGTAGGAATGGATATTGTGGGACCCTTGAGTACTCCAAGCTCCTCCGGGAAGAGGTTTATCCTGACAGTGGTAGACTATGCCACCCGATACCCAGAGGCGGTCGCCTTTTCTTCACTTAGGTCAGACAAAGTAGCAGATGCCTTGCTAGGGATTTTCTCCTGGGTTTCTGCAGGAGGTTATCACTGATCAAGGGGGTACCTTCATGTCAGACCTGATGAAGTGTTTGTGGGAGAAGTGCAGGATGGTGCAGAGACACACAACACCTTATCACCCACAAGCCAGGGTTTAATGGTACCCTAAAATCGATGCTCCAAGTGTTTGCTGAACATCATGGGAGGGACTGGGAGAAATACCTTCCCCACCTGTTGTTCACATTCAAAGGGGTGCCCCAAGAGTCGACAGGGTTTTCCCCCTTCGAACTCTTATATGGATGTAGGGTGCATGGGCCCCTAGATTTGATCCAGGAAGACTGGGAAGGCAATCATGCCACCTGGGAACTCTCATAGTGGAGTATGTCCTAAAGTTTAGGGAAAAGCTGAAGGAGCTTATGAGAGCAGCCCAGAGCAACCTGTAAACTGCCCAGCAGAAACAAAAGGTCTGGTATGACCACAGAGCCAGAGCTCACTCATACTGTGTAGGTCAGGAAGTTATGGTCCTAATCCCAGTCTGTAAGGACAAGCTGCAGGTCAAGTGGGAGGGACCATACAAGGTAGTCCGACAGTTTAATGAAGTGAACTATATTGTAGAACTGCCTGACAGGCAACATATCCACAGAATGTACCATGTCAACATGATGAAGTCATATGCAAATAGGGCAGACATGGTATTTGCAGTGTGTAGTCCTGGGGAAGGGATGGACAAAGAAGACCCCCTACTGGACTTGCTGGAGGAAAGTAAGCGGGTGTCCTCTGTGGAGGCAATCAAACTGTCACCCCAACTGATCCCTGAACAGACTCAGGAAGTGATGGAGATTTTAGTGGACTTTGCCCATTTGTTTACGGCCAAGCCTGGACTAACACCATTAGTGACAGACGATGTAGAAACAGGGACACAAGCGCCCATACAGCAGACAGCCTACTGGGTGTCTGAGGCCATCCTAAAGGACATTAGGAGGGAGGTGGAAGAAATGCTGGATTTAGGGGAAATCCAGAAATCCCATAGCCCCTGGGCCTCAACCGTAGTCCTGGTTCCCAAGCCAGATGGCCCTACTCACTTTTTTTTCTTCATACATAGACAGGGTAGAGAAGGTTCAGAGGAGGGCAACAAAGATGGTGCATGGATTGCATCATAAGTCCTATGAAGACAGGTTGAAGGAACTGAACATGTACTCCCTGGAGGAGAGGAGGGAGAGAGGGGATATGATAGAGACATACAAGTATCTTACAGGGAGGAACAGGGTGCAGGAAAACACTATTTTAAGTGAAAAAGATGTTCCAGGACTAGAGGGCATGGGATGAAGTTGGAGGGAGGACGATTCACAGGAAACATGAGAGAGAATTTCTTCACAGAGCGGGTGGTGGACAAGTGGAACACCCTGCCAGAGGAAGTGGTGGGGGCTGAAACAATCATGGGATTTAAGAATGCATGGGATAGACGTAAAGGAATTCTGGAGGTCAGGGGTAAGGGGCAACAGACTTCTAGGAAAACAAACTGAACTTACAAGCTCAAACGGGCAGACTGGGTGGGCCATAGGCCCTTATCTGCCGACACTGTCTATGTATGTATGTATCTATGTATATAGCTGTTTGGTTCCTGTCACCTCCTCCTGTCAATTTACAGGTTTTCTCCCCTTACACCCTTCAGAGGATGCCGTGCGAGTGTGTGGAGGCATGCTACACACCCTGTGGCACCAGCTCAGCCCCTTCCACCTCCCGTAACTGTTTGCTACCCCCTCTCCACCTACGCTACCCTCTGGATCTCCACCAAGAGGGAGCAGAACTACAGGGGGGGCACCAACCCACCCTCAGGAGAGGAGAGCTGCTGCCCATCGGCATACTCAATCCTGCTATACCCTCCCACCCATGCTGGCACCTTGATGACCCGAGGTTGTTCCCAAACCTGGGTCATCAACATAGTGTAAGGTGCGGCATCCAGCGCCTCAACCCTCAGCACCACCAGGCTGGCAACTCTACTCACTATTGTGTGGACTATCATGGACTCAACGCAGTCACAAAGCCTGACGTCCACCCAATGCCATGGATGGATGAACTACTGGACAAATTAGGAGGGGTGACATACCTTACCACCATTGACTTGACAAAAGGGTATTAGCAGGTGGAATTAAGTGCCAAAGCTACAGAGAGGTCGGCCTTCATCACTCCAATAGGATTAGTCAAGTTCAAGGTAATGCCTTTTGGAATGAAGAATGCCCCTGCCACCTTCCAAAGGTTGGTCAATCAGGTGTTGCATGGTACTGAAGAGTACACAGTGGCATATCTGGATGATATTGCCATCTTTGGTACCAGTTGGAAGGAACACCAATCCCACCTTAAGGAAGTAGTGAGTAGGATACAGAGGGCAGGGCTCACTCTCAAGGCTGAAAAGTGCCAGGTGGCCATGGCGGAGGTGGCAATCTTAGGACATGTAGTGGGCCGGGGGCAGCTTCTCCCTAATTAAGCCAAGAGTGAGGTGATAGAGACATGACCCAGGTCTGAAACCCAGAAGCAGGTTCAGAGTTTCCTAGGGACTACTGGGTACAATTGAAAGTTTGTACCAAATTACAGTACCCTGGCAGCTCCCCTCTCTGGCCTGATAAAGAAAAGAATGCCCAAACAGGTAAAATAGGAACCAGCCTGTGAATGAGCCTTCACCCGGCTAAAGGATGCACTGTGCAGTGCCCTGTGTTGGCCAGTCCAGACTACAGTAAGCCATTTGTAGTCCAGACAGATGCCTCAGATGTAGGGATTGGAGCAGTTCTCAGTCAGACCTCTAACCAAGGGAAAGATCACCCAATAGTATACCTTAGCAAAATGTTGCTTCCCTGGGAGCAGGCCTATTCCACAGTTGAAAAGGAATGCCTTACGTTGTTATGGACCCTGAAGAAATTAGAGCCATTCCTCTACAGGAGGCACTTTGAGGTACAAACTGATCATAACCCCGTGGTATGGCTAACACAGATAGGGAAAATGAATGGTCATCTCTTAAGGTGGAGTATTGCCTTACAGGGCTATGATATGACCATTACCCACAGGACTGGATCGGCCAATGCCAATGCAGATGGGCTATCTCGCCAGTTAGAGCAGTGAACAGAATTTGTGAAAATCATAACATGCAAAGGGATGGATTCCCACAAATTCCATCTAGCAGGAAGGGGTGTTGTGAGCTACCTCACTGCTAGCCCTTATTTGTAGATATTACTCTGTTGTATATGTGTTTTTTTAATGTAATTCTGTGTGCCAGTGTCAGCAAAAGGCACAGAGAGAAAAGACTGGATTTTTTCAAATGGTTTTGACCTTCCTCTGACCTATAAGGCCAGCCTTGCTTGCAGGAATCTGACAAGTTCTTGTCAAAACGCTTGTGTATACATGATCAAAGAGTATTCTTCGAAGTTAACTGGCCAAGGGAAACATAAGTAATAAAATCAGCTTATATGATCATACAACTTACAGGAACTTCCTTATAACTAATTAAATTAAGCCAGTTCAAAATCCCAGGATGAGAGAAGCTATTTCCACTGTTATAAATCCTGAAGATTAAATGGGAAATGGTCTAATACAAGAGGTGACAGAAAAGGTTCCCACAGTACACTGACATTTTTTTATGTCCCAGGAAACATCCTTCTTTTTTTTTTAGTTGGTGTTATTGCTGGGAGACCCTCGCCTATCCATCTGATGTCCCCCCTTCACGCCGACCGGGTATCAGACCCGCTCCCCTCCAGCCTCCACGACTTACCCCTCATGGCGGGGGGTGGGAAGGTACTCACCCACCAGTCTGGATCCAGTTTGGGGGAGGTACCCTCCTGGTGGCGCAGTAAGGAGGGACCATCGTCACCCATGGTGAGGACTCCATTTTTTCCTGTTCTCCCCTGACGTCTGCAGTGTGCAATGACGCCAATGGTCAGGAGTGTGCGTGCTACCGCACACACTCCTTCCCTGACATTGGTCCCAGCATGTCCCCCAAGTCTTGCCAGTATCCTGCAGTCACCCCAGCTGCCACTAGAGGCCACCAGCACACCAATGGCAACTAACCCCCTCCCCGGAGAAGAAGAGCAGCCCTATGGATGCTCAATCCTTCTCCTCCCCTGCCAGCTCCTGATGACCCAGGCTCATTCCTGAACCTGGGTCACCAGCGTGGTGCAAGGTGTGATGTCCAGTGCCTCAACCCTCAGAGCCACTGGACGAGCTAAGGAAACATCCTTCTAACAGGCCTGTGTGAGATTTTCAGGTGACGGAAAAGTTCCCTACAGTACACTGATATTTTTCTAAATGCCAAGACTTTGGGAAAATGCAAGAGTGACACTTGGTAGCCTAAAGTGTAAGGGCCAGCCTTTATTCACAGAAGGGACAGTCTTTATTCACAGACTTGTGGGGTGGTCTTCTATACAAACTCTCCAGCACAGACACTCAGGGACATTTTGCCATTCTGTTTGGACTCTCTTCTCCTGCAGACAAGCGAGCAGCTGCCAGCACAGAGACTGCCTAGGAGCCAAAGACTGCTACAGAAAGACTGCAATATTTTGCAAACCAGCAATTCTCTGGACTTTGAAATCTTCATACCTCAAGTAGATTAGCTAACAACAGCCTTAGTGCATTTCATTGTGCATTTATCCATTTTCTCTTCCTGTATAATGTAACCCAAATTAATATTCTCTTTTAAGTTGTACTTGTATTTATTTACATATTTTAGTAAAATTTTTGTTTTCCTAAAGAAATTATGCCTGCGTGAGAGTTCTTATATTGTATATGTGACTGCAGAAGGTTTATTAATAATTGGTGAAAACTGTTATTGCCAGAGGGGCCACAGTAAGCAACCAGATTGAGAAAAGGGTCTGTAAGGGATCTGGAAGGATAGGGAGAATACCAGCATCTACAAAGATTTTGAACCATGCTGTTGCATGTCCTGTAGGAAGAAGGCCAAATCAGGTTTTTACGCTGCTACCCTGAAGAGAATGTGATACCTGGGTCTTCCTCCTGTATGTAATAGCCAAGGAAGGGCTTATATTTGTCCACAAGATTTGAGACTGGTATTGTGCATGTATCCAGAGCTAGAGTGATGCCTGGGATCCTCATGGCAGAGGTTCAGTCATGAGCTTAGCAAGCATTCTAAAGGATGAGGAGGGTATCCCTGTTCCCTCCACCATGGATGCCCATAAGGGTGGGCACTGTGAGCTCAGTGGGCCTGACTCCTAGGAGTGGGTTCATGACACCCGGTTTCCAAAGACACTGTAAAGATGCAGATAGTGTCAGAGACTTTGAACCACCTCATTTAAATCAGGACAATTGTGCCAGTTCCACCAAGCAAGCAAGGTCAAGGATTTTGCTCCATTTTTTTTTCGTAGTAACCCTAAAATGGGGTGGGGGGAGGTTCAGGCCATCTTGGCTCTGAAGCATCTGAACAAGTTCTTGTGCCACTTGACATTCAGATGGAGTCCTTGAGGTTAACTACTTGAGTTGTTCATCTGGGGGATTTCCTAGCTTCAACAGATCTGACAGATGCCTATCTTCATACCCCCATTCATCAGTCTCACCAGAAGTATCTCAGGTTCTTGATACTGGGCCAGTACTTCCAGTACAGGGCACTTCCCTTCGGCCTTGCAACAGCTCCAGGGTCTTCTCGAAGGTGCTCCAGATTGTCCTGGTGGCTCAACTTTGACAAGAGGGGCATTATGTCTACCCTTATCTAGACGATCTGCTTATTTGAGCACCAATGGTGTCCTCGGCAAGGAGGTCAGTGCTCAGGACTCTGGAGATGTTCAAGTCCCACAGTTGGGTGGTGAACCGAGAGGAAAGTTCTCTCGAACCATCTCAGATCCCAGAACACCTGGGAGCATTCTTCAGCATGGACCTAGGGAAGGTCTTCCTTTTGCCATCCTAGAAGGAGACGCTCCTGAAGGAAGTTCAGCAGCTCAGGGCTCAGTCCTCAGCCTCAGTCCTCAGTCTGCTATGAATCCTGGGTCTCATGCCGGCAGTGATAGATCTAGTCCCATGTGTTCATTTTCACAGCCCCAACAACTGGGATTGCTGTTGGCCTCAGATCCATCAGAAGATTATCAAGCTAGGTTCTCCCTCTCCCCTCAGCTGCGACACTCCCTGAGCTAGTTGGTGAGAGTGCAGAATATGAGCACAGGAGTTCCCTTGGAACTTCTTCTAGAGTTGATTCTGGCAGTCGATGCCAGTCTGCATTGTTGAGGGCAGTCCTGAACCAACTACCCACTCAGAGAACTTGGTCAGTGCAAGAACAGCATCTCCACATAAATGTTCTGGAAATTAGGGTGGTTTGCCTAGCTCTTCCTTGATTTCAAAGTCTGCTGCAGATGAAAGTGGTAAATATAAGGTCAGACAACGCCGTCATAGTGGCGTACATAAACAATCAATGTGGCACAAAGAGCAGGGAGATGCTAAAAGAAGCCTCTGATCTCCTCAGGTGGGCAGAGGAGAATCTTCCCTCTCTGTTAGCAGTACACTTGGGAGGGGAACTGAACATTCACGCAGACTGGCTAAACCGCACAAAATGTTCACCCTGGAGAGTGGATGTTAAACCAAGAGGAGTTTGACCTTCTGTGCAAGAAGTTCAGATTGATTTGTTAACGTCCTGCTACAATGCTCAGACTCCAAGGTTTTTTTCAGCCCTTATCAGTGTCTGCAGGCAAAAGCAGTGGCTGCTGTGATTCAGGAGTGGACCTTCAACAGAGCATATGAATTTTCTCCACTGCCTCTTCTCTATGAGTTCATACAAAAAATAAGACACTCAAGAGGAAGTTTCCTTCTAGTAGCTCCAAAGTGGCCAAGCAGATTGTGATTCTCAAACTTAGTGAACCTAGCTCAGCGAGCACCTTTTCGCCATCCAGTACAAGGAGACCTTCTGTCTCAGGGTCCCATGCTGCACTCAAAAGCAGCTTGCAGCCTGGCTCCTGAAAGGAAGAGACTCCTAAAACTAGGTTTCTCTAGGAAAGTAGTAGATACTCTAATGGCTGCTAGGAAGACTTCTACTTCAGCAGCTTATGCCCATGTATGGACCACCTTTTCAGCTTGGGCCAAGAAGAATGATCTCCGGCCTTCCAAGGCTTCAGTTCCACAGATCTTGGATTTCCTGCAGGAAAGTGTGGAGAAGGTTTTGACTTTGAGCACTCTGAGAGGCCAGGTTTCCATCCTAGGAGCATCTTTGGGTATGTCTCTGGGTACTAATACAGAGGTCATTCATTTTCTGCATGCAGTTAGCAAGAGTCGACCTGTGTTCTGATCCCCAGTTCCTCCATGGGATCTAAATCTGGTTCTGAATGCTCTTTGTAAGGAGCCTTTCAAACTTCTGTCATCCATTCTGCTGGATGTGTTGTCTTACAAGGTGTTTTTTTAATTGCTACTGTATGTGCTCAGCCAGGAGGATTGCTGAGCTCCAGACTTTGTCTCACAATGAGCCATACCTTATCATGCATAAGGACAAGGTGGTGCTTAGAACAGTCCCGTCTTTCATCCCAAAAGTGCCCATGGCCTTCCACATGAACCAGGAAATATGTCTTACACATTTCTGTCCACAACTGTCTCACCCAAAGGAGAAGGAGTTGCATAAGTTGGATTTGTGATGGGCTGTTAGGAAATACCTTAAACAGGCAGCTGAGTTCTGGAAATCAAATAGCCTGTTTGTTCTGTTTGAAGCGGTCAGGCAGGGTCAAAAACTCTCAAAGGCCACCCTAGCAAGGTGGGTGAGGGCCTGCTTGGCTAAGGTTTATGTCGCAGAAAATAAGAGGCCTCCAGCCCACATAATGGCTCACTCCACCAGGGTTATGCCCACTTCCTGGGCAGAGACAGGTGAAGCATCCGTTTTAGAGTTATGCAAGGCAGTATGTGGTCTTCCATCCACACTTTCACCAAACACTACAAATTGGATGTTCAGAGCTCTGCTGATGCAACTTTTGGTCGCAGAGTATTACAGGCAGCAGTTCATAAGTAATCTCTTACAGTACTTGTTTTTGACATCTAGGATACATCTAGGATACTATTTTCCCCCTTCCTGGTTGTTCTGGTTACTGCTTCTTAGAACCCAGTAGTTATGACTTCCTATTGAGAATGTGGAGCGCTACAGAAAGAAGGCATTTCTTCATACTTACCGTAATTTCCTTTTCTGTTAGCTCCAACATTGTTGATGGGGCCCACCAAGGAGTCTTGCTTCTGTGTGAGAGTATTATCCAGTATGTCAATGGGGATGTACTTTGTTTTATCAAAACTCCTATTATGACTTTACCTGTGTATCCTTCTATTTAAATCTGCTGTGCTGTATTCCTACAAAAAAAAAAAAAGAAGGATTTTTCAATCTGACTGCAATCACACATTTTAACAGGTTCAGTTGTAACTAACCAAGGGTGTTTCCTTGTTGCAAGTAGTTGTTTTTTTTTTGCATACAGTTTTACTTGCCAGTGTTAATTGTTGTGTTTTGTCAACTTGAAAATTGCAAACAAGTTTGCTGATGCAAGACAATCCTTACTGGCTGTCTGCCATTTCCACAGAGCATCGACTCAACCAAGCTTTGTGTCAGATATGAAGTACCCCTTCTTTCAGAAGTCTGCCAATAAGGTAAGACATTTTCTACAATAATAATAATAATAATAATGACTTTATTTTATGGCGCCTTACAAAACCAAGGTGCCTAACAAAAGTAAAATCACATAATTAAAATTCCACAGCAGCATAATCAATAACACATCTGAAAACCAATAATATAATAATACAGTCTTAGATATTTCCATCCATTTAAATGCCACGGTTGTGTGCTCACGTAACCAATGGGGTAGAGAATTCCAGAGGGTAGAGGCCGCATACATAAATGTTCTGGCCCCAGAAGATTACAAGCATACTCTTGGAATCTCTAGCAACCCCTCGTTGGCTAAGCGGAGCGATTGCACGGGGCAGTGAGGAACCAGGAGCTCTTTCAGGTAGTCCGGGACAAGTCCATGTAGGGCTTTAAAAGTCAGCAAACCAACTTTAAAGGTGATCCTCCACTGAACTGGCAGCCAATGCAGTTCGCGCAGCACTGGCGAAATATGACAGGACCACAAGGATAACATCAACAGCCATGCTGCAGTGTTCTGCACTAGCTGCAAGTGGCAGATTTCCACCTTAGGAAGCCCTAGGTACAGGGAGTAGCAGTAGTCCAAATGCGAGGTCACAAACGCTTGAATCAGATTGGGAAGGTCGTCAGACAGAACAAGGTGCCTGATCCTAGCAATATTCCTCAGATAGTAGAATAAGGAACTGACAACAGCTGACACCTGAGCATGCTGGGTTAGCCCATCATCAAAAATTGCCACCAGATTCCACACCCGTTCAGAGGTTAGGAGTGGCTCACCCCCAAGATATAACCCAGAGGGCGAGCCCCCTCCCAACCTCTCTATTTGGCGAGCAGGATCCACTACCAATACCTCGGTCTTATCAGAGTTCAACTTTAGCCAGCTGGTATTCATCCAATCCCGGATTTCGGCAAGACAGTTATTAAAGACCAAGGCAGCTCCATCCTGATCGGGGGCAAAAGAAAAGCAGAGCTGGGTATCATCAGCATAGCAGTGAAACCTCAGCCCATACCTTCTTACAATGTCTCCGAGGGGCAGCGTATACACTGCGAGCAACATGGCGGACAGCACTGATCCCTGAGGAACTCCACACGTTAATGGGATTGAGTCAGAGAAAAAACCCAGACACCACCCTCTGAGATCTTCCTGTGAGGAACGATGTAAACCACTTGAGGACCGTACCCGACAGTCCACAAATGAACTTCAGATGATCAAGCAGCACCCCATGGTCCACAGTATCAAATGCTGATGAGAGATCTAGGAGGACCAAGATAGAACAGCTCCTCCCATCTCTAGCCATCAGGAGATTATTGAACACCCGAATCAGCACTGTCTCAGTACTATGCTTTTTTCGAAATCCGGACTGGAGAGGTTCGTAGATGGCATGGATGGTCAAGTGGTCCTCCAGCTGTGTGGCCACTATTTTCTCAATCACATTCACCACAAAGGGAAGGTTAGAGATTGGTCTGTAGTTAGCAAGGCAGTCTGGGTCCAAAGAAGCTTTCTTCAAGAGAGATGTTACCACCGCCTCTTTTAGGGAGCTTGGAAACTCACCCATCTTCAGGGAGCACCAGCCTATCCAAGCTAGGACCAGGACAATTACATCACTGCAACCCAAAATGAGGAAAGTAGGTCCCGGATCCAAACTACAGCATGTAGGGTGCACACTCTGGACAATTCGCATGACATCCATGAAAGCCGGCCGGCCAAAAGTACTCCAAGAAAGACCAAGATATGCGAACCCACATTGGTCTGCCACACCTCCCAAACAGTGTGCTGAACGGAAGGCCGATCTGATGTCGGCAACCTTATTTGTGAAAAATCGAGCAAGTTCATCGCTCTCTTCTTGTGAAAACGCTTTCCAAACTTGTAGACAGGCTGGGCTGTACAGTCTGTCCACCATTTGGCACAGCTGAGCTGGTCGACTTTGAGCAGCCGCAGTCTCCCTGGTCAGGAATTCTGCTGATAGATTTGATAATGGTCCATCAATCTAAGGTGGTCAGCATCAAGAGCGGACCTCTGCCAGCGATGCTCCAACCTTCGTCTGAGTCAGCGCATCTGCCTCAAAGTCCCATCAAACCATGGGGATCGAGGGTGAAGGGAGAGTGGATGAACATGGACAGGAGCAATGATATCCAGAGCCACTGTAATAGCCAAGTTATAAGCCACCACGAGGGCTTCTGGATCATTGTTTGCCTCTGGGAAGGGCGAGAGGTCCAGGACCGCCATTAGGCCTTGAGAATGTATATGTCACAAAGGGCGGTATCGAGTCATCTCTACAGGGGTTGGCCTACAAAGGGGGACACTAAAACTAAACCCCACAGTGTAATGATCAGACCAACCAACTGGTTCCACCCCCAAGTTGGAGGCCTCAATCCCCAGGAGGAAGACTAAGTCAAGAGAGTGATCTTGATTATGAGTGGCAGTGGAAACAACCTGTGTAAGGCCCAGAGATGTCATCAACTGGAGGAAGTGCTGACCAAACTGCGAGAGTTAGTCTTTGACCCAGGTATTAAAGTCACCCAGGACCATCAGCCTGGGCGACTCAAACACCATGTCGACGACAAAGTCTGCCACTTCCTGGAGGAATCGTTTCTCATCGCCTGGTGGACGGTAGATGAGAACGATCCTACAGACTACACCTGCCACTACGGTACACTCAAATGACTCTGTCTCCCCCACTGGTACATTTGTGAGGTTAACTTCAGACTTGAAACAGACCACTACCCCTTCCCCCACAACCCAATCTCAGGCGGTGTATCACCGAGTACCCGGCAGGAACTGCAGCCTCCAAAACGGAGCCAGAATTCTCATCCAGCCAGGTCTCGGTTATGCAAGCCAGGTCCACAGATTTAACAAGATCTGCAATAATTGCAGTCTTGTTTTTAATGGACCTAGCATTGCATAACACTGCCCGAGTTGGGTGAACTTCCCGGGCTACCTGGACCACCTGCATGCCGTCACTTGTAGTGCCCTTGGGTATGGAAACCAGGCATGGTGAACCACGCTCCTGGTTCCATTTCACCCCAGGGCGTCTCCTGGATCTCACTATCCTAATGTGGTGGCCCCCCTCATTCATCCACCATTGTTCATGCCCCAACCCCCCCGATTCCTCCGTGCAATACCCAGCACCCTACAGCGCAGGTAGGTTGTAAGTGAAGTGGTTGTAACTGAAGTGGGGGAGGGGAAAGGGGCAGAGGCCGTGAAGGGCAGAGGACGAATAGCACACAGCCGCGGAGGTAACACCCCAACACATTGTAAAACAAGGAACCTTCTTAAAGGAGCTTAATATGTATACCCTTGAGGAAAGAAGGGAGAGGGGGGACATGATAGAAACTTTTAAGTACCTCAGTGGAATCAACAAAGTCCAAGAGAGTAGCATCTTTCAGAAAAAGAGACGTGCAAGAACAAGAGGACACAATTTAAAGACAGAAGGGGGGCGGTTCAGGGGCAATGTGAGGAAGTATTATTTCACAGAGAGGGTAGTGGATGCATGGAACAGCCTTCCTGAAGAGGTTGTGGGGTCTAAAACTGTGGGAGAATTCAAGAATGCATGGGACAGACATAAGGCAATTCTTGTGGGTGGTAGGAAGAAATAGGCTGTTGGTTAACTAGGATCTGCGGCCTATCCTGTAGGTAGGGAAATGGGCAGACTAGGTGGGCCAAGCGGTCCTTATCTGCCGTCAAAGTCTATGTTTCTATGTCTATGTTTCTTCACACTATCCAACTGTTCAAAAAACAAAACCCAAACAAACCATAACCTTAAGAGAAATAATAAACCAATACACAATCCTATCCTATCCTATTAATATAATAGTTATGTTTAACCCTCCCCCCAATAACTAACATAAAACTAAAAGACATAAAAAGAAAAAACACAATTAACATAAATAAATAACAATTAATGAAACATAAAATCATTTCGGAAGAAGTTTCACAAGTCCAAATCCAGAGGTCCTTTCACCACCATCAGGAAAGGGCAGTCTTCTAGGGAGCTCTCACCTCCCTAGGTAGAGGGAACAAATTAGAAATACTTCCAAAAATAAATAGAATAATAGATAGATAAGTGTGTATTACAAGGCAGTAATACCATCTAGAGGTTTTGGGGACAGCAAAGCTCGAGAGGTCCTAAAGTCCCCAAAACCTCTCAATGGTATTACTGCCTTGTAAAACACTTATCTTTCTGTTATTTTTTCTAATATATGGATCCATTGATAATACTACAGTTGGAGATGACCTTTGAACTGTAGTATTATCAGCAAAAACCATAGTATTATCACTTTTCAGGATAGTATTATTGACAGTAGTGATGTATTACTGGGAAATTTTTGTATAACTTAGTATAGTATTATTGAGGCTTATCCATATATTACAAACAAAATAAACCCCCAGTTCCAATTCTCATGTACTTTCACTACTAGAGTCTGGGGAGACAGTTATTAATTGACACTCTCACTGTCAATAAGTAAAAAAGAATGAAAAACAGTTTATCATAAATCAAAACGAAAACAGGAGAATAGGAGACACAAGTTCCAGAAGTAAAATTCCTCTAAAAGCTTCTTCAGAGTCTGGCACTTATCATTAAATACTCTCATTGTCAGTGAATAAATAAAATGAAGACACTCTGACCGTAATTTAGAAACATGAGCAGGAGAAAGGAATCCCAAAGTACCACAATACACTCTTCAGAAAGGTCTCTTCAGGGTCAGACACCACTCTAGGACCAGACAACCTGCTCAAATTGACCTGATGGATGGCCGCTAGTCACAGCAGCTACCACAGAGATCCCTGGTAAGACCCACCAAATGATAGGCCCCCAGAGAGCCCTAGGGCTCAACCCTCAACACTGGCTCCCCGGTGGATGAAAGCTGAAACCCCGTGCCACTATGACCAGCGCACCAACCACCAGTCAGAACGGGACAACTCCACCAGGTCCCAAATCAAGTATCCGCTGCCCCTAAATCCACTGGGAAGTCCAACAACAGTTTTCTATGCAGTAAAAACTGCATTTAGAGGAAAAAACAACACCGCTGGTAAAGACTTCTTCCTTGAATTCCCACTCCTGCTCGTCAGCTCCAGCTCATCGGTGCCTCCTTCTAATTCGTCCCAGCACTCTCACTCCCCACCACTCTCGTACCACACAGAAGCAGGGAACCATGTAACGATCCAAAAATCCGATAAGTCCACTCAGAAAGAAGCAACATCAGGCATATTGCAGCGATGGGCCCAATAACAGGGCCCTTCTCCGAAGCAGTAGCGTGACGTTCAGAAAGTCCCTAGTACACGCTACAAATGATTCTCAGTTCCCGATAATGCTCAGAAAACTCATTACCTCACTTTTGAAATCCCTGACTGACTGGCATGTAAACTAAAAACAAAAACAGTCTCACTAAGGACACTATCTGAATATATGAAAACGGGGTAAAAATAGCATAGAGGCAAGATAAAACGAGATAAAAGTAACAGAAATAGCACCAAAAAATGCAGGCGAACGCAGAAAAATGCAAGACAAACAAAATGAACAAGAAGAGCTCAATTGCAGCTCAGTTGCAGCTCAAAGCACGCCCAGTCTGGCGTGTAAGTGTGTGACCAAACAGGAGGTTGATGATGATATACACTGTTTAGAAGGAAGATTATATATTTCATAAGCAAATCGCTAATTGTTTTTCTCTTAGCAAATAGACAATATGATCGTTAAGTTTATTGAGGCACTGAGAGGACAGTAGTGACTGGGGAGTTGCTGCTGCTGCTCAGAAACTTCATGTGCCCAACATTCTAAAGCTTGGGCTGTGCCATTTCCTCTGGTAGGGGTGCACTATACCCAGTAGTTGTGGCTTCCCATTGACAATGTTGGAGCTAACAGAAAAGGAAATTGCAGTAAGTATGAAGACTTTTCTTTGCCCTCCATGAGGACAACTAGGCCTTATTTGTTACAAGTAAAGTTCAGAAATTGCAATTACTAATGTATTAATACTATTTGTTTGCGTCTCTTATTTAATGATATAACCCCTTCCCCCGTCCCCACATCTAGGAGTACGCCTGATGGTAATATCGGGAAGGGGGCCCTCACAGCAGAAACATATTCAGACCATTTGAACAGTTCTTATCATGAACTGGCTGCATTGGAATGGGTCCTCAGTGCCAGGGATTGCCATCCCAATGCTGGGCTGCAAGGAAACTGTGGTGTTAAACAGCAACAACATGTAAATAACAGGAGTTTCACACAGACATAATGCTGGAACAGGGGATCCCAGATTAACTGATAACACTGGCCAGTTCACAAACATATCTACAAAGTCTATTCCTCCTTGCCCAGGATCCCACAAAAGAGTTAAAGTGCAGTGGTTCTTCATGGCTATGCAGACCCTCCACCATTTTCTCTGTTCCCTGGGCCGGGTGGCCACCAGTGGGATTTTGGGGAGCAGTAGAATTACTGAGGGGCTGGATGACCCCCAAATACTAGGCAGCCACATATCTTTCTTTACTGTCTCATACTGGCTCTCACACTACTTCTGAAGGCAGGCGCCTTTTCCACACAAATGTACGCGGTGGCAGGCCAGAGCAACCCTCACACATCTGGGCTCCATCCCTCACTCTCCCTCTTTCTTGATTCTCCATCTCTCACAGTGGGTGGGCGACTCTTCCCCTGACACCCTGGGGCAGATGTCCCCAAAATGGACCTATCTGAGCTGACATCTTGACTGAGACTGCCAGCTCTTCTCTCACCTGCATCCAATCAGTTTTTACTAACAATGCAGGATATACAGTCTGGATTAGGGGGTTGCGATCCACAGCAGGCACCCCCAACAGGCATGAATGCCTCCAATCTCTCCCTGCTCCATCTCTAGCTTCAAGGGCTGCAGGTTCGAATCCCCCAACCCATGGAGCTGTTTAATTTACCCAGTGGCCGCCGCCATGTCAACTCACCACTGCTATTCCTTGAACCACCCGACTAGCTGCAAAAGAAAACACAGGAGCAGGTAATTGCCTCTACTCCCACAATCCCACCACCACTCATTTTCATGGTAAGGGAACTGACCTTTAACTGTGCCAAAAAAAACATTTATGGCCGCAGCACCAGGGGTGGCCTCCAACCTACAGAGACCCTACCAGTAGGTAGAAACCATAAATGTGAATTAATTAACTAGTCCAAAAGCTGACCAGGGGAGAAATGAGTACATCCAGCCCACAGGGATGGGCTACAATGGTTTTACAAACAAATCTCACAGACTTTTTCAAACCAGCTAGCAGAATGTTGGGTGAGTGCTGATGTAATTCAAGCAAAACTTACATCATTTTTCACCAGGTCCTGTCAAATTAATACACACAGTACATTAAATTGTAAAAGGGCAAAAATCACTCTTTGCTGGCAGTTTTCTGATGGGGTCTTTTATTAATGGACTTACAGTATAACAGTAGAACAAAATTATAAAAATCTGGCAAGTTTCCTAGGTTAATCAACAACATTATGACCACCATATCAATCCCCACTCAAAAAAAATTCTTATACTCTAAATGTAAATTCTGGTTTGCTGTGTTCCCTTTTCAGCTCCGAAAGCATCCACCACAACTCCATCCTTGTGAATTCTTTTCAGATTCACTCCCTTTGGTGAGATTCCACAGCACTTAAGTGTAGGCAAGGCAAGGCAAGGCAAATCTTATTTAAAAAGACACCCAATCCCGGAGGTTCTGGGCACCATACATAAACCAACCATCAAAATATCAATAAATAACATACTCCTAAAATTAAAATATAATTACATAGAAGCAAACAGTTAAACACAGAAATAATGTAATAGGTCAGTTCATAAACAATATTTACAATACTGGGTTTGGGAAGACCAGTTTAAACAGGAAGGCATTGAGGTGCACCCTAAAAACCTCCACCGAAGGGGCCTCCCTTATTGATGGAGGAAGAGAATTCCACAAGACGGGGCTGGTGACACTGAAAACTCTGTCTCTGGCTGTTTTTAACCTTGTCCTGGGAATCACAAGGAGGCCCCTCAAGGAGGAATGAAGGGATCGGGCTGATGCAGCAGGGGCAAGAAGGTCCACCAGGTAGCCAGGGCCCGGACTGTGTAGGGCCTTAAAGATGAGCAAGCCCACCTTGAAAAAGATCTTCCACCTGACCGGCAGCCAGTGCAGTTTGCGCAACACCAGGGTGATGTGGCAGTACTTACTTTGCCCTGTCAGCAGTCTGGCAGCTGTGTTCTGCACTAGCTGAAGTCTGCAGAGGATTCCTCCCGAGACCCCAAAGTAGAGCGCGTTACAGTAATCCAGCCTGGATGACACGAAGGCATGCACTAAGGTAGGGAGGTTCAGGGGCAGAATCAGGGGCTTAATCCTGGTGATATTTCTCAGATGATAAACACTGACATGGACAGTTGCGGACACCTGGGCCTCAAGCGTCAGACCACTGTCCAAAACAACGCCAAGGTTACGCACCCTGTAGGAGGCCTTCAATGGCACAGAACCCAGGACCAATCCTGTGTCTGCACCTGAGGCCATTTTATCACGCCCTCTGTTTGACTCAACCACCAGTACCTCTGTCTTGTCGGGGTTCAGTCGCAACCAGCTGGAGGCCATCCAGTCGTTGATTTCAGTGAGACAGTTGTTTAGCACGTCTAACGTATTGGATGTCCCAGGTGCAAAAGAAGGATATAGCTGGGTGTCATCAGCGTAGCAGTGAAAACCAAGCGGTATTTTCTAATGAGCTCCTCCCCAGGGGAAGTTGGCTGCACATCGGGCAACATTGGTGACAAGATCAACCCTGAGGTACTCCACAAGACATGACGCTCAGGGAGGAGGAGAAACTCCCCATCACTGCGCTTTGCCTCCTGTTTGTGAGGAAAGACTCAAACCAGCAGATGACAGTACCTGTGAGTCCACAGAATTCCGTTAGGCAGTCAAGTAACACACAATGGTCCACCATGTCAAAGGCTGAGGAGAGATTGAGAAGAATAAGAATTGTACCACTGTAGTACTCCTACAGCATACTACTACCTCAGTACCTCCTCTGAAATGTATAATAAAAAAGTGCATCTCTACCCTGCCCCTCCCTTGTAATTATTCCAAAACATACTCATACACTCCTCACAACATAAGTTTCTAATTCCATCTTACACCACTCATATAACCTATACTCAGGGGATGTGCAAGTAACGAATATTATTTCCTGAATATCACAAATAATACACTATTTGTTATTCAGATCCTGAATAACCAATAGTGGCACTATTCGTGCCTAATTATTCGGGAAATGCTTTTTTTAAACAAGTTAAAGAAACAGCCCCCGCCTCCTCCCCAGCCCTTTTAAACAATTGAAAGGCTATGCCTGTAGTTCAATGGGGTGAGCAACCAGCCACTCCCCTTTACTGAGCTATGTAAGCAGTTCCTCCCAGCCTCCTTCTGAAGCACTTTTTCCTTTGCTGGCTGGAGGCTCTGTCAGTCTGTCTCCTCCCTTGGGGCCTGCTTGGGCTTTGCCCCAAGCGTTGCTGTGCTTTGGGCTTTGCTTGGTTTGTGCTGGACTTCCATTTTTTTGTGTTCTGCTTTTGGTTGGTATTGCTTTGCCTCCAGCTGCTAGGTGCTTCCTTGTGTGCTTGTATTCCTCCCTGCTCCTGCACTTGGTGTTGTTTTGTTTGTTTCTTTTGGGCTTTCTTGTTTTCCAGCACCATGTGTATACACTGTTTACTTGTGCCTTAGGTTACATATTGTTGTTTCCTTGCCTTAAGCTGCCCTGTGCCTGTGCTCTCAGGCTCCATTTACTCACCAGATTTTGTCAGCCCTCAGTCAACTGCATTATTATTGTGTGTTTCGGCTCCCACTGATGTTTTCCTGCCTGCTATCTCCTGTGTTTTCCACCTTAATTATTTGCACCTGGTCCAAGCTTCCCTCACAGCCTCTCACTGCCTGAACACCTACTTCACCCTGCCACTCCCTGTGTGCTATGTGTGTTCAACAGCTCTGCTCTTACTTCACTCAGTGCTAGCTCAGTTCATTCAGTATTGGAGTTCGGTGTGCTTTTCTCAGTTTATTCAGTGTTTGCTCAGCCAGGCCCAACTGTTGCACTGCTATACTGCAACTTTCAGCTACTACATTACCTACCTGGTCTCAGCTTCCAGCTGCAGGCATTTTAGCAGTTTGTTTCTGAATGTAACTATTTTGAACCTTTCAGTCATTAATTTGCGTTCAGTGTTCACATTATTCTGGCAGCTTGCTATCCCATGGCTTGTCCTTCACTAGGACCTTACCAGTAAAGGAGCCTCTTTTGGGGGTTCCTACCCTACCAACAATACAGTTGCTGTTTGGTCTCATGATGTTCAGCTTGTGGCTTCTCTGTTATTCCCATGGTGGGGGCTGTGGTGTCACGGTGGGGCATCGTGGCTCCTATTAGAAGATGCATGCTTTTATGTAAGGTATATGATTGTGCCCTGCTTCCGTGCCTACATGGCTTTCCGTTATCCACGCATAAATCATTAACCTTGCAGCCTACATGGCCTTCAGATGTTCATTGCATTCTATTACTGTGCTGCAAACTGGATTAACCTATCTCCGCCTTATTTAAAGTATTCATGCCAATCATATCAATTCACTATTCATGCTGAAACCATAGCATCAGATGCTTTTATGTAAACTGATTGCACCTTTATGGAACTGGTTGCCAAACATATATGTAATTCAGCTTATCTCCTATGGGATACATAGAAACATAGAATTTGATGGCAGATAAGGACCGCTTGGCCCACCTAGTCTGCCCATTTCCCCACCTGATGGATAAGCTGCAGATTCTAGTTAATCAACAGCTTACTTCCTCCTACCCCCCACTAGAAGTGCCTTATGCCTGTCCCATGCATTCTTGAATTCTCCCACTGTTCCTGACTCCACAACCTCCTCAGGAAGGCTGTTCCATGCATCCACAACCCTCTCTGTGAAAAAATACCTTCTAACATTACCTCTGAGCTGTTCCCCCTCTATCTTCAAATTGTGCCCCCTTGTTCTTGCACATCTCTTCTTCTGAAAGATACTACCCTCTTGTACTTTGTTAATTCCCTTGAGATACTTGAAAGTTTCTATCATGTCCCCCCTCTCCCTCCTTTCCTCAAGGGTATACATATTAAGCTGCTTTAGTCTCTCCTTGTATGTCTTCTGGTGCAGACCCTGCACCATTTTGGTTGCCCTCCTCTGAACAGCCTTCAATCTGTCATCTTTGCGGAGATAGGGTCTGCAGAATTGCACGCAGTACTCCGGATGGGGTCTCACTAACTGTCTGTACAGAGGGATAACAACTTCCTGTTTTCTACTGTTGATGCCTCTCCCTATGCATCCCAGTATCCCCCCATCCCTCCTTACTGCTTTCTCACATTGCTTGCCCGCCTTTAGGTCATCTGATATAATTACTCCTAGGTCTCTTTTGATTTTTGTTGTTGTTATTAACTCACCCCCATTGTGTACTGTTCCCCTGGGTTTTTGTTTCTCAGATGCATTACCTTGCACTTCTTTGCATTGAATCTGAGCTGCCACATATTTGACCATTCCTCCAACCTTGCCAAGTCCCTTTTCATTCTTTCCACCCCACCTTGTGTATCAACCCTGTTGCAGATCTTTGTGTCATTTGCAAAGAGACATACCTTTCCTTTCAGGTGCTCTCCAATGTCACTTATAAAGACATTAAAGAGGGCCAGTCCCAGTGCCGAACCCTGCAGTACCCCGCTAGTTACCCTCCTTTCGTCACTGTGGACTCCTTTTACTATTACCCTTTGTGTCCTGTTGTCCAGCCAGTTTTTTTATCCAGGCTACCACCTTGGGACCCACTCCAAGGCTGGCTAACTTGTATGTTAATCTTTTGTGTGAAACTGTGTCAAATGCCTTGCTAAAATCTAGGTAGGCCATATCCACAGCCCCTCCCTGGTCTACTACTTTGGTAACCCAGTCAAAGAAATATATTAGGTTCGTCTGACATGACCTTCCTGCTGTGAAACCATGCTGCTTTGTGTCCTGTGCCCCACTGACCTCTAAGTACTCAACAGTTCTTTGCTTCAGAAGTGATTCCATCATTTTCCCTACCACTGAAGTCAAACTAACAGGTCTGTAGTTTCTTGCCTCTGCCCTGCTCCCACTTTTGTGATACATCATGCTTACCTACTGTATGCTGCTGCCCATTTTATTGCTGTTGCAAATGCTGTTACAAATCCTGCTACTTATCTCCTATCGGTTAAACCTCATTGCTTCATTTACACTAAACCTCACTGAGTCAGTCACTGGCATCACAGCCTCTCAAAAACAGCTACCTTCTATATCACTATCAGTTCAGCTTCCGTAATGGAAATGATTGGCTTGTTTTCTGCTGGTTGCTACTACTATCAAACCACTAAATGCTGGCTTGCACTGCAGCCTCCTACCTCACCCAGGCCCTGCCTTGGTAGTTCTCATGGTTGCAGAGTTCACTCGCAACCTTTCAAGGCCTGCTACCTAATCTATGGCCGCTGGTTTCACCTGGCCTCCTCCTCCTATCAAGCACTCAGAGTTGATTCATGCCCTCATTCATAAATTGGAGGCATGCCAACCATGTCAATTGCCTTTTCTGGCTCAGAGCTTGCCCTGGAAGTCAACGATCTCACTCTGCACTCACAAAGTCCGCATCTTGAGCATATAAACCTCGGGGGCAGGGTCCTTGTCATCTGGCCCATAGTGGGGAATGTCCTCACTCCGGGTGGAGCTTTAGTGTGCAGTCATATGGATATCCCTACTTATATGGAATGGCATTATGAAATCCTCAAGGCTCTCAAGGTTGAGAAACAAATAACTCAAAACCAAAGCAAGAATGAAAGATTCCTTTTATGTTGGGAGCCACTCCATGCTCTATTGTCTGTAAAGTTTTCTTTGTAATAAATCATGTCATGATTCTTTATGGCCTGTTTGATACTCCCTACATCATTTAGTTGTTTTTGATTCTTAATTGTAGATACCTACAGTCATCTTTAGGGATTACAAGACCCCTTTCTATGGTAATACTTACATGCTCGGTGCTCTCGGTTGAGAGTGGGGAGGGAGTTGGTGGGTGGGATTGTTTTTTTTTTTTTGTACCTGTATTGAAATGTTCTTGTAATTGCTGGTGTTGATAATTTTACTGTTTTTATTATGGTTCTAACTTCTTAGTAAAGTATAGTTAATTAAAAAAAGTGTGCAGTCATATGGCACACCGCTTGATGCAAAATTTAAGAATTCATCTGTCGAGGGGTGGAGCACTCACAGTCCAAAAGTGCTCCTTTGGCTATGGTGTCACCATGGCACCTTCGAAATCTTTTCTCTTTATGACCGCTCCTGGTTCACCTGGTTTGTTTAAGATGGTAGGCCAGCTGAGTGTCTCAGCAGTCACTGCTGTCCTCCTCCCGCCTTGGGGTGGTCTGCTCTCACTCAGAGCACCCATTGCTGCAGAAGCCTCTCACAACCCTTCACAGTGTTCCCATTAGAGGGATTGTGAGAGCTTTCTAACAAATTGGAATATCTCTTCCCCTTTGATTGGGTTTCTAAATTGCAGCAGCAGAGCCGTCACTAAAAAAACTATCCCTATCCTGGAGAGAAGGCAGCCTAGGCCTTGGATCCCCAGAGGTTTCTTCCTGTTAAAAGGGTGTTTCCTCTCATCCATGCTAAAGGTCACAATACGTAGTTAGTTGTTATAGTATATTCCCTTGTTTCCTTAGGTAGGTTTCTGTTGTTGGATGGAGATGGATGGTGGCCCTACTCACCATTCCCTCTCTCCTCAGGAAGCCCCTTGATGTCATCAGTGCTTCCCGACAACCTGTGCATGTCATTTGTGTTTCATCAAGCTGTCTCGTTGCTGTCAATCTGCTTCTCTACCTCGTAGTCAACATTTATTGCTCAGAGTTCTTTTTGGGGCTCCTTCCTCAGGTACCTTTAACAAAGGGGAATTTTTCCCACAGGACCTCTAGGGGAGGAACCCTCTTCAAGAGTTCCTTGCCTTTGGTACCCCTACAGGGTGATAATTCCCTGTGGAATAGAGAGTGCGAATGGCCAAACAGTTATCACAGTTGCACAAGCATAACACTACTCTGGTTGCATAGGCCCATTAAGCTGAAGGCCTTTGACTGTAGTTCAATGGGGTGAGCAACCAGCCATGCCCCCTTCCTGAGCTATATAAGCAGTTCCTCCCAGTCTCCTTCTGAAGCATTTTTTCTTTGCCTCCCCCATCCTCCCCTCCTTCTCCAGCGGTACCCCTCTCTCCTCAGGAGCTCCTTCCTAAGGTACTTTTAGCCAAGGGAATCTTTCCCACAGTGCCTCTAGGGGAAGAACCCCCTTCAGTACCCCTACAGGGTGGTAATTTCCTGTGGAATAGAGATTGCAAATGGCCAAACAGTTATCACAGTTACGCAAGCATAATGCTACTCTGGTTGCATAGGCCCATTGAAGTTAAAGAAATTGCCCCACCCTCCTCCCCATCCTAGATCTTCTGAAATATACAAACCTCCAGTCCCCACACCTTTAATTTGAACCTCAATCCCACCCTCCTCCCCTCAAGCACACACAATTTGATAAAAACAAAAAATCTCCAGTAAGGGGTGACAGGCATAACCTGACCATCTCCTTAGCCTGCCACTGTCTTTTAGCACTTGTTGCCCTAAAACAAATATGCCCCCCACCTGGCTGCAGCAACACCCTTCTCCCAGCACCCATATTATGAAACATGACTGGATAAAAGTTAGAAGGTGACTGATACAGCTCTCCTTCCTCCACTGCCGGCTGCCTTTCTAGTGAATGAAAGTGCTCCTGTGCTTGCTCACATAGTAAAACAGAGGTACAAGTACAAATTTTGGGAGGGGTGTGCCCCAGGTGTGGATGCAACAGATAGACACTGACTCAGTCCATGAAGGTACAACATGCTTGCTGCGTGGCTTTATTCAAATGAGGTTTCACAAAATGAAGATCCACAAGAAAATACAGATAAAATAGATTTTCACTTTGCCCTTGTCGGGATGCAACATTCAAAGTCTCTTTACACTTTTAGGATCCCTTTCCTCCTGTGCTGTAGGTTACTGTGAGGGCATAAAGACTACATTCCTTCTCTTACCTCAATCTCATTTCAAAAGCCACATCCCAGCAAATGAAAACAAAATAATAATAAATGGAGCATTACTTGGTATTAAACAGCATACCACAGTCGGTCTATCAGAATCTCGCTGGGATTCCTTTTCCTCTGCCATGTGCTGCAAATCTCAGTGAGAGCATGAAAACTTCATACATGTCTCTCACTCTAGCATCAGTTAATGTTTGATTCTGGGCTGCTACTTTCTCTGTGCTTCTGGTTAGAGCAAGATCCCAGGCAACTATGCAACTAATTTCAAGATGGGGGGGGGGGGGTATATACCTTTTCTATTTTGATATTATTTGCATCACAGAATGATTTCCAGGCTCTGGGCAGTCTGCAATAACAAAGTTGTTTACAAATGTTTTCAAGGCTTATCCTCCCCTAGGCTCTGGGCTATCTAAAAAACAAGGCTTTGTAAACTGGCTCCGGATAGTCTGAACACCAAGGCTGTTTATATCAGATACTATTATGAATTAAAAATAAAATAAATACATTTCCCAGCCTTTTCGTTATTAAGGGAAACTTTTCTTTGTGACTAAATATGTCTCTTTCAAACGTAGCAAAACATTTTAAAGCACTTCTGGTAATAAGGCATACTACAGTATACTTTAAGGGCTACATAACAACATTTTAACAAAAATGGATTATTTTTTAGCTATGGACATATTTGACATTTGGAGTGCTCATAATCATTTTCATTTAGCCATGTGTTTGGCAACCTTCTGTGAGCATCCTTAGCCCGATTCCAGAGTGCACTTGATCATCAACAAAAAAACTTTTAAGAACTGCCTTCTGCTCCAGCAACATGCTGAGCTCCAAAGATTGGTGTTCTCCTGGCTATCATCCCTGTATGGTTCCCTTGAAATCTTCGGGACACCCAGGAACCACTCATACTGAATTCCACCTAGTGTAGAATGACAGCAAGTTCCTAATCCCTTTCAACTCTCTAGTAGGGATACTGTTTTTTTTTTTGTTAGCTTTCTATGATGTTCATTTACAAGTGCTTGAGTTTCCTTTTATTAGTATAAACTTGTTGGAAGAAACTTTCCCAGCTGAGAGAGCCACTCACACAACACCAGGGCTCACAGCACTACCTTCTGGTCCACCAGTCAGTCACTGCGATATGTTGCCACCTGCTGGTACATCACAACCCAGGACAGTGCACTCTTTATTTATTTTATTTAAAGTTGTTGACTGGAAGGGGCACACTGAGCTGGGGCTTGTTTACAGGTACGACCCGGGGGAGAGGGAGTAGGGAAGTTACATTCAAAGCAGTACAACAGAAATTGTAATACATTTACAGTTAAAACATAGTACTGTACAGTCAGAATAGGGTATTAATATGTTAAAATTGTAATCACTTGAGAAAGGTTGGTGTATAAAATTGACTGGTTAACAGAGGGCTTAGGTAAGCAAAGACAATTACAGTGTAAATAATGAAATTCATGTGACAAAACTAAAGGGGAGGTGCACGGGTCAGCAGCAGCGAACAGCAAGTCAGGGCAGCACACACCTCAGGCCAACCGCATGGTTCCTTGGCTGCCATGGCCATGTGAGCTGCCGTGCTGGGGCTGATCAGCTGCCACAGGCTGTGCATCAGCCACGGGGTGCGATGTGCACTAAGGGTTAACAGTCTGAACACCGACTGTGTCTCGCGGGGTGTTGAAGTTGGCCAAACAGGCTAGTGCCAGGGTGTCCAGGATGCCAACATCAGAGCCCGCCGTTTGCTGTGAGGGGGTCGCCAGACACTGGGACCATGGGGTGGACCAAGGACTGCAGGGGGTTCTCTGTGCATAGCCAAGCCCAGTGGCTGCCACCAACACAAGTTCAGCCACAATGGCACCGGTCATATGGTCCAATGACGCGGTTGTGGCCTCCTGCATCTGGTGGAGCTCATCAATGAGCCATGCAGTGCACCTGTATTGCTGCTTGGCCAGCTGATGCTCCTCTGCCCACAGTGCACGCACATCTGTGGCAAGCAGCGCAAGGTTCTCAATGGATGCCTGCAACAACTGGGTGTGCTCAGCCAGCCATTCAGCATCCTGCACCTCCTGGACTGGAGTCCAGGCTGCTGGGAGTTACATGGCATGCTGCGCAGCATCCTGCTCTGGTGGACACTGCACAGGGAGCCATACTGGGGGTACAGTGTTCTGACGTGCAATGGCGGCGGACCCTGGGTCACGCTACCCGGTGGTACCAACATCCTCCTGCCGCAGCCCAACAGTCTTCTGGGCAGTGCCCTATACCACTGCTGCCACAACAGCACCACCACCCACGCCGGACACAGCGGGTGCGACACACACCACTGTGCCAGGGGGGATGGGTGTCAGCTGTGCAGCCGCTGGTGCAGTATTGGGCCCTGATGTTGCCTGTGATACTCCCAGGGGCATGCCAGGCACCTCAGCCCCTACACTGTCCAGGATCAGCGTTAGGTCATCATTGGAGCTGGACCCAGCCTCCAGCTGAATCTCAGTGCACAGCACTGGCAGTCAGGCATCCTGCAAGAACTCAGCCATGGTGTCGTCCAACCCCAGCCAAGGACGTCCACCTACTCCACACAGCTAAGCCATGGCCTGGCCCCACTCCGGATGCCAGTGGAGGTGGATGGTATCCATGACTCCCCACGGAGGTGTGATGGTGCTGCAAGAAAGAAACAGAGAGTTAGTGGAGCTGTATCATCCATGTGCCTTCCCCTCCTCCGTGTGCATGTCACTGTTGCCGCTGGCCAATGTGGTGCCATGCATGTGGCATGCAGCATGGCAGCGGGCACACCTGCATGTCCATCCCACACCTGCCTTTCATGTCTGTTGAGTGCATACTCACCATGCTGTGAGGGGCTGCCACCCGTCTGGAAGTCGCCACCAGGCACATCCTCCACCGCCGTGTGACTGATGTTTGCTACCACCAGCTCCTCTGTGGCTGACGATGATGGTTCGGTGGATGGTATGCCCGTATGGCCGCCACCTTCTCCTTGATCCTCATCTTGTCTGTGTCAACCTTCTTACGGCACTCCTGTGCAGTACGCTGGTGCCTGCCATGTGTGTTCACATACCCTGCCACCTCCTCCCACCCTGCCGACCTCTCTTGAGGTGTGCCTGTGGCACCACTGAGCAGGTCCTTCCTGTCCAGGTAGGTCTTGAACAGGGCATTCTGCTCCTCGCTTGTGAAGTTGGGCCTGCGTTTACGAGCAGGCCCATGCTCCTCCTCTCCATCATTGCCTGACATGTCATTACCTGTGAACAGGGACAGCATAGTGAGTAAGTGTCAGCAAGGCCCATAGCATTCCCCTGTAGCAGTGTTGTAGGCTTCTGTTTCACTGAGTTTGCATCCACTTACCTAACAGGTTGCAATACCGGTCTGTGACCTGTGCTGTTTGTTGGTGCTTATATGGCATATTGCATGCAAATGAGCTTGTGCGCAATGGTAATGATATGCTAATAAATCCTACTGCGCTACACATTAGCTGATGAGGTGATTTGCATACAGCAGCTGAATATAATGTAAATGCACCAGGCACAATTGAGTTGTGCCAGAGCAACCCCTGCTGCGCAAGTGCAGCACATGCTCAGTGCACGTGCCTGCAGTGCACATGTGCACACACCACACCACATGCCTATCATGTGACTGATGTGCCTTTGCGCGATGCCATGCCATTGCGCATGCGGCACGGGAAGGCATCGCGCATTCACGTGCCACATGGCACGGCCCCCTGCTGTGCAGCTGCACAATGTGTGCATGGTGGGCACATGCGCGACTCCACACGGGGTAATGCCCTGTGCCCTCTGGGTCATGTACATGACCTTGAGCACCCACTGGTCAGTGGCGTTGTGCGCATGTGCGTTACTGTGCTATATTGTGCACTGAGATCGTGCATCTCTATGTTGCGCAATTGCATCCTGCTGTTTGCAATCACACATCCTATACGTGTGGCCCCACGTGTAGTTTTGGCACCCATTTCCCCCGGTATCCATTGCAAGACCTGGTCTGAGCCATGGCACAGGGGAGAAGTAGAAGGGCCACAAACTGGTCTGACCTGGAGGTGATCAACCTCATGGTCATTGTACAGCCCTTTGAGGGGCAGCTCTTTGGACTGGTGCCCCTCCAACAGTCATGGAGTGAGGTGTGGCAGTGGGTGGCCAGGGATCTGGAGAGGTAGATGGGGGTGACCAGAACCCCAGAGCAGTGCTGCCACAGGTTCAGGGACCTGAGGAGGAGGGACCCAGAGAGACTGCAGAGGCTGTAGGTGCGAGTGCAGTGCGGGGCAGTGCCACAGCCAGGTAGGTGTGCACAGGTGGCAGGCATGCTCGGGTGCTGTACTGTGGTGGGTGTACAGCTGCACGGCATGGTCCACCACTGGGGTTTGTTATGGTCCTGGCGGTCACTGTGCAACATGCATGGTTGCTGCACGTGTTGCAGTCGTGCATGCATGGGGTCCACTGGATGGACGGGGACACGCCCCTGCACCATGTGGGCTATGTGGTGGCATGGGGCTGTCCATGCATGCTTGTGTACTCATGTCCTTCTCTCTTCTTTCCTTCCACAGGAACAAAGGACCGCATGTGGGCCAGGGTGGCCGCGGCAGGGGCGCAGGCGCCTGTTAGGGCACAGCCAGCAGCACCAGCTGGATGGCGCCAGGCAAGTAGGCTTGGTCACATTGCTGTTATGTATCTCTGTGGGATAACAGTGGGGACAGTGGCCAGCCATGGTCGCTCCAGCCATGTGTCTACATAGCCGTAGTTGGTGCACTATCTGTTTTGTGTGTCAGTGTCACACTTACTTTGGTGACCTTGTGCTGGTGGGGGGACATGCGCACAGCTGCCATCATGTGTGCTGCAACAGTACTGTCACTCTGTGCCGTGTGCCCATGCTCAGGCACGCATGCACACACTGCGCTACACTGTCTGCCTGTCTGCACCATTGTGGTGTGCTGTGTGGATGGCTGGTGTGGCCCTCCGGGCATGTGTCCATTGTGCTCCCTCCAGTGCTGTGTGCCCCCACAGTCCACTGCATGCTGTGGGTGGGTCAGGGTTCTTTGGGGCATGACACTGATTGCCTGTCCTGTCCCTTCTCCTAGGTGGACACAGGATGGCAGTGCGGAGGGGAGTACAGAGGCTGTTCCCGGCCATGTACCAGGTGCTGGCCTTTCAGAGGAGGATACTTCTCATCCAGCGGAGGCAGCTGTGGGAGATTGCTGCATTGAAGAGGGCTGCTGAGCGGATGGAGCAGCCGGCCAGGGGGCATTGAGAGGCCCCACTTGTATATAGCCCCTCTTCACCCTCGACTACCCTGTTTCCCTGCAGTCCCACATCCCATTGTATAGCCCCTATTTCCTGACCCCATCCTACTCTCACCCTCATCCATCCCTGCCCCTGTTATTTGTTTGTACTGTTCCGTATTTTGTTATAAAGCTTTATTCTGCTACATCCCTGTGTCCGTGTCTGCTTTGCAGGTGGTGTGTGGAGCCATGTTTCAGTTGTCTGTTCTGCTGTGCATTGCCATGTCTGTAGTGTACCCCCATCATCCTCCTGGGCCATTGCCCCTGTGATCACTGGGCAGATGGACCTTGTCCCTTTCCTGTGCGTGGCCCTGTGTCATGTGTCCCATGGAGGCCTTTGTCTGCCCCTGCACCTTGTGCACCTGTCTGCCTGGCCTGCTGTTTGCTTGTGGGACTGTGCATATCCACTGTGGGCAGCACTGCGGTGCCCCTCCCCACTACGGACAGTGCCCTGTGTGGCCCTTTGTGGCCTGTGCCTCGCTCACCCCTGGTCACCTGCTCTGTGTTTGCATTTTCACCTGGCACCATGCCCATGGTGCCCTGCGGGCTTGCCTGGTGGGTGTCTGTTGCATGGCCCTACCCTTGGAATGATTGTGGTGGCAGGGTTTTGGATGGTTCATCTTCCATGGTTGGTGGACCGGGGTTGTCAGTGTACCGTCCCCTGATGCCCTGTGTTCCCTCCAGGTCAGTGCTTCTGTGTACCCATGTGTGCCCTGCTGGTGGGGTCCTGTGCCACTTGCCCTGTGCTTCTTTGTATATGTGTCCCTGCAGCCTGTTGCTCTTGCCCTGCTCACTGGGTTTGTGCTTTGGTCTGCTCCACGCATCCATGGTTGTGCCGGCGCATCTATGGTTTGGCCGTGGTGCATCTTTGACATATTCAGCCGACTTACGCAGGAACATTTCAGGGGGCACATCTTCTGAATATGGCTCCCATTTTGCCATGGCGCATCTGGCTTGTGCTGTGCTGGACTTGCGCCGGCATTGGGCGCATTTCTGAATATCTCACCCAATGTTGATAAATGAATTATCTATATTTGTGTTACCCTCAATTCTACATTATGTTTACTTTACCACAGTAGCTACTGCTGTTTCTTTTGGTATTTCTTAGATAATCCACAAGGTTAACACACCATTCCATACTATACTGTACATTTGAATGGCCTATAATGGTGTAACTAATACCATGGAATGTCCAGGTAGTATGAAAAATGAGAGCAGTAGCTGCTGAGGACTCGGTAAGAGAGGAATCCATAAAGTGACAAAGGCAATACAAATTAGATAATTCATTTACCAAAAATGGGTCTGAAACTTACTAGATTATAGGACAAACAAAAAGGAACACAGGAGAGCATATAAAGGTATGAAATAGTTTCCTATCACATTAGTTAAAGACCATAGTTAAAATTCAAGTTGATTTACCGCTAATGGTCCTTTTCCTTTTTTTGTAGACTTTATTTATCTCTGCCGCCGAGGAACTCTCTCAGGCATCCCTGTTGCCCGAGTGCTCTGTCTCCTAACCCTGAAGCCCTCCTTCCATACTGCTGTGGCCAGGCAGACCCCCCGGCTCTGCACCTGCCGAAGTGGGGCTGCCCTATCCTCCCAGGGCACTCTATCTCGTAATCTAATGTGCCCAGCCTACAATGGAGGAGAGGCCCGGATCTGGAGTGCGGCACATCGGGGCAGGGTGCCATCACCTATCCCCATCAGTGGGGTTTTTCTAGGTTAAGTTGCCCCTGGGCTCAGACATGCAATGATGTCCTGCTCGATGTGCGTATGCTCCCGTGTGCACTCGAAAGACATCTGCCACAGCCCAATCCCCCTGCATTTGCCGTCCGGGTAGTGCAATCCCCCAGTTACTGCCAGGGGTTGCTACTGCACCGGTTTGGTCGAGTCCCCCCTCCCTGAGGAAGGAGAGCAGTCCCTGGGATACTCGATCCTTCCCCGTCCCATACGACCCCCAATGACCCACGCTCATTCCTGAACACAGGTCACTGGCGCAGCGCGAGGTGTGGCGTCCAGCACCTCAACCCTCAGCACCACCGGGTCATACTGCTAATGGTCTTAATGGCCACACTTAACACCTCCCAGACAGACTGGTTTTAGAAACAAAGGTCTGTATGACATCAGAACTTCTCTGTAAGCTGGGCATGCAGCCAAAACAGTAAATGATTTGATACAATCAGTTTTAAAAGTATGTGAGCACTCAAAAGGTCCAAAAAACATCCAGTCTAAAACTGGACAGGTGGCAACCCTAACACAGAATGAATTCCAGGCTCTGGGCAGTCTGCAAAAACAATGTTGTGTACAACTGTTTTCAAGGCTTACTCTCCCCAAGGCTGCCTGAAAAACAAGCTTGTTTGTAAACTGACTCTGGGTAGACTGAACACCAAGGCTGCTTTATATCAGATATCTTTATGAATTTAAAATAAAATACATTCCCCAACCTTTTCCTTTTGAGTGCAACTTCTCTTTGTGACTAAATCAGGCTCTTTCAAACAACTAGCCTTTACATAGCAAAACATTTTAATGCACGTCTGGCAATAAGGCATATTATACAATGGCAACAAAAGATCTAAAACTCTGATTGGTTAATGGGGAACTGGACCCGTGATGTTATCCTGGCATAACATCACGGATCTAGTCCCAGCACTCCTAGTGACCACATGAAATGTAAAAAAATGGTAAAAATCACTGCACAACTATTCCTCTAATCTCCTTCACCACACTGCAGAAAACCTCCTGGTGTTTCTTCATGATGGTACAAAATCCTCTCACAGAAACAGTTAAAAACCCAGCACATAACTGTGACACATATCCCCTTCTTATTTTTAAAATCCACCTCTGTGAAACCCATGTAATTCCTGAAACTGTTTCAAAAAACCCAGCCCAATCCCCGCTCGGTAACCTGCTTCTCCGATTCCCTCTGAACAATGCCCCCACTCAGTGAGCGAGCGAGCATGTAATTAACAGACACTGCATGTCTGTCTTCAAACTGCTTCCTCACTTGCTTTCAAACCACTTTTCTTTTTTGTTTGGTTTTTAATAACACCACAAAAGAAAATCTCCTTGCCATTTCCCTACCTCATTTCCTCGTCACAGAAATGATGTACAGAGAGCGAGCTGAAAGACATGGGGGTTGGGGGCTTGCGATTCCCAAGTTGCTGGCAGCAGTTACTCAGTAAAGATATAAGAAATAAAATGTAAACCTGAACCTTAAAATTAAAAAATAAAAGATAAACAAAAACTACAAAGGAACAGGGCACAGTAACAAATCGAGCACCATTAACAAAGATCCTATGCTAAGAAGAATTGCTTAGATACTAACAGGACTGTAGAAACACAGCTCCACCTGCTGGCTGGAAGTGAAAATCAGCACTATTTACCCACAAAGTAATCCTATGCATATAAAAAAATGACAAAAAATCAACTTTAAATTTACTTTTTCCTATCTTTTTTTTTTAATTATTACAAATGAGCTATTGTATAATAGGAATAATGCACTCCAGGGCGTGTGTCGTGCTGGGATAACATCACTTCTAGGATGATTAGTCGCACTCGGCCTGCGGCCTCGTGCCTAATCACCCCAGGCATGACATTATCCCAGCATGACACACACCCTGTTGTGCATTATTCCTTTATTATACTTTAAGTGCTGCATAACAGCATTTTAACAAAACATGGCTGATCTTTTAACTGTGCATGAGTTAAATAATGGATATCTGCCCTTATATACTGACAAACAAAATTGTGCTAGCTAGCCCCCATACATTTATTTTATAACAAATGAAACTGTACTAACTAGCTTTTATATCTTTATTTTATACCCAATGACATTGTGCTAGCTAGCTTTTATATATTTATTCTTCGTAAAAAACTTTGTTAAATGTGTCAGTTAGGGTTCCACCATCAAAAGGTTGGCAATGTTTCCAACCCTAACATCCCACCCCCACCCTGCATGCACCAACAGGCGTCGGGGTGTGCCTTAGGGTTGTCAGCCCTAATGCTCACCCCATTCTTCTATACTGTAGCCATCTCATTTTATTTACTCATGGAATAGGGTGAGCATTAGGGCTGAAAACCCCAAGGCACACCCGATACCTTTTGGTGTATGCAGGGTGGGGTGTTAGGGTTGGAAACCCTAACACCACATTTCCAACCTTTTGATGGTGGAACCCTAACTGATGCATTAACAAAGTTTTTTGTAAAGAATTTCCTTACTTTTTGAGAAAGTATAATAGTACCCTTATTTACTTATGGGAGCGCAGGGCCCTCTGGGCCATATACCCCATCCATCCATAAGTGTAGAGAGACTGTAATTGTACCCTTATTTCCCTGTGGAAGCTCTGGGCCCTGTGCTCCTATTACTCCATATTGGTATCCATATGTACATGTGGGAGCACAGGGCCCTCCAGGCATAGTGCTATCATCCATGAATATTGTTATTGACCCTCATTTCCCTGTGAGAGTACAGGGCCCTCTGGGTCCTAGGCTCCCATCAATCCATAATGGCATCCATATGTAAATGTGGGAGCACAGGGTCCTCTGGACCCTGTGCTACCATCCATGCATAATTTTTTTAGAGTGCCCTGTGTGGCTCAGAGAATTATAGTTTTTTCATCAAAAAAATTCTGTTTCATGGCATAAAAACAATCATTATCTGAGCCACACCATTCATTCCTATTTCACTCCCATGAAATAGAATATTTTTTCATGAAATAACAATCATTCTCTGAACCACATCATTCATTCCTATGGCACTGCCATAAAACAGAATCTTTTTTTGAGGAAAAAAGAATCGTTTTCAGAGCCACACCATTCATTCCTATGACACTGCTATGAAACAGAATCTTATTTTGTGAAAAAAAAACAATCATTCTCTAAGCCACACCATTCTTTCCTATGGCAATGCTGTAAAACAGAATCTTTTTTCACGAACAAAGAATTTTTTTTCGAATGGGACATTTAACTTTTCCCATAGGAAATAATGGGAAACTTTAACATTTAATAACTTTTGAATTAATTGTTTTTTTCATCAAACCTTCAAAAGGCACATCTGTTGTCCAAGACCTGTTTACCCTGCAGATTTCAGACCACAACTCCACACAGTTTTTGAGAAATGGGGTGACATAAATTTACACATAAATGGTAATTTTCACAGTTTTTGACACTGTATCTCCGCACCCACAAATCCGACCGGAACAAAACTCAGCACATTATTTTCAAGAAAGTGCAGCAACCAGGCATACCAACAAAAATTACCTACAGTGATAGATCAAGTTGAAAAATCACTTATTTTATTATCAAAAAAGCTGATGAGACATAGCAGCACCCCCTCACACAAGCGTGTGAGGGGTGCTGTTATGTCTCATCAGCTTTTTTAATAATAAAATAAGCAATTTTTTTGTTGGCATGCCAGGTTGTTCCACTTTCTTGGAAATAATGTACTGATATTTGTGGAGGCACTGGCAGTTTCTCAGAAAGCCACCTTGTTCTTTACTTTGAAAACTCAGCACATCAAGAGACCTTTGGTCCCTGATAGTGCATGCAGCATTTCATGTGAGTCAGTTGAATGGTTGCGAAGTTATTAAAGTGCAACATTTTACCATTCATTCTTATGGCAATGCCATGAAACAGAATCTTTTTTCGTGAAAAAATAATCTTTTTTCAAATGCCATCTAACTTTTCCCATAGGAAATAATGGGAAACTTTGAAATTTAATAACTTTTGAATGGATTAATATTTTTTCACCAAACCTTCAAAAGGCACATCTGTGACCCATCTGTGACCCAAGCCTTATATACCCTAAAGATTTCAAACCAAACACCCAAGCCATTTCTGAGAAATGGCGTGACAAAGCATTGACACATAAATGGCAATTTTCACATTTTTTGACACTCTGTATCTCTGCACCTGCACATCCAACTGGAACAAAACTTGCCACATCTAGAGATCCTTGGTCCCTGATGGAACATGTAACATTTCATGCAAATTGGTCAAACAGTTACAAAGTATTAAAATGCAAAATTTGGGGTTTAACATAGAAGTGACCGGTCGGCCTGGTGGCACTGAGGGTTGAGGTGCTGGACGCTACACCTCACGCCATGCCAGTGACCCAGGTTCAGGAATGAGCTCGGGTCATTGGGAGCTGGCAGGGGAGGGACAGGATTGAGTGTCCAAAGGATGGCTCCCCTGTCCCGGGTGGGAGGGGGACCTCGATCCCGGGCTCTCGGGACTCCTGGCAGAGGCTAGGGGTACGACTAGCCCAAGATCCAAACTATCAGGGGATTGGCTATGGTAGTGACCCTATAGGCACACACAGAAGCATGCATGCCCATGCTGGGACGCATTGCACACCCGAGCCAATAGGGGAGGGACCAACAAAGAAATACCTTTCCACCCAGCGATAGGCGAAGGCACTTCCTTCTCTGATCCACACTCCCAAAGTCAGACGCTCCTCTCCATTCTCCCCCCCTCCCAGATCTCAGCACTATAGATAGAGTGCCCTGGGCAGATAGGGAGGCCCTTCCTCAGAGGGTTCAGACCTGGAGGATGTGCTGGGCTGGGGAGTGCAGAGCAGGTAGGTGTCATGACAGGAGGTAGAGACCGGGGTGGTTGGAGGTCACTGGAGAGAGTTCACTGGGTGGCGGTGAATAAACAGAGTTTGAAAAAAAAAAACATAAACGTGACCATTGAACCCTAACTATAGGGGTGAGACCGCACCCCTATAATATTGCCATTTTGAACCAGTCTGAATTCTTTTTAGAGGGACTGAAAAGAAACAGAGCATAGAGAAAGAGAACAAAAGGGGAGGGGTTCTGTAGGTGACCATTCTGACAGAACAAGACTAGGATAGAACAATGTAGGACAGAAAAAGTGCTGCCGCCGCAGGCTTGAAAAGTCAGTAAGAAACAGAGTCCATCTAATATCCTGGTAGGATGACTAGCCCTACTACAGGGTGCAGAGGTACAAGTACAGATTTCAGGAGGGATGCAGGGGTGCAAGTACAAATTTTGGAAAGAGTGCAGGGGTGCAAGTACACATATTCAGAGAGAGTGCAGAGTGCAGGTAGATATTTGGGAAGTGTACAAGTACAAATTTTGGGGGTGTAAGAGTACAAGTACACATTTTGGAAGAGGTGTAGGAGTGCAAATACAAATTACTGGAATAGTATATTGGGCAAGTACCAATTTTGGTAGGGGTGCAGGGTACAGGTACAAATTTTAGAGGGGTGCAGGGCTACAAATACCAATTTTGGGAGGGATGCAGGGGTGCAAGTACAAATTTTGGGAGTGGTGCAGGGGTGCAAGTACAAATTTTGGGAGTGGTGCAGGGGCACAAATACAAATTTTTGGGAGAGATGCGGGGGGTCCAAGTACAAATTTTGGGAGTGGTGCAGGGGCACAAATACACATTTTTGGGAGAGATGTGGCGGTCCAAGTACAAATTTTGGGAGGGGTGAAGGGGTACAAATACAAAATCTTCCCTGAATCAAAGTTCGACATTCATTACCAGTGGGTCTGTGCCACAGGCATTAGGACCCTGCAGGAGCAATTTAAGAGCATTCAGGTAGGGGGCAGACATCAGTGACAGTGCTGCCCACGAGGCCAATGTATGACCTGGCTCTTGTGGACTGGCCGGCAACCGATGCTGACCCCCCTGCTTACCACAGTTCTGTTCTTATTGCCATCAAGGCTGCAACTCTGTGGGAGAGATTCTCAACTTTGCTGCATCACTCTGTTCATCGCCATTCAGCTCAACACTGTAATATTTTTTCTTGCCTTTTTTGGCACCGTTCTCTTTCTCTCTATCTCCTTTTATAGTGCCGAGCTCTTTTTTTTTTTTTAGTTATTTTCTGCCTTTTCAGTCACAACGGGGTCCTCTTTCATTTTCTGGCACTGTCTGTGGCACCAGGAATGGCCACGGTGCCGCTCCAGCACTGGAAAAGAGGTCAGTGCTGGCCATGGCACCAAGCAGGGTTCCACCACCATCCCTGATGCTGGAAAGGGCTTCAGTGCCGCACATGGTGCTGAGGAGTGCTCTGGTTCCATCCCTGGTGCTGCCTCTCCTGCAACTCTGACAATAGACATGGAACCCGCTTTGAGGCCTAGCCCATGGGAAAGAGCCCTTTCAGATGAGGTGAGAGCTGGCAGGTCAATTTGGCAGCTCACTCCATACCCAGCATAAGTGACAGCTCTGGCAGGAGTCATACCACTGACTCAAGTCATCTGACCCTACTGGAACCATCTTGGCCTTTCGTTGGTGGGACAGGCGCAACCCTGTGGGACCTTATGGCTTCAATCTCCCTGACTGGGTGATTCCCTCCAATGCGCCACCTGGGCCATTCCTGTATGGTTGAGCACTCTATGGTGGACAAGTCTGTCTGGTCCTCCCCTTGGGAGAGGTCACCTGTGTGTTCTTGCAGCTCTGGCAGAGTACATGGCCTGGTCTGTCATGACCCTCCTCCTCTGTCTCCCCCCCCAGCATTATAGGTCCTTCAGGGACCCTGACCTCGGAACAGTTCAGATTGTCAGTGAGTACTTTCCCTATGTATCTAAGGTCACTGTATCAGGCCATCGTCTAGCCTGCCACCCAAGCACCACCACCCCCTGATTCCAGCTCTTCGTCTTCTTCATCTTCCTCCTCTGAGGAAAAGGACACCTCCCTGCACATCTCCTCTGATGCTGAGTACACCAGGTACCAGCACTTCCTCTCGGAGATGATAAGAGAGCTGTGAACTGACCACTTTTCAGGCTACAATCCTGCTAATCTGATGCTGTCCTTCCTTGGGAAGTACAATCATGAGTCCACAGTCCTACCTCCATGGCCTAGACCTTTTGCAGAGGCTGTGGCAAGAAAAGGCCATATTTTATTATTTTGGGACATGTTTTATATAACTTTATGTATATAATGCATCAGAGACACCTATAGTAGCCAGTGTAAGTGCAAGGGATCATGGGTACAGGTACATGGGTCCTAGAATAATGTTGGAACTCTTGTTACTGGGCAGGAAAACTGTTTTGCTGCTAGCAGAGGCTAGAGTTAATTACATTATCTAAAAGGAGACAAAAGAATAATTAAGCCTAGCTGGGAGGCCAGGTAGGCCCATTTGCTTGTGAAAGGAAAGGACCTCACGAGGAGTCAGGATGTCTGGGCATCCTTTGTGTTGAGAGGTGTGCAGTGACTTAATATTGTTATCAGATGACTAGAACACCATTTAGTTAATTGACTGTATTTAAGTGCCTTTTAACTAGAGCTATCTCCCAGCAGCGAGGCTGAACTATCCCCCAGAAATCTGGTTTGAGCTGGCTAACCTCATGTTTTTTTTCTGTAGTCAGAAAACTGGCAGTCTGTGTTACTGTAATAAAATATTGAACTTTGGTTGGGTAAATACAGAAACTGAAATGCTAGCCAATTGAAGGGCAGCCACTATCCACTGGATCTGCCCTTTTGAACCCCTTTAAAGCCAGGATGCAGAGGGCTATCTGAGCCTTTTTTTACCTTTTTGCTGAAGTCTCTGTTTTGCCATTTTGCATTTGGGACCTTCTCTACCTACCTGTCTTGAGCAGAGACAATTTCTCCTGGATCATGTCGTCGAGGCACAGGTCAGGAAGCATAGGAAAACCAGGAGCAGCTATAAAATTCGCAGCAAGTGATTTATTATTAATAAAAGTAAAATAAAAAAAATTGTAAAGTACAACTATATATGTTTAATATTGTCTCCAAAGTTTTACTGATTAGCCTGTGAAATTTACTAGATATTTAATATCTTACAGTGTATTTAATACTGTTTGAAGTAGCAACTTTTGTTTGCCATTTCATAATCTGATGTACTGATATAAAAGGGACTTGGCAAGGCTGGAGGAATGGTCAGATGTATGGCAGCTCAGATTCAGTGCAAAGAAGTGCAATGTAATGCACCTGAGAACCAAAAACCCAGGGGAAGAGTACATAATGGGGGATGAGATACTAACAACAACAAAAATCGAAACGGACCTGGGAGTAATTATATCAGATGACCTTAAGGTGGGCAAGCAATGTGAGAAGGCAGTAAGGAGGGCTGGGGGGATACTGGGATGCATATGGAGAGACATCAACAGTAGAAAACAAGAAGTTGTCATCCCTCTGTACAGACAGTTGGTGAGACCCCATCTGGAGTACTGCGTGTAGTTCTGGAGACCACATCTCCGCAAAGACATAGACAGAGTGGAGGCTGTTCAGAGGAGGGCAACCAAAATGGTGCAGGGTCTGCACCAGAAGACATATGAAGATAGACTAAAGCAGCTTAATACCCTCGAGGAAAGGAGGGGGAGAGAGGGGACATGATAGAACCTTTCAAGTACCTCAAGGGAATTAACAAAGTCCAAGAGGGTAGCATCTTTCAGAAAAAGAGATGTGCAAGAACAAGGGGGCACAATTTGAAGATATGGGGGGACGGCTCAGAGGTAATGTTAGAAAGTATTGTTTCATGGAGAGGGTTGTGGATGCATGGAACAACCTTCCTGAGGAGGTTGTGGAGTCAAGAACAGTGGGAGAATTCAAGAATGCATGGGACAGACATTAAGCAATTCTAGTGGGAGGTAGGAGAAAGTAAGCTGTTGGTTAACTAGAATCTACAGCTTATCCATCAGGTAGGGAAATGGGCAGACTGGGTGGGCCAAGTGGTCCTTATCTGCTGTCAAATTCTATGTTTCTACTGTGTATACACTAGGCTGCCTGTTCCATAAGGTAAATTATGTAATTCTTGCTTAAATGACATCACTTCCCACCCAAGATTCCACCAGCGGCTCTGAAATAGTCTGTGGGCCTTTTCGAGAAGACATCAAATAAGAGAGACAATAAGACAGCATTTATACATTAGAAATTGCAATTCCTGCCATTTATTTGTAATACACAAGGCATGGTTATCCTTGTATTAGGAACAGCGGTTAATGTTTAAAATATATTTGCATTTGATTTTAAAAAAATATTTAACCCCTGCCCTCAAGGGATGGCACTGGCACAAGGCATTTATCTTTTATTTGTAATTTTTTAACCAGGAAAGGCACACTAAGCTGTGATAGCTTGTTCCCAAGTGCGTCCTGGGGGGTGGGATACATGGACTTACTTTACTGATGAGGGAATGCTGGTCTTGACACCGGGGAAATCCCCTACTCTTTGTGAAGAGTAGGGAGAGCTGCTGCTTCCTAGCTATCTGCTAAGATGGTGGACTTTGGAGGAGGAGGTGAAGCAAGTAAGGGGGCAGAAGGTTTAGCCTCTGCCTCTGCCCCTAATTCTACAGAGGCTTCAATCCCAGAAGTTGCAATTTTGGACACAGGCAAACTGAAAGATAATGATGTAATTGTCTATGGAGGAAAAAGAAAGCATACTTGGCAGTGAGGTAACTGCTTCTACGAGTCTGCTACATGTTGCAAAAACTGGTTCACCCATGACAGTGCATGGTCAACTACTGTGATGTCCTTCAGGGCACCGGCATTATGCCACATGGAACAAGGGCACTAGGAAATTGCTCCCACACACAGAGTGCACCACTGATGTGTGCCATGTTTCAGGGGGGCTTTGCCCCAAGGACCCCCATCACGGGGGTCTGTTCCCTCCCACCCCATTAATCCCCCTTAAAAATATATAATCAGTTGGCCCAGTGGTGCTGAAGGTTGAGGCACTGGATGCCACACCTCATGCCACACTGGCAACCCAGTTTTGGGAATGAGTCTGGGCCTCTAGGGATTGGCAGGGGGGAGAGAGGACTGAGCATCCAGAGGACTGCTCTCCTCTCTCCGGGGAAAGGGACTAGTCATCACACCCGCTGACTGCCCTCTAGTGGTGGCTGGAGGGCAGTATGGGTCAGGAGGCTCAGAAGCCAATGTGCTTACATTGGAGGGGAGGGAGAAAACAGAAAAAGGCCGGGGCTCCACTGACCTGTGATGGCCCAACTGCTCTGGCAAAGTCTGCCCCCCACCACCAGATTTGCCATACCGGGTGGTGGGAGACTGCTGGCACCCCTCCACCTGGCACTGCTGCGGAGGGGGAATCTGCAGGGGGAACCTTGGGGGAAGACAAATTAGGGGGTCAGGCCAGAGGATGTACCCCCTCCGAGGGAGGGTATCTTAGCCCCGTGGAGTCTGTGGAAGATGATAAAGATTAATAAAAAAAATATGTATATATATAATTATCTCCACCCCTATATCAGGGTGGAGGTAGCAAAGTGCACCATGCCCTAAAGTCCTGGGTGCCCAGATCCCTTGCACCCTAATGACAATACCCTAACAATGGGATATTGCAGAAACCAGTGGTGTAGAAGAGAAACTGCAGCTGGCCATGGAAAGTTGAAAGGAAAACATTTTGGATTTGCTGGAGGTGGAAGATATTCGGTAGTTGAGCAAAAGAGAGAGGTTGAAGAAAATGCATCTTGTCTTAGTGGCAGCTAGTTTGTCAGCTGAGCCAGTGGCAGATGGCATGCTGTTACAAACAACTGAGGTGGCAGCAACATCAAAGGCCATACCGCAGACATTGGGATTATGAAAACCGGTATTGGAGCTGCACAGGTAACACAAGGAGGAGAAGGAGGGGATGTTTTGGCATCCAAAATGGCTATGTACACTGAGACTACTGTGCCTGAAACACCTAGTGACATATATATGGAGATGGACATTTCTAGTTCACTGGCTGATGTTGACCTTTTACAAGCAGAACACCATTTGCAGGACCAACTGGCAGAAAATAAAAAAACAGTTACTTGCCTTATTGGAACTTGAAGAAGAAAAATATCAAGAGGCTAAGCAGGACTTACACTCTCAAGTTAAATGAGATATTGCCATGGCAACACCTCCTGCAGAGTGCAGACACAGTTCCCTCACAATTTACAGGAGATTTCTCTTGCTACAGACCCTCACTGTTCTTCAGAGTCTCTTACGGATCTTGTTTTAAAAATACTACCTGTTCCAAAGCAGAGACCGGGTTGGCCGTCCGATCCCATTACAGTCCTGTCCCCGCAGTCTCAGTCTGTTTTTCATGGATCAGAGGTTTTACATTCATCAGGTACTCAAAGTTTTGTTGTACGCAGTGTTACAGCTACGGAGAAAACTTCTGCTGTCGGTGGGAAACTGCCAGGCCTGTTGTCTAGCAGCACTGCTGAGAAGTCCCGTGACCCTTCCCTAGCAATGGAGCTTGATACTGCTGGAGAGCCTGAGCCAGCTATTGCAACTGGAATAGAGGCTGACTGGACCTGCACGGAGCCTAGAAGTGAGCCTTCAAAATCAATGGATGCAGCACCAGTCAGTGGTGGAGTAAAGAACGAGCACTTCATGAAGCAGGGTGGATTATTGGACCTGATGGACAGAGCAGGAGCCCTGATCCTGCAACTACTCCTTTTATAAAATTGATACACGTATGCCACTTGTTACTAGCACTGCTGGGAATATGTGGACTGATATACCTAATGTGAATACTTCTGCCCCTCATGAAGATTCATAGTTCCTACCACTGTAAAAATGTGTCCTGCCCTACCACGGACAGTACTGTTCATTTAGCTGCCCCGTCTGCAGGCACTGATATTATGCCTGATGCTCATGCTGATATAGTCCCTACCCCTCACACTGCTGGTCCCAATGATGTTACAGGTACTGCTGCTTCTCCCAGCCCAGCTCAGAATTCCACTGCTCCTACACAAAATAGTGAGCAGCGTTCGGGGACAGGTTTCAAACTTCCAGATCTTTTTGCAGCGCAACCTGTACCTGCCCAGAGAAGAAACAGTGTCCGTTTACAATACAGAGGCAACTCTGACCTTCTCCCGACCATACTTTCATGGCACATAACCTTTTAAGAGATTCTATGGGTTTTACAGCCACGGATCTTTATGCTTTAATTCATGTGTCTGGGGATACCATTTAAGACATTAGTTTCAAATTGCCCTCCGCATTAGAGAGATTTTGGATAAAATATAACAATTTGAACTATTGTAAGCTTTGGGCCCCTTTCAGGCTATCCCCTCACCAGACCTACTACCCACACTGTTACTATCATGTTTCAGAATGAAGGAGTTGATGTTCACACCTACTGGAACAAAAACAGGGATGTACAGTTACACCTACATCCTGTTAGGTGTGCTTAAATTTTGCACCCTCTGTGGTACAGCAGCAATTAGTTATGTTGTTCTGGTTGCCTGGAACAAGCTGCAATCCACCCTTGAGGTAGTAGAACTCGTCACCATCAATGTTTTCAAATCTTTGACTAACAAGGCCCTTAAGGAAACATGCCAGTGGCATGCTGGCTAGCTCATTTCTAGCTATGGTATGCTACTACCCAACTTGCACTTATGTTCCCTCATCTACTTACCTTACCAACTTACCGTAAATTTGTCACAACATGTCTGATTATTAAAATTACTATGTATATGTCAGAGCCTTACCCTGTAACCAACTGTAACTAATTGTAACCTCTTTATTATGTTCATAATTTATTTGTAGCTTGTGTTGTTTCTGTATCATTGTATTATACCTGCTGTTTCACACCATCCTTGACAAGACCTCCTTGTAAATGAGTGTGCTCAGTTTAGCTTTCCTGTGAATAAACTTGAATAGTTAAAGGGACTCCAGACCTTATCCTGGACAGTGATAAAATCTGGACTGAGCGATGGAAATATAAAGTACAACTTTCATCAGACTGATGCTGGCATAGTACATTTATCTAACCACTTCCATATTGGCTGTGACTGTGGTGTGTGCTTTCTCCAGGAAAACCAAAAGCTTGCTTTAATGTGGATCCTTATCACACTTAAAGATCAACTCGACGCTTCAGCATGTGCCTTCATGAATAAGTTTCAGCTGTAACAATTTACTAAAGAATAATTGTTTTTCATTTTGATTGTTCCTTTCAAAGATTTATAGGGCATCTTGGTAGTCCAACTAAAAGTCCATATAGAAAACATTTGAAAACATTTCCCTCTCTCCTGTTAACCTCACAGTGCCTTGGTTTTATGACATCATAGTGCTCACCATGACAACAGATTGTTATGTCACAAACAGCAATCATGTGGCTAGCAGGGGAGAGCTAAATACATTTTGAAAGACTCAGTGAAATTGTTGCTGCATTATCATCAATATTTAGTAGGCCAACAGCAAGGAAACATAAAGAAAATAACAAGAAAACAAAGTTAAAACATAATTGGTGTAAATCTAGTGTCTTTAAGCTTTTCATTATAATTAGTGATGCACGGTTATCCAATCCGGTGATCTGATCCAGTCGGATTTTCTACATTTTCATGGTATCCTCCCCGGTCGGGTACTGCCTATTTAAGGAGCTGATTCGGGTAAGTGATCTGAAGGGGCGAGGGGGTGTACGCTGCTCTTTATTGTTTGTCGCTCTTAAAAATGACACAAGAAAAGCCTAGTCTGGCAGTATTTCTACCTTGCTGTTGACACGGATTCTAAAGCTAAATGTATTCTGTGTACTACGCCTACTTTAATAAGTTGGGGTTCATCTGTTCAAAGTTACAGGATGTCAAGTCTTTTAAATCATTTGAAAAATAAGCATAGAGCAGAGCATGCAGAGCTGTTAGTGGAGAAAACAAAGCGTGCACAGCTTTCAAAAGATGAGCTCCATGAGCCACCAGCAAAATGAATTAAGAAAGAGCAGTCGACACTTGAATCCTGTTTAGCCCCAGCCCTTCATTTTCCCATTGAGCATGCAAGGGCTAAGCATATCACAGAAAGCATAGCAGAGATGATGGCTTTGGATGAACAGCTCTATGCCACTGTTGATAACTTGGAGTTTAAAAGGTTCCTTTCAGTGTTAGAGTCAAGGTATGTGACACCTTCGAGGAGGTATTTCTCAGATAATGTTATTTCAGCCACGTATGAAAAGCTTTGACTGAAGTTAATTAGTGAACTACAATCTGTTTCACTACTAATACGTGGACTGCAGAGCATTCCCTTAAATCGTACCTCTTAAACACTTTGCATTGGATAGATGCTAATTACAAGCGCAAGGTGCTATGTTGGAGCTTAAGCATTTAACAGAAAGGCACACAGGTGAAAATGTATGCAGATCGTTTGTGCAAGTTCTTGATAATTGGGTCTGCAAGCCAGTCAAAGGCACTTAGTCATTAGGGATAATGGCCCAAACATAACAAAGGCAATGAAGTTAAGTGGTGTTCTGAGCGAGGGGTGCTTAGTACATACTCTGTAGCTGATCGCCCATGATGCCATTATGAGAACAAAGTCAGACATAATCCCCACTTCCACTGTTCTTTATCATGCAATTGAGAACATTAAGATACTTGGCTTACTATCTATGTGCAAAGCTCTATTGGCGGCTATGGACACTCGATTTAAGCGTTATGAAGCATCAAAGGAATTGGTAGCTGCTTCATTTCTTGACCCTGTTACAAATTGCATTTTTTTAGAATGGACAGAGGCAAATCATTTGCCTGTGTTGTTGTGAAAGAACTAGTTCATGCACTTGATAATTTCAAGCCCAGAATAACAAAGGATGTGTGAGCAGAAACCACACTGGAGCCTGAGTGTGAGGCTGAGGACCCATGGGACACCTTTACACAGTGTATTGCTGTGCCACAGGAAAGCAAGTGCTTTAGTTGGCTCTTTTGCTGTTGTAAGCTTTGTATAATTTTTGTAATACTCAAATCATAATATTTTACTGAGACATGCCTTCTCCCCCACAGCTGTTGAAAATGCAGAGGTCGCTTCAAGAAATACTGAGATTGAAATATACCTATCTAAACATTTGCCCCCCAAGAAAACAACACCTGATGCCATACATTACTGGGAAATTCACCATCTCCACTTCCTGACATTTTCCAGACTTGCAAAATGCTACCTGTCAGCTCCACCTAGTAGCGTTCCCAGTGAACAAACTTTTAGTGTTGCGGGGGACATTATTAAAGAACATCGCTCTCATTTATCCACAGAGAATACAAACTTGTTACTTTTCTTGAAACAAAATCTGTTACAAAACTTCTAATCTGTTGTCAGTATTGAAAGTGTGAAAGTTTTGAAAGTGAGTAACACATACTGCTGCCACTTGTAATTTGGTATTTGAACCCCCAATTACATTATCTAAGTCCATTTTTGCATTTTAAAGCTTGTCATAATAAAGTGCAATGGTGCAATGATGTGCAATATCAAATAGTAAAAGTGCTAAATGCAAAGTTTTTAAACAAATATAACATTCTTATTGCATATATGTGTAATGAATGCATTGTATTTGTTAGTATCTGAACCAATGTTGAAACAAAACCGGTCGGTTCAAAATCAAAAAATATCCGGACCTGTAATTCGGGATAAAAGTGGTATCTGTGTATCACTAATTATAATAGAGTAGTAGTAGTAGTAGTAATCATTTATTCCTGAAATCAAGAAAAGGATAACCCAATTGAGCGGAAGCTCATTTATAATGGGGTCCCTCATTCATACAGCATACACAACAGTATAAAAAAAACCTTTGTACAACATTGTTATAGAGGACTATAATTATCATCAACCTTTCATAATTCAAGGAAGGTGCAGATTATTGCAATGACAGATTCTAGGCAAGGTTATGGAATACAAATTGCCTGGCTAACAACAGCTTTTAGACTGTATGGATTCAATTAAAACCCGACTTTTTATCGAACTCCATGAGACTTTCTCTTTTAATTTTAAAAATTGTAGCAGACCATTCCAGGCCCTGGGTCCCAAACTGACAATAGCAGAATTCCCTTTTGCTGTTCTGGGACTTTAAGTGCCAAATTTCATGCTGTCCCTAGACCATTTTGTGGTGTGTGAACATGATATAAATTACTTAAGTAGGGTGTTTTTTTCAATAGATTTTGATACATTAAATACAAAGTATGCAAAAGTCTGCATTCCATCAAGCTTATCCATCCCAGAGGCTGATACAGGATACAGTGCCCTCACACCTATGCTCCACTTTTGTGGCTCACTTTGCATTGAGTTGTATTAAATTCAGGTGTGAAGGAAGGGACATCCAGGATGAAACAGTCAAACAGGTTAAAAACTACATCCAGCCTGTCCAGTTCTCTCCTAGACCCCCCCCCCAGTAAACTATGTCCCCATAATCAAAGAGTGGCATTACCATAGTATTACAATTTGTTTTCTAGCTTCCATAGGGATACATCTCTTCACCCTGTAGAGGGTCCCTCATCTAGCATTCAAGTTTTTGATTAAACCATCTATATGCACATCCCATCTAAACTGGGAATTCAGCCATACTCTTCAGAATGGAATCTGTTTTCATTATTACTTGTAATGTTTGTTTTTTATTATTTTGTTTATTGCCAAAAATCATTACCTGAGATTTTTTATCATTCAACAATAATTTATGTGCGTTAAAACAGTCTTGGAATCTATCAAAGTTCTTTTGCAAATTAGGCTGGATTTCTGCTACTGATGTACCTTCTAGATATAAAATGATAGCATCTGTATACAAATTGTGCTGGACCTCTGTTATAAGAGGCCAAATTCCATTCGTACACAGACTGAACAGGATTGATCCCAGCACTGAACCCTGGAGGACACCTGATTTGATATACTTGAGCTGGGATCTGAAATTTCCTAGTGAGACTATTTGTGTCCTCCCCAGCAAGTATTCTCTGAACCAGTTTAGGGCCAGCTGGTTGAGGCCAAGCTTCTCCAATTTACTTATTAGTATAGTATGATCCAGGGTATCAAATGCCTTAGACAGGTCTATAAATATGGCCCTGACCAGGAGGCCCCTGTCCATGGGCAGTTAAATGTCTGTTGTTACCTTTACCAAGGCTGTAGAGGTGCTGTGTCTTGTACGGAAGCCTGAGTGATTTTGGTTATATATAGTTTGTGTTTCCAGAAATTTTTTTTATTTGATTTCCAATAATCCTTTTGAAGATTTTCAACATGACTGGGAGGAGAGATATTGGTCTATGGTTGTGAATATCTTTTTAACCAGATTTGTATATTGAGATCACATTGGTGTGTTTCCATGCCTTAGGATATGAACCAGTAGTTAAGGATAAGTTAAGTATATCTGCCATAATATGGGCTATTACAGGAGAAGCAAATTTTAGAAAATGGGTTGATATATTATCCAATCCAATTGCTTTCATCTCATTCAGTTTCAGCAACTCTCTTAAAACTAAATTTGGATCAACTAAATCAAGTGAAAAATTAGCCTGTCATGTTTTCCCTGCAAAAAGACCTGACTTTATTTCCTTAGTCTCCTTTGCAGATGTGCCCATATTTATAAAAAAAATCATTAGATCCATCTGCTACATAGCGTGAAATAAGAACCTGTTTTTCATCAATTTTAAAGGACCCTGACAATTTGTGAGATTTTGTTATTTTAGATTGGAGAACAACCTCCAAAACCTGAGTGGGTCATTAACATTTCCAGCACTAAGATGCTCATTGAAATAGGTGGCCTTAGCTGTGTTTATTTCTTTAAGATAAAAGTTTCTAAGTTGGTGATATTTATCCTAGGCTGATTTTGTATTTAATCTTTTTGTTTGTCCCCAAGCTTTGTCCCTATTTTTACGATGTAAACTCATGGTCCTTGTATACCATGATGCAGTGTTATATTTCACTTTTTTTCTTGCAAACAAAGACATGTTGATTACATACCAATATAAGCTCACTATCAAAATAACCCCATGCGCTATCTATGGCTGGGATAAGATCCAGTCTAGCCCAGTTTCCCCTCCAAGGCAGTCACAAACTTTGTGTAGTCAAAGTTTTTCAGTGAACGATATTTCTTCAATTGAAATTTTCCTATTTTTTATCTGTTTTTCAAATACAAAAAGTGACCTGATGGTCACTAAAGGAGTCTGGTAGAACTTCACTTTGAATATAATTTTCTGGATCCGTAGTCATGATTAAATCTAGTACAGTAGAAAGATTTGCATCCTTTTGATTTACTCTAGTGGGTGAGTCAATTAACTGGACGAGCCCCATTCCCAAAGATAGATCAAGCAATTTGCTGCTGAAGGGGATTGAGGGCCAATCCACATTGAAATCAATTAACAGCAACATTTCATGACTAGATCTATGTTGATATAAAAAGTTCTGCAATTTAGAGAAGTTGTCCTCGTAGCCTTTAGGTAGCAAGTAACAGCCCCTATCAATAAGGGCTTACTATAGGGAAGTCTCAGATAATGAGCTAGTTTTTCCATCCCAGAAGTTTGTATATGATTACAATCAATACATGACAAGTTTAAATTAGTCTGCCCATAGATCATAGCTCCCCCTTCCCTTTTGTTTCACTCCTGTCTCCAGATGTGATAACCTGGAATTGATAGATCTGTATCCCATACTTAATTATTTAACCATGTTTCTGTAATAGCAGCAACACTATGGATAAATTCCAGTATCCATTCTTTCACAGCACTCATTTTAGGTACTAAACTATAAACTTTAAAATGAATAAAATTAACTCCTCCTTTTGCTAAAATGTCAGCAGTTACATCTGCAGCTGACCAGGGGCCTGGATTTAATTGAACATCTCCAGCTTGTAAAAAGCATAATAATATCATGCTTCTGGCCATGGTCAATTTGTTAGAGTAGAAAATTATCTTGGCCATGCTTTTATAAAACTGTTTACTGCCAAACTATTTTCTATCTACTAAATAAATGTTGGGGTATTAACCATTGCTTTAACCATATCTGTAAAGTTTGTTTGCGTCATTACACTAGACATTATACCTATGCCTGTATATGAAGGGGGAAAGTCAAAAGGTGTTGAGGTGTCCCCAGATTTGCTAATCCATTTATTGTTTGAACTTTATAGCTGAAAGTTAACCATGCTAGCAACATGATTATTAGAGGACACCTCAATCCAAGCTGCCCCATTGCTAACATACAGGCAAGGATAAACAATCAGTCTAAATTGCAGTTGCTAACTGTACTAAAACACAATAACAATCTTAAACAGTCACTATATTAAGTTAAACTATAAATTACATAGATTGATTAAGCTTCTTCAAAACACTTGAAATCTCAATGAATAGTGGTATCAGTTTGCTAAAAAGCAATCACATTCCAAGTCTGTCAGGCAGGTACTATCTAGAACTTAGTAAGTAATATATACACTAGTTTAATTTAAGCAATTTTCAAAAGTCAATGTTGTGCTAAACTATTTGCCCTCTCTGTTGTTAGTTCTTATTAGTCACCAAAGTGGAAACCAGTTACAACTTGTCCTTTATTCTTCAAGCAGCAAACAGTAACTGTAAGCCTTATATTCTCCCTTTTATTTTGTATCTGGGTGGCATGGGTTTTTCAAGAGTGACAGCGCCCCACCCCATCGCTTCACTGCACAGCCTCTGGCCTGCCACCAACCCCCTTGACAGCTGTGGGGAATTAAACAGCCAGTTAGCACAAAGTCTGCTGAAAAAGATATACTGAGTGTTCACTAGTGCTGATCTGGGTTGGATAGCAGTTCTTTCCCACTGCGGTGGTAGCAGCTCTCACCTGCAGCCTGCTGATGCTAATGTCGGGTGCTCACTTGCACTAGTCAGGCAGCATAGGCTTTTCAAGAGTGACAGTGCTCCACCCTCTCACTTCACCACACAGCCTCTGGCCCACCGCTGAGTCCCCATAGCAGCTGTGGGGAATTAAACAGTCAATTAGCACAAAGTCTGTTGAAAAAGATGGACTGGGAGCTCACCAGTGCTGATCTGGGTTCGACAGCAGTTCTTTCCCACTGCGGCAGTAGCAGCTCTAAAATGCAGCCTGCTGATGTTAATGCTGGGTGCTTGCCTGCTTGCACAGGTCAGGCAGCATGGATTTTTCAAGGGTGACAGTGCCCCGCCCCTTGATTCACCGCACAGCCTCTGACCTGCCGCCGAGCCCCCTTGACAGCTGTGGGAAATTAAACAGTCAGTTAGCAGAAAGTCTGTTGAAAAAGATGTATTGGGCATTCACCAGTGCTGACCTGGGCTGGATGAAAGTTCTTTCCCATTGCAGCAGTAGCAGCTCTCACCTGTAGCCTGCTGATGTTAATGCCGGGTGCTTGCTTGCACAGGTCGGGTGGCATGGCCTTTTGAAGGGTGACAGTACCCCGGTCTCTTTAAACAATGTTTGTGATAAACAACTTTAAAACATGTGCCTAGAATATGGACATATCGGTATGCAGTGCCCTAACAAAATAAAATGCAATTTGTGTCTAAATGAAGGACATTCTTTTCGGCAGTAGTCCGTGGGGAACCCGTAATAAGGACAACAGACCCAGACAAGAAGATATTTTGGAAAATGCACAAACTGCTGCTAATAACAAAAATATGAACCTCCTGACCAGCCCAGTGGTGTGGAGAGCTGAGGCACTGGGAGCCTTACCTCCTGCCATGCCAGTGACCCTTGTTCGGTAGTGGACTGGGGCCATTGGGGTCAGCCGGGGAGGGAGAGAATTGAGCTTCCAGAGGATTGCTTTCCTCTACTGGGGTGGGTGAACTGTTGTTCCTGCCAAATGACTGCTGCCAGGTAGAGGCCTGGTGGTAGTGCAGTTCTGCGGGCGACAAAGACGGGAGGGTATTGTGGGAGTCTGCAGCATGCATGTGCCTCCACGTGCACCCGCTGACATATGCACTCCAGCAATGGGAAGGAGGAAACAGAAAAGGAGCTAGCAGGATTCCATAAAGCCCTGGCCATGCTCATGACTCAGGTGTCCTCTGGGCCAATTGGATTATTCACTGGGGTTGGGGGATGATGGCCCTCTCCTCCCTGGCCCCTCCATGAGTGAGCATCAGTGGGGGAACATGTCGGAGAGATGCCAAGTCGGGTGGAAGCCCATGACCATGGATGGATTGGTGGATTAACACCCTCTCAAGTAGAGAGCCGAAGCCCTGCCTGCTAGCCCCCGCTGAGTAGAAAGCTATATAGCAAAAAAAAAAAAATGGGCCTCCTAATCCCTGAATCTTCCTTGTTTGATAACCACAAGACAACTACAGGGACTAACACTGATACTCTGCCAGTTGCCACTACCACTCCCGAACAACTTAGCCTTCTGTCAGTACAGATAGCACTACAATAATACCCTCAGCCCCAGTACAAATGCCACCTGCTATGATTTCTGTCCCAGAACAACTGATTTATTCCCTTACTAACATGCCCCCCAACCCCTGGTACCTTTTACTGAAGTGAAACAATGCCATTCTTTACGTTAAAAACTGTCACGCTGGCCCAGTGGCACAGAGGCTGGCGCTGGTGCCCCTTACCTCATCCTTGGCGACCAGATTCCGAGGCAGTCGGAGTCGTCGAGAACTGGCAAATCGGCGTCCGTGAGACTGCTCTCCTCTCCTGGGGGTGGGCAGTGGGGTCTTGTCACGCCGCAGCGGCCTCTGGTGGAGACCAGGAGCAGTGCTGACACATGCAAGAAAGAGGGAGTAACTAGAAAAGTGGAAATACCGCTTCACGGTAGCCGGATGATGGCTGCCTGGCGCTTTGAGGCCATCAAGGTTCTACCGAGCTCTCCATCTCAGCAGCATCCCTGGGGCTAAAGTGGAGTGCTGGTCTTCCCCCTTGGCTGGTGCCTTCCCCCTCAGAGGAGGGGGACCCATCCGGCGAAGGGTTACGCCTGATCACCCTTGGGATCGGCTGCGATCTGAGGCGGAATCTCGGAGGACGGATGGGTCGGAGGACTGCCTTGGCAAGCCTGAAGGAGTGGCTGCCATGGAGCATGTAGGGGTAGAAAGAGATAACACAAAAAAAAAACTGTCACAGTCACAAGCATCCTGGGAGGACTCATCCTCACACACAATGTCAACAGAGAATAGATTTGACCCTTTAACAAAGACATGGAATTGGGGGGATACTGATGATGACCAAGATTCTGAGGCCTCTTTTATTGTTTCCTTCCACAAAAGAATATCTTCTGAAACAGAAGATGATATCCAACCCACAATATGAACCAGGAAACGGAAGGGTAAACATGCTGTTCCTCTAAAGGTAAAATCTAAAAAGAATGATCATCCACCTTAACCTATAGAACATTTTACTATCCAATGTCCTCTGGTATCCACATAGCAACAATTAATCTCAATAGTATTAAAAATCACTTTCAAAGGAAGGTTACATTCTCCATTTTACAAACTCTGCCGTTTAATATAATGTTCTTACAGGATCCAAGACTGAGGACATTATCTAACATATCGACCGAACAAAGGTTATGGATATTTGGTACATCTTTTTTCTACTGGGATGGAGAAATGTGATGGGATGGGCATGTTGTTTAAAAATGTTTCACTTACAGTTTTTAGGTTTGTGGATTTTATCCCTGGAAGGGTTTTGTTATTAGATTGTTCCTTAGATCAGACAGACTATAGATTAAAAGTGGAGTGTGCTCCACAAACTAAATTTGACAGCGTTGCACTGTTTAAGACTATTCAACCATACTAATATACCTCTTGTATAGTAGTTTTAGGGGGAGATTTTAATTGCCCCATGGGATAACTGACAGAGGTGCACAAACTAAAAAAAACATTTTGTGATTCCATTTGTTTGCAAAAACTTTGAACAGATTAAATACTGTTAGATACTTACCGTACCCAGAACCCAACTGGTGGGAAAACATACTATAGTATTAATTGTGCTGCCAGGATTGACTATATTTTTGTCTCCTGTTTTGTTAACATTACCAGCACTAAGCTTATTCCTATAGAAATGCCTGGTGATCTGTTGTTAGGTTGCACAATAGCTACTGGGCCTCACCACAAACCAGGGAAAAGTATCTAGTGATTAAATAACACTTTTATTGGATACTAACTTTCAGGAAGAAATCGGGACACTATTATAGGAGCTCATCTTTCAGTTTTTGTATGTATCCTAAACCAGACATCTGGTGGGAGGATACAAAGAAAGATATTTGCAAATTAGCACAAAAATGATCTTACTGTATACTAATTCTAAAAATATGTATTTTAGATATTTGGAGTTACGATATCAGCTCCACTAATATATTACCATCAAAGTACGAATGGTGTTAGTTTACAGGTCTAGATACAAAAAATTAAAAGATGATGTGAAAAACTTACAGTATGATAGAATAACCACATTGTTTTTGAACAAAAATATGGCACGCGGAGTAAACATCTCACTGGACATGTTTTTCAGAGTTGTACCGACAGGGTCTATAAAAGAAGAATGCAAACATTAATAGACTACCAGGGTGTACTACACACATCTAAGTAAGGAATGATGCATGTCATTTATGACTATTTAGGAAGGTCAATTGGTAAGGAATTTCTTATTGCTGCGGCATCAGAGCACCTCTGCTTTCTGACTTTTGTCGTCCTTCCTGCAACAGTCTTTGACCCTTCCTCTTTTCTTTTCTCTAGTCTTACCCTTTTCTTGCTGTTCTGTTATTGTTTTCTTTCTGTATATTTGTTTGTGAGTCTCTTGTTTGCTAGTTTCCTTCATCTATTTTTTTGTCTTTTATTTATGATACTTCTTATAATTACTATAATATTGTTTTTTACCTCGTAATTTTATTGTTAGCTTTCTCCTTCTCCCCTCTCCCCCAGGGCTCATCTGGAAATGAGCTGTTACCAGCTCAATATGTACTTCCTGGTTAAACCTTTAAATAAATAAATAACTAAATAAATAAATAAATTCCCTGAACCTCCCACAACTATCTCATACTGATGCACAGGCCTCAATGCACCCCATATCTTTACTTGAAGCTGTGGCAGCTATTACTTCCCTAAATAAGAAGATTTCCCTTGGCAAGGATGGTCTTACTTACCATCTACCCTTCTGAGGTCACCAACATTTTCAACAAATTCTTCGGGGACTTAGAAAAATATAAGCCCTCACCTTTAAATACTCTCAGATATTCTGCTGATCCTACCTCCCCCCATCTTCCCAAACACAAAGTGATTCCACGTCCAAGTTCTACTTTCAAGCATTTACTTCCTCTGACACCATCAAACTCATCCTTTCTAATAATCCCCACCCTACAAAGCTGGAGATGGGATTGATTAAAAACTTCTTAAACTCACTATTGTCCCTCTTGCAGTCCCTACCACAAATATCTTAAATCTCTCTCTTTGCTCCATCTTTTTTCCCTCATATTTGGAAAACTGCCACTGTCAAGCCTCTTTTTAAATCTGGGTCCAGGACTGAGGTTGGCAATTATAGGCCTGTCTCTCTCCTTGCCCCTGTCTTCAAGATACTTGAAAAGGTGGTTCACTCCCAAGTCTCCTCCTTCCTTAATAAATACAGTCTCTTCACTGATGCCCAACATGGGTTCAGAGCTGCCCACAGCACTGAGACTGCTCTCGTTAAGTTCACCATGGATGTTTATAGATCTGTTAACAATGGTCTGCACACTGGCTCAGTCTTCGTGGATCTGACAAAAGCTTTTGACCTGGTCGACCATGATCTCCTCCAACTCACCCTATTTGATCTGCATTTTTCCAATGATGTAGTTAAATGGTTCAGGAAATACCTCTCCAATAAATCACAAATAACCACCATCGATGGCCACCACTCCTCTGCTTGCCCCATTAAATATGGGGTTCCACAGGGCTCTATCCTGGGCCCCCTTCTATTCACACTCTTCATTAATAATCTCCCTGAAATCTGCTCCAGTACCAATTTGATCCTTTATGCTGATGCCCTATACTGCAGTCACAAAAATCCAGATGTGATGATCATACACCTTCAAGCGGACTTCTCAAAACTGCACACTTGGTTCTCCAAAAAAGGCATGGTTCTAAACTCTAAAAAAACAAATTCATGGTGTTATCTGGTCCCAGGAAACCTTCTTACCCACATTTAACTCTCTTGGACAACCTGGGAAACATTGAACTGGTTTCTGACTTTAAATACCTGGGTATCTTTCTGGACCCACACCTGTCTTTCAGCATTCATGTAGCGTATGTGATCAACAAATTCCATCAGAGGCTAGGGTTGCTTTACCAGACTCAACAGTTCCTAATACCTGAGTCATGTCTTCGTCTGGCCTGCTCCCTCCTTTTACCTATTTTATTCTATTCTAACTAAGATCTTGCTACAACATCGCTATCCGATTTGTCACTGGGCTTCCTTGGAGAACCCATCACTGTTCCCTGTACAAGGCCTTAGACTGGTTCCCACTTGATAGGCACTTCACTCTCAACAGACTCTCCTTCCTACACAAAATTCACATGGACAAATTACCTCCCAGCATTTCCATTCTCTTCCCAAAATCATCTCTTTCCCGCATGACTAGAGGAGCTGCGACCAATGTTTTTAACACCCGTTTCTTTCTCACCTCGCTGGCTTAAAACTCTATCACCTACTCTGGGACCAAGTTCTATAACTAGCTCCCCTCCTCTCTACTGTCCTGCACCTCTACCAATGCCTTTCAGTGCTCCCTCAGTAGGTATCATCTCAGACCTACCTTCAACTGCTCTCCCTCCTCTGACAACAACTGATGTCAATTACCATTTTCTCTCCTTCAAATTCTTACCTCCCCCCAACACCCTCACCTGTCTCCTGTAATCCATTTCAGTTGACACCCTGTGCAAATCCTCTCCCCACTTTTTACCTTTCTTCTCCCTTTCCCTGGTGTTTGTACCTACACCTATTTATTTCCCTTTCGCAATCCCATGGCTACAGATGTTTCTTGATGGCTTCTTACATGCGCTGTTTTGGAACTGAATACTCTTGCTCTGTATAAATACAAAGGGTGGGATATTCAAATGGGTTGCGCATGGCGCAACAGAGTTGCGCCATGTGGAACCCACTGATGTGCCCCAGTGCGATATTCAATAGGGGAATATGCGCAGCACAAATCCCCATGAGCCTGGGTGCATCAGTAATATATGCAGCGCAGGTAAGGCGGGCATGCCCATGCATATCCTGCACCTCCCGATATTCAGCCCAGGATGTGCTGAGAATATGCAGGCACAACCCCTACATGCACTGCACACAGTTACGCCATAAAATAATGGAGCAACAGCTGGCCACCCTCAGGTGAGCTGCGGTAATGCAGGGCGCAACACGGCACCTGCCAGCTGTGGGTGGCCACCCGAACTCTGGCGGCACCGTCCAGTGGCATAGCATTCCCCCATGCCCAATCGCGGGCTGTAACAATATGTAACCTCCCTGGTGGTCCAGTGGACCTATCCCCTTGCCCGATTGCAGGCTGTATTAATAAAGAACATCTCTGGTGGTCCAGTGGACCTATCTCCTTGCTTGATCGTGGGCTGTAGCGTTAAAAACACTCCCTGGTGGTCTAGTGGTACCCATACCCCCTCCCAACCCACCCACTCTGTCCTGCCACCCGCTCCCCACTGGTCAGTGGCGGTAGCAGCACCACCCACAAGCCACGGTCACCCACAGACTGACGGTGTACAGTATGGCTGTCGCCCATTGATTCACAATGTGGGACAATGGGCGTGCAGACTCCATACCATACTACCTGATCCTGATATGTGCTCTCCTTGCCCCACCCACCCAGACCGCACCCACCCATCGCGACTCTGCCTCCCCACACCCCTCGCCCCATACTTACCTGTGTGGACCTTTGGTGATCGAGCACGCCTAAACTCTTCAAAGCCGACTGTGAACTGAGGAAATGCCGGTAAGCTGTATAAAGGTAGAAATAGGGTTTTTTCAACTTTAATGAATTTTGGCACCAAATTTTCAACATGGAGTTTTTTGGACCCCTCCTCATGAATTCTCAAACTGTCATGGTGTTAATCGGCCCCGAAAGGTCATTTCGCGGTCACTGCGTGTAATCACCTTTCAGTGCCGATTAACGAAACGACAATGCCAGTGTTCATGAGGTTGGCTCTCAAAAAGCCTATGTTGCAAATTTGTTGGAAAACATTCAAAACAAGCATTTGTCAATGCCGAATGTTGCTTGCTTCTATGTGCTGTTTAGGTATTTGGAAGTCATTGGAGTGCAAATATTGGAAATTTGCGAACTTACGAGCGTCGCGTGGGAACTGCGCATAACGCCATTTCGTAACAAGTCATTTTAGAATTTTTCACCAAATTGTCAACATAACCATTTTAAGACCTCTGCTCACGAACAGTGTCACTGTGATTTTGTTAATGTGTCCCATACATTGAGTTTGCACACCGACTGCGCCATTGTGCGCTACATGGGCGGAAACACGTTTTGGGCAGGATGTGAAAAATGATAACTGTACTGCTCATGAGGAGGTGTGGTAAAATGGCAATGTTGAAAATCTGGAGTGGAAATATTGAAATTCGCCAAACCTCACGGCGTGCGTGAACTGCGCCGCTTGTCACGGCTAAAGTAAAACATTTTAATAATTTTTCACCAAATTTTCAACATAGCCATTTAAGACCTCTGCTAATGAACAGTGTCATGGTGATTTTCTTAATGTGTCCCATACATTGATTTACGCACACCGACTAAGCCATTGTGCGCTACGTAGGCAGAAACACGTTTTGGGCAGGATGTGAAAAATGACAGCTGTACTGCTCATAAGGAGGTGTGGTAAAATGGCAATGTTGAAAATCTGGAGTGAAAATATTGAAAATTTCGAACTTACGAGCCTGCATAGGAACTGCATAGCAAGCGCTCGTAAAACAGTCATTTTGGAATTTTTCACCAAATTTTCAACATAGCCATTTTAGACCTCTGCTCATGATCAGTGTCACTGTGATTTTCTTAATTTGTCCCGATACATTGATTTACGCATGCCGACTAAGCCATTCTGTGCTACATGGGCGGAAACACATTTTGGGTGAGATGTGAAAATGACAGCTGTACTACTCATAAGAAGGTGTGGTAAAATGGCAATGTTGAAAATCTGGAGTGAAAATAATTGAAATTTGAACTTACGAGCCTGCGTGGAACTGCTAGCGACTGCTCGTAAAACAGTCATTTTTGGAATTTTGGCACCAAATTTTCAACATGGGTTTTAGGGACCCCTTCTCATGAATGATGTCACTGTCATGGCGGTATTCAGGCCTGAAGGGTGATTTCACAGTCACTCGCGAAATCACCCTTTGGGGCCGGTCGCCATGACAGTGACATCATTCATGAGGAGGGATCCAAAACTCCATGTTGAAAATTTGGTGCAAAAATTCCAAAAATGCCTGAGATATGCAACAAGTTGAAACCCCCATCTAGCCCATTATACAGCTTACGGCATTTCCTCAGTTCGCGGTCGGCTTTGAAGAGTGCAGAGCGTGTTCCCGGTCCACGAAGATCGTCGCGCCGAGTCTGGAGGTAAGTATGGGGTGAGGGGTGTGTGGGAGGCTGGGTGCGCAGTGGGTGGGTGCGGGTTGTGGGAGGGGTGGGAGATGCAGCGGGACCGTTTTGTCTTACAGGTAAAAAAGATGTCGTGGGACCATTTGCCACGCAGGGTGAGCTCACAGTGTGGCACAAGGGCGTTAGAGGGCGTTCAGCCCGGCAGGGATTGGCACCGTCGGCCATGGGATTTATGCCACGCTGGGGTGGGCTCCCAGCATGGCACAAGGGCAAGAGAGCATTCAGCCGATGGGGATTAGGCACCCCATTGGCAAAGGACTGCTTGACTGCTTGCCACGCTGGGTGGGCTCCCAGCGTGGCACCTACTCCGAGGGGCGCAGCTCAGCCCGGCGAGGGATTGGCACCGTCGGCTATACATGCGTCGTGAGGGCGCAACGGCTGCGTGTGTGTGTGTGGGGGGGGAGCTGCGCATGAGCAGCCAATATCTTATCTGTGCTCACTGAAGTGTAGCTCCCCCTTTCAACTGTATGCCACTGCATTTTGGAGCATGTCATACACAGCTCCAAAATGCATTGGCTTACAGGGGCCACGCCTGCCAGCACACTGACTGAATTGGAGGAGGAGGTGACACACCTCCGAAATCTCCCATGATGGCACTATGTTTCTTGCACATGGGTGCAAGTAACATAAAAATGACTGTTTTTCGAGTGTGTGTTGAGCAGTTGCTATGCACGCTCGTAAATTCGCGAATTTGCAATATTTTCATGCCAGATTTTCAACATTGACATTTTTTCACACCTACTTGTGAACAGTATAGCTGTCCTTGTTCACATTCTGGTTGAAATGTGTTTTCGCAGTTACGGCGCAGAATAGCGCAGTCACTGTGGGAAATCCATGTTTGGGACAGATTAAGAAAATGACAGTGACACTGTTCATGAGTAGATGTCCTAAAATGCCTATATTGAAAATTTGGTAACGATACTCCATAAAATGACTGTGTTACAAGCGTGTGTTGCGCAGTTTGCACACACGCTCATAACTTCACAAATTTGTAATATTTTCACTCCAGATTTTCAAAATTACCATTTTTCCCACACCTACTTATGAATAGTACAGCTGTCATTTTTCCCATCCTGGCCGGAATGTGTTTTTGCCTTCCGGCGCAGAATACGGCTGTCGCTGTGAGAAATTACTGTTTGGGACAGATTAAGAAAATGACAATGATGCTGTTCATGAGCAGAGGTCCTAAATGCCTAAGTTAAAAATTTGGTGATGATAGCCCATCAAATGATTGTGTTACAAGTGTGCATTGCGCACTTTCCACACATCCTTGTAACTTCGCAGATTTGTAATATTGTCACAACAGATTTCAACAATGGCATTTTTTCACACCTCCTTATGAGCAGTACAGCTGTCATTTTTCACATCCTGACTGAAATGTGTTTTCACAGTTCTGCGCAGAATAACGCAGTCGCTGTGGGAGATCAGTGTTAGGGACATATTAAGACAATGACAATGGCAGTATTCATGAGCAGAAGTCCTAAAATCCCTATGTTAAAAATTTGGTGATGAAACTCCATAACATGACTGTGTTACAACCGTGTGTTGAACTGTTTCCATGCACCCTTGTAACTTCACAAATTTGTAATATTTTTGCGCCATATTTTCAACAGTGGCATTTTTTTCACACCTCCTTATGAACAGTACAGCTGTCATTTTCCACATCCTGCCTAAAATATGTTTTTGCACTCCTGCCGGAGAATTGCACGGTCACTGTGGGAAATCAGTGTTTGTGACAGATTAAGATCGAGCGAGTGGGGGGGGGGGAGTGACCGAGCTCAACTGAGCTCTGTTGGGACTGCTGTGGACTTGTTTGTGGGCAGAAAAAGGCCCCAATGCAAGAGGCCAGTACAAAAGGGCAGCCTGCAGCACTAGGTGAAACAGAACGCGAGAGCAAGTGAGGGAGGGGGAGTGAGCGAAGTCAGCGGAGCGCTGTCAGGACTACAGCAGAGTTCTTTGTGGGCAGAAAGAAGCGTCAATGCAGGCAGGGGCCTAGTACAAAAGGGCAGCCTGCAGCATTGGGAGAAACAGTACAAGTGAGTGAGACAGGGGGACTGAGTGAGCTCAACGGAGCTCTATCAGGACTGCTGTGGAAGTCTTTGTGGGTAGAAAAAGGCGCCAATGCAGGCAGGAGCCCCATACAAAAGGGCACCTTGCAGCGCCAGCATGAACAGAATGAGCACATGAGAGAGAGAGAGAGAGAGAGAGAGAGAAGAGAGAGAGACTGAGTGACCTCAGCGGAGCTCTGTCAGGACAGCTGTGGATGTGCCAATGCAGCCAGGAGCCCTGTACAAAAGTGCAGCCTGCAGCGCCAAGAGAAACAGAATGAGCCAGTGACAGAGCGGTACTGAGCAACCTCAACGGAGCTCTATTGTGACTGTGGCAGATTTCTTTGTGGGCAGAAAAAGGCAGCAATGCAGGCAGGAGCCCAGTACAAAAGGGCAGCCTGCAGCGCCAGGAGAAACAGAATGAGCGAGTGAGAGAGGGGGAGTGTGTGAGCTCAACGGAGCTGTGTCTGGACTGCTGCAGATTTCTTTGTGGGCAGAAAAAGGTGCCAGTGCAGGCAGGAGCCCAGTACAAAAGGGCAACCCACCTCGACGGGAGAAACAGAATGAGCAAGTGAGAGATGGGGAATGAGCGACCTCAACGGAGATGTGTCAGTACTGCTGCAGATTTCTTTGTGGGCAGAAGAAGGAGGCAACACAGGCAGGAGCCCAATAGAAAAGGGCAGCCTGCAGCGCTTGCAGAAATGGAATGAGCGAGTGAGAGAAGGGAAGTGAGTGAGCTCAATGGAGCTTTGTTGGGACTGCTGCAGATTTCTTTGTGGGCAGAAAAAGGTGCCAACAGAGGCAGGAGCCCAGTACAAAAGGGCAGGCAGCAGCACCAGGAGAAACAGAATGAGTGAGTGACACAGGGGGCGTGAGCGACCTCAACGGAGCTCTGTCTGGACAGCTGTGGATTTCTTTGTGGGCAGAAAAAGGTGCCAATGCAGGCAGAAGCCCAGTACAAAAGGGCAGCCTGCAGCAGCAGGAGACTAGAATGAGCGAGTGAGGGAGGGGGAGTAAGTGAGCTCAATGGAGCTCTGTTGGGACTGCTGCAGATTTGTTTGTGGGCAGAAAAAGGCAGCAATGCACGCTGGGGCCCAGTACAAAATGATAGCCTGCAGTGGCTGGAAAACCAGAATGAGCGAGTGAGAGAGGGGGAGTGAGCGAGCTCAATGGAGCTGTATTGTAATTGCTGCAAATTTCTTTGTGGGCAGAAGAAGTCGGCAATGCAGGCAGGAGCCCAATAGAAAACGGCAGACTGTAGCACCGGCAGAAACGGAATGAGTGAGTGAGAGAAGGGGAGTGAGCAAGCTCAACGGAGCTTTGTTGGGAATGCTGCAGATTTCTTTGTGGGCAGAAAAAGGTGCCAACAGAGGCAGGGTCCCAGTACAAAAGGGCAGGCAGCAGCGCCAGGAGAAACAGAATGAGTGAGTGACACAGGGGGATTGAGCGACCTCAACGGAGCTCTATCAGGACAGCTGTGGATTTCTTTGTGGGCAGAAAAAGGTGCCAATGCAGGCAGGAGCCCAGTACAAAAGGGCAGCCTGCAGCACTGGGAGAAACACAATGAGCGAGTGAGAGAGGAGGGAGTGAGCGAGCTCAATGGAGCTCTATCGTGACTGCTGCGGATTTCTTTGTTGGCAGAAAAAGATGGCAACGCAGGCAGGAGTCCAGTACAAATTGCCAGCCTGCAGCGCCAGCAGAAACGGAATGAGTGAGTCAGAGAGGGGGAGTCAGCAAGCTCAACAGACCTGTGTCGGGACTGCTGCAAATTTCTTTGTGGGCCAAAAAAGCCACTAACACAGACAGGAGCCCAGTACAAAAGGGCAGTCTGCAGCGGCAGGAGAAACAGAATGAGCGAGTGAGGGGGGGGAGTGAGCCACCTCAACGCAGCTCTGTCGGGACAGCTACGGATTTCTTAGTGGGCAGAACAAGGTGCCAACACAGGCAGGAGCCCAGTACAACAGAGTAGCCTGCAGCACCGGGAGAAACAGACTGAGTGAGTAACAGAGGTGCAGTGAGCGAGCTCAACACACCAATGCAATCAACATTTGGCACTGACAAATGCTTGTTATTTAATTCTTTTTTAACACATTAAGAAATGCAGCTCTATGGATCTACAGAGCTTTATCAAAAAAACTCCCAAGCTATATCCTGGACTGCTTCAACCTGACCACTCCTAGCTCCTATGCCCTAAGAAGCAACAATATCATCCTGCTCAAATTGCCCAAAGTCAACACCAAAATAGGGAGGCAGCAATCAGCTATTCTCTAGCCATAGCATGGAACACCCTACAAAAATCCCTTAAACTGTCCATTATCATTCCATTTACATCCTTCAAGCAGCACTGTACAGCCTTCTTCACAGAGAAATGCAGCTGCTATCGCTAGAGATAGAATAGTCATCCCACAAAACCATATTCCAATCACATATGGCATATTCCTTCCAGTCAGACACCGCCAGTATATGGCACCCAATATTCTCTTCAGCATCCTTGTACTCATTATGTGAGTGACTGTCATGATCCTCATTGAGATATATATGTACTGTACATATTGTAGATGTTAGTTTAACTTTCTCTTAGCCAAGCTTTAACATGTGAATTCTCTTTATATTATTGTGTTATAAATAACATTTTCCTTTCTTCTGTATGTATAACTGTCTCATAAGTATGTGATGTAATTGCTGTGCATCAACTCGAACCCTGACCTTATCAGGTCCATCTTGTAAATGAGCCTTGCTCAATGATGATCACCTGAATAAATAAAGATTTGATTGATTGATTGATTGAAACTCTGCTGTAGTCCTTTAATGAGGCTCTACAAATCTTCCTATTTAAAAAATCGTCTACTACAGATATACAAAATTAGAGGCCTTTCTGTCTTATTAATATGGACGCTAAAATTCTGGCTAAGATCATCAATAAAAGGTTAGCCTCTGTATTAGGTACAGTAAGGTCTTACATTTCCTACAAACCTGTTTCCTTCCTGGATGCCAAATCCAAGATAATTTATTACTTATTAAGGAAGTTATTGAATACTGTAACACAAAGGGTTTAGATCATGATCTTTTCACATTAGAAAAGGAAACAGCTTTTGATGAAGTTGCTCATGATATGATTTTTCTCACACTTCAGAAACTTGGATTCTCACCCAAATGTATTGCTTGGATCAGATTGCTTTACGCTAATAGTTTCATATTTCCTAATAAAAATGACTGGTTTGGTTCTAGAATACCTGTAAAATGTGTCAAACAAGGCTATCCTTTAAGTCCTGTACTATATACTGTATACTGACTTTAGATCCTCTTTTGAGAGCGATAGACACCAGTATGGACTGACATGGCATCAAACATCCTATATCCTCTGTGGAATTCAAAGTATCAGCATATGTTGATGATTTGTGTTTATTTATTGCAGATGCATTGTTTGGATCTTATCTGTGTCAGTCTTCACCATTCATCACCTTTGGGTATAGTGGCCGGAGGTCACGACCCCATGGGAGCTGTTGCACTATTACAAAGTCTTACTGCAGTCACAGGGTCACACATGAATATACATAAATGGATATCTATTGGAAATCACAGCAATCCACCTTCTATTAGAGGAGTTGGAGTCTCCCTGGATCCTGTTAAGATACTGGGAATACATTTTGGGTCACACAACTTAGTTTTGTATAATTGACAGGAATTGTTAGATGAAGTGGCTTCCAAAGTAACTAGATGGAAAACTTCATAATTTTCCAAGAGAAAAAAAGAGTCAGTATTATAAAAACTTTTAAGTACTTATCTTTCCCTGCATGAGTGTGATTTTCCCAATACCACAACAGTTTAAAACGAGAAATACTTATTACATTTTTTCAGAAGGTTTGAGGAAGCAGACTGAACCCTATAAAAAGGGACATCTTATACCTTCCTATTGAAAAAGGGGGACTTGATATGGTGACTCCAGGTATTTTTCGAGTATATTTTGTCTCACAAATATTGTACCATGGATTTCAAGTAAACATGAGATTTGGATGGATTGGGCAGCTACCTGGCTACATTATTTACAGCTGGAATGGCGAAGATCAAAACTATTATTTAGAAAAAAATGCACAATTTTCAGGTTTTCTAGACCCCTTTATTAAAATTATTAAGAAAAGGAAACTCTCGTGGGACACTATTAAAACACAAACAATTTTATAATTACTTGTCAGCTCAGATTGAAATAATGCCCGATGTTCCAGCCATCCTTAAGGATGCTGCCTTAAATGATTTAACAAACGATAGAATCCCGGTGCAGTACTGGGATGTCATTCGGCTTTGCTGTCATAATTGTTTGAATGTGAAAGATAACAGTAAACATAAAAGTATTACTGAGTGATTTTGTCCTAGGGGATTGTTGCATAGCACAGTTTAAAACTATACAACATTTGTATTTCAAATGTCCTGTTATAGAAACTTTTTGGTCACTCTTGCATTCTAAACGGCCAGACCCTTTTTGTGCTACTATGTCTTATGACATCCTTATTTATAGTGATCTACATACTTTGCCTCCAAAATATGACACATCAGTGATATTGATTATACTGTCTTCTATAAAGGTTATAATACGGCAGGTACGGTGCACATACGTTTTACAGCAATCATATGTAGCTCCACAGGTACTTTTGGATAGGATACAAGCATCTGTTAGAAGCCATGTTCTTTAGAATACACACAGGTCTCTAGACGTATTTGGTGTAATAGATGGAAATACTTTCCATGGGCGATGTTTTGAAATGAATGCCTGACTTTGTTGTTAGTGAATGGGTCTTCACAGTGTTTTCTTTACTTTATTATACTGTATGTGTACATTGCTTGATGTGTTATTATTATTATTTGATTTTTCTCATTAAACAATTCCCCTGCTCTTCCTGCAGGGGGCCATGTTGACTTCCTGCCAGGAGGATGGAGGAGCCCGAAGAGGAGGGTGCCATGGCGTCCTGGGTTGAAGGGACTGCTTCCCTCCTCACCTGGAGTACTCAGGGAGCTTCTGGACTGTTTATTGTTACTGCAGTGCAAACTGTGGACACTTTTGGAGGAGAGCTGGAGGGGGAACCTGCTGAGTATATGGACTTTCATAGTAATGATGTAAGTAACTTCTTACCTGAAGTCTCTTCACCTGTTGTTGCTGTAAATGTGGAAATTCCTTATGCTGCAGTGAATTCTTGAGATGGTACATCCAAAGAAATGGCCTCTAGCCAGTGACAGTCTGTGGTACAAATTCCTACAATTCAGGCAACTACCCTAGCTGAACACTGCCTGGATGAGGAACTTAAAAGGAAATGCACAATGCTCCTCAAACTTATAGCAGAGGAGGAGGAGAGGTGCCATATGGCAAAACAGAAACTGAGGCAAAGCCAGTGTTTGGATCCTGGAAAACAGACTGTTCTTTAAGATTTACTCCAGACTGCAGAAACGCTGACTTGCAAGCCTGAAGCATTGAGTGTGGCAGCACCCGTTTCCACATCAGCCAGTCCCATTGCATCCTTGAGCACTCTGGTAACAAGCCATCAGACAGCTGTCAGCAGCAACAGCTGAGTGGAGACAGCCTGTTTCATCCTCGCCAGCAGCAGGACAAGCAAAAGAATGGGCGTGCTGAATGGAGTGCACGAAGAGCACCATTCCTGCAGACATACAGTGTAGCTGATGCCCTGACTGTGGCAACTCTGGCTGAGATCCAAGAGTCTTTGTGTTCCTTAGAAAGCTGTTGGGATAAAAATTGAGTTATCCTGCAAAATTGGCACCTGAACCTAATATCCTACAACCTGCTCCCCAGCCCTTGCATACAGTGTTGTTTCCTAACCCTAAAACCAATAACAGTTACTGACACTTCGCCCCAGCTCCTGCTGCTGTATGTGGAGGAAACTGGGTTGTTCCTAGGCCTACCAGGCCACCACCCCCCAACACCACAAAACCTGCCCACCACACAACCACTGATTTATAGAAACATAGGAGGTGATGGCAGAAGGAGACCACTAGGTCCATCTAGTCTGCCCTATGTTTTTATCTTTTCCTACTCCCCTAGCTGCCCTTTAGTGTGAGGATTCCCTTGAGTCTATCCCATGCATTCTTGAATTCCCCCACCGTGTCAGCCCCCACCACCCCTGGGGGCAGACTATTCCAGGTGTCCACAACCCTCTCTGTGAAGAAGAACTTCCTGATGTTGGTAGTGAACCTCCCTCCTTTTAGCCTCAAATCATGCCCCCTAGTTCTGCTGCCCTCCTTGAAGTGAAAATGTTCCTGTGCCTGCACCTTGTTCACTTCTTTTATACATTTGAATGTTTCTATCGTGCCCACCTCCCCTTCTCTGTTCCAGGAAATACATTTTCAGTTCACTCAGTCTTTCTCTGTATAACATCGGATGCAATCCTTGTATAATTTTTGCCACCTTTTTCTGCACTGTCTCCATCCAGTCGATGTCCTTTTTGAGGTGAGGCCTCCAAAACTGGACAAGTAAGTAGAATTACAGGGACTGGATTCTAACGTTGTTGAACACTGTTGACATGTTCTGTATGGCCAGTACAATGTCACACTGCTGTAACATCTAATAAAGCAACTTCCCACCCCCATCCAACAAATGGTGACAAGGACCTGGATGTCTGCAGTACTCAGGACTTCTATAGCAAGTTGTGCTGTATGAAATACAGTGATGTAATTTTACAGCCCCTTACCATTCCGTGATATATTTGAAAACACCACAACCCATACTTATGGACAAAAAAATATACACACAACATATAATAGAGGGGGTGCACAGAAGACACATGACAGCACAGTAAAATGTTTTTATTAACTAATACAAGTACAATATTTATACAATACAGTATCTTTAGATTCCTCATGTAGCAATCCGGGGTAAAGTGTAGAGAGCACTGCACAGTATTCCTACTAGTTACATCGTGCACGTCTTGCCTTTTAACTGCTGCTGCCCATTGAGCCAAAATATGGGTCTGCTTGGGGTACCGAAAGAATGACAGCGATCAACATTCCGGCATGTGAGACGCACTCACACAGCCGACTGCTGAGCAGAAAACCATGGCAAAGAAATTTAAAATCAACATTTAAGAAAGACTGTTGTAAACAAAAATAGTAATCAAGCCACAAGTCCGTGCTCGTTGCCTTCGGTCCTTGAGCACTACACATCTGGCACAAGATGAAGTCTCGATTTTTGACAGTCAGCTGCTGCACACAGAGCCCGTGACTGATGTCATGCAACAATGGAGAGCCACTAGTTTCCACCCCTGGTGTCTACTGGCCCCACCCTCCCTGGCCGATCACTGGCCAATTATGAAACATTATTTTCTCCACCTCCTCTACAGTTTCCATCCCTCATGTCTAGTGCCCCCAACCCCCCAGCTGATCACTGGCCAAGTATGGCAAATTATTTCCTCCCTCTCCCACACAGTTTCCACCCCTGGTGTCTAGTGTTCGAACCCAACCCAGGGCCGATCACCGGCCCAAGTATGACAAATTATTTTCTCCTCCGACCACATGGTTGACACACCTGGTGTCTAGTGGTCCCCCCCAGGTCCATCACTGGCCAAGTATGACAAATTATTTCTTCCCCCTCCCACACAGTTTCCACCCGTGGTGTCCCATGGTCACCCCCCCGCCGGTGATCAACGGCCCAGTATTACAAATTATTTCCTCCCCCTTCTCCACAGTTTCCACACCTGGTGTCTAGTGGTCCCCCAACCCCCGACTGATCAATGGCCCAGTATCCACAGCTCAAAATTACTGTAGTTAAGGGAGACTCAGTAAGGTGCTGATGCAGAAAAGCAATGTAACAACCGGCATTAAAAAACTGCATGGCTACTCTTAAACTGCCACCACCAATACTTCAACGTTAGGATACATTAAAAGTAAGTTTATTGGCCGGCCTGTTGGTGCAGCAGTTGGATTTCCTCTTGCAGTGCCAGTGACCGAGGTACAGGAGCGAGCCAGGGGAGCTGGAGGGCCGGCCGGGGCAGAAGGCTTGAGCATCCCAAGGACAGCTCATCTTCTCCAGGGAGGGAGGGAGGACAGCATCTTGGTGCATGTCTGACCCCAGGCGGAGGCCTGGGGCACAACATGCGCAGAGGCTGGAAGCAAGGGACGGACGTCGTGGACGTTAGCGCTATGCGCCTTGATGTTGGGGTACTCACGATGCCCAGCAGAACACCAGGAAAAAAAAACCTCTCCAGGCTTCGAGTAGACTGACTCCCAGAGCAGACTCCTCATGGCTCCTGCCTGACTGGCGAGTTCCGGAGCCCGATGAAATGCAAAGGTTTGGGGTGTAGGAGCCCCACCTCATCCCTGCCCAGGGGTTATAGCCGAGGCTCCATGGGGGTATCTGGACAGCTCAGGTAGGTGGCTGGAGTGGGGGCAGACTCCATTGGGAGTCCCGAAGAAGAAGAGCTTGGGGAATCGAGTAGGAAGGTAAAAAGAGATTTAAAAAAAAATATATATATTAAGCTTATTGAATACAAAAGTTGCACCCCCTTACATTGTTGATGATTGTTTCACACTACTCAAGGACCTTCTCAAGACATTGGCACCATCTAGTGGACACCACTACATACACTGAGTACCATAAATAATTACATATAACTTGTGTGTTACCATATTTCTTATATCAAAGTGCACAAAATCTTACTCTAACTATAAAAGTGAATAGAAGAAAACAGTAAATATGAGGCTAATTAATCTAACGTATATGATAACATCATAATAAATAACATTAATAAATAACACACGACATACCAATATTTAAAAGTACATACCTCCACCTAAAAACACCAAGAAAAATAAAGAGCCACATATTGAACTATACATTAAATGGGAGACTGAATCTACTTCTTATGTAATGGTGGAGCTAGTTGAAAATGTTCATTCAAGCCTGGTTCCATGCCCGCTCTAAATTTATACTGCCAAAAAGTCTCTCTACATAACAACTTGTCCAAATCATCACCCCTGATACCCAGTGTTACTTTGTCAATGCCTAGGAATAAAAACATATGTCCATTTTTCTTCACATGAAGTGTCAATGCATTGTTAATATTTCCAGCCTTAATGTGTCGAATGTGTTCCAAGATGTGATTTCTAAATTTTCTACTGGTTTACCCACATAATAACTATTGCAAGTACATTGTGCTAAATAAGTAACTGCCTCAGTTCCACATATTATGAAGTCTTTCACCACATGTTTCTTCTGTTGTATAGAAAATTCAGATCCCACCTGTATGTATTGGCATGCTGTACAGTTCCCACATTTACGGTTACCTACTGGTGGCGGCATTCTAGATTCTAGGTCTTCTTCCACTTTGTCAATTTTTTCAGCACTATGTCCAATTCGATCTCGCAAGTTCCTTCCCCTTCTGTACGTCACTATAGGGCCATCTTCAACAACTTTATGTAGTGCAGGTTCTATGTCCAATATATGCCAATTTCTTTTGAGAATTTCCACAGCTTGACTACTCTGTACAGAGAAAGTGGTAATAAAATTAGGAAGGTTCTGTTTCCATCTAATTTTATTCTCCTTTCTACTATTGGTAATAATAATGCATCTCTCCATTAAATCCAGTTCTGCTCTAGCTTTATTGAGACAGTCACTGTTATAGCCCCTATCCTCAAACTTTTTTGTCAGTAACTCTACTGCTTGAGAGTAGTCTTCCGGAGAGCTGCAATTTCTTTTTTATACGCATATACTTAGGTGGAGGTATGTACTTTTAAATATTGGTATGTGGTATGTTTTTTATTATGATGTTATCATATACATTAGTTTAATTAGCTTCATATTTACTGTTTTTATCTATTTATTCACTTAGAGTGAGATTTTGTGCACTTTGATATAAGAAATATGTTAACACATAATACTGCACACCATTGTATAACTTGGCCCAGATATTCAAAAGGGTTGCGCCATGCGCAATAGGGTTGCTCCAGCGCAAATCCGAAAATGCGCCATTCTGCGATATTCAGCGGGAGGCAGATGCGCCCCCCCAAATCACGCTGAGCAATAGCACAATGATAAGGAATGTATGCGCAACTGAAGGGGAGGAACCATGCATAAATGGCGCAGTGCAATATTCAACAACATGCGCCATGCGCAATAGGGGAGCAAGCGGAAGTTGTGTGATAGTGGAAATGAGCCAAAATAAAAAGGAAAAAAGGGAGAGGTGCAAGAACGCTACAGGGAAGGCACATGAGGCTGAACTATAGCAACACAAACAAGGCAGGAGGGACACACAGGGCAGGCCAGGGAAAGAGCACCCTGAACACAGAGGCACAGGGAAGGTGTTGGGAGCCACAGCCAGTGCAGAAGGGGGAAGTGCCACACAGCACAGAGGCCACCACAGGAAGGTGTTCCCGGTGCTGGGGAAGTAGCAGCCAGGACAGCGGGGGGAACACAGAAACAGCTGCCGGGGGGGTGAACACAAGCCAAGGACATGGCCAGTGCCACCATCTAGATGGAGGCGGTAATGGGGGGGTGAGAAGGCAGGCAGCAGGGGGGCACGGCCGTGGAAGGGCCCGTTAGTGGTATGCCCCCAACAGGCAGTACCAAGCCAGCACCAGCTTTGAGCTGTACAGTGATACTGAGATCGTGGGCCAGTACCACCTGAATCGGGCAATTCTGAGGCGGTTCTGTGAGCTGTGCAGTGATGTGATGCAGGCACCCACACGACGGAGCCATGCTCTGCCAGTGGAGACTAAAGTGACCGTTTGCATGTATCAATTGGAAGGGCTATGCTAGCATCAACAGCCAAGTGGTGTGCGATGCCAGGGGGTGCATAATCAGTGTCTGTGCCATGCACCCTGGGGGAGCACATGATGCCTTCATCTGGCACCAGTTGGCACTGTGCCACAGATTTGAGAGTGGGGACATCCCCACTGGCCACTTAGTGGGTGAGTATGCAAACCACATGGACAAACATAGACCTTGGGAGGGGCATGGTCAGAGTTGACATGGGTAGTGGCCTACATGGCCCGAGGCAGGGCGATGCTGATCACCAAACTAACCTCCACCCTCTACACACAGGTGACAGTGGATACCCACTCTGTCCCTGGCTGCTCACACCATACCAGCGGCCCGTGACCCCATCGCAGCAACGCTACAGTGAGGCACATGCCACCACACGCAATGTCATCGAGCGGGTGTTCGGGATGCTGAAGGCACATTTCCGTTGCCTGGACACTTCCGGCGGTGCCCTACAGTACAGCCCCTCAAAGGCCTGCGGGCTATCCCTGGCCTGTTGCATCCTGCTCAATATGACCAACGAATCTGGGATAGCCATAGAGGTCGAAGAGGGGGACAGCGATGGGGACAATGAGAACGCCGGTGACGATGGTGATGGGCAGCCCCCCCTTGGGCGTCAGGACCCCTGACTGCTCCGGCTGGCACAGCTGCACTGGGACACCATCACAGAGGAGCACTTCAGCCAACCCAGATAAGTCATGGGGCCATGTGCAACCACCAGTGGCAAAGGCACAACCAACAAACATGCATGGACACACACCAGGAGTGCATGCCGTCAAGGGAAGTGGCCGGGCATGGAACTGCACACACCACCAGGGATGGGCGAGGTCTAACATGGCACGCGGTCACACACACACACACACACACACCTCACCAGACATGCACAAAGGGTAGGAGACACGCCGACCCAGACCGCCATCCCTAGCCACACACATGTCCACAGACCACCACGCCCACTGCCTGTCACTGTGCATGTGTCAGATGCTGGGCACCATTGCACAGTGGTGTACAGCGCAACGCAGGCATCATCATGCACACGCAACTGCGGACAGCAGCCAGGAGGGTGTGCAGATGGACTGTGTGTGTGCAGGCAGGGCCGGGTACCCACCTGTGTGTTGCCCTCTGAACGACACAATGCACACAGGGCAGCATCAGACAGTAGCCATGCTGGGAGAAAGGTCAGTCATGCGCCACAGTGCCACGGCCACCACAGATGTGTGGGTGGCCCCGCCGAGACTCGCCAGCAGTGACAGGCTGACCACTGGCCTCATGGGGTGACACTGACGGTCCCTCAGGGGTTCCATTACATGAACACGACCGTGCTCGCGCAGGGGTCTGCAGCACACCGAACATGCCTGTGCCAGGCGTGCTCGGGATGCCCACAGCTGAACCCGGTGTCGACAAGGATGGTGTCGCATGACGCCGGGAACGGGGGGTGGACATTGCACTGCGTGGTGTCTGCGACGCATGGGCAAATAACTGTGTGCCCATTGTGGCCATGACAGCTGTGAATGCCTGTGTCTGCCTGTCAATGGCAGCGGTCACATCCTCCCGCAACCGGTCCATCCCTGCCAGGAGCAGAGTAGTGTCTCTGCTGCAATGCTCCTCTGCCTGGCGCAGAGCCGCACTCAGTGCATCCACCACCGTCACAAGCCGCATCTGCTGATTGACTGATGCTTGCAGTATGCGGGTGTGCTCATCCAAGAGGTCATCTGCCTGATTGGCATGCTGTCCCTCAGGGTGTTCACAGCCCTGATGCTCATCACCCCTTGAGGGTGGGCGCTGCACACCAGGACCAGGCCTGGGCATGTCCACAGGTGGTGCACTGACGCCGCCCCCTGACACTGTACCCCCATGGCCATTGGCCGACTGCTGATGCTGCCCCTCCGGCTGCCGCTCCCCAGGGCTCAATGGTGCCACCGCAGTGGCTGCAACAGTCCCACTGTCCTGGACACACACCAGTGCTGCCCCACTGGTGCAGACAGGCACAGGCTGGGACTGTGATGACACGCAGGCCTCCACAGCAGCATCACCCACAGCCATGGCTGCGATGTCACCTGCTGTGTGTCCATCCTGTGGCACACACATGTCACTGCCCATGACGGTAGCTCCATCATCATCGGTGACAGATCTGGCACCAGCCTGAGTCTCAGCATGCTGGCATCCATGGACGCTGGCACGCTGGGACACGGGAAGGGCCTCCTCAGCACCTGCTCCACCAACATCAGTCCGGACGTCCAGGCGGGCCCACTGTCGCTCTGACCCCCGTATTCCTGTGGAGGTGGATGGGCCCTCCTCCATCTCCATGTGACCGGCCTCAGTGGAGAAGCCCACCACCGCTGATCCATGCAGACGCTCAGGAGCTGTAAGGGAAAAAAAGCAGCGTTACTGCATGTGACCTACCCTGTCCCCCCCCAATAGACAGACCATGACCTACCATGCAGTGATGGGCTACCACCCATCTGGAATCCACCACCTGGAACACCCTCAATGGCACAAGGCTGTATGCTGCCAGCAACCTGCTCTTCCTGTGGGGTCAGGCGTAGCACCTCCGGCTGTCCCCCACCTGTCGCAGACCGTGCTGCCCTGATGGCAACCACCTTCTCTTTAATCCTCCGCCTGTCCGTGCCCATCTTCTTTTTGCACTCCTGCACGGAGCACTGGTGGCTGCCATGCAGGTTTACAGCACGCGCTACCTCCTCCCATGCAGCAGCATGAGCCTGTGGTGTTCCCTGGCTTCCGCTGAGAAGCGGCTTGTGGTCTAGGTAGGCCTCGAACAGGGCATCTGTCTCGGCCTTAGTGAAATTTGGCCTCCTTTTCCTCCCGACTCTACTCTCTTCCTCCTCCACCACACGCTCGGTCATGATTCATCCTGTGAGAATGACAGATGTTACCTGTGACTGTGAAGTCCATGCATGTCCCAGACACCACAGTCCACACTCCCAAACAGCATGCAACTCACCGCATTAGACTGTAGTAACCGACTACGGCCAGTGCAGCCCAATGTCACACTTTTATAGCTCAACCCATGCAAATGAGGTGAGGCGCATCTTTAAGTGGATGCAAATGCAGTGACTGTGCCATTGAATGGCTGATGAGATGATTTGCATATGCCGGCTGAATATCGCGCTGTTGCGCTTTGTGCAATTGTGTTGAATGTGCTGAGCCAAGGGCACAGTTCTGCGACATGCACAGTACACACCTAACTGCGCATGCCCAGGTTGGTGACGCAGGCGCCTGACGTGCTGCTGACGTGCTGTGCACAGGAAGCAATGCAAGGCATGGTCACCATTGTGCCACTGGCGCTACGGTGTTGTTCACCTATATGGCGCTGTGGCACTGGGGCGTCGTAGATGCACTGGGGCAACAGCGCTGTAGGCAGCTACAGGAGGTGGCACACAGGCACCCAATTGCGCTACACGCATTGGGTTCCAGTCGCGCTGTGGCTGTCCGTGCGCCAGAGACCCTTGACCCTGTGCCCGACCTTTGCCCCTAGGCGCCATGCATCAGGCATGGGTGCACCATTATCACGCTGTTCGGTGACAGTGTGATAGGGAATGGCAGCACTGTACCACGCAGCATCTGCACATGGCAGGACTGCACTGCAGAGTGCCATTTTGCTTGAACCGGGCAGCAGAGATGGCGTGGAGGCGTGCTGAGCAGTGGAGCCAGATCGAGCTGGCAAACCTTGTGGCCATAATTGAGCCCCATGTTGGGGCTTTGTTTGGGGAGGCACCCCTGGACAGGGCCAGGAGTGTGGTATGGCAGGAGGTGGCCGACGCCCTGGAGGAGGCCACCGGTATGGGGCGGATGGCGGAGAAGTGCCGCCACCATTATGGGGACCTGAGGCGCAGGGACTCGGACCTGCTTGCCCGCCTGCGGCCATGTGCCAGGAGGGGCACGGTGCCACAGCCAGGTAGGTGCAACATCCATACACTTTTATCGTCCATATGGGTATCACGGTTGCATGTGTCTGGCACATGAAGGGGGGGGCCGTCCGGTGTTGGCCATGGTGGTGGTATCGGGGTGTGGGGTGGGTGGGTCTGGCTGTGTGGGATTGCACACACATGGGGGCGGGGGAACATTGCTACCGGATTGTACTGATGTTCCTCTCTCCATGTTTGCACCTTAGGGCCAGAAGAACGGAGGCACAACCGAGAGGGGAGGTGCCGCATGTTGGAGCAGAGGGACAGGAGGGATGAAGGTGGTCTGCGGCGCATGGACCAGCCTGCTGATGGTGAGTGCCTTACATCCATGATTACTACTGCATGCTGTATAACTGGGCGGGCAGTGGGGCATGGCCACCATCCATTAACACCACTGCCATGCACGCAACTTGTTACAGTCAGCACTGTCCAGTGGCACTACATGTCTGGGAGTGTGTCAATGGTGGTCCATGCGTGCACCGGGCATGGTGGCTGTGGCACTGCCTTCACACCATATAGCCAAGTCACTGTACGGCCATGGTGGTGCTGTGCAGGACATGGGTGGTGGGTGTGTGCAGTGGTCCACATGGCTGTGGCTGCCTGAGTGGGCAGGTCTTGTGGACACAGTCACTGTGGGTGGTCGCACACCATCACAGGGCCATGTCACATGGCTTTATGCCATGCACAATGAGTGGGCTGCAGGGGGATGGACAGTCACACCTATTGACTCTGCTCCCTCGTCCTAGGTGGCCAGAGACTCCTGCAGATCCAGCGGGACATTCAGGAGCAGCTGTGGGTCAGGAGGGAGAACTTAGAGCTCCTGCGACACATCCACTGCCACAGGGTGAGGAGGAGGAGGAGGCGGAGATCTCATCGGCGCCAGGAGGAAGAGGACCGGGGTGGCCAGTGAAGTCTCCAGGCCCCAACTACCACCTTCCCCCCTTTGACCCACCCTCACACCCCTTCTTCCCTCTCCCATATGTTCACCTTCCTGCCACTTCCACCCCCTCTACCTGTTATGGGTGGTCTTTCCCCACTATTGTATATAGTTTTGTATATAGTTTTACTGTACATAATTTCAACATATACATTTTGTTATAACAACTGTGGTGGTCTCTGATTTGCAGCGGGCTACAGGTGCTTAGCTGCAGTGGTGTGCATGGTGTCAGGGGTGGTGCACGCATGGGTGTGTGTGTGTGTGTGTGTGTGTGTGTGTGTGTGTGTGTGCAGAGGTGAACCACCTATGGTGTGGACAGGGGGATCAGTCACTGTCTGTAGTTTGTGTGTTGTACTCTGTGCACTGCATACCTGTGTGCAGTGGTCCATGGTGCCTGCACTGTGTGCATGGCACCCCTGTCAGACCGTCCATGGCTTGTGCAGCTGACACCCTTGCATGTCTGTGATATGCACGGTCTGCTGGCGTGTCAGTGGTGGCTGTCCATGCTGGATAACAACTGTACCCGGCACAATGCCAGGTTGACCGCCATCACCAGTATGGTGCATGTCTGCCTGTAGTGACACTGTGGCCTCCGCTGTTGTTGTCCACTATCCATGCTGTCGCTTGTGTCTGTTGCAGGGGATGTGCTCCAGTGTCTGTCACTTGTGCTCCAGCAGCATGCTGGTGGCATACAGCTTCATGGTGCCTGTGCAGGGTGGCTGGCACACCTATGCAATGTAGGGGTGCTGCCCATGCGTATACGTCAGCCATGGCCACACGCCAGTGGCTTGGTTGACCCGCTACTGTGTCCCTGTGTTGCTGTGCCCTGGGTATGGGTAGATGTTTGTCCATGCACTGTGTTGCATCCTGTGTGGTGCATGCCTCCATGCTACACTGTGTGTGTCTGTGCTGGCTGTTGTGGCCAGTGCTGGGACGGGATGTGTCCTTGGGAGGGTGTGCAGGGTACTGTACTGCTGGAGGTGGGGTCCGGGGCATGCCCCGTCGCATGTGGGGTACCTCGTGTGCTGACGCATGGTCGGTCTCTCAACTGTACCTCGGGAAGGACATGCAGGGTGGCACTGTGTGTGCATCTGTTGCATCACTGTCTGCTGCCGCCTGCTGCAGGGTGCCCATGGTGGGGCTGCCATGCATGGCTCCATGGTGCACAGGGTTGCATTGTCAGAGTGGGGGTGGTGGCATGCATGGGGTGTCCTGCACTGTTGGGTGCTACTCCTGGGCAGGGTGTATGGGGAACATGATGCAGGGTGTGCTCTGCATTGGTGGGATGGTGTGGTACGGGGTGGTCGGCCATCTTTGCGTGCCGGTCACAGCTTGCCAGGAGGTGTGCTGGGGCACCATGGCCCGGCTGTGGGTTGGTTGCTGGTATCCATGGGCCGGTGGTTATTCCAGCTCTCCCCAGTTGTGCAGTGCATGGGGTGTGGGGGATGATGTCTGTTCTGCTGTGTGTTCCTCTGCCCATCTGTGGCATGGGTGGTGGGCCCCTGCATCCCTGGTTGTGCTGTTGCATTGCTGTCCTGCTGCTGGGGGCATCCCTGGTTGCGCTATGGCGCATCTGGAGTGCTCAGCTTCACCTCCCTAGTTACGCTATGGTGCAGGTGGTGCGATATTCAGTCGTCGGCCGTAGGCGTATCTTGGCCTGCGCAGTTTTTGAATATTGTGCTTCTTGCGCATGTATGCAGTGGACTTGTGCTTGCTCCTGCTTTTGCACACTTTTTGAGTGCAGTTTGAATATCTGGGCCCTTGTATCGTACTGTATTGTCTTCATTACCGCACTGTGATTTATTCTATGTTATGTACTCCCAGGTCACCCCTGAAAAAGGGACCTCCGGGGCCCAGTGGGCTTACCCGGTCACCAAAATTTAATAAATAAATAAACTAAATATTATATGTAATTATTTACGATACTTGGTGCATATAATGTTGTCCACTAGATGGTGCGATTGTCTTGAGAAAGTGCGTGAGTAGTGTGAAATGATCGACAACATTATAAAGGGGGGTGCAACTTTTATATTCAATCAACTTATTTTTAATGTATCCTAACGTTGCAGTATTGGTTGTGGCGGTTTAAGAGTAGCCATGCAGTTTTTTTAATGGCCCAGTATGACAAATTAACCACCCCCCCAGTTTCTATTATGGATGTCTAGTGGTCACCCCACCCCACCCCCACCCACGGGGCCGAACACCTGCCTAGTATGAAAAATTATTTACTCTCCCTACCACATAGTTTCCACCCCTGGTGGCTAGTGGCCCCATCCTCCCCAGCAGATCAATGGCCCAGTATGACAAATTATTTCCTCCCCCTCCTCCACAGTTTCCATCCCTGGTGTCTAGTGTTCCCACCAACCCCATAGCTGTTCACTGGCCCAATAAGACAAATTAACCCCCCCTCACTCCCGGTTTCCACCACTGGTGTCTAGTGGTCCCACCACCCAACCCCTTGGCCGATAAACAGTACAGTATGTCAAATTATTTCCTCACCCACACCACCCCAGTTTCCACGCCTGGTGTCTAGTGCCCCCTTCCTCTCGCTGATCACCGGCCAAGTATGAAAAATGATTTCCTCCCACGTCCCACCCCTGGTGCCTAGTGGTCCCCCCCCCGGCCAATCGCCAGCCCAATATGACAAATTAGTGCCCCCAACCCAGTTTAGCAAGAGCTTACAGTAATTACTTGTGATTTAACCAGTCTGTTCCTGAAGGCCTGGGTTTGATTCTCACAACCTTGATATGCATTATATGAGTCTCTTAGAGGGTCACCTACTATATAATATCAGGTACTTGTGACTCCTGACCATTACCCTGTTACACAGGCAGACAGTGCACATTGTGGTCCACCCACCACACAGACACTAACTGTACTAGCCACTATTACAGGCAATGCGTGCATCACCCAGCAAGGAATGACCTAAATTAATACACAATGTAGCCTTTTGATTCCCATTCACCCACTTCACTCTTATGGTACCCAAGACTGCAGGGGACATTAGGCATATAAACACTGCCCGTCCCCCCACCACCACATAAAAATACACCCACTCAATGCCTATACATAACATAGAACACAACTGGTGTGCACACAGTAAAATATTTATTTAAGCAAAGCAGAGCACATCTATCAGCACAGTGATTTACTGCTCAAAGAAAATGCCTTTAAATTCCTCTCATAACATTCTGGGGTAAAGTGGCGAGAGCAAATAATGGTGTTCTGATTGCTCACATCAGGTAAATTCTGGTGCTTGACAGCAGCTACTCATTTGGCCAAAACTTGGAGCTGCTTAGGATAACGAACAAGCATTTGTCAATGCCGAATGTTGCTTGTTTGTATGTGCTGTTTAGGTATTTGGAAGTGACAGTTTCATGCCTTCCTCCCAAGACATCCACTGTGTCTTTCCATTCAGTATTCACAGAAGAGTGGGAGGGGCAAGGGCCACAGCAGTACAGCAGTTGCCAAGGGGGTGAAGAGGTGGACAAAAGAGTCCTGCAGGAGCTCACTAAATTGAAGGTAGACAAAGTGATGGAACCAGATGGCATATGCCCAAGGATATTAACAGAACTGCGAAGGGAGATAGCAGTACTTCTGGCAGCCATGTTCACTGAGTCATTCAACATGAGTGAATTGGAGGAGGGCACATGTGGTTCCTCTACACAAGTCCAGCAGCAGGGAGGAGGCAGTGAACAATAGGCCATTCAGCCTCACCTCAGTAGTGGGGAAGATCATGGAGACATTGCTTAAAGAAAGGATAGTGGGGCATCTAGATGCCACCGAAACCAGGACCATAGACAACATGGATTCACAGTGGGGACATCATGTCAGATAAATCTGGTTGATTTATTTGACTGGGTGACAAAGGAAGTGAATCAGGGTGGGGCAGCGGACAACGCTACCTTGATTTCAGCAAAGCCTTTGACACCATCCCATATAGGAGGCTGATAAACTAGCTGGGTAGGCTGGACATGGGGAAAGGGTGGTAAACTGGATTAGAAACTGGCTAACAGACAGGAGGCAGAAGTGGTGGTAAATGGTATGCAGTCTAGGGAGGAGGCGACCAGTGGGTGCTGCAGGGATCGGTCCTGGGGCCAGTTCTGTTCAATGTCTTCATTAGTAATATTGCAGAACATCTGAAGGAATTTTTCACCAAATTTTCAACACAGCCATTTTAAGACTTCTGCTCATGAACAGTGTCACTGTGATTTTCTTAATTTGTCCCGTACATTGATTTTGCGCTTTGACTGCGCCATTATGCTACATGGTGAAACAAGTTTTGGGTGAGATGTGAAAATGACAGCCATACTGCTCATAAGAAGGTGTGGTAAAATGGCAATGTCGAAAAATCTGGAGTGAAAATATTGAAAATTCGCAAACTTACGAAAGTGCGTGGGAACTGGTACTGTAACGCATCAGAAACAGTCATTTTTTGAATTTTTCACCAAATTTTCAACGTAGTCATTTAAGATCTTTTGCTCATGAACACTGTCACTGTGATTTTCTTAATTTATCCCGTACATTGATTTCGTACACCGACTGCGCCATTCTGCACTACATGGGCGGAAACACGTTTTGGGTGAGATGTGAAAAATGACAGTTGTACTATTTATAAGAAGGTATGGCAAAATGGCAATGTTGGAAATCTGGATGAAAATATTGAAAATTCTGAACTTCACGGCGTGCATAGGAACCTGCGCGCACTAGTAAAACAGTCATTTTGGAATTTTTCACCAAATTTTCAACATAGCCATTTTAAGACCTCTGCTCATGAACAGTGTCACTGTGATTTTCTTAATTTGTCCCGTACATTGATTTCACACACCGACTGTGCCATTCTGCGCTACATGGGCGGAAACACATTTTGGGTGAGATGTGAAAATTGAAAGCTATACTGCTCATAAGAAGGTGTGGTAAAATGGCAATGTTGAAAATCTGGAGTGAAAATATTGAAATTTCGCGAACTTACGAGCCTGCTTAGGAACTGCGCAACGCACACTCGTAAAACAGTCATTTTTTGGAACTTTGGCACCAAATTTTCAACATGGGGTTTTTGGGACCCCTTCTCATGAATGAGGTCACTGTCATGGCAGTATTCAGGCCTGAAGGGTGATTTCACAGTCCTCTCGAAATCACCGCCTGAACAGATCTCGCCATGACAATGACATCGATCATGAAGAATCTAAAACCATCATTAATTGATAAATCAAAAATGCCTGAGATATACAACAAAGTTGGAAACCCCTATCTAGCCCATTATACAGCTTGGCATTTCCTCAGTTCGCGGTCGGCTTTGAAGAGTGCAGGCGTGTTCCGGTCCACGAAGATCGTCGCACTGGAGTCGGATGTAAGTATGAGGTGAGGGGGAGTGGGAGGTTGGATGCGCAGTGGGTGGAGTGCGGGTTGTGGGAGGGTTGGGAGGCCGCGCCATGGACCGTTTTGTTTTACAGGTTTAAAAAAGGCGTCATGGGATGTTTGCCACGCTGGGGTGGGCTCCGGCGTGGCACAGGCGGGGGCATTCAACCCGGCGGATTGGGCACCCCGTCGTGAGACTGCCTGCCACCCGTGGCTATACAGTGCGTGCAGGGGCATGCGCCTGCGTGTGTCTGTCGGAGGGACCTGCGCGTGAGCAGCCGATATCTTATCAGTGTTCACTAAGCGGCTCCCCTTTCAACTGTATGCCACTGCATTTGGAGCATGTCATGGGCAGCTCCAAAATGCGATTACTCAAGAACACAGCTCCAGCACACTGACTGAATTGGGAGGAGGTGACACACCTCTGAAATCTCCGATGATGGCACTATGTTTCTTGCACATGCGTGCAAGCAACATAAAAAATGACAGCCATCAGCACTCCGCTTTATGCAAGGCGCTCACACAGCCGATCATGGAGCAGAGCACATACTGGTAACAGATCTTTACAAGAGAAAAAAAACCTAAATGGCAATGCTGTAAACTTAGTTCTGGATACAGAGCAGTCCACAATCTCTCCCCTCAAACTTCCTATAGATCACAGTGGGCTCATGCGGTGGAAGTTCCCGCTTTATGACAGTCAGCTGCTGTAGATGGAGCCCATCGCTGATGTTATCTGCCACTAGAGGCACAGCAAAATGGAGAGTCACAGACATACATATTAGGGCTACCTGTGGTACTATAAAATTGCAGATCACAAAAACGAGGAGAGACACAATAACGAAATAGACACCCAGGATCCTCATAAGGCACAAATGTACAGTGGTAAGCAGCTCAGCTATGTGAGAGTTTCCTTTTAAGGCTTGCTTGAACCTCCCCTGGAACAAGTTGGGAGCCTCCCCTGGGAGGCTGGCCTCACCATTTGCAAACCCCTGTCTTATGTGGAACAGTGCTGAAAGCCTTACTAAAATCTAGGGAGGTCACCTCCACATCTGCACCCTGATCTAATTCCTTTGTCACCCAGTCAAAGAAATCTATCGGATTCATTTGACAGGACCCCCCCCCCCCACCACCACCACCACCGTGAACCCATGCTGCCCTGGGTCTTGTAACCCACTGGATTCAAGATATTCCACAATCTTTACCTTCAGCGGTGATTCCATTAACTTTCCTGCTAACAGTGTCAGGCTGACTGACCTATAATTGCCAACCTCCTCCCTGCTACCACTTTTGTGAAGTGGGACTACATCTGCCCTCCTCCAGATCTCTGGAACCACTCCTGTTTCCAGTGAGCTATTAAATAGGACTTCTAGAAGTTCAGCCAGTACCTCCCTGAGCTCCCTCAATATCCCTGGATTCACCCCATCTGGCCCCATTGCTTTGTCCACCTTCTGATTAGTGAGTCCCTTCAGGACTCTGTCCTCCAAAGAAGGACTAGTATCTACTCCCTCCCTCCCTCCAAAGCCTCTGTTCATTTTTTGTGGCCCCTCTGCTTCTCCTTCCTCTGTGAACACTGAACAAAAGCATTTGTTCAGGATATCTGTCTTTTCCAGGTCCCCCTCTGTATGGTCCTCCCCCTTCCCTTTTTAATCCTTACAATCCCACCGTTGATCTTCCTCTTTTCACTTACATACCTAAAAAAATGTCTTGTCCCCTTTTGTTACCTTCTGGGCTATTTTCTCTTCAGTTTGCGCTTTTGCATTCCTTGTTGCTTTCCCTGCTTCTCTATCTTTCCCCGATACACCTTCCTATTATTCTCCCTCTGTGTCTCATTATACCTTCTGAATGCTGCCCTTTTAGCCTCTACCTTTTTAGCCACCTCTCTCAATAACCATAGCAGTCTCGTTTTCCTCTTGCTTTTGCTCACAGAGGTCTGTTGCCTTTACTATGCTCCCTCTCAACTTTGCCTACTGTTCCTGCACCCCACCCAGGCCATCCCCCAGCCAGATCATCCCAGAAGCATTCACCCCTCTTTATAAAATCTGTCATCCTGATGTCCAGAACCCTTGCCCTTTTGTGGTTTGATTCCACAGTTGTCCTTATACTGAACCACACAATATGGTGAGCACTGGTCCCCAGGTGGCCTTTCACCTTGACATCTGCAACACTGTGTCTGTTAGTGAGTACCAGATCCAGTACTGCCCCAACACAAGTGGGTTAGCTAACTAGTTGCCTGAGGAATGTCCCCTGCAGAGAGTCCAGGATGTCCCTGCTTCTAGCTGAAGCATCTGCAGGGAGGCTCCAAGCTACATCTGGAAGGTTGAAGTCACCCACCAGCAGCATCCCCTCCTTTACTGACATCTTGCCGGTGGTTCACCAGTACCTTATCTAATTCCTCCCCCTGTGCTGGAGGTCTTTAGAGCACTTCAAAAAAAATAGTGGCTCCATTCCCCATCTCCAGGGTGACCCACACTACCTCTTCCTCCCCCTGTATTCCCTGCATCTCCATCACTTTTATGCTTTCCCTCACCTAAAGCACCTCACCACTCCTTTCCTTCCTACTTAGTCCTTGCTGACCAGAGTATAGACTGGCACGGCCATGTCTCAGTCATGGGTTTTAATTCACCATGACATGATAATGGCCACAATATCCAGGCTGGCCTCTGTAATGATGTCCTTTAGATCTGGAATCTTATTTCCTAGACTTTTAGCATTCACACAAAGGGCCTTCTTGTTTTGTTTCCCCTCTACTTGTTACCCCCCCTTTTTCCTTTTTGACCTCCCTCCCCCCCTCCTTTTTAATTCTCCTGCTACCTTCCCCATTTGTCTCTACCACCCTGCTTCATCTGTTAATTTGCACCCTGGGTGATTCCCCTCCCCTTGTGTTCTCCTTACTGTCTACTTCAGCCTTTTGCGGGGCAGTTTCTGCCTAATAAAACCCTTCCACCACCCCCCTACTAGTTTAAATGTTCGTCTAAGAAACATTTAAACCATCCACTGATGACTGAGGTTCCCCTCCTGGATGGATGCAGGCCATCACCCCTGTACAGGCCCTTATCCTCCCAGGTGGATCCCCAGTCCCCAGTGTATCCCAACCCCTCCTCTCTGCACCATTCTTTCAGCTATGAGTTGAAGCTCCTGGTGCAGAGTTCCCTTTCCACCCCGTCATAGACAAGCAGCACTTCAGTGAAAGTCACTGAGTGCACTACCTGTGTAAGACCCCTCTGCAGCTCCCTAAACTACCCCTGCACTATCCCAGTCCCCTTCCTAGCCAGATGATTAGTCCCCAGGTGGACAGTGACATCCAGATCCCCCTCCTGTCCTGCCCTAGTGATCCTCAGGATCCACTTCCCATTCCTCCTGGCCGTGGCACCTCGTGGGCACCTGATCTGCCTTTCCCCCCTTTCCTATTTCCAAATCTATTGCCTTCACAATTGAGTCTCCCAGCAGAAGTTGCTTCCTCTTCCTCTTCCACTGGGGTCCTCTACTACCCTCCTTGGAGTCTCCACTATGGAGAGTCCCCACATCCTCCATGGTCACTACTTCAGATGCCTCCTCCAAGTAGTCCTGCCCCACCACAGTGGCACAAGAATTACGTAGTGGTACCGGTTGAGGAATGTGCCTCTGTCCCACCACTCCCACTCTTCCAGAGCCCTCCATAGTTCCATCAAGTCTGCCCTGAAGGCCTGTAATGTATTGCATCTTAATAATCCCATAAAGATGTACCGTTGTGTTTTGAATCTAGCGGTAGTCCTGGCACTGGCCACATTACTTGGCAGGCTATTCCACACATCCACCACCTACTCTTTGAAAAGACACTTCCTAACACCCGTGTTAAATTCTCCCTTCCAGCATAAGATTGCACCCCTGGTGGATGAACTGTTCCTAACATGTATTATATGAAAGGTATGTCTTGTCAGCCAATCAGAACACAGGAAAACTGTCATTATACAATGGGGTATGAAAATCCTGTAACCTCATTGGTCAAAACACATCACATGACCGTGATAAATCCTCCAATACACCCACTTTAAAAGTTTTGTATCACTATAAAAACAAAAAAACAAGTTGAACATTGTGTAATAGCAATATACCATGACAGAGAGTGGGTATATGGGTGGATTTACCACATCTGGTGTGGTTAAGTCACTCGGCTGTGCCTCGTGACTGAACCACACCAGTCATGGGAAATCCACCAATATACCCACTCTCTGTCATGGTATATTGCTTAATTTAATACCCTGCAAGTTACTACAACCACATTTTGGACATGCCAACAGTAGGCTATCAACACTTCAGATGTGCTCACAGTAGATTATCCACTTTTCAAACATGTCTGCAGTAGTTTATCCACATTTCAGACACACCCGCAGTTTGTTTTATCCATTTAGTTCATAGAAAAAGGGGAAAAAGGCATGTTCCACTTTAACTAGCATAGAACTTTTAAAATTCTGGCTTCAAAATTCTTAGGTGTATAACAGTAATAATATTCCATTAGCCAGAGTATACTCAGAATAACCAGCTTCTGTAGTTGACTAAATGCCTCAGCCTTCAGCTTCAGTATTTAATCGCCCACATCAGTCAGTTATTCCAGCGTATTCTCCAGCTAACGGAATGGTATTATGTAAATAACTCTGTGGCGTTCCCCTATTGTACACCAGTATGTATTTGAATAATTCTGTCATAACCCTACTGATATATACCGTATGCAGCTGTAGTGTAGTATTATGAGGCACTGCTAGAGGGCGGCATGGACTTTACAAACTCTAAGAGAATATAGATCTTGAGCAATAGTAGTGTTGTTGTTAGAAAGATCCAGAATCTCTCTCTCTCTCTCTCTCTCTGTGTATCAGAAGAAGGCTGCCTTGTTAGAAGCATGTAATAAAGCCCTGCAGTCCCTAAAGAAGTTCCCTGTGTATATCACTTGGTTTTTCAGGATACAACATATTATTTGGTGACGAGGATAAAAGAAAGAGTCAGTGAGCAACTAAAGAAAGAGGATGTTTTCCCCCAGAGTAAGAAAAAGAAACTTATTCAGAGAGCGAAAGTAAAGAAAGTAGTGGGAGTTACGCATACGATAAGTGGCTGTCTACATTCAAAGAGGAAGTGGCTGGCATGGTAGGAACTGTGGCTTCTTTTAATCCTCAAGTTCAGACCTGGGAGGAATACTGTGAAATCTTATCACATTTCTTTATTGCAAATTATATCACAGAGGCTAGTTAAACAAGCATTTGTCAATGCTGAATGTTGTCTCACTGGCATTGGCATTGGTAGTGCAGGAGTTAGAGACGCATAATAGGAATGGCAGTGAAGTATTGAAGTGACGCCAACATCACCCCCACCCTGCAGAGACTGACAGGTGTTGGGGTGTGCCTTTGGGTCATCAGCTACAATGCTCATGCCATTTTACCTCACCCCACCCTGTAGACACTGACAAGTGTCGTGGTGTGCTTTGGGGTCTTTGGGCACTATACTTACCCCATTCCATAAGAAAATACGCTGAGGTGGGTGCAGTATAGGAGAATGGGGTGAACTTTGTGGCCGGACACTCCAAGGCACATCACGATGCCTGTCACTGGCTGCAGGGTGGGGGTGGAGGTGGAATGGCATGAGCATTACAGCCGATGATACCAAGTGACACCCCTGACGCCTGTCAGTCTGTACAGGGTGGGGTGTTACAGTTGGAAACCCTAACACCGTAGGCGTGTGTTGGTATTTTAACTCCATATTTTCAACATGGGCTTTTTGTGACCCCCACCTCATGAAGAGCGGCACTATCAATTTGTTAGCTGAAAGGTGGTTTGGCACAGCGGCTATGCCATTTGGTGACACAGAGACGAAAACACATTTTGGGCAGTATGTGAAAAATGACAACTGTATTGTTCATGAGGAGGTGTAAAAAATGGCAACGTTGAAAATCTGGAGTGAAAATATTAAAAATTGGTGAAGTCATGAGCATGCATAGAAAGTGTGCAACACACGTCCATAACACAGTTGTTTTGGGGATTTTTTTAGCCACATTTTCAACATAGGCATTTTGGGACCTCCTCTCATGAACAGTGGCTTTGTAATTTTGTTAATTTGTCCCAAAAGTTGATTTCCCACAGCAACCATGCCATTGTGCGCCACAGGTGTGAAAACACATTTGGGGCAGGATGTAAAAAATGACAGCTGTGCTGTTCATAAGAAAGTGTGAAAAAATGCCAGTGTTGGAAATGTGGCATGAAAATATTGCAAATTTGCGAAGTTACAAGGGTGCGTGGAAACTGCAAGACGCACGCTTGTAACATAGTAATTTTATGGACTTTCGTCACTAGAGATTTTCAACATAGGCATTTTAGGACCTCTGCTCATGAACAGTGTCACCGTCATTTCCTCAAACTGTCCTGAAAACTGATTTCGCACAGCGACCACGCTATTCTGCGCTGGACATGCGAAAACACATTTTGGCCAGGATATGTAAAATGACAGCTATACTGTTCATGAGAAGGTGTGGAAAAATGCCAGTTTTGATCATCTGGAGTGAAAATATTACAAATTCACGAAGTTATGAGCGTGCGTGGAAACTGCGGAATGCACACTCGTAAAACCGCTATTTTTTGGATTGTTTTCACCAAATTTGCAACATAGGCTTTTTGTAAGTCCCCCTCATGAACAGTGGCACTGTCGTTTCGTTAATCGGTCCCGAAAGGTGATTCCACGCAGTGACCACAGAATTACCTTTCTGGACTGAATAACGCCATGACAGTGACTGAATTCATGAGGAGGGGTCCCAATAACCCCATGTTGAACATTTGGCGTCAAAATTCCCAAAAATGCCCGAGATATGCACCAAAGTTGAAAAAACCCTATTTATGCCATTATATAGCTTACCGGCATTTCTTCAGTTCGTGGTCGGCTTTGAAGAGTGCAGACGTGTTCCCGGTCCACAGAAGATTGTCGCACTGGACTGCGGAGGTAAGTATGGGGTGAGGGGGGTGTGGGGAGGCAGGGTGCGCAGTGGGTGGTCGCGGGTTGTGGGAGGGGGCAGAGAAACTGCGAGGGACCATTTTACAGGGTAAAAAAAAAAAGGAACAGCGCAGGATGTTTTTGGTTTTTTCAGGCACATTTAGCACGCTGCGGTGGGCTCCCAGCATGTCACCTGATTGTTTTGGGGTTTGGAGGGGCTGTAGCCGATGGGAATTAGGCACCCGTCGGCACATGGAAGGCGAGCCGAGGGATTGGGCACCCCCGCACAAACAGATGGGGGAGACATTACATAGATACATAGACAGTGTCGGCAGATAAGGGCCTATGGCCCACCCAGTCTGCCCATTTCAGCTTGTAAGTTCAGTTTATGTTTTCCTAAAAGTCTGTTGCCCCTTACCCCTGACCTCCAGAATTCCTTTATGTCTATCCCATGCATTCTTAAATCCCGTGATTGTTTCAGCCCCCACCACTTCCTCTGGCAGGGTGTTCCACTTGTCCACCACCCGTTCTGTGAAGAAATTCTTCCTCATGTTTCCTCTGAATCGTCCTCCCTACAACTTCATCCCATGCCCTCTAGTCCTGGAACATCTTTTTCACTTAAAAATAATGTATTCCTGCACCCTGTTCCTCCCGGTAAGATACTTGTATGTCTCTATCATATCCCCTCTCTCCCTCCTCTCCTCCAGGGAGTACATGTTCAGTTCCTTCAACCTGTCTTCATAGGACTTGTGATGCAATCCATGCACCATTTTGTTGCCCTCCTCTGAACCTTCTCTACCCTGTCTATGTCCTTATGTAGGTATGGTCTCCAGAACTGTACACTGTACTCCAGGTGGGGCCTCACTAGTGTCTTGTATAAGCGGAATTATGACCTCCCTTTTCCTGCTGGTGATGCCCCTGCCTATACATCCCAGCATCCTATTTGCTTTACCTGCTGCCTTGTCACACTGTTTCCCTACCTTGAGGTCATAAGAGATGATAACCCAAGATCCCTTTCCAGCTTGGTGCATGCTATATCCTCACCCCCAACTGGTATATTGTGCCACGGTTTTTGTGCCCCATATGCATTATCTTGCACTGCTTGCATTGAATTTCAACTGCCAAACCCCTGACCATTCTTCAAGTTTCTGCAGGTCCTTCTCATTCTGTCTACACCCTCTGGTGTGTCTACTCTATTACAGAGCTTTGTGTCATCAGCGAACAGTGAAATTCTGCCTTCTAGGTCCTGCAATGTCACTAGTATGAAGATGTTGAATAGGACCGGTCCCAGCATTGATCCCTATGGTACCCCACTGGTCACTCTTCCCTCTGTGGAGTGACAGCCATTTACCACCACCCTCTGTGTCCTGCCACCCAGCCAGTTACCTACCCACCACACTACTGTCCTGCCCACCCATATTCCCCAGTTTGTGTAATAGTCTTCTATGGGCACAGTGTGAAGGCCTTGCTGAAGTCCAGATAGGCCATGTCCACTGCCCTCCCTGATCCACCTCCCTAGTCACCCAGTCAAAAATTCAACGAGGTTGGTCTGACATGACCTCCTGGTGAAACCATGCTGCCTTGGGTCCTGTAGTCCATTGACAACCAGATGTTCCACCAATCTCTCCTTCAGTAGTGCTTCCATGATCTTCCCCACTACCGAGGTGAGGCTGACTGGTCTGTAGTTCCCTGCTTCCTATTTGTTCCCACTTTTGTATAAGGGGACTACATCTGCTGTCCTCCAGTCTTTGGGTACCTCCCCTGTTTCCAGTGATCGGTTAAACAGGATAGCCAGAGGTTCAGCCACCACCTCTCTTAGTTCTTTAAGGACCCTGGGGTGCACCCCATCTGGCCCCATTGCTTTATCAACTCTTATTACTTCCAGTTCCTTCAGGACCCTTTCTCGTGTAAAGGGACTTGTGTCCATTTCTGCACCATTCTCACCCCTTGTACTCCATTCAGACCCATTACCCTCCTCTTCTTCAGTAAAGACTGAGCAGAAATATCTGTTCAATATGTCAGCTTTACTGTTGTCATCCTCCATCAGGCCCCATCCTCCCCCTTCAGTCTCACTATCCCTCCCTTTGTCTTTCTTTTTTCACTTATGTACCTGTAAAAGATTTTGTCCCCTCTACCCACTGATTTTGCAATGTGTTCTTCTGTCTGAGCTTTGGCTTCCCTTACTGACCTCCCTGCCTCCCTTTGCTTCTCCTGGTACTTCTCCCTATCCCCTTCTGCCTGTGTCTTTTTGTATTGCCTGAATGCAATCTTTTTGGCTTTCACTTTCTTTGCTGCCTCTTTGGAAAACCATAATGGTCTCCTCTTCCTTTTCTTCTCTTGCTAACCCTTAATGCATAATTCTGTTGTTCTTGTAATCCCCATTTAAATACTGCCCACTGTTCCTCAACCCCTGATTCCTGTCCCATTCCTTAATGCCTCTTTCAAGTATCTCCCCATTTTCCCAAAGTCTGCCCCCTAAAATCCAGGATCGTGTTTTGTGTGGTTTGGTTCTGCTCTTTCTGTGATTTCAAACCACAATGACTGGTGGTCACTGTTCCCCAGGTGCTCCCCACTGTTACCCCCATCACACTGTCCCTGTTTGTGAGCACAAGGTCCAGTATTGCCTTCTGCTGAGTTGGTTCCATGACCAGTTGCTTGAGGAAGGCACCTGAAGGAGTCCAGGATAAATCTGCTCCTAGTTGATGCTGCTGCTGGGATGCTCCAGTCCACGTCTGGAATATTGAAGTCTCCAACCAGTACTACCTCACCCTTGTCTGCCATCCTTTGGATGGCTAGCATCAGCTCCCTATCTGTTTCTTCCTCCTGGGCTGGTGGTCTATAGACCACACCTGTGCGGATGGCTGTCCCCATTTTCCTTTCCAGCTTAACCCACAGTATCTCTCCCAGACATTATGCCCGAAGGGGAGTGGTCTCCCCCATCTGCTAAATAAACAGGGATGAGGAGACTGTAGCCGACGGGGATTGGGCCCCTTGTCGGCAAAGGAAGACTGTTGGGGGAAGCGCATGATGCCGAGGGGGATAGGGCACCCCCTTGGCACACACTTGGGGGGGTCATTATGCTGACAGGGGTGGGCTCCCCCGTCGGCAAATGAAGTTGGTCGGGGAATGCGACAGGGGGACTCCTGTCACCATGTTTACGTGGGGAGGCTGTGCCCGCTGCAATGAGAAGCTTGCTTCTCATTGCAGCGGACATTTTCTTAGATGTGGTTGCCACATTACGTCTTGCTGGTGTGGCATCTGCATGCTGTCTTACTGGGGAATGAGGGATGCACCTACTGATGCGTGCCCTGCATCGTAATGCAATATGTTGGCTGGCACGCAAGCCAACATAAAAAGAGCCATTTTACTAAGTGGAGTGGGTGCACAAACCTACAACTTAATGAGAAATTTGTTGAGCCCTGAAAAGCCTGGTGGCAAATCGTATGAAGACTTAGTAAAATTGCTGAAAAATCATTTTAACCCAAAACTGAGTGAAATTGTACAAAGATTCAAATTTAGTTCTAGAAATAGAAAAGCTGGAGAAACTGTGGGAGCATATGTGGCAGAGTTGAGAAAAATGGCTCAGGACTGTAATTATGGAGAAACTTTAGAGCAAATGCTGAGAGATAGACTGGTTTGTAGGACGAAAGATGATAGAATTCAAAGAAGGTTATTGTCAGAAACAGATTTAACATTTGAAACAGCACTGAAGTTGGTGCAAGTTGTGGATCTGCTAGTCAAAATGTAAAAGATCTATAGCTGCGGTCGAGAGAAATGTCTGGGCCCAGTTTTAGTTCACAAAAGTCCCAGGACTCCGTAAACAAAATGTTTAGGAACAAAGAGCAGCCGAATAAGAACATAACTAAAAAATTGCTACTGTTTTGGGGGCCAGCATTTCCTGCAGGAGTGTCGCTTTAAAGATGAAAGATGCCACATATGTGGAATGAAAGGCCACATCAGTAAAGCCTGTAGAAGTAAGATTAAAGAGAAAAGGGAAGCACACAAACCAAGAAAGATAGGGAAACAGAGCAAGAGCAGTCCCAAAAGCTTCCAGTATACCCTCCACTTGCACGGGAGGAAGAAAGCGAGGACATGGAGGAAGAGCAGGCATATGCTATGTATAGTATGAAGGAAGCAAATATTCCCAAAGTAGCACCAATTATTCAGATGGTGAACATTAATGGCAAAACTGTACAATTTGAAGTGGACAATGAATGTAGTGTCACCATCATGAATCAAGCAGAATACTCTTGAGTTGTGGAATAGAAAGGAAGTCCCAGAGCTGGAGAAGTGTGCAATTAAATTGAAAACGTATACAGGGGAACTTGTAGAGCTACTGGGGTCAGTGAGAGTAATAGTGATGTGCAAAGAGACAGTTAAAGAATTGCCATTGGTAGTGGTGATGGGGAAAGGGCCAAACTTGTTAGGCCGAGGCTGGACTGCCGAACTGGCTGTGGACTGGAGAACAATCAGTCGGGTGACACTGTTACAGCAGGGGACACTGCAGGAGGTGCTTGCAAAACATGAAGTGGTATTCAAGGAAGGTCTGGAAACTTTACAGGCTACCACAGCAAAATTATATGTGGACTGTGATGCAACTCCACGTTTCTTTAAACTGAGATCTGTACCTTACACAAGGAAACCAAAGGTTGAGGCTGAACTTGATCATCTTCTGAGAGAGAAGATTATAGAACTGGTCCAGTTTTCCAGCTGGGCCGCACCCATTGTTCCTGTACTGAAGCCTGATGGCTCTGTGAGAATATGTTCAGATTATAAACTGACAGTGAATAGGGTGTCATGCTTGGAACAGTATCCAGTTCCAAAAATTGATGATTTGTTTGCAGTCCTTGCAGGAGGAGAACAGTTCACAAAGCTAGACATGAGTCACGCGTACCAACAGATTGTGCTGGATGAAGACTCCAAGCAGTATGTTACTGTGAATACCTACAAAGGTCTGTTCAGGTATAACCGTTTACCCTTCGGTGTTTCGTCTGCTCCTGCTATTTTCCAATGAACCATGGATGGGTTGTTGCAAGGAGTCCCCCATGTGGCAGTGTACATAGATGATATTTTAGTAACAGGCCGTACAGAAGGGGGGCATCTGCAAAACTTGGAAGAAGTGTTAAACAGACTGGAGAAAGCAGGACTTCGGTTAAAATGGAGCAAGTGCACTTTTCTAGGTAAGAAAGTGGTGTTCTTGGGACATAAAATAGATGCAACAGGGCTGCGGCTTGTAAAAGAGAAAGTACAGGCAATTCAAAAGGCCCCTGCACCCAATAATGTGTCTGAGTTGAAAGCGTATCTGGGACCGTTGAATTATTATAACAAGTTCTTACCAAACCTATCAAACCTTTTGATGCCCTTGTATCAGCCATTAAGGGAAGGAGGGAAGTGGCATTGGGGAGCCGAGCAAGAGAAAACTTTTGAGGATTCTAAGAAGCTACTCCAATCATCAGAGGTGTTAGTTCATTATGACGGAGACAAAGACCTCATTCTTTTCTGTGATGCTTCACCATATGGTGTTGGTGCGGTTTTGTCACACCGCATGCTTGATGGAACTGACAAAGCCATTGGATTTGTGTCAAGGACTTTAACAGCTGCAGAAAAAAATTACTCACAGCTAGACAAAGAGGGATTGGCTTTGATGTTTGGGGTGCAAAGATTTCACAAGTATATTTATGGGTGACGTTTTGTCATCTGCACAGACAACAAGCCCTTGATTTCTCTCTTCAGTGAGATGAAGGCAGTACCACAGATGGCCTCACCAAGGATCCAGAGGTGGGCTGTCACACTTTGAGCTTATGAGTATACTATAGTGTACAAGGCAGGTAAAGACCATGGTAACGTTGATGCCTTAAGTTGTCTTCCCACACCAGAGGGCCCAACCAAAGCTCCTTGTGAAGAGTGAGTGTTGTTAATGGACCACATGGATGCCTCACCAGTGACAGCTGCTCAGATCAGATTCTGGACTGAAAAACACCCTGTGCTGGCAAAGGTCCGGAGTATGTCTTGTGAGGATGGCGAAAGTAGTCCCAGAAGCTCAGTTCACATCATACGTCTCCAGAAAAACTGAGGTCAGTGTGCAGGATGGATGTATCTTACAGGGGGCGCACATTGTAGTGCCACCCCAAGGTCGTAAACTTGTCCTTGAGCAGTTGCACCAGTTCCATCCTGGAATGACACAAATGAAAGGACTGGCTAGAAGTTATATGCGGTGGCCCAAGATGGACGAAGAAAATGAAAGTAAGGTTCAAAGTTGTGATACGTGCCAGGAACATAGGAAAACTCCAGCCACTGCTCCACTCCACCAATGGGAGTGGACTGAGAAACCCTGGAGATGATTACTGTCACAAATGCACACAGCAGGTCAGGCCCTCTGCTCCAACAGTGCCAACCTCCGAGTGCAGTAATGTGAACAGGTAACAGACAGGGTAACCATCCTGTCTGCTTTTGGGTCTGAATCACCTTTAGTCTCAAGTTCTAGGGGAATTCAAACTGTGAACCTTATGCTAGTGCACCCAATGTACAGGCTCAGATACGTACCCTCTTCGAGGATTGCGGTACAATCTTTCGCCAGGGGCACCAAGCCAGGCTTCCAAAAATGAACCCTTAAAACTATAAAAGACCTTAGGTATATTCTTACCTTTTCCCAGTTTAGTAACACCATTAAGCTTCTGAACAGTTTTTGTCAGTCTTAACCCTCTATATGCCACATGCAAAAAAGAACTGGCAGACCCAGGCAGTCTTTCAAAATAAAGGATACTTTACTTAAAGGACAAATAAAGAGCATATTTTTTAAAATGGTTGAGGAACTCACCCTTGTGGCTCAGTGTGTTGTCTTTCTCCATATAATCACCTCTTGGGACTTAAAAATTGTAAATGTATGCGCTATAAATATTTACAAAGGTTTTAATTTTACTTAATTTCTGCTTCTCTTTCTGCATCCTCACTAATGAGCTTGCTGTCGGTAGCACGCCGTGCTCATCTCGGGCATGCGTGTTTGAAGCCGATGATGTCATTGTAGTGAGACGAGTAGCACTGGCAGCATAGCTAAGTTAGATGTTCCCGATATCCCTGACTTAAGCGAAGATTTTGACTTGCTTTCAGTTGCTCAGCTGCACGTGTTTGAGCCACTGAGGAGTGACCCAGTACTAGATGTGGCTGCAGAGGCGGGTACTTCATCAGAAGAAGAAGAATCGGAGCAGTCTAAAGCTGGTGAGGGTGGAAGGACTGCTCAGCCAGCCAGCCAGTGGTGGGTGAATTCTGTATTTCACATTGGTGTCAGTCAGTGGCTTGCCTGGGATTCAGCAGTACTGAGGTGTTTACCCATAGCACTCCTGTGATGTGTAATGGTATAACATGTTTATATTATTGATGTATGAAGCCATTTATATCTATATATATATATATATAGTGCCATACCTTGCCATGCACCTTACTTTCTCCAGTGTCCTGACTCCTGTTAATGCTGTGTCATCATTTTGCGTGTGGTTTAAATTAGTTGTTACGCTGTGTTAGCAACTTTATATGCCCCTGTCCTGCTAATATGACCCCTTCTAAATTCTCACTCCGCAGCATGTCTCTCCCACAGCTGAAAGGGTATGGCCTTAGGGACACAACAGTGCATGGTGTGATACATTTGAAGGGAGGCATTATCTTGCTGCAGTCTGTTCATGTTTTTGATGTTACCCCATGGGATGACAGCTGCCATTGACATCCAACAATCTCAGCTTGTGAGCATCATTTATATGGTGGCGATGAGTGCTGGATTGCCTGAGACTGTGGCTTGGAGTTCCACTTGCACACCTGTACCACAGATGCCTGTCCACAGCTGGGGGATTTTTATCTTAATTGTTATCCCGGGCTTAGATGTGCAGTGACACCCTGCTCAACGTGTGCATGCTCCTGTACACATTGGAAAGGCATGCGCCGCAGCCCTGATCACCTGCATCTGCCGGCCAGGCAATGCAATCCCCCAGTTACCACTGGGGGCTGCTATTGCACTGGCAAGAGCTAACCCCCCCCTCGAGGAAGGAGAGCAGTCCATGGGACACTCGATCCTTCCTCATCCCCACTGACCCCCCGGTGACCCATGCTCGTTCCCGAACATGGCTCGCCGGCGTGGCATGAGGTGTGGCATCCAGCGCCTCAACCCTCAGTGCCAGTTGGCCGGCTAGCATAGTACTGCATGTTGGTATAGTTCTTGCTGCTCTCTACTGCACGAAAAGGTTTCAAAGTCAGATATACCATGTATAGCACACTTTCCTCAGAGGCGGGTAGATCAGAAGGCTGTGGGTTTTATCCTCACACAAGGAACTTTGTTGAAATCCTAATACTGACACTGTAGTGCAGTATGAGGGTGGTGCTGCAATCATGAGGTGCCATCTTTCAGATGACATATTGAACCATGGTGCCATCTGCCCATTCTGGCAGTTGCTCTGGTGGACACTAAATATCCCGTGGCACACTAAGTCGAGGCTTGTTTCCAAGTGTGACATGGAAGTACAGTGAATTTTGCTGACAGAGTTTGTCACAGTACGCAAGTTGTGGCTGTGTGATTCAAACCCTGGTCTCCAGGTTTGCACCTCATATCCCTTCAACTGGAAGCCTCCCCTTATCTGTGTGGCTGGCCAGGCAGGTAGACTCTCCCGGTGCCTACCGGCACCATCATTACATCTGTGTCGGAGAGGGTGGGTGCAGCATTGTGGCTAACATGCTTTGCTGCAGTGGGGAGGTGAGCTGTCAACATCTTATCTGCTGAGTCGCCATTTATCTTGTTCTGTTGCCCTAACCTCAGTGGAGCACACGCTGTAGCGTCCTTGCATAGGTGCTTTAGTGGCGCGTGGTCAGCAACACTGCATAGTGCGCCTTGGAGATACCGACCACAAGGATCCACCAGAGAGTGATACGCCCCCACCACACTGGGAAGAGATCATTCAAAGGACACTGTGGAGCACTCCCTGCCTACCATCGTTCCTGTTGTCCCATGCTACGGAGTGAACCCAGGTCATCAGCGTGAGAGGCGAGCACCTTGTCCCAGTGCCATGTTGCAGGACTGCCTCCTTCTTAAGTAAGCATTAACCCACAATCAGACGTGTGGTTATTGGGTAGTAATTTACACCCCTGGTGCATTGTGAGACATGGGACAGCATGTCGAGTGTCCTGACAGACACACACACACATATGAGATGGCAGCACCTTTGCTTTACATTCCATCTGCACTCTCTCTCCCTCTGCACAAACTGACTTGCCCCCCGTCTGTCTTTTGTGGTGGGAGTCACAACATATTGCAACAGCTGTGCAGAATACCTTCTGTGTAACATCATACAGCTTTCCTCATCCTATGACATTACATACAGTGCTGTTATGGGCATCTGTTGCATGTCAAATGTAGTTGCTTTTGGGTTACCAATGTGTTATTTGCTTTATGCCAGCATATGATTGCACCTTCTTCATTGTCATTGTGGGGACTAATGCTATGGCCATTTTTTTCAGGTGTGACTGCGGCAATTGCAATGAAATGGAGACCAATGTTTGTTGCCATGAAGTGGCAGCTGTAAGATCAAAATGTGAAGAAGAACATGTCACCTGCATCACCGAGCTCAACTGCTTTTGAGAAAACTGCCTGAGTCGCAATGTAATTCTCGTTTCCTATTATGAGTATGAATTCATGGAGGGACAACTCAATGATGCTGTTCCTCTAAACGAGTGAGTATAAACCGAGGTACAGATCAGTTTTTGAACCGTGACATATTTACTGCTATCTGCGGTAACCTGGTAGTATTTTCATCTACATGGTAGTAGAAAGGGATTGATAAGGGACTAAAAGGGTCAGTAAGGTTGATAAGGAGAGTCTCTTGAAGCTGAGTGGCAACCATGACATGAGGGTGCACAGTGTTAAACTGGAAGGTGGGAGATTTAGGATGGAGGTCAGGATGCACTTCTTCGCAGAGAGGGTGGTGGACACTTGGAATGCGCTGCCAGAGGAGGTGATCTCGTTGAAGACAGTGGGCAGCTGTAATAGAGGCTGGGATAGGTGTAGAGGGAAGGTAAAGATCATGGGTGGGGAGGATGGGAGGAATGGGGAGAGAGGGCAGGACAGTAGCCGAAACTGTGGACATGAGCAGACTAGATTAACCAAATGGCATTCTTCTGCTGGCTTCTTCATATGTCGGTATGTTGGTATGTTTGTATGTAGTAATACCATGTTTTGACCTGTCTCTGGCACACATCTGTAAAAAAAGGGCACAGTTCGACTGGGTGTCTGCAACCACTGACCCTCCTCTGATACCACATAGGAGTCTAGAGACATTTTCCCACTGCCATGTAGTGCACTGACTGTAGTTTTAACATGCTATTTTGCAGCTGCCCTTCTTGACATCCAGTGCACAACACCTCAAAGAGTCTCCTGCATGTGCACAACTAATACCTATGCTGTTTTCTTACCCAGCTCTACTGCTGACAGTCCATTAGTATTTTGATCCATGTCACTAGCACTTAATGCTACAGCAAATTTTGTGCATATGTACCAACATACTGTCAATATACAGTGTTGGAGGCCGTCATGGTGGCACTAAGGGTTTAGGTGCCGGATGCCACCTCTCACACCATGCCATCAACCCTGGTTCGCAAATGAGCCCTGGGCATGGGGGGTCAGCAGGGGCAGGAAAGGACTGAACAACTGGAGGACTGCACTCCTTTCCTGGGGGGTAGTTTACTCTCAGTTTCAGTGGCTCCTGGTAATGTCTGGGACACAGTAAGTAGTGAACGGCATCATTGCACGTATGTGGCCTGGGACAACAGAACAAAGGAAACACCCTTGTGCCTCAGCAGGAAAAGATGGGTCAAGTGAGAGACCACCACTCACAAATGCTGGATCCTCTATCCTGCCTGTGGCTGCTCCATGCATGGTCTGCCCACTACATTTCAGAAAGATCAGCGGACGAATGGCGGTCCTGCCATGGGGTGCTTAGATACAGGGAGTAGGTGGATCAGGATGAGTAGCCCAGAGTTGCCTCCCCTCCCCAGACAGGTAAGGTGGGTGGACTAGGTTTGTCGAACATCCCACCGGAGACAGTCCGAGAACACAGAGGAGGAGGCACATAATGAAAGATGACCCCCAAAAAACACAGTGTGGGAAACAAACTCCGAAAATCAGGAAATGGTAGTAAGTCATGTCAACTGACAATGTCCCTGCCAGAAACTGGCCAAGTTTGCATCTCAGGTGTGTGTACGTAAGCCCCATTGTGCAACACACCATTTTGTATACAGCATGGTTATTTATGTGTCCTCCATGGCAAAGGATGGATTTCTGCTGGTAGTATGTGGGTGCCATGTCTGGCATTGTTCAATGCATGTGGCGTGCTGGCAATACAAACATGGGTTCTTTTTATGTGTGGCATTGATGCCATACTGCTATAGATACACACTGCAGGTATCTGCCATGCTTGCCTACTCATTAAGTCCACATCCGGCAGCTCCCCTGATCTCCTTCGGGGGGTCACGGGGACAACAGACTACCCCATTGCCCTCCCCCGGGAGAGGAGAGCAGCCCAACAGATGCTCAATCCTCCCTCCCTTGCTGACCCCTGGCGCCCGAGCTTGTTCCCAAACCCAGGTCGCCAGCACAGCATGAGGTGTGGCATCCAGCACCTCAACCCTCAGCACTATCAGGCCTGTGGAACTCCATTTCTTGCCGGTGCTATCTGTATGGGTTGGGAGTGTGTCCATGGTGTGTCATGGAGTGCTGTGACCATTTGGTTCTGTGACCACATCCATTTAGCTGCCAGCATATCACGAGTCTGGGAGTCGAGAGGGAGTGTCCAGTGTCGGTGATCTGGAGAGAGCATTGAGCACAAAACACCAGTTTCTGACACCAAAGGCCTGGTAGGTAGGTAAGTACCGAGAGAGCCTGGTTGGGGCTGTTATTACTGCTCACAGAACTGGAAGGCTCAGAACATCGAATCGCTGATCCTGAGTGTCATTTTTTGTCTGGTGTATTGTGAGTTATTGGTAAAAAACTGAGTGGTACCACTAATTGCCGGGGGGGCAAGCACATACGGGCTGGGGTGATGCTATTCGGCAGCGAGCAAGCACAGCAGTGAGAAGGTCAATCAGGGGAATTAATAAAAAGTTCCTATGTGCTATTACAATTTTTCTTCCTCCCTGAGACTGTGTGGGGGATGTGTAAATGTCCTCTGGGACTCATCCATGCTGCTGTCCTAAGAGAGGGACTCACAGGAAAGCATGAGGAAAATCAGAACAGCAGTGGTAGATTTCTGAATCAAGCTAGTGAAGGGAACAAGCAGACTCTGTCACTACTCTGGGTGACTCACCCAGTAAGCCAGGTTGTGTTGCAGCTCTGCATAAGGTGAATCAAGCTATTATTGATGATTGTGTGAGGATAGTGGGAGGCATAACTGGGACAGGACAGCTCTGATGAGCAAGTGACAGACCAGCATAGTCAGGGTATTTTATTTGTTATGTTGTTGTTATGTTGGAGGAGGTGGGAGGTCTGGATAGTCGGCAACATGGGTTTGTGCCAGGTAGATCATGTCAAACCAATCTTGTGGAGTTCTACGAATGGGTAACATCAGAACTGGACAGGGGAAAGCCTGTGGATGTATTATTCTTGGACTTCAGCAAGGCGTTTGACTCTGTCCCCCACAATGGTCTAGTGGAGAAACTGATGGGGTTAGGAGTAAGCCCTTTGATGGTCAGATAGATTGAAAACTGGCTAGCTGGATGCACCCAGAGAGTAGTGGTCTGTGGGGAGCTCTCAAACCCTAGAGAGGTTGGTAGTGAGGTACCACAGGGCTCAGTCCTGGGTCCGATCCTGTTTAATGCATACATATTGGACATCAGGGAGGGTATAGGGTGTGAAATGAGTCTCTTCGCTGATGATCCAAGACGGGAGCAGTAGTTGAGGGAGAAGAGGGGAGGTTGGCCCTGCAAGAGGACCTGGACACCCTGGAAAGCTGGGCTCACACATGGAAATTAAATTTCAATATCACCAAGTGCAAGGTGTTGCATCTTGGGCGGGGAAACCCTAAACACAGGTACACCCTGGGAGGGGAGGCGCTGGAGGCCTCAATAGGAGAAAAAGACCTAGGGGTCATGGTGGATGCATGTATAGATAACTCTGAGCAGTGCAGGAGAGCGCTAGCAAGGCAAACAGGATGTTGGGATGCATCGTAGGGGAACACCTCTAGGAGCAAGGAAGTGATTCTTCCGCTGTACAATGGACTGGTTAGACCACACCTTGAGTACTGTGTACAGTATTGGAACTACATTGAAGAGGGACATACAGCTCCTGGAGGGGTACAGAGGAGGGCAACTAAGATGATACGAGGGCTAGGGATTTGACGATGAGGACAGACTTGAGGAGCTCTGCCTGTTTTCATTGGAGGAGAGAGAGACAGGGGAACATGATTGAGGTCTTCAAGTACCTCAAGGGAATAAATAGGGTAAACATGGAGGGGATCTTTAGACTAAAGCAGGGAGGTATCACTAGAGGGCATGGTTTGAAGTTGGAAGGTGGAAGGGTGATTGGGGAAAAGAGGAGGAGTTTTTTTCACTGAGAGGGTGGTGGACCCTTGGAATGCACTGCCTGGCGAGCTGGTTCAGAGATCCACAGTGGAGGGCTTCAAGAGAGGGTGGGACAGACACAGAAAGTGGATGTATCAGATGATGGCCTGTCCCGGGGGGGTGGGGATGGATGATAGTGGTGGAATTCAAGCATGCATGGGACAGTCATAAGGCAATTCTAGGGGGTGGGGGTAGGAAGAAGTAGGCTGCTGGTTAACTAGGATCTGCAGCTTATCCATTAGGTAGGGAAATGGGCAGACTGGGTGGGCCAAGCGGTCCTTATCTGCCGTCAAATTCTATGTTTCTATGTTTCAAATTCTATAGGGGCTTCTGGAATACAAGGGAGGGGAGGGCCTCGGCACCCAACTAGGGATCTGAGGTTCGAGCAGACTCGATAGACTGTAAGGCCTAATCTGCTGGCAAATAGTATGTTAGTATATTAGTATGTTGCTACAGCTGTGAGTTAACAGCAAATTAATAATACCTTGCGCCTTGCTGGTCTGTGACTTGCTCATCAGAGCTGTCCGCCCATCATGCCTCCTAGTATCCTCACACAATCATTAATAATAGCTGTATTGACCTTATGCAGACCTGCAATCTGGCTTACTGGTCACCATGAGTCACCCAGAGAGTAGTGACAATCTGCTTGTTCCCTTCACTAGTAAGCTTGCTTCAGAAACTATTGATGCTGCTGCTGTCTTCAGATTTTCCTCATGCTGCTGTGAGTCCCTCTCTCAGGATAACTGTATGGAACAGTCCCAGAGGAGATGGTTGGTCAGTGAGTCAGGCTCAGTAGTGAGAGAGTCTGCAGCTTGCTGCTTTCATTATTCACTGCATGCTCTATGTTGTTCTTCAGCTGTAAGGTGTGTGTGCTGCATAATTGAGAATACAGCTCAGCAGATCACTGTGTTGTCATTACAGGGGAGCAGACAGCCTGGCAGTCAGAGTGACCAGAACTTGTTGCTGATATTGGTTGTGTAAGACATGACAGGGTGTGCTTTAGACAGTTTAACACATGGCTAGGAGGTGTACTGAGGCACGAGGCTGCAGGCTGAGTGCGTCCAGCCTCCTAGTGTAATGCACACACTGGAGTGACCTATTGCGTTTATGAAATGGGCTTTTAAATTATAGTGGGATGTGAAAAGCATATAAGCCGATACCTTGTCCTGTGTTACTGGTATGATTGACACAATGTGTTGTACTGTACACCCACTGCAGAATACTGTCATAAAAGTTTCATTTTTAGCCATTATGGTATGTTCATAAGCAACATATTACCAATTGGAATGCATGTGAACTGTGTTACATAACTATTTATCACCATAGTGACTTGAGTGTAACTATTGCGTTCTATGTTTATCTTTGCAGATCATTCAGATTTGCTGCTTATCGAAAATTTGTTTGGTGGATGTGGCATCGTTTTGGAAGATGTAACAGAAGAGTTTTGCTGTCCTGCACTGTGTCTGTTATTCATGTAGCGTTTCAGTCTGAGGAATACACCGGCTTCAAAGAAGCTGATCGACCTACACAGAACTAATTACAGTGTTCTACTGCAAGGCACGTTACACAGTACTTTTGTATTACAATAAAATGTTCCTGTTGTTTTCAAGTTATTACTTGATAATTGTGTAACTCATTATTGATAGTTGTAAGCAGTTCCGATGCATGTGTGTAATGTTGATACATGTATTGAAAATGTTTATTATACTTTGCATTATGCTCAGGGTATGTGTTTATACATACGATGCATCGACGTTTATGGAATGTTGGTTGCCATATATATTGCAGCCGAACTGTACAGTCACTTTAAATTGTGATGACTGTGATTCCTTCATGCTGCCTAGGGACCTCGCTGGCACCATGCCCAGACCCCAGCCAACACCACTCCACATTGGAGCACCCCTGGGTAGCCTGGCATAACCCTTTGCCGGATGTGTCCCCCTCCTCCGAGGGAGAAGGCGCCGGTGGGAGACGGCCACTGCACGCACTCAGTTTTGGCCCATGTGCTGCTGTGGTGGTCTTGGGTTGTCCCAGGATTTCGGTAGCAGCGTGGCCCAGCAAACGTCATCCAGCAGTCCAGGGAACAATTCCTCCCCCCTCCACTGGGGCCGTGTGGTGCCACTGACGTCAAGGCTTCCACCGACATCAGCCACACCACCCATTCAGCATGACGTAATGTGTTGCTGTCTCCCCCGGAATCTGGCATGAGTCAGCAAGTGTCAGGTCACATCCCCACACTCCCCCCAGGTGAAGATGAGCAAGCCTCCTCTCCCCAACCGGCCCTCTGGTGCCCCGTGTTTATTTCTAGACCTTGTTCATCGGCATCACAATTGAAAATCAAACCACTGTGCTGATGGTACGGCTAACATCCACTTTTTCTGCTGTGTAGGGTCTCCCTACCCAGCCACGTCACAGAGTGACACAAATAGAATTAACCTACCCTATTTTATACTGCAGTGCACCCACATCCCAAGGCCTGATCACTGTATGAAATTAAATAAGACACTGAGTCACATTCCCATAGTGTAGTGCCCACTCCCCAGCTCCTGTAGGCAGTAGCCGCACCACTTGCTTCGCACCAACCAATCAGTGTGTGGTATTTACTGTACGCACTCAGTACCAGTCACAGGGGTTGAAACTGCCACTGGCCCACTAACCAAATGCTAGTCGATTTTTGTATCGTTCTAATACGATTTTCATTTAACTAGCTCTGTGGACAAGTATTGGATAAGGTAAAATCTGAATGAGTACACCAGGTGTGCCAGAAGAAAAATGTGTGGGGCTAGTGGATTCTCCCAGTCAGTAACCCTGCTGGCTACTGCCTGCAAAACTTAATTTTGACTACTGTGAACAGTATGTGGCTGGCAGTGGCAGGGTGAGTAGTGCTGGTCAAGTTGCCACCACACGTTGGTTTCGGGTGTGTGGGTGTGCTGCATACCGTGGTGAATAGACAACACACTATGTGAACGGCACTCTGTGTCTTATTCTATTTGATTTAGTGGTCGGGACCATGGAGAGTGGTGGGTACTAAAGTATGAAATAGGGTGATCTTTCTTTTTATGTCAGTCCGTGCTTGGGCAGAGAGGGTGTGTCAATACACTATGGAAAAAAGATCTTATATCTTTTTATGTCACCCCCACTGAAGGCTCTGTTTCAGTCGAGCCGCTAGGGGATTGTGCTTGTCCGGGAGACAGAACAGAACTGTTTGCATTACCATGTGCAGGATGAAACAGTCAATATTTTACTTCAACTAATTGATTTTGAGTAGTCCTTTGTGCGCATCACGTTTCTGGTTGTGATATTTTTATGTCACTCTGTGTTCTGTCCAAGGAGGGGTGGGGACCATCCACTATGTAAAGTGAACTTTTCTTATGCCACTCTTCACTGGTGCACCCAGACATGTGTTTGCCAAGGTACTTTTAATTGGGGGAGGATGCATGAGTACCCATTATTTGAATCCCTGTAAAGCAATTTTACACGCAGCAGCGCAGTTGTTTTTGTGTGGCGTACTAGGGTGTTCAGAATATTACTGCAACAACACACATCCCTCAGAAGTCTGGAACTGCGTGTGCACATTCCTTGAGATGAACCACACATCTGCTTGGAATATGTCCAAAATGGACAACATTACAGAGTCAAGATGCATTTGGTGACTACAAACATGCTTTCCTTTGCGACCCTTTACCATTGGTGTTTATGTTTGGTGGTAGATGGATGTGGGTGAGGTGACGGTGATAACACATTGCACAGGACAGAAACTATTTTGTTGCTTACCTGAATATTGTGCAAAACACTATTGTTTGTCCTACCATGTAAGTATGTGACCATGGAAAAATCAAGTACACATGTGGTGAGCAGCATTACAGACTGATTGTACTGCTGAAAGTAGTTGAATAAAGACTATTCAAGTCTCTCAAACATCATGTTTACTTTTACCATGCAGCCGTAAATTGTACCACACAACGGTCATCAAGGCAACCGGGTAACATGTTTTCCTTTTTTTGAACAGCTCTGCTGCAGTTGCCCCAGAATTTGACAGAAATTGCACCCGACAAATCAAAGAACTTGTAAACCCTTCATTAGGATCAGAGGATAATCCCTTCCTGCCGGCCCGATGGTGCTGAGGGTTGAGGCACTGGACGTCACACCTCACACCGCACTGACGACATGGATTCGGGAATGGACTAGGGCCACCGGGGGTTTGCATGGGAGAGGAAGGATTGAGTGTCCCATGACTGCTCTCATTCCTCTGGGGTGGGCAAGGACACTGCGCCGCACTGCAGCGGCACCTGGCGGCCAGAACAAGGGGGTGGAGCACGGCAGGCATCTGTCCGTACCTGCATTGATGCCATTGCACATCCTGCTCCTCAGGGGATCTAATCCTGGAGGAAAAATGGCAGACCAACCGTACGGGCTGATGGCTGTGCCCTGCTCCCCCGGACCCATGAAGACATAGCCACTAGATGTCTGTGACGCAGGTCTTTTTGAGGAGGGGGTCCTGTCATTGGCTGGCCTGGTGAATGGACATAGAAATCCGCATGCCAGACCTGGTCCGGGGGTGCGGATGCCGGCTTCCGGGCCGGTGGGGGAGCAACTCTGGCCAAGGAGGATAAAATTATTCAATGATAAAAAAAAAAAAAAGAGAACAATCTGTTCCTCAGACCCGAGAGTCACAACATCCTGTAAGGGAGCGCGGCACCAATCCTCAGTCTGTACCACTGCAGAATTCATTTGCCATGCTGGCGGGACAGGGCAGCCAGGAGGAGGCACCCATAGCAGTGGAAAAGGAGGAAGTGAGAATCCTCAGAAGGGGAGGCCCAATGGAGGGAGAAAGAGGCCCCTAGCCAAGGAGGAAGCAGTAGCTGGTGAGGGGTCTTGTTGTTAAGGGGATACACCGTACAGTGCGGCTTAACATTAACAGCGTCTAAAGTTGGAAATGAGGCTCACTCACCTTATGACTTTTTATATTCCACAGGTTCTTTTATTAAACTGTCAGAATGATTTTTTTCCTACGTTTCATGCGCAATGCACTTCATCAGGGATATTCTATGCTATCTATAAAAAAAATGCATATATACATAAATATAATTATAATTATGATTATACAATGGTGTGTGAACGTTCTGTAACCTCATTGGCCAAAACATGTCACATGATGGGGGGTAAATCCTGCATTACCCATGGCTGAGGAATACCATTTCTAAAAACCATAATTAAACACATTTTACATTTGTTTTACACATGGGTCCATTGTATGATCGCAATAAGGTACTCCAGGGTGTGGGTTATTGGGGATTTACCCACTTCTTGTGTGGTTAAGTCACTCGGCTGCGCCTCATGACACACCATACAAGGCATGGGTAAACCCCCAATAACCCACACCCTGTTGTGCCTTATTGCTTAAATGTTAAGTAACAAAAAAACTTGTGGAATATAAAAGTTGTGATGTGAGTGAGCCTCACTTCCAACTTAAGATACTGTTAAACACTGTCGAAACAGAATCCTCCTGTTTTTATATTTACAGGGAGGGGCCACACTGACTGGGTGGTTTAACATGAAGACAGGAACACAGGCAAAACAAATGAAAACATGGGTCCTGGACTTAGGAGGGTTGATTTTAAAGAAGAGGTGGTCTGTCGTTTGGGGGTGGCCGGATTAACAGGGAGGGGTAGAGGTACAGTGAGAAAATATAGGGGAGGGCATAATTAAGGGATCCAGCCTCTACATGAAGGAAGTGAGTAAAAGCAGAAGGAAAAAAAGAGTACACACTGTGGTTCTATAGGGAAGTGTCCAGGGCAGTGAAGGGAAAAAGGGTGTCATTCAAGAGTATAAGGAAACACAGGGGGAGGAAGACAGGCAGATGTACTGAGGAAAATAGGATATGCAGTGAGTGAAGAGAAGGTACAACAGAGGAAAGGATAGCCAAAGAGGTCATTTAAAGGGATACGGCTTTCTTCAGGTATATAAATGAGAAAAGGAAGGCAAACGGAGGGATAGTGAGGATAAGAAGTCAGCAGGGGGACTGTGCAGAAGAGGACCAATAAAAAGAAGACATTCTGAAGATGGATTTCTGCTCTGTCTTCACAGTGGAGGGAGAGGGGAATGGACCAACAGGGAGCAGCAGGAACAAAGGGAGGGGTGGATACAAGTCCATTTTAAGAGGAAAGAGCCATGAAGGGACTACAGCTCTGAAAGTGGTCAAGTCTATGGGACTGGATGGGATACACCCAGGGGTATTGGAGGAGGTGCTAGCTGACCCACTGACAGCCTTATTCAACAGCTCTCTAAAAACAGGCATGGTTCCGTAGGACTGGAATAGGGCAGATGTGGTCCCTCTACATAACAGTGGTAGCAGGGAGGATGCATAAGCAATAAGACACTCCAGGGTGTGCATGGAACATATTTTAACACACAGCCTGGGGCATAATAAGGCACGAGGCCACAGGCCGAGTGACTTTAACCACTGGCCGTGCAGTAAAATATGTGCCATGCACACCCTGGAGTGTCTTATTGACCTTATAATATGGGCTACATTTTTTGTTTAGAAAAAATAATTTTATATAAAAAAGGTTATTTTTATTAGATTTTCTGATAAAATAGTCCTTCCGCCAGGCATAATGATGTCATTGAATTGCTTATAAATATTCATGACCTCATTTGCATATCTCGGCCAAGGATTGTTAGGTGGCAGATTTTACTATGGTGACATAGGACAGCTTGGGACAGATATGCTTTCAGTCTTGGGGTGCGTTTCCTTCAGAATTGCCATTGTTACTGTGAACATTTCAAAAAAACAATGCAGTTGCGGATGTCTCCCCTCCTTCCCCAGTACAAGTACCCCCAAGTACAAGTCAAGCTTAGACAGAAACACGAGGCATTGGGTTACAACTACTGTAGTATGAGAGAGCCTGTGAGCAAATAGTGAACATTAAAAAAAAAAAAGTGACAGTAACAAGTTGTTGGTAACGAACTCGGGATGACCCCCATTGCTGACAGAAAAACAATGGCAGAATTTGAAAACTGAACGTAACAACTGCTTGCTGATTTTTTTTTTGTAATTTGGTCCAACTTTTAGGCACTTGTTATCACCTGTGCATGGAACAGATTTCATGCATAGGCAATAACCAATCAGAAAGCCGGATTTTTTTGTCACATTTTATAATAGCAACTATAGGACAGTCAGTCAGTCTCGCCTCAGTGGTGGGGAAATTAATGGAAACACTGTTAAAGGAGAGACTGGTAGAGTATCTTGAATCCAGTGGGTTGTAATACCACAGGCAGCCTTGATTCACAGTGGGTGGTGTTGGTGGTGGGGTTGTGGTAGATGAACCTAATTGATTTGTTCGAGTGGGTGACCAGGGAATAGATTAGTGGAAAGCAGTGGACGTGGTCTACCTGGACTTTAGCAAGGCCTTCTATGCTGTGCCAAATTGGAGACTGATAAACACTGAGCAGCCTATGAGTGGGATCCTGAGTGGTTAAATTGGGTTAGAAACTGGTTGAAGGATAGGTGACAGAGGGCATGGTTAATGGCACTCACTCTAATGATGGGGGAGTGACCAGTGGGGTGCTGCAGGGCTCAGTACTGTGACCGATCATCTTCAGTGTCTTCACAAGTGACACTGCAGAACAACTGCAAGTGAAGGGATGCATTTTTGGCAGATGATATCAAATTCTGTAAGAGGTTGGACACTGGGGGGAGGAAATGCATAGGGATGTTGGGGAAACTAGAGTACTGGTCAAGAGCATTGCAGTTAGGGTTCAGTGCCAAAACGTGCAAAATCATGCACCTAGTGCATAGGAAATCAGGATATGAGCATAGGATAGGGGGAGATACTGACAGTTACTAAGCAGGAGTGGGAACTTGGTGTTATATCTAATGCCTTCAAAGTGACAGGGCAGTGCGACCAAGCAGTGGGTAGGGACAGTAGGATGCTGGGATGTATAGGGAGAGGTATCTCCATCAGGAGGGAGGTGGTGTTGCCACTATATCACTCACAGATGAGACCCCACCTAGAGTATTGTGCAAGTTCTGGAAACTGCAACTCATAAAGGGTATAGGCAGGGTGGAGGTAGTACAAAGGAGGGAGACTAAAATGGTGCAGGGGTTGTACCAAAAGCTCTATGAGGAGAAACTAAGGGAACCTCAACATGTACACCATGGAAGAGAGAAGAGGGGAGCAAGAGGGGACATGACAGAGACCTGCAAGTATCTCACCAGGGTATACATGGGTGCAGGAGGAGAGTCTCAAATGAGAAACATCACCAGGACCATACAGTGTGTGATGAAGCTGGATGGGGAAGGGGTAGTTTTAGAGGGATGTGAAGAAGTACTGTGGCGAACACCTGAAACACACCACCAGCGGAAGAGGTGGTGTCACATATAGTAGTAGGCTTCAAGAATGTGTAGGACAGACATTGGGGAATATCAGTAAATAGGCAGAGAGCAGGGAGGGTCACCAGAGACCATTTAGGATCTGCGGAGATACACTAGGTAGGGACTATCTGGGCAGACTGGGTGGGCCAACCAATCCTTCGCTGCCTACAAATTCAATGTTTCTGTGTAGAGAATCTACCTCCTATTGCAGTAAATATGCCTCAGTCAATATATCCTCCAAAGTGTCATGAATCCACCCATACTGCAGTAAATATACTACCCGTACCACAGTAACTCTAACCTACCAAGTGTGGTGACTGTACCCCCACTCTAGTAAATTTACCCCTTGCTGTAGTAAACTACCTTCCAAAGGGCAGTGAATCCACCCAGTACTGTGGTAAATATACCCACTGCTTCAGTAAATATACCATCCCAAGTGTAATGAATTGACTGCTACTGCAGTGAATACAGAAAATTACACATTGACAGCAGATAAGGACCTCTAGGCCCATCCAGTCTGCCCATTTCCCTGCCTACTGTAAAAGCCGCAGACCCTACTTGATCTCCGGCTTTACCTCCTGCTTCATATTGCTAGGGTTCCCCTATGCCAGTCCCATGCATGCTTGAATCCCCCCCACTGTGTTTGCCCCACCACCTCTGGTGGGACTTTATTTCACATATCCATCACCCTTTCTATGAATAAATACTCCCTGTCGCTATCCCTTAGTCTATCCCTTTCCAACCTCATGTCATGCACTCTCACTCCTGGACATCTCCTTTTCTGAAAGATGTTAGCCTGTGGTACCCTATTTATGCCTTTTAGATATTTGTAGGTTTCTTTCATATCTCCTCTGTCTCTCCTCACCTTCAGGGTATACTGTACATATTGAGGTATCCCAGTCTCTCCTAATATGACTTTGGTGCAGGCCCTGCACCATCTTTGCTGCCCTTCTTTTAACTGCCTCTACCCTGTCTACGTCCTTGCAGAGATGCAGCCTTCAGAACTGGACACAGTATTCCAAATGAGCCCTCACCAATTATCTGTACAGTGGCATCACAACCTCCTTCCTTCTGCTGGTGATACCTGTCCCTATGCATCTCAGCATCCCACTGGCTATCCCCACAGCACTGGCACATTGTTTGGCCACCTTGCCCTCATCACCCCACTACTGCAGTAAATATACTCTAGGAAGTGCAGAGAACCCATCCAGTATTGCAGTCAACACACCCCATACTGCAGTAAATCTGCCCTCCAATGTGCAGTGACTCTACTGCCTTCTGCAGTTAATATACCTCAACTGCAGTTAAGCTACCCCATACTTCAGTACATCTGACAGTGAATCCGCCCTCTGCTGCACTGAATTTATCCCGTACGGCAGTTGATATACCTCCACTGCAGTAAATCAACCTCTACTGTAGTAAATCTACCCCGACGTATAGTGAATACACCATGCTGCACTAAATGTACACCTACTTTACTAAATCTACCCTCCCAACTGCAATAAATCCAACCACCAGTGCAGTAATTATACCCCTGTGCTGTGATACATGTATCATACCAAGTGCGGTAAATGCACCACACCACAGTAAATGTACACCCTACTGTAGTAAGTCTACACTCCCAATTGCCATGAATCCACCCCTACTGCATAAGTATACCCATTACTGTAGTAAATATACCCCATTGTAATAAATCCACCCTCTACTTCAGTAACCATATCACTCATACTGCAGTAATTATAACCCCACTGCAGTAAGGCTAACATTACAATGAGTAATGCACACATCATGATATATTAAAATAAGACTTTATTGACAGTAAATGTGTCCCATTAAAGAAAGTTGAGGAGCATGACAGTGTCAATAGAAACAGTTTGCTCTGGCACACTGCCTCCGATGTACAGTGCTGTCCTACTATTATTGTGTGTTGTGGGGAGGGGCACTGAACGTGCCGAAGTTCAGTAAACCGCACCACATGAAAGTAAATTTAGCATGCCACTGTAACATGACAGAGTTCGGCAAAACATAATGCATTCATTACATTAATGTCAATAGTTTGTCCCTTAAAAACGGCATGGAAAGATGAGGAGACAGCAGCTTCACTACTGAGGAGGGATAGAACCTCTCGCTGCAGTGACGTCATCACGTCAGACGTTCGAGCGCGCACACGAGCTGGCGGGGAGACCAGACCGAGAAAATGCATACACACTGCTTAATAATTATGGAGCTATTTAAAATAAAACTAAATAGGCTATTTCTTCACAACTTTGCGGGCGGCACCTTGAAGGGATAATGCACCAAGTGACCAACTGGGATCTCTGCTACAAGGTACCAATATTCCCCTGTTTATTTGTCCTTTAAAGATGATAAAAATTCAGGCCAGGGGCCAGATATTCAAAAGAGTTGAGCCATGTGCAATAGGGTTGCACCTGCGCAAGTCCGAAATGCACCATTCTGCGATATTCAGCAGGAGGCAGTTGCGCCCACCAAATCATGCTGAGCAACAGCGCAATGATAATGAAGGCATGCGCTAACGAAGGGGGAGGAACCACGTATAAACTGCACAGCCCAATATTCAGCCCGGGCCATGCAGAGTTATGCTGGTGCAACCCCTACCTGCGCCTGCACAAAGTTACACCAAAAAAAGGAACAAGTCGAGGGCCACCCACAGGTGAGCCTGCCGCATTGCAGGGCACAACACAAAGGCAGCCACCTGTGGGTGGCCTCGACTTGTTCCTGCCACTACGCGGCGCCCCCAGGACCCGATCGCTGGGGCATAACTGTATTTCCCCAGTAGCCCGATCAAGGGCAGAAGTCTCCCCACCCCCGAGCAGTCTCGATCGCGGGCAAACAGTATCCCCACCCCTCAGAGTAGCCCGATCGCAGGCAAAACAGTATCCCCTTCCCCTGAGTAGTCCGATCGCGGGCATAAGTGTTCCCTCCCCAGTAGCCCGATTGCGGGCATAACCTAACCTGCCCCCATTAGCCCGATCAGGCATCAGAACCCCCAAAGTCCAATATCCCTGGTGGTCCAGTGGACCGAACGGAGCCCAATCATGGGCGGCATTCTCACCCCCCATGTATGATATCCTGGTGATCTAGTGGACCCCACCCCACCCACCCACGGGCCCCACCACCCCGCTCCCCACCCATCAGCCTGCGGGCGGCAGCACCCACCTGCCTGCCCCCCCCGCCTGCCGACTGACAGCTCGGTAGGGCTGCACGCCCATTGGTGTAGTGTAGTATTATGAGGTGCCACTAGAGGCCGGCATGGACTTTACAAACTCTAAGAGAATATAGATCTTGAGCAATAGCAGCGTTGTTGTTAGAAAGATCCAGAATCTCTCCCTCTCTCTGTGTCTCAGAAGAAGGCTGCCTTGTTAGAAGCATGTAATAAAGCTCTACAGTTCCTAAAGAAGTTCCCTGTGTAGAGCGCTTGTTTTTGTCATGATATTAACACCTACTCTCCCTTCTGTCCTCCAGATGGTACATATTGAGACTGTCCAACTCCCATCATAAGATCTACCCTGCTGTCCCTGGATAATTTTCGTTGCTCTTCTGTCTGGTTTCCAGACTATCGCTGTATTTCGTCAGATGTGGGCTCCAGAACTGCATACAATACTTAAGGTGTGGTTGAACCAGTGATTTATATAGTGGCAGTATTATCTCCCTTTTGTGACTGGTTAAGCTTCTACATATGAATATTTATGCCCTGTTTGCCTTCCCACATGGTTTATTGTAGTAGAGGAGCTAAAGGGGAGGCAGGCACCCCCTTGGTGCCACTGGCTGTTAAGTGGCACCCTTCTGTGGAGTGAGCTATAAACAGAGGGAGTCATGGCCACTACACTCTGCTATGAGAGAGAGAGAGAGAGAGAGTGAGAGTGAGAGTGAGAGAGAGGGGCCTGGAGGGGCAGTGTATGCTAATGCACACACAATTTCTGAGCTGGAGGTATCAATCTGAGCATGGAGCCACTGCCATTTCCCCTGCTCTATTCTTTGTTGTGATTCCCACATGCTAATCTTTTGTTTTCTTTGGTGGACATGATGGGGGGAACCAGACTGGAGAGGGGGCATGACAAGAACGCTTGCAAGAACCAAGTCGGATGACTGGCTAAAGAGCAAGGGTGTGGGGGATGAAACCATCTTTTTTTCGGTTTCACTTCAAGTCAGCAAAAGCAAAATCATGACTAGGAAAACAGTGACAGCAATACAGCAAGGAACAAAGGGCAACTGAGATACACAGCGATCGCAGAAATGGTGACAGTGTGTTTCTGCTGGGGGCTTTGCCCCTTGCACCTCCTTAATGCCTGGGGAGGTGGGGGGCACAACTTGGAGAGGGAGAGAAACTGTAGGTTACTGTTTCAGTGATCGTTGTGTATCCTGGTCGCCCTTTGTTTCTCGCTGTATTGCTGTTGCTGTTTTCCTAGTCATGATTTTGTGTTCGATGACTTGATGGGGCACTGTTTTTTCCAAAGGGCTTCACTGTGATATACTTGCAACTTGTTTTGTGTGTGGCATTCATTTGGATCAGGGAGATCAGCAATTGGGAGATACATTTATAGTTTTGGAAGAAGCGAGAGAGGCACTCTGAATGGGATGGCATGAGATGCATCATCCTGACCTTTCGTTTGGAACCAGGAAGCAGACACTGTTTTTGTGTTTCAAATTCATGCCTATGGTAGTGCTGCTACTAGCATGGTGAGAGATCCAGAATTTGGCCAGATTTTGTTTACCCTCTAAGTTTGTTCATCTCAAAATCCTTACCAAGGTTGAAACTGGGCTTCTTACCACAGTAAGTGAGTGAGTGGGCAGACAGTGTGGGGTCGGGGAGGATGTGCTGAGCCTAACAGCAGTCCCTGTGTGGGAGAGTGCATTTTGATGACTTGCTCAAGAGCTTAAATGATGGCTGTCAGTAGTGCAGAACATTGAAACTGCTGCTGTGTACTGCTATGCACTCATTTCTCTGCAGAAAGCACTCTCTCCTGTTCCCAGCTCCCCCGGCCCCATATGCTCAGTGCCTTCCCTCTGCTGTATGGCTGACAATGTGGGGTATTTCTGCTGCCACAAGTAACCTTCCTGCAGAAGTTTCAGCTTCAGTGTTTGTGAGGAACCCAATCCTCTAATCTTATCTGTTCCTTGGATTTATTAACAAAAAGAAACACATACACACACACACACAAATTAAGTCTGCACATCAGTTTGACTGTATTTGGTGTAAGGAGCAACAGTTGGGTTGCCCTGATGGATTAGCAAATGTAATGTTACTAGTGCTGAAATGCTTGTAGACAACACTGGGGAGGTTGAACTGTGGGCGTTAGTGGAGCGCTACAGACCTACTTACGCTGCTTATGGTTGGACCAGCATAGCACAGAGGATACTCTAGTCATGCTACTTAAGGTTATTTGTTGGGGCCATGTAGTTTTTTTTGTCAGGTTATTTAAGTAGGTGTGCTTCTCCCTGCCTTTTTTATTTAACATGGGGTGTGTGACATTCTTATAGAGCAAGCCTATCTGATGCCTCCACACTTTCAAAAATGCCCAACTCAAATAAATTTAATAAAAAAAGTCCTCTATATGACTATTGCCA